>OX463838.1:12462006-13127006 GCA_949825065.1 Odontocerum albicorne
TTAAGAAAGAGACGGTCGGCCATAATCGGCTAACTTCGGCTTTGTAGAGCGTCGTCTCTGTCGCTCTGCGCTAACAGTCTTGCGACGGAACACGTGTATGAATGGCAGAGACGACGCTCTACAAAGCCGAAGTTAGCCGATTATGACCGAAAGTCTCAATCTTAAGCACGATTTGTATTACTTACCACCGCGTACTGTACTACAATTTTGAGTTGTTTTCCTACTCCAATGGTTCTCACCCACATTACCAATGAGGATGTGATATATCATCTGATATAATAGATACACATACATGCTGTAAATATTTCAAAGAGGAGTAGATCCCAACTGTAATTTTAGTGTTTTACATCAAACCATACGACACTTTATATTCGAGTATTTTCAACAAATATTTAACGAGTTTCTTCAGTGGCGTTTATGAAGCTTAATCAGACAAAAAGCTGCTTTTAGACGGTTAATTAGACTGGATGTAAAAATAGGTATTATCTTATTCTAGCTACAGATTACACGATTTCAATCACTATAATTTAGTTTCCGCTTCCAATAAGGGTATATCGAAAGGCATTAAGCAACAAGAAACAAAGGAAATAGAGGACTAAATCATAAACACTTGAATCAGACAATATCGAAATCTGCTAAGAAATATGTTAGTTCACAATAGTATTTTAGAACCAAATACTGTAGAAATACATGGACTTAGAAGAATACATGGCACGACAATGTATGACAAAATACGGATCGTATGTATGTATCATTTAGTTACGAATTTTAGAGTTTATTTTACGAGAGTGCTTTTCAAATTTATGGTTGTCAGCTTTTGAGCATCAGAATTATATCCTGCGACTTTATTGACTTAGTTAGAAAGACTCCTATTTTCCGGAGCGGGGGTGCGGATTCGATTATCGTTTATTTATTTAAAAAAATAGTTCCAGTCTGTTTTTTAATCAAAGCCTCTTTAATTTTGTTGTAGGTGGTTGAACGAGATTAGCACATGGTAATAAACTCATCGAATTGTAGTGTACACAACGAAAATGTAATACGGTGGCCGTTATTGAATGGGTAAGAAACACCCTAAGTAAGCAGATACCTCAAATTCGTTCCTGGTGGATCCAATCCAGGACTGATTTTACTTATAGACCGTTTTACATATAAATTTATGTAATTCTGTGGCTCATAACCATAGATTCTTGTGTTGCTTTTAAGAGACCGCATCAGATTAAAGCTGCCGATCGTTTTAGAACATGATCTCCTCGCAATCAAAACAAGGGTTTGATATATGAAGAATGTATAATTGCTGAAGTACAATAGCTTATACATTATAAAACAATACACGCACAGGTGCCTTCTATCTACACAGTGGCTAACAATCATGCTCGATCACGAGGAATAACCTTTCGATAACACATACAATAATTTTTTTTGCCTCCTTAGGATTACAAATGCAACGAAATTGCTCTACATGAATCTTCGATTTTTCAAGATATTTATTTGGCTGCTTTACTTTTAAAAATATTTGAAACGTTTGTTGGGGATACAACAATTGCCTAGTTTACTGGGGATACAATAAGAATAAATGCTTATAAAATATAATCTGCAAAAATCAGTCTGTGACCCGCTAAGATTCAAACCTAGGAAGACAAAACGTTCCGACCACTTGAGCACCAAAACCGATCCCTCCATAACAACAACTTTCTGGGACCAGTTATATCTAACGTCGCAATACATCTTAACATTATTATTTTAAAACAAAAATCTCGACACTATTTTTTCACGTTAAACCTCTGACGTTTGATTCGTTTTTTGCAACACCGCCGTGGAAAGAGAATTCTATATCGTAATGGTGATGTGCCAGACTGATTTAGTGCATAGTGTAGGCACTTCGATACCATAATTATACGAAAGAAGACACAATGGTGAGAAGACTCCATCAGAATTCAATTAGCCCAATTAATGCTGAGAGATATTGCGTGGCCTTGCTCCACTTCGCGCCACCCAGAGAGGCGAAAGAGGCTGAGAGGCCTCGTCACCCATTCAGACATCTCCCATTCAGAGAGACTGATGCTCTCTCGGGTCAAGAGAATAATCGTAACAATACCCCATACAGATTCATCCATGAGGTAATTGAACTTGTGACTCGAATCTAACCAATGTTTGATAAAACAATATTATTTTTAGAAATGAATAGATATTAGATAAATTTACAGATTTTAATAATTATGTAAATGTTTTTTCTTTAAAATTATAATTGATATAAGATTATGTAAATATGCCTCCTTGTATATTTACATAATCTTATATCAATTATAATAATATTAGTCAAGTTGTTACAATACAGCCTTCATTTTTCTACAGTAAATCGAATTTCTAATCATCATCATTACCACCATAACGCGTTGTCTCTATTAGGGAAGACGAATATAACAGATTTCTTCTCAATATATTGACCTCAGTGAGATACAGACAAAAGCCTAGTTTACTGGGGACACGACAAAATTGTGTGTCCAAATTAAATAAGCTGATGTTTTTTCGCAAATTGTTTATAATTTTTTGGCATGTGTAAATAAAATAAATAAATAAATAAAAATATATATTTATTAATAAACGGAACAATATATTTTACAAAAATAAAAATAATAAACTAGTAATCAGTGCTTTAGACATTATAAAAGACAAAATACACAAAAAAGAACCATAAAAATAAACAATCGTAACAAAAAAAAAACAAAGAATAACATACATAAGTGAAAGTTACGAAATGTTCACAGAAAGACAAAATTTTATTTTACAAATCTACGGGTATGAAACGTAAACATTTTCTGTAAAGTCAGCTGAAATTTTCTACAACTTTTAGAAGAGGGTCTTGAAACGAATTTATGGACCGGTGCGGGATGGATATGTCTGTTAGCACCCGTAGTCTAACAGTTAGCAAGATTGTGAGCTTGCTGAAGTGTAGCAGATTAAACAGTTTAACCAATACATAAACAGACATCTGTCATTCACACTATATATGATAATCATATTCAATCACAAGGGATAGCTTATCTTATATTATTGTATAGGAGAAGTTTGAAGAATCGGGTACAATAAATAACAATATAACATGTATCTAGTTATGTAGTAGCTTGCATCTACACCCATATGAAACTTCAGAGATCTGGATGAAAAGGCCATGAACAGGAGATGCAAAACACACAAAACATTGAAAGACGACAGTTGAAGATTGATGCGCATGGAAGCGGAAGACCTAGGATGCCGTGGTTATAGCACCATTGAAGAAGAAAAGCTACTTTAAAAGTTTACCTTCAAAAGCTCAGATTCATTGAGTTTAAAAAAAAATCACAAAATTTCAGTGCAATATTTTTTTCAGTGGCTATTATTAAATAATTTTGTTTCCTCAATTCCTTTTCATATATTTTTTCAACGTGGTCTACAAAAACGCAAAACTGTTCATAATTCAAGAACTTTGCAAAGAACCGACACGTTTTATATATGATATTTGTTTAAAAGAATATATTTCTATTTAAGCGCAACATATTTCAAATACTTTGAATAGATTTGAGTTACTTTAATTCTACAAATCAATGCTCGCTCTTAATTTATTGAAAACAATTGGCAGTCCTCCCACACACAAAGCCGAAATATAAATCGTATCAGTACAGAAATTAAGTGTTTCGCAATCAATAGGAGAGCAAAGCGACTAAGGTATACGGTGATGAGGTAATATATTAATATTTCCCGATATATTTATGTTGATAAAAATAATAAATAGAAATGTTAATACAAAAAGACATAGATTAACGATTTGAGCACTGAATGGCGATATGTCGCATTTTTTGTAAGATATCTTGAATTGTCAAATCCACGTACTCGAAGCTCATTTTCATTTTTCGTTAAGTCGGAAGAATTATAAAAATAATGCTATACGTTCAATAATACGTACTGAGTTTCGTCGCCTAGTCGGAAGACTAGAAAAAAATAATAATCGTCCAGCATGAACTTTTAGAACACCTCGATTGATAAAGATCGCCGGAGTCATTCCGTAAAATATACCAACATCAAATAATAATCGATTAGCTGCATTTAATACTCTTTGTGCCCCTACTCAGATGTATCTAAGGCAACCTTCATGTACTATATTGTCATCAACATTGACGGGCCTCGCAGTCGAGGATCCCTCGCTACTCCAACGTCAGTCCTGAACCGTTCTGCACGTCGATCGTGTGATCTTCTGTGAGAGAACAGCCCGATCCTGGATACGCACTCCCTCCCGCAAATGCCACAGACATATGGACCCTGCTGAGCCGCCTGGCCATGTTGACGCATGTTCGCAGCGCGCAGGCTGTTTCTCACACGTCTAGCCGCTGAGACGCCATCAGCCCGAGAGCATACGGCTCTCCACCCCTCACGGTCCCGAGCCACCTGCTCCCAGTCCTCAGGCGCCCCGTGTAAATTGTATTTGTTAAGGCTAGGAACAATGAATGTATTCAGTTAAATTCTCCTTTCACCTTTTTTTAAAGAATATATATGACCGAAGTCATATGTATCCTTATATCCTCGAACACTAAGCAGAAAAAGTGATTGTGTAATTCAAGAGGATTAGCACAGCGCGGGGTTCAGTGCGTTACCGCCTGGCCATACACTTCTCAAATGCACCTTTCGATCAAAGGTAGTTGTTTTAGGGAAAAATCTTAAAATTCACCCCTCGACACTTTAATTCTTATAGATAATACTTAGCTATCAAAGTTGTTACTCAAAAAGTGACCACCATTAAGATGACTCTCCCGCAAAGAGTGATCGGACAAAGACTAGGTAGACTGAGTAAAACGTGACTGGATTAGATTTTAAAAGAATGTTGAATTAATAGTATGAATAATAGAAGAGTGTACATGACGAGATATAAGACTGTGAAAAAGGGGAAAGTTGCGTACTTGGATACAAATGTATGGTGATCTCTTATCTTGCCCTATCCTGCAAGGAACACGGCGTGATGATATGTATGTACTCGTATGTATATACAAGTAAATTGTACAATAATATGTTTAATCAAACACTGTTTATTCCACTATATAAAACGGTGTAACCCTTCCGGTTTTAAGGTTTTCACCTCATCATCAGGACAGTATGTATATATCAGAAGAAACGCCTCGCCTTCATTCTAAGTATGACAACCTTAGCTGACAAATTGTCATTTACAGTCAACACATTCGTATCTTACTTAGTACCACATCGCACCTAAACGCTGGCAGCACTCAACAAAGTTACAATACTATTTTTTCGATATCCTAATATAAAAAGCTATTTAAAGTAATAGATATCGTTTCTCTTTTGACATTGATATCTCGTTTATTCCCATACATCTATATAAATTATATTTTTTATCAACACGTCTCTCTATGATAAACATTGAAGAATTACATTCGAATAAACATTTTTAAGTAACGTCATCATTCACGCACGTTCAATATGCGTATCACGCAACAATGCTCCATCCATCATCGGCATTGCTCGTGGAAATAAATGTCACACAGGACCAGGCATTTTTATGTGGAATGTAAGTGACATACACGAGCAGACAATTCGAAGGAGTATTAAGTTATTATTTTCCAAAGTACCAAATAATCGTGAAACAAGAACTAAAATGTTTAACAAAATTCCTTATACACGTATGTGCAAAGATTTTTAACACAGAATATGGTTTTTACTAAGATTCTTAACCATTCAACTCCTCATTTAAGAATATAAATAAATTATATAAAATGAACTGTATTTGATGATACATATTGGCGGTCTCTCATTTTTATGATTCATATTATACACCTGCACAGTAATTTTTATGTTTACGTTTTCTTGCTTCTGATTTGATATACGAGTATTTACTGGTTCTTGATTTTAGTTAAAAAAAATTATAACGTTTCATATCAGTTTCACAGCAGTTTGAAGCTCTCAAAGCATTCAATTCTAATTTAAAACACTTTTTTTTATTTTCACAATACCATACATGCATAATTGGTTCAAAGCATTGCTGTGCTGGTTATTTTATTAAATTTTCTTTAAAATTTCTTAACACAAAAATTTGCGTAAGAGTTATTTAAAACTATTAAATCATTTTAAATTAAGTTTCCCATTAAATGCGTATAATTATATAACGTGAAAACAAACTTTTCTCTAGAGATATTACAAATAAAAAGCAAGAATAAGAAGACCTCGGAGATAATGGAAAGAAACAGTTGAAGATATTTTATTCAAAAGAAATGTCAGAAGTATCAGAATATGCATAATAAAATGTTTAGTTGTAGAAGAACCAAAGGATGGATGTGTATATGGAAAAGTGTCGAGCTCTGTCCTTTATGCCTGTCTCAAAAATTGCATGGCGTGATAGTTTTTATTGTATTTAAGTATTAATTTGTAAGCTTGTTTGGTTTGTATTAAATAATATCCAAAGTGAAATTGCATCTAAAATGCAAAATATATGACGTACCGATATCCAAAAAGACACTGATTTGTTGGATTCTAAACATATAACATCTAAGTAACAAAACCATGTTTTTCATGTGTATTTGCAATTGTATGTTATATAATAAAAAATAGTGTTTTAAGTTATAACTTAATAATATAATATAATGACAGTTACATGTATACTCGGAGATTTTTCTGGCAGCTCTTCACCTAACACGGCTCTGTCGCCACAGTTCCCCGTCATAAATTATTATCATTTTCACGCCAACAGACGCAATGTCAAAGTTGTAAATCTCAATAAATAAATCAATCACTTTTTGTAGAGCTGGTCGAAATACATTGTGTCGTCACCAGCCTAGCCTCGTATTTCCCCCAGTGTGATCGATCGCTATTTTTTGATCTGATGTATTATACGCATCGTTATGCTCAGCACCAATTATGTTGACTGAATATATAGAATATTACAAGAAAAAATATGAAATATTATCTGTAAATTTAAATATCTTTAAAGACTTGTGAAAGTTTGGAGAAACTGGTAATCAAGCAAGATGAAGTTGTCCCACGAGAGGGACAAATCAAATGAGGGAGTTAACAGAATCTACTTTAAGTATTGCATTCACCATGGACTAGGACTGGGAAGGATGGAGAAATGTTGCGCGTTGAGTTCGAAACAGAAAAAAACCATACAGAAAAAAACTATGACGCTCAGCATTGAGCACATGAAGAAAAAGTAGAAAAAATCCGTCGTAAATTATTTTCTTCTTATTCAAAGTTCCTCTAATCTTTGGAGGTTGGCAATCACCATTGAAATCTTGACATTTAAAGCAGCATCCCTTGAAATATGGTATTATAATAAAACCACTATAGTAAATTCTTCAACCAGAAGATACATTTTCTTCTTTCATGTCTTCAGCCCTGAATGTTCCCCTGCAACATCAGTTGAAGGCTCTCATTTTTTTTCAACACATTAGAGTGTGTTCAAAGTATATTAGGTGTTAACATAAGTTGTGTCCGTTTTTTCCAAATTAAAAAATGAGCATCAAAAGTAAAACAAAATGGTTAATGTTTTACGTCATTCGAAAGAAAATTTTCTGCTTTACAAGATATTGTTTGCTTTTACGTTACATATATTATTTTATTTGATTAAAAGCCTTTAAGCCGTCAAGTAGACGAAAGTGAGCATTTTCGACACCTCCTTCTATTCGCGTTCAATCGAGGGAATAAAGCTGCCAAAGCTGCTCGCGATATTTGCGAATTGTACGATGAAGATGCTATGAATAAAAGGACAGCTCGTCAGCTAGCATTCTACAATAGCACCACATTTTAAAAGCTTCTAATTTTTTTTGTGAGAGACTGAGTAAGTATGAATGCTTCAACACCATAAAATAGTACAGAAAATATGTAAGTCGAGATATAATTAATTAATTAATCATGTTGCAAAGAAGATCCTGCATTTTGCTTACTATAATATTACTTTAATCTATTTAAACCGATTCAATTGATCATTCAGCCAATATGTCATACGAGAGATCAATAAATTTGCGGAATGAAGGGTTTAAAGGAGGGGTCGTGAACGGGTTAAAGGAGGAAAATGAACAAAAGGGGTGCTGCTTTTGCATGACAATGCACCCGTGCTCAAAATCAATTCTGCAATGACTACTCTTCACAATTGTGACTTCCAAACATTAAATCACCCTCCTTACTGCCCAGACCTGGTTTGGTCTGATTATTATTTGTTTCCAAATATAAAAAAAATCAAGGGAAGAAATTTAAGGACAATGAAGAAGTTAAAAGTGCAATTCCCGCATGTTTTGAGGGCAAAAAATATTTTTTTTCGTGGGTATAAATAAGCTTATTCAAAGATCTGAAAAATGTACTAGATTTAATAATGAATATGTGTGTATATTGAAAAGAAAAATAGTCCCCTTTTTCCCTTTGTTCCGCGAATTTATTGACCTCCCCTCGTAAATAATTAAACAATAAATAAATTACTTTTAGTTCAATTTTAAATTTTGGCAATGCATGATTAAGTGCTATATATATCGAACTTGTCTTATTAAACTTCAAGATATTGAAAATCACGAAGACTAGAATGCCAACTAAGCTAGAAGCATTCGAATTCTGGATTCATCAGAGAAAGCTCAGAATTTCTTAGTCTCGCCATATCTCAAACACCGAGGTGCTACTTCAAATAGGTGTAGAACGAAAGATCTTAAATATCATAAAACACCAAAAGATAGCCAACTGGGTTTTATATTGGTAATAGAAAATACTACTTCCTGAAGTTAAGATTGATTTACAAAATCGAGGTTTTACGCGGAATCAGTAGTAAGAGTGCATCTCTTGGTTACACAATATCCACAAATGGACAGGTAACATATGCCAACAATTGAGAAGCTGTTCTGTGCCGGTAAAGACAGAGATTTTTTCAAGAGAGATCGCCAACGTCAGAGAGACCAGACACGACGCATGAAGAAGAAGTATGTCTTTTTTTGAGACAGTACGGAATACATAATTTGTTGTATCTTACTCGTACATACATACATATATCATCACGTTGTGTCGCTTGCGGAGAGTAGAGAGATCAGATCTCCACACTTTTATATCACACATAACTTACACTTTCTTTACATTCATGAATCTCGACATGCAGAATTTACTAACATTTTTATTTCTCACATTACTATATTTCAAAATCTAGTCCACTTGATCTAGTCACGTTTTCCTCGGTCTACATCTTTCACACACACCGTCCATTGGCTTCTGACGTGCATATTTGCAAAAATAAATTTGATATACGAGAGGAATTCGCGCAATTAAGGGGGGAAAATATTCATCAAACAGGTTTCGAAGGTCGCCATTCTCCTTCTTCCAAGTTTCTTTTTGGTACTATCAGGAATCAAATCGAATAATCCAGAATAACTAGATCTAGATTGTTATCTAGTTTTCGTTCTTTGGTTAGATTAATAATTTTTTTCGACTTCTTAAAACAATTCATCACAAATTAACCACAGCATAATATATTTAACGATTCCAAGTATCCGATATTAAATATTATTTACTCTCATCTGAAGGCCCTTGGTTAACCAAACCACATATTTTTTACACGGAATAACTTCGATCTTGACAGCGATGGTATCCACCTAGCGGAAGGTATTTTGAGCCTAATTGGAGTTTTATTGCCTAAGTAATTATTTCTATATTGCTAAGCACAAAAAATGCTTTATGTGTTGTGATTTACAAATTAATGTTTATTGCAATAAATAAGAGATAAATAATCTTTTTTTCTAATTAAATAAATTCTTATTTAAACACTTGATTGTACAACGTACAATTTGGCGAGTTCATTGTCAAATGGTTATATTTTCCAGCTAATCGGAAAATTGTAAAACTTTTTTTTTCAGTATTAAATGAAAGATATACATGAATACTTTATATTAAGAAAATAAAATGATACAAGTCAAAATTGTTAGACAAAAAACACAGGAGTTATTTGATGATTGAAATGTAAAAAAATATATTGGTAGCAGCTAGAAAATAGAAGAGGATATTGAGAAGAAGGATGAAAGGGAATACGCTACGCCACTGATAGAAAATAAAATGATTTTAAGTTTCTATTTGGAAAATTCCAACGACGGAGTAAGACTTATGTTATTTGACAGTTGGTTCCAGAGCCTAACGCCAAGGAAAGTAAACAACAATGTGAACAATGAAGAGTGGTGAAGTGGAAAAGTTTGTAAGCTATTTCCGCTCGAATTGAGCGCGAGAGTCCGTTATGGGATGGATACTGCATATTTTCGATGAGATACGAGCTAGTTATTCAAACACACTTTGAATTTTCTAAGGTCACCAAATAGAGAAGGGTGTGAGAGCAAAGAACCTTTATGAAAATTGTCATGAAATCTATGATTATATTTAAAAAGCCAAGCTAAAAAAACTACACTACACTAAGCTGAAGATATAGTGTATAGTGTCATTGGTAAGAAGTAACCTGAAGTATGCCTCTGTAATATGAAACCTTAACGTTGTTATTGCGACAGGATTTTGAGTACTTGGGCTTTCAGGATGAATGACGTATGGAAAAGATTTGTGTGGGCTCTTGAGTGTGGGTTTCTTCTTGTTGTTTTAATTTTTGTTGTTTTGTATTTGTGTTTCTGTGTATTTTTGTTTTTATTTTTGTTCTTATGATTGTGCGCGGTATATTATGGGATGAACATTTTTGGTCTTTCTGGAGGGATTATGTGTGAGGTGTTTGATTTCGCATGATGTTTCCAGTTGTAATTGAGTGTAACTGTTTGTCAAGTTGAGTCAACGGGGTTTAGTTTTTGTGTAATCAAAAATCGGAAAGAAGTGTCGATTTATTTTTTCATGCCAAATATCCTCAGTGAGATACAGGCAAAAGCCTAGCTTACAGGGGATGCGACAAATGAAAGGCAACAAACCCAGATCCATTAAAATTGTATGTCCAAATTAAACTACCTGTTGTTTTTTCGCAAATTGTGAATATTTCTTGTCATGTGTAATAATAAATAAATTTAAAAAAAACTAACGGTTGTAGGATGGTTTAGTCTAGGTGGTTCAGCGGCGATTTTCAAGGTGTCTGTACAATGTTACAAAGTGTTCATTGATTATAGAGCGACAGATTGTCTTTTTTGGCTTTCAATGGCTTGAAGCCCATAGACGTACTTTTGATTTTATATTTCTTTATAAAGTATTGAATGGTCTTGCAATCTTACCTGCAACTCTGGAACGTTTTAATTTTAAGTATTCCCTCTCACTCACGTTGAAGACCTGTTTGTTTAGTGTAGCTAATTTAGAAGTAACATCGGCTTCTATACACCGTAAGTAAGAATGTGCCGAGAGTACAATGTGTTAGCTGATTAGGGTGTAGACATGATTATTTCAATTTTGTTCAAGTTTACCAAGATGGTGATTGAATTGGCTGAGAAATGAGTATCATGTTGTGTTTCACATATTGTACATAATTTGTAATGTTTTTTGCTAACCTGCTGACATAACAGGACTGTGCGTGTGCTAAATACTGGTAATTTGAATTTTAAGTCTTGGTTTACAGGAGAAAGACAACGATAATAAATACCCTAAAATAATACCTTCGAATATTTTTATGTAAAAATACTCTTGAAAACAATTCTAGGTCCATGATCTTCAAAAAACTTGAAAACACAAAAGTTAGTAATACCAGGGGCAGACGGCTAATATTTATCACAGGCAGACCATGACCAATCTATCCAAATTGTACATGAGACAAAACCAAAAATTAGAATCTTGAGTAGACCCAAATACTTCTATTGAACATCGTACTAGACGTCAATCTAGAAAAAACTGAAGAAAAAAGAATGATGGATGAAAGACCTAAGATAGTCAAAATATTAAGATGCACATTTATTTTTTTCTTAACCGCTATTAACAACCCATGCTTACCCAAGTTATCTACAGAATATTTGCAAAAATTAATTAACATATTTATTTAAATGTCTCGTTGTATAATGTATAGTTTGGTTTCTTTTACACACACATCCTACTCCTGCCTGTTGATATTACAATAAAAAACATTTTTGAAGATTTTTCATGAATCCATGTTTTCCTTCATTCAACCTCTACTTGTCATTTCTAGTCCCGGGGCGTAAAATAATCTGCATCTAAGTAATACAGGTATGAGTGGCGTATGCAGCTTTAGGAACCACTTGAAGAGAACCCTTTTTGATAGGTATTCAAAAAATTATTATTAGGACATATATGAACACTAAACACATTCAATACGTTAAACCTAAGCCCAAATATGATACTATCACATATCGAAAGATCTACAAACGTTTCTTTGAAGTTAATCTTCCTTTGGTAAGTTTTCTGAGGTTTCTTACCAAATATATTTTCCTTGGGTGGATATCTAAGGCGTATGTCCGCCCAACAGAAACAATTTTGCCAGTATATATGGTGCGGTGGATGACGGACTTGTTATCATGCATGCTCATTACATATATCAATGTTTTAACAACAAGCTTTCTGCGGTTTTCTTACCAAACATGTTTTCCTTGGATAGATATCTAAGATATATGTCAGCCCATCAGAAACAATTTTGCTTGTATATATGGTTCGGTGGATGACGGACTTGTCATGCACATTAAATGTTTTAACAAGCTTTCTGCGGTTTTCTTACCAAATATATTTTCCTTATATAGATATTTAAGACATATCCCCCCCCCATTAAAAACAATTTTGCCAGTATATAATATATGGTTCGGTGGATGACGGAATTGTTATTATGCATGCACATTAGAGATATCAATGTTTTAACAAGTGTTCTGCGGTTTTCTTACCAAATATGTTTTTCAATGCACATGTAGATACGAGGAAGTACCTGATCTAGTGAACAAAGCAACCTTCTTCTAATCATTAAACTCAACTCATAAGGATATATAATATTTATTTTGTTATATTTTTAATCCATCAATAATAGTGGGCTCGACTTCCGAGTTAGAGCGCCCTTGATGAGAATATGGTCTCTAAATTGTGCTATATAAATTATCCCTTTATTTTTATTATAACCTTGTATTCATTTATTTTTACCATTGATCAATGTACCAAATTTGTGTCCTTAACGAACTGATCACGTTAGTGTGAAAAAAAGATTTCATAAAACTTTAAAACCAATGGTTGTTAGTGATTGCAATAAACCGACACAAAAACAGATCAACGGTAATAAATGCAAAACCAACGTTACAATTCACTAACTTCAATTTACCCTTTGCGGTTACGTCTGCATAAAATATGTGTTTATTTAAATAGGAATTATTATGACGAAACTTTCTAAAAAAACAAGTTGTAAAATGTTCAGTATTTCCTGAATTGTTTCCACCAGACACGCGTGCGGTTGCGATGAAAATCGTAAAAATATTGTAAATTTTAACAATCGTTTGTCATGACAAATAACAATTATCGCCATTATCGCGAAACCGCGACATCTTTTGTTTTGTTTCAATTCTGTTTAAACGGAAACCATTTAGTAATTTTCTGATAAAACATATTGCTACAAACTAAATTTTACTTTCTTTATAACAAAAATATGTTCCATTATTTACTACGAAATTCCAAAAGTTTCCGGCCTAAACAAGTTAGAGTGTATATGAACAAATACCACGTCTGTCACATGATCAGGCGACGTTACGAAAATTGTATCCCTTAATCCTCAGCAGTATGTCAACAAGAGCTGATAAAAGACGTGTTGTTTCATTATATTCTAAGATGTTGAAAATTAAATTTTACGTGGTTATCGAGTTGCTTTCAAAAGAAATGGAAATCCTGGCAGAGATTAACGTTTCGGGTTAAGAAATATTTAAAGCTTAAGGAAATACAACAAACATTCCGACATCCGTATGACTTGACTGAGTAATAAATATACACTACTTTGTACAACATCAGAGCATACAATTACACGTATTAAACATTCGTTGTATACTATCTTGTTCATTGCCATTTGGCAATTTCGTGCAATCAGCCAGTAAGGTATTTAAACAAGCTTTAAGTGAAAACAAGATCGGAACCCGTTTTAAAAAAAATGATTAACAACTGGAATCATACCCGCAACCCCTAGATTGAGAGTCATTTGTCTTACAAACTAGACAACGAAGGCTGTCGTTTTATCAAAAGGCTCATTATGTATTAAAAAAATAATTTTGTGTTTAAAATCGTAGCATTAACTTAATAGCATAAATCAGTTTTGCGTGTAAGTTATTTGTCTCGTTTTTACCCGTGTTCGTAAAATATTTAAATGTATAATATGATTAAATACTTTGTTGTTTCGTAACACGTGTTTCTACCTCCTATCACCAGATTCACCTCAGCCTGGGGAATTTATTATAGAATTTCTTTATTTATTCAACACTTCATTGTAAAACCAACTGACAGGCTTTTTGCCAGGCGACAATCTCTTCCAACTCACCAGAGAAAAGTAAATAAAGGAAGATACTTGGTCGCTAAAAATATCCCAATGATTTGTGATATTTTTTAAATTTATAAACAATATACTCGTAGCAAAAGTAAAAGTGTGATATCGTCAATCAAAGAAAAACAACGATATGGGGGAGAGGTAAGAAAAATCAAACACGTTACTGAAAAGAATTTGTGAGTTTTTTTATTCGCTTCTTAAACCATGCAAAGGACGGAGCAAGTCTAACATTGGTTTGTAACTAGTTCCAGAGTCTCGCTCTATACAGGAAAGGACGGCGTAAAAAATAAGAGCAGTGAACTGGGAAGACCAATCAACAATCTCTGTTTAAGCGTAACACAAGTTCATGATCGCAAAGACGCTGAAAATTTTTGGGGAGATAAGTATTATGTATTCTAATATGGAGATCCATAAAGTTAAAGCTGAAACCTGTGATATATTTAAAGTTTTCATGCTAAAAAAGTAATAACATATCTTTCGAAAGTAACGAAAGATACCTTAAAGTCTATATCTGAAATAAAACTACTGCGTGTGCCCCACATGGTTGTGGAATTCTCGTGATGTATGCATATCATTAAGTGGTTCTTGGAAGCCGGTTGCACCCATTCAAGTTTCTGTCTGAGATTAAAAATGAAGACACCGTTGAAGAGTCATTAGGGAATCGTGTGGGTGGGCTGGAGCTTCTTGCAGATGTGTTCGGCTAAATGATTTTTAATCTATGCGATAATTCCTTGAAGAAATTCAGCAAGAATATTATTTTCTGCTGAACCACAAACAAGAACCAGCTTTTTAAAATTGAATTAAAAAATTTTAGTGACGTGATAAAAAAGCTTGAATATTTCGATAAATTTCAGAAGCTTTAATTATTATCCACAAAACAAATAAAATTTTAAAAAAACTATCGTCCAGTAGCTCATAAGAAATACTTTTTCGCAAATCGACCCACGAGAAAGGTAGAACAAGATATTGAACAGCGAGTTGCGATAAGAAATCAAGAGAATCAAGCAATAAGAAAAATATATTCTAGCCAGATAATATCAAGATTTGCTAAAATGATTCATGGCAACTTATCATTGCCAACATTAATGTAAGGGAGTGTAACGTGGACGAGGAAACTGTTTGAAAGGGTCGAATAAATGTGATTAAAATTCGTGCATCAAGAAGTATATGCAGTGTGTCGATGTACAAGAAATTTAATTTTTAAGGATGAACATGGACTGAAAATTGATGTGTTAAGCAAAGTTAAAAATAGTACGTTGAGATAATTATGATATGTAGAGCGGGTGGCCGGTAAAATACTAACTAAACAAACGTATAAGTCGGTAAATATAAGTGAGAGTCGTGGTGGAGAAAGACCGAGAAAGTATGGTTGGAGAAAGTGAATTAAAGTTTGAAGGTAGGAAATGTTAGAAGTAAGATAAATAGAAGGAACTGTATGAGAAGATTTGCGGTTGTGAAGGTGACGATAGAAAAGTGTCGTGATAGAAAAATTTAACGCTCAGTCCAATCTGTCTATTAATTTACCCAACAGGTAAATTGCGTGATGATGTGTATGTAAATTCACCCGCACACACTTAACCATATATCTTCACCAATACAAAAATATTCTTCGGGGGTTTTTTTTCTGTCCCAATTTTATAATTTAACTAAAACGACGAATGATATTTTACATCAGAAACTTTGCGGGAGTACGTGAATGGTTAAAAAAACGGAAAAGGAACGGTTTTTATTTACATTTATTTTGTATAACATTCATTCTAATTCTTGGATAACGTAATTAGATCAAGTGGATAAGATTTGAAAGAATGTTAAGTCAGATGTACGAATAATAGACGATGTGGCATAATGAGGAGTATAAATGTGCAAGAAGCAAATGGTGTGTGTTTAGATAGATTTTTTTATGGAATGTATGGTATGTTTTTATTATTCGTAACTTTATGCTCAAAATTTAATAGAAAATTTATCAACTACGTAATTAAAATTTATTTAATATTTATACAACAATTTCTGTCCAGTTAAAAGGTTCAGAAGGATTTAAATTATTTTTTTTCAAACAGTAGATATAGATCAAAATAAATCAATTTATTACGACATAGAGGTAGATAAGTTTTTTCAACTTCATGTTGAAATTTCGAAAGTAAATATTTCATTCTCAGAATAATTAGACTATAGAACACAACTCAGTATATTTTTTTACATTTATCTAAATTAATGAGATCTAAAAAAAAAGAAACTGATGCTATAAAAAAAATCGTGACTCAAAAAATGTTCTGTTCTGTTTCCAATTGGAAAAAAAAGTATCAAAATATCTTCTGTCATATTACGTGAAGCACAGCTTTAAAAGTGCAATGATATGCTTAAAAAATATTTAGAATAACTAAAGACATTTAAATATTTTTTATTTAAACCAAAATTCAACAACAATACAAGTTATTGAATAAAACTTGGCTTAGTAGGGGCTTTTAAAATTGTCTCGTAATTTATTTCATCAACCAGCCCCATTACACTTCGTGCTTTGTCATTATCCATTCAAAATCTTTCTCAGTACAGTTCTCTTGAAGATGCTAAGGTTATTCGCCACTTTTTTTTTTACTCTTACGCAGATCTTATAAACGTCCTATTTACCCTGATTTTATTATTTCCTGGTAACAACTGTCTAAACTTAAGTATATTTTACAATCGAAAGTAGCACCGATTTGCATGAAGAATTTTTGTCGCAATTTCTTCGATTATTTTATATCTTGCAGTGACAAGTCATCCTTTGTTAATTTTGTTTCAAAGTAATTTAGATATCTGCTCGAAAATCAAATACAGAATTACCAGTGACAATAGAATGATGTATAATAAATGTGTTACTCATTATTGACATTCCGATTTGTAACATTCCGCGTTAATTTATTTAATGGCGCGCGTGAGCTATCTTTTTTTAATTAAAAAAAAAACAAAAAATCTCTAAATGATATAAGAAGAAGCGTTTTACAAATTTAATAATCATTATTATTTTTAAAAAAAAAATTGACAATAGCTAACAGAATAATACATTAGGCATGAGCCCTTTGTGAGAAGTGCTACACTAAGGTCAAGTGGGTCTCAGAGTGCTAACCATTTTCTTGGGTAAATAGAAGGGATATTCTTGGGTCAGTGTTTCCAAATGTCTGGCTCTATAGAATGGAAAATACTTTTTCTGGTATTTAGATATACTAATGTCAATGAGATATTTTAGGATATTATTCAATTTACACTATTTGAGAGATGCTTCATTGAAACGTTAGCGCCCTTGGAGTGATTTGGTTACTAAGTGCTACTAGAAAAAAAACACATTTAATGTAAATTGGTTCTGAAAATATTCATCGTTATACAATAATTATTTTGTCAATGAACCAAAAGTATACACGACGTACTTTTTGATTATGGCATTTGGATTAACAGCTTTTTCTAACCTTTTAAACAAAATATATTTTCTTATGCAACATACACATACGTGTACATACATACCATCCCGCCATTTTCCATACCCTAACAAATTTTCAAACTTGGTATGCTTCTTTCTTTCAATATATCACACAATTGATCCAAGAATAATTTTAGGTTTTCCTCTACCATGCCATATACTCAAATTGGCCCTATATATTTGTTTTTTTTTTTATATTTCTTCGTGCATTCGTTCTACATACTCTAACCACATCTGGGTATTCTTTTCATCTTACTCAACACTCATTCACTCCCATGCATCAAAGTTGGTACTAAAAACAAATTTTGGATTATCATCTTAGCAAATTTTGATACTCTCTGATTCGAATATATATGTTTTAGTGTCCGTTGATTTTTATCCCTATCGCTACACGCTTTTTAAAATCCCTCTTTTTATGTTACATGCATCAAAAATTATTTTTCATACATAATTATCTGTCAAATAAATGCGAAATATTTTTCATGTACCTAGATTGTTCAATTAAACATGTGGAAACAAGAAACAACAATATTTTGGTATTTCAATTATTACAAAATGCAACATTGTATTTCCACAATATTAAGATAACAAAGAGACCCATAAATTGTCGTCAAGAAAATTGTACAGAATAAGTCACCATAACACCGCGAGAATTTCTTTTTTATTATAGCAATGTGAAACCACTACATGTCGGCTGTTTTTTAGCAAAAGAAAAGGGCCAAAGGAGTTGTCAATGCAGTTGTGTGTAAACGTCATTGAGAGCAATTTGGTACAAGCTACGACCAACTCAATGCTTGGCCAATACAAAGGGATGTTTTTACTTTAACAAATTACAGTTTACTCATTGGCATCCGAATCTTTGCGTGACATTCGCCGATTTTTTTATCATACAATACAAATTCAGAACATCCAAAGCAAGGTGAGGATATACAAGACCTGTGTCCGCCCCATAATGACATATAGCATAGAGTCCAGAGCCGACACTGTCAGAACCAAAAATCGCCTTCAAACCAGCGAAATGAAGGTACTCAGGAGTATCGCTGACAAAACCCTTCGTGATAGAGTACGAAACACAGAAATCCGAAGGACGTGCGAAGTTGAAGATATTGTCAGATGGGGACGACAGAGAAGAAGGTTCTGGAACAAACACGTATCTAGAATGGCGGAACCAAGAGCCGTATGAATGGCCAGGGGCAGTATCCCCCAAGCAAGCAGACCTCCAGGATGACCTCCCAAAAGGTGGAAAGACAGCTGGCAGTCGATGTCGCAAGAGGCCAACAAAGATGCAGGATCATAACAGGCCAACAGGCCTAAAATAAGATGAAGAAGAAGAAGAATATTTTATCTACCAATAATTTTAGCTTTAACTTAAAATAAAGCAACTGAATAGTGAAGATAATTGGAGAATAATTTAACATGCTGATGGAATAATCCTGATAGCCTCACGCTAACTTCCATAAAAATATGAACTGTATGTTACACGAACAAATAGTACAGGTTTGAAATGCCTAAGACATAAGAAGAGAACATATAAAATATAATGTGCTTGTTAAATTGCATATATTGGGAAAACACAGAGGAACATAGGCACTATAATAAATAAACATTAGTATTGTCTAGTGGCTATGTTTCTCTGTATCAAATAATAATTTTTCAGAATTTGCTAACCATATTATAGTGACAAAACATAATTTCAAAAAAATTTAACATTTAACGTCGCAAAAGTTATATTATTCGATTCATTAAAAAACATAAAGCCATTATATAAATTAAAAAAGTAATTAATGACCATAGATTGAAAAAGGTATCGTCGCTCTTAAAAAATCCTTTGGACCACGCACAGCAGCTCAGAGTTCGAGACATAGCAAATGACCACGACGCTTAGCACTCAGCACGCGATGAAGAAGACGAAAAATTAACTGAGTAATGGGGACGAAGAATAAGGAAATCCAAAAATATAATTCTTTGCACACAATGTCCTTTTTGATATAGGCTCAGAGTTACATGAACATAGCTTCCACCTCATCCACATCCATACGTGACATTATACATGCTCTTCTGTATCTCAGATTTCTTACATATCCCTTTGTAAAACTTCTTCCATTATATCTTTACAATTTACCCTTGGTCTACGTATTTCTTGCTCTCCATTCATTTAAGACATTATATTTGTTTCTTACGCAACTCATTCTCTCAATATCGTCATTTCAAATTCATTTATTTATTTTACTTATAACATCCGTCTCTTATCTTCTAGTTTAAATATTTTTTTAAAGACAAACAACAAAGTGTATACAGGTAATTTAAAGTAGACACTCAATTGATATGGATCTGAGTTTGTTGTTTTTCATTCATCGTGTCCCTAGTAAACTAGGCTTTTGTCTGCATATTATTGAGGGCATAATGAACATGGAAAAAAGTTGATGTTTTTACCGAATGTTGATTATTTAATGCCGTTGTCACAAACTCTCGTCAAATTGAAACTTGAAAATTATATGCAGAATTTAATTTTGTTCGGGGAAGTAGGACATTGATGGGTTAAACTCTTCGGCGTCTGTTTCGTATCTTACCGCCCGTTGAATGCACCCAAGAGTCTTCTTGTACTATTATATGGTACCGTAGTTCGCGAATTTGTTCCTTTTTTATCGACATTCATTTGGACAATTGCGAGACCCCTTGACTTTATGAACAATTTAATTTAATGTATTTACTCGTAATTGATTTAATTACTTTTTAAAAATTATTGCACTTCTTTGCTTGATATATTACTTTTTTTTTAATTCCTCCCATTTATTTCAATACTTGAACCAGCCAAACGCACAGCAATTTAAAAATGTATTCTGAAAAATGTATTTCGACACATTTTTGTATTTTCTATAACAAGAATTTTGCCGTTTAATTGAGTCCAATATTTATGTGGTTTTTGGTAAAAAAATAATAAGGAAAGAACAATTTATATAGCGCCGTTTAGATAACAGGTTCTTCTCAAGGAAGCTCTAACTCGGGATTTCAAGTAATGATTAGCGAAAGATTAAAAAGATTACCAAATCAGTAAATACAAGTGGAGCATAAGGATAATAAGGTAGTGGATGTGGCCATTAGATTAAGTACTGACGAAGAATGTTCAGAATCAGAGTAATGGTGAGGCTATGGGGAAAAGATGGATAACACAAAAGTTCATTAAAAACCAAATGACAGTCGTTTCCCAGGAGGACTTTGAAAAAGATCGACGGATAGCACGGAGTCAACATCTCAAGAAAGACAGTCGTGATGATAACATACTACATTTCTTCCTTAAGAGAAAGAAAAATAATATTTAAAAACAGTTGAACATGCTTTATTTTCTCCATGAAATTATTGTTACAAAAAGTTTTAAAAATTCTACAATCGAAATTTTACTATTGTAATATAAACAATTTGAATTAAAGTTGATTACATTCAAAAGACAAAATCATCTAATAAGCTTGAGCGATACATAAGCATACATACACATACCATCACGCCGTCTCTCTGTCGGAGTAAGCAGAGAGGAGAGACCGCCAGACTTTTAAATCGTGACAATCTTTTACTTCTCTTTTAAACCTTTTCATGGAACGTTTCCTTTGATTTTTTACATTTCCTTATCTCAAAATATCATACGTTTTATCCATCAATAATATCCTTAGAATTCAACAAAACCATGGTTTATTAAGTGTCCTTTTATTTTTTTTTATCATTCTATGCTTTCTACCACATTAAACAATATATTTTACTTCACATATTTTTCAAATGCGGAAGCTTCTAACTCTATCTCAAAGTGTCTTAAAGTTTTGAATTACACTATTTCATTACTTTTGTAAGCTACTATACTAGTTAATCTTACATATTTAGAAATAAATGCCTAATAACGATGTCTGTTCACTTAAAGAGGTAAAAAGAAAAAAATGTGTTAAATTCTTAGCTGTTATTTAAAACAACAGTTTATTTTTGTTTAACTTAAAAACAAAATTGTCACGGATAATAAATAAATATTATTTACAACATTCCCCAAACCGGTTCAACACACTTAAGAAAGTTTTTTTTAATATTCTCTCCTTCAGAATTTCTTCTGAAATATTGTGGTAATATTTCAAATAATGCTTTAATTGATGTGAAGCAAGTTTTTGGCAATCATAAAGATCACCAACACTTCCGAGAAACCGTGTTGGATTTATATTTGCAAAACATACTTCAGAAAAACAAAATTTATGATTAACTATGCATTTTTTTTCGTCTTTATAATAATGAAAGAAAAACAAGTCAAAAATCTACTACAAGATGAAAAATCAAACGTGATAATTCTTTCCCACCATTAAAAATGCATTAAAGAAACCTTAAACGAAAACTAGACTGGAACATTTTTTTTTCATCATAATAATGAAAGAAAAATAAGTCAAAAATCTACTGCAAGAAGAAAAATCAAACGTAATAACTCTTTCCCACCATTAAAAAGGCATTAAAGAAACCTTAAATGAAAACTAGACTGGAACCTTTTATAAAAAATCAATTACCAACTGGAATCAGATTCGCAGCCCCCAGCTTGGAGACACTTGGATCATCTAGGTCATTGAGGTAGTTACTTCCCGCCCACTTAGCATTATAATCCCTTTCAATCAAGCAGTAAGGTGTTAAAGAAACTTTCAGTGAAACTACATTGGAACCCTTTTTACATATATAAAAAAAACGGGTACCAACAGGAATCAGACCCGCAACCACCGGCTTGGAGATAGGTGTTTCAACATCAAGATTACGGATTGTTTCTTCTTATCCACTTGTCTATTGAAACACCTATCTCCAAGCCGGTGGTTGCGGGTCTGATTCCTGTTGGTACCCGTTTTTTTACATATATAAAAAGGGTTCCAGTCTAGTTTCACTGAAAGTTTCTTTAACACCTACTGCTTGATTGAAAGGGATTATAATGCTAAGTGGGCGGGAAGTAACGACCTCAATGACCTGGATGCTCCAAGTGTCTTCAAGCTGGGGGCTGCGAAACTGATTCCCGTTGATAATTGAATTTTTATAAAAGGGTTCCAGTCTGGTTTTCATTTAAGGTTTCTTTAACGCCTTTTTATTGGTGGGAAAGAATTATCGCATGGCAATAAGCCCGCTAAGTTGTACTGTATTCAACGAAATCGTAATACAATACAGGTACCTAGGGGCGCATCCCTTATCATGCTAAAAAGTGGACTAAGAATCAGGACGACATAAAAATACTTCAGAACCGAAGAATCTGAGAGTTGTTCCACCATCAACTACCTTAACATCCGTCTGTGGAGCAAATCTAATCAAAATAGATATAAATTCTGATCGATCAGAATCGCCAAAGTTCACTGAACAGATTATACTTTTGATCTATACAGTACAAGTTGATGGGCTTATTACCATGTAGCAATATTTTCCAACAAATCAAAAAAAAGTTAAAGATGCCTTAAAGGAAACCCTGATTGAAACCATTTGAAAAAAAAACAAGGTTCGAATTTTAACACGCAAATCCAGATTCGGAGAAAGTTACGAGGTCGTCAAATGACACAATTAGTAAATATGACTCCATAATAAGAATTAGAAATTACTTTTAATTATTTTCCATTATCACTACATTATCTAATTCGACTCGTAAAACTTAGTTTTACGGTATTTTCGATCATGATTTACTATCACAATATAAAATTCCTCACAAAAGTGGCAAAAGATCTTGGATTTAATAATGAAAAGACAATTTATATAGTGCCGTTTAAAAAATAGATTCTTCTCAAAGACGCTCTTAATCTGGAATCCAACCCACAAATATTAATTAGTAAAAAACATTACAATAAAATAAATTCAGTATACGAATAGGAAAGATGCAGCTGAGACCACTAAATTGCATACTTTCTCACATCTGCATAAGTTTTGAAAAATATATTTGTTTAGAAAATCTACCAAGGAAAGATAAATTACTAAGATACATTTTGTAGATTTTCCAAAATGCGAATGTAACAAATTCGGCATTAAAACATAACATATAGAGTGTAGTGAATGTTTGTTGTGTCCATAAATTTTAAAAACACAAAAAAAAAATATTTTTATAGTTATTCCTAAAATCGCAAATGCCACCTTATATCTTATACTTAGAGAAATACCATTTCACGCCATGTGACCAGCAACAGCATAAGCTTTACCATAATAGACTCCCTGTTAGATCGATTCGAAAAAAAAACACTTCATTTGATCAATATAAGATCGACCACAAAGTTCTTCTCATCTTTGTGGTCGATCTTATCGAAAGAATATCTCACAAACCCGAAAGATACAAAGGAAATCATTCCCCATTAAGGGATTTAAATACCTTTGCATTGTTTAAAATCAATTCGTTCGCGATACTTTCGCCTGTGTAGAATTTTAGATGTTGAATAATACAACAATATTTATGACCACCAATAGATCAACTTGGCATTGAAAACGGACTTAAGTATATATATAATAATTTGTGAATCCTGCTGACCAGTGTAAATAGAATTACAGGAATCCAGATGGGACACCACAAATGATTTTTTGTAGTAACAAATCCGCGACGATTTTCATTTTGGAGTCTTTATAATTTAAGATCTCCTGAACGACTATTGCATCGATCCCCATTAAATTATTATACTTTTATGCAAGAAGAAATATGTTGTGTGGAAAGTAATTTCATGTGTCTCAGATATATGTCGTTAGGATAAAATTTTCGTAGTCGACCTCATTCTGAACATGCTGAAAATATATTATTATGACAGGTTATAGTTAAGTGCATTTTTCAGAATGGAAAATATGCGACATAAATTAAAAACCGATATTTAAAATATATGGGGACTGTACAGTAAGCGATCGTGTGTGCCAAATGTGGTTTAAAAAATGATGATACGATACTCGAAGATGATGTCGTCTCTTGAAGACCGATTACCACTGATAACGATCAAATCAAGGCTTTATTCGAAAGTTACCGGTATTTTACGACATGAAAAGTTTCTGAGATGCTGAAAATATCGAAAACCACCGTCCATTAGCAAGTTTAATCTATATTAAAAAAATGCTTTTGAATTTATCCTAAAAATATTTTCCAGATAACCTAATATAGTAGATCAGCAATGTTTTCATTTTTAGAGTTCTTATAATTTTAATATCTACTTTACTGACCGTTGCATCAACCCCATGATATGAATATGATTTAATGCATGTTAAGAAGTAGATTCAATAAGTATGGGCATTGGTTTGGCATTGCTATTACTAGTGTAGCCAATGATTTTAAAGTATCTTTACTTTTTTTTATTTGTGTTTAATAAGTCTGAATTACTGCTTTACACATGTAGCAGTATTCTGGTGATGATAATCGTCAATTGAGACAGCACTTTTGATTTTATAGACACCATAATTTAAATAAAATTGTTTAGCATAAACGATAAAAACATACATTTACATTAAAAATTAAGTTTGAAAAGATATATTAATTTAAGATAAAACTCGAATTCTATATTATATTATATCTAAGTCGAATCAAGACAAATATTGACAAGCCTTGGATATTTAACTATATTGGTGTGAACACCAATAAGAGATTCTGAGAATAAACGATATGTATGTGTGGTGACAAAACGCTTCGAAACGTATTTTCTAGCATATTTAATGGATCAAATAGTGACATGAAATATTTTTTTATGTCTAATGTTTTGTTTTATTTTCTATTTATATTTTCTATAGTTTGAGTTTTAACATTTGTATGAAAATTGATATATTTGGTTTGAGGTAATAAATTCCAGTGTAAAAAAAACGTTTACGGAGTTTGGCAAAATGTTTATTTCAAAACATATCAAAAAATTAACAGCGAAAAGAAAAACGGGATATTAAAATATTTTCCTGTTAAAGTAACACAATTTACAATAAAATACTTAACAATTGAAATAGCATGTTCAAATTAAGATATTTATTCTTTCATGAGAGATTATTTTGATTTTTTATATTGTAGCGTTTGTGAAGTTAATTATCTCAGGGATTTTTTTAATAAGAAAAGTATCCAATTTAATTTTTATATATATTTATACTAAGTTGATTCTCTTACAAAGAGTTGAATAATATTTCTTGTTTATAACAATGAAGTTCTGAGCAGGACAAACTTCTCTAATATCGAGATTCTAGTGTCACAAGTTCTTCTGCGTTAGTTGGTCTGGACATGTAACTCGCATACTTGACTTTAGACTTTCAAGAAATACCCTTATTGGTAAACTGACGGAGTGCAAAAGAAAGCACAGTTGGAAGAGCACAAGATATGATTAAAAGATGTACTGCATGTCACACTCAAGAACATAAATAATCAGCGCAACTGGGAGCAAACAGCAGCAGGTCGAACCTAGTGGCGTAGAAGTGTTGCGCTAGTTATCAAAGACCCAATGGAGAAAAAAGACGCAGACATGCTGCATATATGAAACTCCTAACACTTTATTCAACAGGGTGTGTCTACCACAGATTGGTTTACATAGTTATCTCCGTTGGCAGCGACGACAAGTACTCTGTCCCCCCTTTTATTGTGATTTTTACTATACTCGTCACTGATATTCATTTAATTAAAAAATATTGCTGAAAGTCATGAAAAAAGCTTTGATATTCACTATATATGTGAAATTGAGTGTATGGCACTGAACGAGGTAAGGCACTGAACTCCCGCGCGGAAGGTCGCCGATTGAATATAGACATTTTTCCACCTAGTGCATGGGGTATAAATAAATACGTATGACTTCAGTCATATATATTCTTTAAAAAATATGATTGAGTGCTCCGATCGTATCACTTCAGGTGTGCCATCGGATCTAGTACATCGGTATGTCCAGTAATTTTGCTGGTGCACAACGGCTCATTCCCTTAAAGATAAGAAAATGAAGAAAGAGACGAAAATACCGCGGCACCGCTTCGCTTTCCAACTAAATTGACGTTGAAATGGCAAGGGAATCCTCGACTACGAGACCCAGCAAAGACGATGTATAAAATATTGTTATTTTTGTTTGAAACATATGCTTGAAGTAATTAGTTATGGTTTAAAAAATGCTTTTTTCTTATTTGAAAATAAAACTTGTAATGTTGTTTCTTTAATTTTTTTCTTATTTAGAAATAATTTGTACTTTGAGTAATATTACTTTAATACTAATAATTAATTCAATGCAAAAAGTTAAATTCATCGAAATAATCTATTTTTTGTATCCAGTATCTAAGAACCCCAGTTTAGATCTAAGAGTTATGGCTATCAGAGAATATCCTACGAGATCACAACTAAAATTATAATCCATTCTTTTACAACCACATTTCACCCACCGACTTACCTTGTATCTATAACCGCTACTACTATATATCTACAACTTGTTTTATTATATAATAAAAGTAAGATAAAAAATACCGACTTACCCCTTATGGTAGTATTAAATATTTAAGCAAATCTTAAAACTTTATCACCAATATTTATTTATTTACGACAGTTTTACCGGTTGAGCCAAAATACATTTTTTTGATGAAAAACAACGTTTTTTATATTTACTTAATTGTATTTTCTACATTTTTAACGATTTCGATTCATGGTCACCTTAGTACTCTCGTGAGATTTATCTGTCAACTTATGAAGAGTGAAGTATTCTCCAGAGGTGGCCACATGAGCTGACAGGCTTGGACAGATTTATTAGCCAAAAATCCGCACTGCATTCCCTCGGATTTGGTATGCATTCGGGCGCGCGGTGCACTTTTTACTTCAACGAGAGAGAAGATTGCATTCGAAATAATAAAATAAATTGAGCGGAACTTTCTAGATTCTTCGTGAGCTTGATTAATGCTATCTTCTCGTTTGGTCTCTTTTTGATTAAACATTTTATATTTTTATAAAGTATGTATTTTTATAAAGTATATTTTTATAAAGTAGTAATTATTACTCGATAATTTATAATGGATCCTGTGTAACAAATACATATTCTGAGATATTATATCAACATGTTTTGAGAAAGATGCTATCTAGATTATGTTGATGCTATCTAGATAATTTAAAATGGATCCTGTGTAACAAATATATATTCTGAGATATTTTATTAACATGTTTTGAGAAAGATGCTATCTAGATTATATTGATGCTATCTAGATAATTTAATATGGATCCTGTGTAACAAATACATATTCTGAGATATTATATCAACATGTTTTGAGAAAGAAGCTATCTAGATTATATTGATGCTATCTAGATAATTTAAAATGGATCCTGTGTTACAAATACATATTCTGAGATATTATATCAACAAGTTTTGAGAAAGATGCTATCTAGATTATATTGATGCTATCTAGATAATTTAAAATGGATCCTGTGTAACAAATACATATTCTGAGATATTATATCAACATGTTTTGAGAAAGATGCTATCTAGATTATATTGATGCTATCTAGATAATTTAAAATGGATCCTGTGTAACAAATTCATATTCTGAGATATTTTATTGACATGTTTTGAGAAAGATGCTATCTATAATAGATTATATTGATGCTATCTAGATAATTTAAAATGGATCCTGTGTAACAAATACATATTCTGAGATATTATATCAACATGTTTTGAGAAAGATGCTATCTAGATTATATTGATGCTATCTAGATAATTTAAAATGGATCCTGTGTAACAAATACATATTTTGAGATATTTTATTGACATGTTTTGAGAAAGATGCTATCTATAATAGATTATATTGATGCTATCTAGATAATTTAAAATGGATCCTGTGTAACAAATACATATTCTGAGATATTTTTTTAACATGTTTTGAGAAAGATGCTATCTAGATTATATTCCGATTTTAGCATAATAGCCTCATTTTAGACGAACCATCTCACATTTCAGAAGTATAGCGCCGTTTAGAGACAAGAATCTTAAACTAGGGATTCAAAGCCACCATTATTGACAGATTAAAAAGATAACAAAATAAATATATTTCAGTTGCGAGTAACGATAGAAAGATGGTGGCTGTGGCGATTAGATCAGGTACTTCCCCGCATCTGCATACGTTTGGAAAAATGTGTTTGATAAGGAAGTCGCTGAAAACTTACCAACGGAAGATGATCTACAAAGACCCCTTTGTTGATCTTCTGATATGTGATAGTAACACATTAGTGTTGTGTTCATATAGAGTAATAAATTTTGAGAAGACTTTCCAAAAAGTATATGACAAATATACACAATAAATGTATATATGTTAATATATGAAAAACAAGACACGAAAATAGTTAACTTCAAGTGAACACTCAAATTATATGATTGCAGGTTTGTTGCCTATCATTTGTCGTAACCCCAGTAAATTGGGATTTTACCTACATCTTACTCATAAATATTAAAAAATTCTTTGATAATTATTTCATTACTTTGCCAAAAAATTCCATACAGAATGTAATATCACGTCTTGCAGATTTTAATTTGAGTATTATAAAGTATTTTTTACAAAAGAAACCTTGAATTTCTGTAATAGGTAAAGATCAAATTTGCCATAAAACGTTATCTTTTACGGCGTGTGCCGCACGATCCAAAAGCTGTGGCTGTCGTGGATCCTAATTGGATAGATCATTTTATTGGAGCACTAAAATAATAAAAACCCATGATGATTTTTTAATGAAGTAGGAAGCAGATCTTGCTGTGGACCTTTTGAAGGATTTACAACAAATTAATATATCTGTCATGATTGGTACTAAGAATGAAATTAAGACAACATGCCGTAATATTAACAGGGATAGCAATGAAAAATTAAGTCAATGGAGCACTAAAACATATATACCTGAATCGGATAGTATCAAAATCGGCTGGATGATAGTAAAAACAGTATTTTGGGGGCCAACTTTGATGTATGGGAGTGCATAATAGATGTGGGAAAAGACTGGAAGAAGCCGAATAAATGCTGTTGAAATATGCTGTTGAAATTGAGAAAAATAAGGTTGAAATTGAGAAAAGTAGGACAAAATAGGAAATGAAGTGAAAAGAGATGAATAAGGCTGTGAATTGAATAAGATGGAGAAGAGCACTCTAAGATGGGCATGTGAGACGAATGAATGAAGAAAGTCCAACAAGACAAATTTATAGTTTAAATGTGAGTGGAAGGCATGATTAACGAAAATCAAAGAAATTATGGTCAGTGAATGATATTTTAAAAGAAGGAAACGTAGATTGTCACAGAAATCGTAAGAGTTGCATGAGAAAGTTGATGGATCTAGACTCTAGATCCATCAACTCTAGATTCTAGAGGAAGCAAAAGATGTGAGTCAAGATAGAAAAGTCGGCCACTGTGTCCTGCCTATTCCGACAGAGAAAAGGCGTGATGGTAATAAATAGATATTTTTTTTAGTTTAGGAAATTCACTTTCCGGAGAGTGCTTTATGAATTTGTATAATTCATTTCACGAATGCAGAATTTCTATTTTTGGTGAAATTGTGTTGTTAACATCGCTGTCAAAAATAAGTTTGATAAACTGGCTAAAATATTTGGATTATTAAAGGACAAAAGAAATGCCATATTAAGTTGGAATAATGAGTAATTTTAACAATGATATTATACATGTTGCTACAGAAGGAGCGTATTGATATTAAAAATATTATATGACATGTATCAGGTCTGTGTGTGATATTCAAATAACAACATGACATGCTAAATGAAGAATGTTATGTAATATCACGTTTGTGTATGTAAATGAAATATTTACAGGGACATAAAGAGTATTACATAATATGTATCAAGTTTGTACACGTTTTTTAAATGTGTACAGGGGCATACTGAAATTAATACTATGTAACGTGTATCAGGTTTGTTTGTGTTATTCTAAAATTAACAGGGGCATTCCTATATGAATAATTGTATATAATATGTAATAGGGTGTATAGTTCATGTCTGTAGTATTTTTTAACTTGTAAAAGTATTTTTTAACTTGAGGTAACGCGCTGGATTTCTGCGCGAAAGGTCGTCGGTTCGAACCCCGCGCTGTGCTACTACCCTCGAATGACACAGGCACTATTTCCGCCTAGTATTCGAGGGTATTTATAGTACATCATAAAATACATCAAAATTGGGAGGCTACGTTGGGCGAGGCATGTAGCAAGAATGGGAGAAGAGGAAATGCCTAACAAAGTACTCTTCTCCAAGCCCCAAGGAAGACGTAGCGTGGGTAGACCGAGGCTTAGGTGGATGGATGGGGTGCAGAACGATGCAAACGTGATTGGCATCAGGGGCTGGAGGAGTGCATCCCAGGATAGGGGGGAATGGCAGCGACTGCTGGAGGAGGCCGGGGCCCACAATGGGCTGTAGCGCCATTGATGATGATGATGATTCGAGGGTATTAAGGACACCTATGATTTCGGTCATATCTATTATTTTAAATAAAAAATAGAGCGTGACCGGGAGACAGTATTATCTTGGGCCCCATGATCCAAGTATTTGGACTCAGAATCACAAAATAACACATGAGTCTTAAGATCGCACACATACCTTATCATTTTATTCCGTACTCTGTTATACGAGTATTATATATTGTCGCCCCATGTATTCTCAGTGTACGCATTTATAATGCATTTATTTTTCTACTTCCGTCCACTTTCCATTCCCATCAAAGTTTTTACTATTGTTTTTACAATAAAACGGTTGATATTAAAAGGCAGTTTTTGTAAATATGGCCTTTTCTTTTTGCTTCTTAGTATAAAAACAAAATCTGCAGTCATTAATTTTGATATTTTCTCGTCTACTATGAAATTTTCGGTTTATAAACTATAAATAATAAAATTTATTTATTTTCTGCTAGTTGAGCAAAAATTAATATTATGAATAATGTTCTTATAACATTCATGAAGTTCTTTATTCCCTTGTTAGCAAAGGCATTAACTACATCAAAAGTCAAAATTAAGATACACTTTTCATTTGTTAATTTCATACATGAAATTGTATATTTACACGCATTACATACATCGAAGTCAAAATTAAGATATAAATTTAATTTTGTTCATTTTCTTATTATATAACATCTATGAAATCGTATATTTCCTCATAAGCGAAGTAAGTAACAACACCAAAGAAAAAAATTAGATACAAATTTCGTTCGGTCCGTTTTTAATTTTGTTCAATTATTTCAAACAACAAAACGACACATTCATATTTTGATGTGATAAATTCGGCAAATATAACACATTAGTTTTACTGTTTTAAATATTTTATTTAGATGTGAAAATAGGTTATAAAATAATATTTAACGCTATATTTTGTGACACACGCAATTGGTACTTTTTTACGTACTAAGTCAGTATAACTCTATTTCATTAATTTTACAAAATTAATGAAAAGATCTCAAATTTACTAAGATGTACTTATTTTACATGGAACAATGACTGAAGTAAATACTTTTTTTAATGTGACGCTATGATTGTCTTTGTACTGCTTCATGTGGTCGTTGTGTTGCTGTTTTCTCAAGTCACGCTTATTCGTTGTGATTAACGCTATCGTCTCTTCCGTTTGCATACGTGCATAGCTCATATTGCAACCATTTTATAGTTTTTATCCGTAATAGTAGGTCTGTAATACTATACATTAAAAATTTATTTTGCAAAACCAATCAAAAACTTACATTTCAATGTTATTTTAAATCAAATGATGAATTAATATTACGTTTCGTGAATTAAGCTAAGAATTTTTAATAATGTAGAATTTTTATAAAACCTAACTGCGAACTGAGAGATTACATATCTTTTGGATAAAAAACTTAAGGTTTACTATTAATTAACAACCAAATTTATTTATTTACGTAATAACAGTACAAAAGGACTGATATGGGAATCTAATAATTGATTTTTAATATTATAAACGTTAGAAGAATCCAGCATTTTCACTCATTATAAACTGCTCTCTCGTTTTTATATTTATATTTTACTATTCTCAAAGGATACCTGAAAAACAAAAAGAATCGATGACATTTATTTGAATAATAAGTTTTAAACTGTAACTATAACACTTTTGTTACATACAGACGTAAATACAACCGATTTTATGTAGTTTGATGATTTTGTTCTGTTTATATTACTCTGTGGTAGAAATCATGAGTAATTATATTTTACGTGTCATAATAAAATCTTCTTATGAGATGTATACAAGTGATCAGCATAAACCTTGATTACTAGCACTTGTTTTATTGTAAAAGTAATTCCTCTGTGGCATTGATCTTGTCGGCTATAATTAAGAAGTATCGCGGAGCAATCTCTCTCTTGGCTGGAATTATGATTTATTAGAACGCGAATGGATTTCAAATTGTAATGAGTGACCCCTGATGATGATATATTTGCTTTAGATGAGGTGTAATAAAAAATCTTTTTTTTGTGTATGTTTATATACTTTTATAAGTACATAGTAGAATGCGGATGGATTACCGAATGATCAATTTGCTTTAGAGGAAGTGCAACAAAAGTATATGTTTTCGTATTTCTTTACATGTGTCATTTTAAGTATATGGTAAATCTTTACAAGAGATACCACAAAAAATATGTTTTTTGTATTTATTTGCGTATCTGATTTTTAGTACATAGGGGAATGAGGATGAATTACGGAGTAATCAATATTTGCTTTATATGTACACATTTGTTATATACAAAATAAAACTTTTTTATTTTAGTTTATGTGCATATTTTTTTATATGTTCATAGAAAAATGGGGTTGCATTACAGAAGGATTTATATATAAGTGCAACAAAAAAGTGCAGCTTAGAAGTGCAAAAAAAAATACAAACGTTCATATTTATTTGCATACATCATTGGTAGTACACAGGAGAGTGAGGATGAATTATAAATTACATTTGTTTTAGATTATACGTATATTTAACCATATTCACGCACCTTTTCATACTTTTCTTCATACACATTTTTAACCATATTCACACATCTTTTCATACTTTCCTTCATACACATATTTAACCATATTCACACACCTTTTCATACTTTCCTTCATACACATATTTAACCATATTCACACACTTTTTCATACTTTTCTTCATACACACATTTAACCATATTCATGCGCCTTTTCCTTCTATCAAAATACCATTGACTTGATTGCCTACATTAAGAAAATAACTTAAAATATAGACCACGATAAAAATATCGGAAAACAAAAACATGTCTAAAGTCTACTTACTTTATTTAAAATGTAATAATGAAGATATTTTTTACACACATCCTCTTACATACGTTTTTAAACAAGAACTTATGAACCATTGAACTTAAGGAATGGAATTCCATTTAACTTGTTGAAAATAGTAAATTAACCGTTCCCAACACTTTAATAACGTTATTTTTCAATTAACTTCGAAATATTTGACCTTTGTTTTAATAAAAGTCTACGAGTATGATAGTTCAATATGCTCTTATGCCCCTAAGCAATATAAATTAAAATTTATTATAACTACCTAATTATTTAATAACACACAAACAAACCTTATTCCAGATATATTTTTTTAATTACACTTAAAAAAATCGATTTCATATGTAATACTACTTCGATATGAAATTTTATGAAAATATTTATTCTTATAGTATTTATCCCCAGTTGACTTTAACAGAGGAAAATTTTAATTTGACCAAATATTTAGTTTTCATCCTAGACGAGTTTCATCTTTTTACTTTTTTATAACATTCTTTTTCCGGAGTATTTTCTTCCAGTTTTAACTAAAGCTGAAGTCGACAACTATTTATCATATGCCAATGTGATCTGCTTTTTCCAATTGTTACAAACATACTCGTTCATACCATCACGTTATTTCCCTGTCAGGGAAGGCGAGGGGATAGATCGTCAGATTTTTATATCTTGACACACATCCTCTAACCTCTTTTACATTCATACACCTTGTCATACAACTCCTACGATTTATCTGTTTCCTTCTTTCAAAATATCATTCACTTGATTCAACCAACTTGATCTCCCTCTACCACACCTTACATTCACATTTATATTTGTTTTGTTAATCTTTCTTAAGCCAATCGTTCTACATGCTCACACGATCTCAAAGTACTCTTCCTTATATTAAGCAACATATCAGCCTTATTCATCCCTAATCACTTCGTTCCGTATTCTGTCATACATTGTCACCTCGTGTATTCTACTCAGTGCACGCATTTATTTGACTACTTTCAATATTTCTCCACGTCCACGTTTCACTCCCATAGATTAAAATTCGTATTAAAAATATTCTTGTGGACTATCATCTTAGCAGATTTTGATATTGTCCGGTTTGAGTATATGTGTTTAAGCGCTCCATTATTACATAGATATATTACAATGTAGCGAACGATACGTTGTAATGTATTTGTAGAAGGTTAAATGATAGAAAAACATCAAACACTTAAAGAGGTTACTGAAATATAACAACGCTAGCAACGGCAAAAGACTTGTCATAATGTCCCCCCCTTATTAGATCGATTCGGAACAAACACCATATTCGATGGAAACAAAATCAACCTCAAAATTCTGCACCTTTTTTTATTAAAAACTTATGGTATTTATCTCGTATTAGTATTTTAAGAATCTACTAGTTTCGACACGTCAATCGGACGTCATGCTCATGGCACTAGTACTTCCATTAGATTGATGATCTCAAATTATCTATGGTAACTTTCAATAATGTTAAGTGTTATCATATCAATTTGAGGTATTACATTCTCATTTTAATTATCACAGTAGATGCTTGTGTCTTTCTCGTATAAGATTTAGCTGCTCATGGCAGTGGTATGTTTTCTGAGTGTGGGTTGCCAAATAGGTGATAATTTATAGTTGACATCAAATTTATTGAATGTTTTATGTCGGAAAATTTCGTCGCGGTAACTTTGGTTTGAACAAATCAGATCCAACGACTGCTTCCCACGCTCGTGAGATGTTCAGCTATGACAGATTCTTTGACAGTTGCCATAGATTTTTTTTGAGACCATCATTCTTGCGGAAGAAGAAGTTCCGTGAGAATTACACTTGATTAACGTGTCGTGTTTAAAACGACTAAAAAGCGATAATAACGGTAAATTTTCAATCAACACATTACATTATCTTAAATTTTCGAAGACAAAATCTCAATGATTTTAAATCCTCTTAATGACCAAGTGTTACCTTAAGAACGGCCTTTAAACGCAAAGAACGAGGATGGATTACGTAATGATCTATTCGCTTTAGAAGAAGTGCAACACAAATACTTTGCGTTTGTTGTTGTAAGTACTCGTACAAAAGAGAATTAAGATGAATTACGTGGTCTATTTGTTTTACATGAGGTGCAACAAAAATATATATTGTTGTGTTTATGTTCATACATCTTTATAGTTATTACACATAGAAGAATGGTGATGGATTACAGAATGATATATTTGCTTTAGAAGAAGTGCAACAAAAATACTTTGCGTTTGTTGTTGTAAGTACTCGTACAAAAGAGAATTAAGATGAATTACGTGATCTATTTGTTTTACATGAGGTGCAACAAAAATATATATTGTTGTGTTTATGTTCATACATCTTTATAGTTATTACACATAGAATAATGGCGATGGATTACAGAATGATATATTTGTATTTGTTTGAATTACAACAAAAATACGCATTTTCATGTTTATTGGCGTAATCTTAGTAAGTACTAAGAATAATGAGAATTAATTAAAAAATTATCTATTTGTTTTAGATAAGGTGCAACCAAAATGCATGTTTCCGTGTTTGTACTCGTATATATCGTTGTAACTACATAAGAGAGTGAGGATTAACTATAATATATACTAACATAGAGTAGAACGAACTGTAAACATGAAAATAAAATTTAATAACTACACAAGTCTAAAATTAATTGTAAAAAACGTGACACGAATCCGTCAAGAATTCTTCATGACTTCAAAAAAAGAGCATCATTTCATGAGTTCTTTAGATATTACTTCAAGCATAGCTGCTTAGAAAAATCATTGAATTGAACAATTCTAGAGGTTTATGTAAGCTCTTGAGTGTGGTGTTTTTTGTTGTTTTATATTTATATTTTTGTATAAATGTTTTTTTTTTTGCTTTATGATTGTGTTCGGATGAATGTTTTGGTCTGTCTAGAGTGATGAAGTGTGAGGAGTTTGATTTCGCGTGATGTATACATATGTAACGAGTGTCACTGTTAGTCAGGTTGATGAGAATGTGCAACGGGGTTTTACATAATCCAAAATCGGAAAGAAGTGTCGATTTATTTTTTCATGCCATATGTCCTCAGTAAGATACAGGTAAAAGCCTAGTTTACTGGGGACACGTCAAATGAAAGGCAACAAACCCAGATCCATTAAAATTGTGTGTCCGAATTAAATTACCTGTTGTTTTTTTCGCAAATTATGTATATTTCTTCTCATGTGTAAAATAAATAAAAAAAAAGAAAAACAAATAGGTATTTTCGATTTTTATACATATGTATACACAGACCCTTTCAAAGAAAATGTGAGGACCAGGGCAACCGATTTTCGTTCCCCTTCCCCCTATCTTTCATGTTATGTATTATTTCTAACAAACTTGAAAACTAAGGTCCCTTAAATTGTGATGCCCATAGTAGCTGCCCTACAAATATGCCATCACCCCATTTCCTTGCTGGGGTACACAGATGGGCCAATTCGCCTATATGATATTTCCTATCATGGCACATGTTTCGCCTTCTCGTCATCCCAATACATACACCTGCTATTTCTCTGAATTTTGCATTTTCTTCGTTCAAAATATCAAATGGTTTCTTTGCTTTAACGAGGAAATTGTAGACTAAATGATTACTTTAAAAACGCATAAATTCAAGACGTTTAAAAACACTATACCGAATAGATCATACTTGTAGATGTTAAATATCATCTGCTTTAAAAATAATGTATAAAAATAAAATAGAGAAGTAGAAATAGAGATCAAATCAATACTCGGGTATAAATAAATAATTTTAGACAAAAGAATTACAAACAAAAAAAAACATTATTTTTATCAATTATACTCGTAAATTACAAGGAATATGCAAAAAGCGAATGAAAAATATGTTCGTTCAGCGGTCATACAAGTTTATGAATTTACAACACAACAATAAAGCTTTGTAACACGGCCGGGTGTTACAAATTAATCATTATTTAATAATTTATAGCGTTAATTCTTCGACCGGCCATAAAGCCAAAGGTTGTTTCATTAAAATTTAAAAAGAAAATAATTTCATCCGTGAGTTTTTTTTAGTATTATATTTCCTACTAGTAATAACCCGTCAATAATGATGGAAGTGAATAATTTTTTTTCGATATGACAAAAAACGCAGAGGTTTTACTCAACTAGTCTCTTCGTGATGGACATTCCATCTTCTTTTTTTGTAATTCAACGTATCATCACATTAACCATGAATTTTTCGGTTCCACTGTAGTTATCATGTCACAAATGTCTTGGTCCTGCGACGTTTCAATTGTAAACCTTTAGAAGATATGGTTGTAAAGGCGAAATTACGATAGACCAGACATGTAATACGCATGGGCGATGATAGACTCCCAAAACGCGTCTTGTACGGGGAAATAGTGGGCAAGCGAATGGTTGGTTAGCAGAGAAAGCGCTATAAGGATAGTTTGCGAGAGTAGCTGACTTTGTGCGGGGTGCCTGTGGACTGGGAACAGATTGTTTAGGACCGTGAAGGGTGGAAAGCCATCTGTGCTGGGGCTGATGGCGTCTCAACGGTTAAACGTGCTAGAAACTCAAGGGTGTGGGCTGAAAAACATCTGGTGTCCCAGTGGCTGGGCTCGCCTTATATTGGTGGGGTGTATCTTGGCCGGAGGGAGGTTATTAGATGAGCCCAGACCTTTTGATAGCTTCTGTCTTTAACGTATTCTCTGCAATTTATGTGTTCTTGAAGTATATTTAAATGTATTATGTACATACTATGTTGCTATCAATAAACCTATATTTATTTATTTAAACAGTCAGCGTGTTGCGCATATGCGTCAACGTTGCCAGGCGACTCAGCAGAATCCACATGTCTGTGAAATCTACGAGAAGGAGTGTGCACCTAGTATTGAGCTGTTTTTTTCACAGAAAATCACATGATCGACATAGGAGAGCAGCTCAAAATTGACGTTGGAATGGCGAGGAGAACCTCAACTACGAGACCCAGCAACGTCGACGATATTTACCATATTAATGAAATAATATTTTCTTTTCCCAAAATGTTTTTTATATTCAGACAAAAAAAGATGATTTTGTTCGGGCTCAATGTCGAAGAATCGGAATACTGTCTAGATTTTTACGACATATTATGATGTAGGTTGAACTATATTTGAGTGACACCAGAACTCGATTTCTCATCGACTGTTAAATATCTTGAACCTATTCTGATAGATGACTCTAAGGGTATGGTCGATATTAACAGGCAAAAGAGGATGACTTCCGCTACGTCCACGGTTCAATGATATAAAAAGACTGTTGGTCAACACGTAATACTCGTCTATATCCATTGCTCTTTCAGTACAATTATATTGTACAATGGCCCAGTTGGCATAGATGCGAGTGGGATACAATAATGATTTTCATCAACTTCTCCACAAACATCATTTCTGTGGCGCAAATGTTTGTTGAACATGAAATATGTTTGTTTGAACCCTTAATAATAAAGCATTGCATTTTTTTACTAATTAACGCACATACAAACCATCACTATATTTTGTCACCGGAGTTGGTTTCGGTCTGGTAGAGATGACAAAGCGCCAGATTTTCTTATCTCAACATACATCCCTCACCGTTTCTACATGCTTGTTTGTTTCTACATCTTCTCAAACAACTCCTACGATTTCTCCAACTTTTAACGTTTTTTTCTTTCAAAATATTATTCAGTTGATCCAACCATACTTTCCTTGGTCTTACTCTACCACGTTTTACACTTATATTTACACAATATATTTGTTTTTATAGTATATGTAAATTCATTCGTTCTGCATGCTCAAACCACATCTTTATGTTCGTCATCGTATCTATCACATCAGCCTTCACTTTCATTTCAAATTATCTCATACATTGTCCTCTCTCATCTATTATTGTCAGTCCATACATTTCTATTGCATTTATTTGGCTCTGTTCACTCTATTTTCACATCAACGTTTTACTTTAAACAATGACCTTTAACTAATTTGAAACTTATCAAGAAAAATATCGATTCGAACATCTGTTGAACAGTTATATCCCAAAAATCTCTCCGCTCTTGGCTGAAATCGTCCCATGCCTCCCTCATTCCTCAGCCCCCAACCGTTGAAACGTGTATATCGGTACCAGTTCGAACAGCATTTAGTCTTGTTTGTGCTCCCTTGAAGATGAGGTGAAAGCCTTGAAACCGGTAGGGTTATACCGTCACAAAAAAGTGGAATAAACATTGTTTGATAAAAATAAATTACAATGTCTTTAAACCTCCACAACGTTAATGCCTTAACTACATACAACATACAAAATATTTACCAATTATCTTCCTGTTTCCTTTCTCTTCTCATCTTCTTATCAGAATAATTTAACACTTCAATGTGAAAAAATTATACACAGTAAACTTTAATGAAAGTGGCCGGTCTGTTTTCATTTAGAAAACTTGTGTATTCTATTTGTATTATTGTTTGTCAATACATTTGTAAACCAAAACAGGCCTGTCACTTAAATTCAAGTGTACTGTATAGATGCTTTTTTTAAGTGTTAAATAATTCTGTTTAAAATTGGAGTTTTACAGTGTTGATATCAAATCAATTAATAATTAAAAACTTATTTGATCATGGAATACATACACTAAACACAATTCTTTTTGTTGGTACATATTTTTTTTTCATGGCATTGACGTGATGGTTGAAAGGTTGCACCATATAAAAACCTCGAAAATTTTAATCCACATTTCCCTTTCATTGAAACTGAAAAATCTATTTTTAATTGAAATAAATTCTAAAGCGGGTTTGCATAAATTACGGCCCGCGGTCCATTTATGGTCTGCCACGTATTTTAATCTGGTCCACAAGATATAACTAATTTTAAATGCATAATTTTTTTGTGTTAATTTTATTATTGTATAAATTGGTGGCCCGGAAAAAAATCGTATTTTTAGGTCAAATTTCAACGCAATTTTTTTTATATTTTGATGAAGCTTGCTGGTAGAAGATGGTTTTCAATATTTTCAGAATCTTAGTTATTTTTTGTTTTTGTGTCGTAAAATTTTAGTTATTGTCGATCAAAGCATTGATTTAGTCGTTATCAGTGGTGACTGACCTTCCAAATCAGATACCATTTTCAAGTTTCGTATCATCATTAGGATTTTTTCAAACAAAATTTCACATACACGATCGCTTAGTGTATCGTCACATTAAACTGTTTATATTTTTTTTGCTGTATCACATGTTTTCCTTACCGATATTAAAAAATGCACCAAGCTCTACAATATGATATAACTTGGTTTATTCCATCTTCAAAAAACCACTCAAATAATTTGGGGTAAAAAATAACCTAAAAAATGTGTTAAACTTTTCATAATAATACATTTTGCACATGAAATAAAGTTTACGACCAAAAGTTTGCATTAATGACATCTGTTTGAAAAATATAACTTGGCTTTCCGGGCAACACATTATTTGTTTACTATAACTAAAAGCTGCCTCTTCCGAAAAATCATATTTTTCGTCCCCAAGTCGCATTTTACAGCCATGTGGCCAACCTTATTATGTAAAATAACATTTCTTATAATAAATCTTATTGGAAGTTCCTAACGAATGAGTTTTGCCGATAAACATTTGATATCAGTTTTAAAAATCACAGCTTGTAAAGTTACACCGAAATATTAAAGAAAAAATAAAAAACAAAAGATTCATTCGTTTCGCTTAATTGTTTTTTTTTTTATTAAACAAGTAAATTACTATACAAACATTTGTCAAGGCTATACCTATATACAAATTTATTACTTAACTAATCTTAATTATATGTTATAATTTATGAACTTATTAAAACTTATTTTCCTACATATCATTTTATTTTATTTATTCAATCTTAATATATGAGATCTTAGAAATAATTAACACCTACATACTACTTATAACTAGATAACAATTCTTACACTAATTATTCAGCAAAAACAAGTCCACTCGTTCAGGCTACATGTATTCCATCACATTCACTCAGACCTTGGTCGTCCCAGCTAAAAATGTAGGTGGACTAGTCAGGCAACAGATAACGCTTCGGGAGCTTGTGCTTATAACGGAAGGGTAGGTCGGATTTACTCCCGTAAGCCCCCAGGGCAGCGACTAAGGGATTTCTGTGATTTTGTTGGCTTTTATAGAACTTCACGGTCCAAGCGAGGATGTGGTGTTGTAGGGTTTCTTCTCGCTGTTCAGCGTGAAGTCGGGTAAGATTTGTTCTGGGATGGGTGTTAAAAGATATCTTGAATGCCTTGTTCTGCACTCTCTGGAGTTTCAGGTGATCCGTATTGCTCACACTACCCCAAACGGGTGCAGTGTGTTTTATTACAGAATCACTTAGATTTTTTTATTGTAGCTTAATTTACCATTTTATGATACGTGTTCAAAATTTACTATTTTATGATACGTGTCCAAAAACCACTATTTTTGTCAGCCCATTTTTATATGTAAACTTTTAAAGCAGTCCTTCAGTCAAAATATTTACCCAGGCCTGTTCTAAAGGCTTTAACATAAAATATAAAAACAAAAACTACACCGGTGACGTCATAGAAGAACGTTTCCTCATAAAATCCAACTACCGTTTGCTCGGGGCTTCCACGGATGATTACTTTTAAATGTGATTAAGAAATGATACCGAAGAATTTTGTAATAATTCTGTAATAAAAATATCGCGTGCCTGAAGTGTTTGTGTGTAAATATTTTGAGATTTTCAACACTGCAAAAAATAAGTTATTTTATCTCTTTGGCTCATTTTATATAATTTTACTTAATTTCATGTACTTTTCTATACTAGAAGATTTTTATTTTTTAGAATTATTTAAATAAGAAGTATAGGTAATTTTTAGTCAGCCCAGTATTTATATAGTCTGTTATTTTGGCAAATCTGTATTTATATAGTGTTGCTTATTGTTATTACGTAATATTTTCTTAGATCATTAAATAATACGTTGATCTTATTTTTCATTAGCTGTATACAGTACAACCTAAAAGGAATATTGCCTTGTGGCCATCTCTTCCAACTTACCAAAAATATATTATAGAGATATAAAGTGAAAATTAGACTGGAACCCTTTTGTTACTGGAATTTTTAAATCTAGATACCAACTGACAACGAATATTTAATCATCGGTTTGGAAGATAGGCACGTTAACAACTAGGTGGTCGAAGTATAGTTTTTATTGATTTTTAACATTACTTCACCTCGTTGATTCCGGTTGACATAAAATATCTGCCACATTTTGAAATCATTTTGACTTGTTTCAATTAAACGTCAAAAAAAACTCTTAAATATTTTATGAAGCTTTTTCGCAAACAAAATAATTCAACCGACTATGAAACAGATAATGAAATAACAAATATGTGATAACTAGGTATTGAACCAGCATCTTCGATTTTAGCACTTTGAACAAAACGCTAGTGAACATACAGACAAACTAACTAGTTCATATAAAAGCACGATTTTCAAAAAGGTACGATATATTTGGGATGACTTAAAAAACGTGTCACAATCTATCAAATTAAATTCTGAAATAGGGAAGAGTGAAAGCCTTTTTAATATACTAGTATGCGTGACTTCGATGGGCAATGATTATTACCACAAATCAGAATCTTGAATGGTAATTCAGTTACTCTTTTTTTAACTTAGGTTCTAGCATAGCTCTAAAAATGGTATAAGTGTGGTATACATACCCAGAGCAGAGTTGCAGCGGCACATGAGCACTACCAATGGAGAGGTATCATGATCGAAGAGATGGCACTTTTTGAGACTGCGAGACTTGACCATGACATGAAAAACCCATAAAGCGAAAAAAGTGCCTGGCATTGAGTTATCATATGCCGGTGAAAGAGTATTTTCAGGTATTCTCGATCTAGGATTGAACTTTAAGCTACGAGTATCTCAGAGTAAATGAAATCATACTTGGAGCGACAATCATACTTGTCTGCAAGGGATTGCCTAAGTAAGTAAGTAAATTATGCATGACGAGGTAATGGGCGTGGCAGAAGCGTGTATGCTAGGATCGAAATAATTGTACATCTGTTCTCTTTGCCTACCCCAATAGAGATATGGCATGATGTTAATGATTATAATACCACACACGTTCAACAGAGTACTGGAAAGTATTGTAGAATCCATTAGATTTTTCTTTTTTTTTTCGTTTTTATGTAATTTTGAAATTATCCTCCATCAGAAAGCAATGTATGAAAATGTTAAGTAAGATGGAGAATTAAGAATTGAGATGGTTTGGATATGTAGAAAGAATGAATGGTGAAATTATGATTAAGTTAGAAGTGCAAGGCGTGCGTGAAAGATGTAGAGACCGAGGTAAACGTGACTGAACTAAAATGGTTTGGAAGAAGATGAAGTGAAAAGTATGAACTATAGAAGATGACGAACTATAGAAGAAGAGTACGACGAAATTTATGAACATGGAGGAGACGGAGGTTAGGTACAAAAATAAAAATTCTTAGAGATCTGATTTTTTTTGTATATCCCGCAAGGAACACGACATGAGGATACGTATGTTAACATATCTAACATATGGTATATGTAATCTGTTTTGTTCTTATTAGACCTTACAAACCTTAAAATATTTCTCGTTAACTGCGTAAATTATATAAAACTTACAATTTGAACACTTCTTAATTGTATGGCATTAAAAACACTTCATTTAACCTATAATTTATATTTCATGTCTCCAACAAATCTTTTATATGACTTTTCGCTCGAGCAACAAGAATATTGGGATTGTCAACAAAAAATAAATTGAAACTGTTGACTTCCGCAAACGATTTTTATTCACGTTCACCATTCAACGTCAAACTTCAGTTATTTTAAGTAAGAAAAAGATTAACACACTTTAGAGGGGAAACTAGAAAAACAGAATTTAAATAAAATTACCTGTCAACGATTAACCCTACAACCTCCGTCCCCTACTTGTTAAGATGCTAGAATTCTATCCGGGAGTTTCGGACTCGATTCCCGATGGTACGAAAAAAATCTAAAAAAGGGTCCTAGTCTGGTGAAAGAATTTGTCACATAACAGTGCTTGTATGCGGCGAGTATGTGAGGTAATGTTGTAATATTTTTACGTGTGGTAGTATTATCAATGACGATCCACAAGTTCCCTGCCTACTCCAGTGGGTCTTAAGTTGAAAACTCGAATTGTGAGGAAAGAGGCAACATTTTCTCCTGGCCACGCTATTTAATTAGGTTTTTTATTTCTTAATATACATTGGCTCAAGTGTCGTGAACAGATTTGTATCTCTGTATTTAAGTCTCTTAAAGGTAAGACTCCATTTTATCTTTCGCAACTGTATCTAAGAAGTGTTATTTCGAAACTGTATCTAAGAGGTGTTCTTTCGAAACTGTGTCTGAGAGGTGTTCTTTCGAAACTGAGTCTGTGAGGTGTTCTTTCGGAGAGGAGTAAAACTTTGTGATCTTCTTTATTGAATAAATTATTTGCTCAGAATTGATCCAATAAGGATTAGGGTACTCGTATTATGACAGGGCTTTTGGGGTTGCTGTTCCTATAACGTAGAATGGTGTGCCTCTAAGTGGTATGCACGTTTATGTGGGTGACGTGTGCAGCTTTTATTAGGAAGCGTTTGAAGACACCCTTTTTTAGGAACTTTTATCAAAATATATAATTATGTATTAACTCTTCATACAAACACTTCACTACATCTAAAGTGGAATTTAATGATATCACGTATCGGAAGGTCAAGATTTATTTGTAGTTCGTCCTCCTTGGTGAGTTTTCTGCGGTTTCCTTCAAAACAACCTCAGATATTGGTGCCGCCACCCTTCTATCGTCATTCTCAACTTATAAATATTTACAAACCTACATACCATCGCGCCGTCTCCGTATTGGAATAAACAAAAGGAGACAGCGCCAGACTTTCCTACCGCGACACACATCTTTCGCTTTTCCACATCTCACACCTTCTCATTCAGCGTGTACGATTCCTCTGACTTAACATTACCTTATTTTAAAATATCACACACATAATTTAATTATAATATTTTTGGTCTCCCTCTACCACGCATTCCTCTCATATTTGCAATATACACGTATATTTGTTTTGTTTTCCTTTCTTCATTCATTCGTTCCACGTTCACACTCAATCCCTATTCTGTCATATATTGTCACTCCATGTATTTGTCTAAATTAACGAATTTCTACAGCATATATTCGACTTTTTTCAGTCTTGTTTCATGTCCACAATTCACTTCCATACATGAAAGATGGTACTAAAACACTGCTATGGACAGATCTTAGCAGATTTTGATACAGCCAGTTTCAAGTATATATGTTTTAATGCCACATTAATTTTGTCGTTCAATATCCCTCATAATATTGATTTTGTATTATTTTTAATTTGTCTTAAATAGTGGGCTCTAAGCCTGATTAAGAGTATTCTTTGAGAAGAATCTCACCTCTAAACGGCACTTTGTAAATCGTCCTTTTATAATCATTAATTTTTGGGCAAGAGTTATACCGGAGGGGATATACGTAAAATAAACCTGTTGATACGTAAAATAAACCTTATTCTCTCTGCAAAATAAACCTCTATAGCAAATAAATCTCTATAGTAACATTTATTAGCAGCGACGTGGTGAGATCAACAATCCATTCATGGAGTAGTTGTTAAAAGCTCTGATGAACGCAGACTCCTTTCAGGTTTTCTGTTGGGATGTTTGTGTCGGTTAAGCTTACTTCTACAATGTCACAGTTGTTGGATCTGATCATTGATAATTGTCAAATTAAATTATTATGAGTCATTTCCGTTCGTAGAGAAAATAAAGTTTCTAAAATAGTTTTGTTGAAGATCCTAAAAAAATGTTTCTATTAACTTCTTAAGTTCTTGAATTTTTTTTGTCAGCATATTATGTTTTACATTTAAGTTAAAATCTGAATGTATCATTTGATTTTTACCAGACATAAATTAACTAAACTATAATATGGCCAAAAAGTGATGTAAAAAACATGACACGTCTTATTTTATTATAAAAATATCAATACAAAAAACTATGATATTGTATGCATGTATCGTTGTTGTATTGTCATGTTGTAAATTTATTCAACAAAGGGGTTTAAAAATGTTAACAAAATCAAATCAGCACTTTTACTTTCATTTTACTATGAGCAGATTGTAAAGTATTATTAAGCGATGCATAAAATAGGAGGAAGCAATTAATATCAAACAATAATAAAAAAATACGATTTATATAGTGCAGTTTAGAGAGTAGACTCATCAAGGGCACTTATACTCGGGATTATCTGTAAATGTATACATTAATTAGATACGTATTTAAAGTTCAACAGTAATATTTTAATATTTAAATGAAATGACTGTTTAAAGTAAGTAAAAATTTGTAACAAACAAGTTTTGTTTATGCTCCCTGATGATGAGGTGAAAGCTTTGAAACCGGTAGGGTTATATCGTTACAAAAAGTTTCAAAACAAATTACGAGTAAAATGTTTTTAAACCTCCACAATGTCAATGCCTTAACTATAAATAATATAAGGAAGGATTCTCGATTATTCTACCTTTTATAATATTAATACTCAATAGTGATTGTTATTGCAACAGGAGTTTGAGTACTTGGGCTTGCAAGAGGAATGTCTTGTGGAAAAGTTTTGTGTACTCTTGAGTATGGTGTTTTTTGTTGTTTTATGGTATATTTATATTTTTGTTTTTATTTTTATGATTATGTGCGGTATATTGTGGGATGAATGTTTTGGTCTGTCTGGAGTGATTAAGTGTAAGGAGTTTGATTTCGCGTGATGTATACATATGTAATTGAGTGTCACTGTTCGTCAGGTTGATGAGAATGTGCAACGGAGTTTTATGTAATAAAAAATCGGAAAGAAATATCGATTTATTTTTTCATGCTATATGTCCTCAGTGAGATACAGGCAAAAGCCTAGTTTACTGGGGACACGACAAATGAAAGGCAACAAACCCAGATCCATTTGAATTGTGTGTCCAAATTAAATTACCTGTTGATTTTTTCGCAAATTATGTATATTTCTTGTCATGTGTAAAATAATTTTTTTTTAAATTATGAGATTCACGCATAACTCCAACTCACTTGATACTGTTGATGTTGATATGTTAATAAAATAATTTGGCTGTCAATAATTAAAACAAAGTTTTTTTTTCAAAGTTTCAGTAAGCTATATACTCTATATTGATATTAATTTGATTAAAAAAATTTATTTTTAAAGATTTCCAATTCATTCTTGAAACAGATTTAACTAGTCATTTTGTTAAAAATTACTTTAAAACGAAAACTTTTTTATTGTCTCTACAAGACAATTTTTTTTATAATTTATATACTTATTATTATGCATCAAAATGATAAGACGGCTACAAAAAGGGCTGCAGATGCTAAAAGGAAGAGACGATCGCGTTAATCACAACGAACAAGCGAGACTCTCTAGAAGCACGCAACACAATAACATGAAGCAGCACAAATATAAGAAGAACGTCATATTAGAAAAAAATACTCCCATCATTTTTGACGGGTTCTTACTAGTAAAATACAATTTAGCTTATGTAACATCAAATCATGTTTTGAAGTGAAGACTTGAATTAATAAAAAGTTTAAATCCTAAATACGAACAATCCAAATAGATACGAGAGAACTGTGGAAAGTGGAAAAAAAATATTATTTTTAAGGCATCAGACGTAAAGCGTGTAATTATATAATTACAGTTACATAAATGTTCAATCATCACGCAACTTTAATGCCTTTCGTCAGAAGTAAAAAAGAAGTATGGTGATTCCAAAAAAAATGTAAACATATAAATATGTTCATATGGCGTCCTGAAACGTATCATTTCTAAAACCTTGGTGTTGAATTTTGCAGGAGTTGGATACACGAACAATACAGCAGAGGGTGGTGGACTTTGGTGTTGTTGAAATTGGAACTACACTGACTCAAAAACCTTTTGTTTTTCTTTACAACCTCCGTGACATAAATGATAAAATGCCCTAGATTACCTTATAAAAGGGTTACCTATTTGGTAGTTGGAGTCTAAAGATCGTTTGGTAATAATACTTTAGTTGCGTCTCCACATGGGATAGTATTCCCAATACGCGCGATGACGAACTATGAGTCAATAGTTATTACACCAAAAGTTCAAATAATGGGACCGAAAACAATGTCGTTCCCCTGTCAAGCTCTATAAAATTTCCAAATCACCAATTGAGATATACTAGGTTAGTCAAAAAGTTTTGAAAGCGGAAATGAAAATACATTTTTTTTGGGGGCAAATCACTTTTATTACTCAGTATAGTCTCCCATAAGATCAATACACTTGGTCCAATGATCTTCCAACTTTGTTGTCCCATCACGGAAGTGACTTTCTGGAAGGCCTGCAAAATACTCCTCTACGACGGCTATAACCTCTTCGTTTGATGAAAAATGCTTTCCACGAAGGAATTTGTTGAAGTGTGAGAATAGCCAAAAGTCAGAGGGAGCTAAATCTGGCGAATAGGGTGGATGCTGCAACAATTCGTACCCCAATTCACTGATTTTCGCGAAACTGACGCTTACAACTTCTTGGCCGATTTCTGGACACGAACTCGCTTCGGAGCCTGGTTCACACCACTCCTTAGCCTCTTGTTTTGATTCAGGATCATGGTGGTAGACTCAAATCTCATCTATAGTGATGAATCGACGCAGAAAATCCTTTTAATCCTTTCGAAATTGCTCCAAATGTTGCTCAGAAAGTCGCATTCGAACGTGTTTTTGTTGCATTGTTAGCAAATGCGGCACCCATTGTGCACACAGTTTTTTGAAACCCAAAACTTCAGCCAAAATATGCCATGTTGTTCCATGTGAGATGCCTATGGTGTCAGCTATCACATCCATAGTCGATCGATGATCTTCCAAAACTATATCCTGTATTTTCGCTATGATTTCTGGTGTTGATGCACTTTTTGGACGTCCTGAGCGTGGATCGTCTTCAACGCTTGTACGGCCATGCTTAAACTCCAAAACCCATCGGTGAACGGTTGGAAATGAAGGAGAAGACTCCTTTAATACTTTCACTATCTTTGCATGGATCTGAGTAGCCGATAAACCTTCCAAAACAAAGAATTTAATCACTGCACGATATTCGGATTTTTCTGTTGTTAAAAAATACACTGACACGTCAACTTCGAATGGCTTGTAAACAAAGAATGAATTGACAGATCGAAATGAAATTTTGAGTAAGTTCTTATGAAAGATGAAATATTAAAATGCTCCATAGATGTCGCTTTCAAAACTTTTTGACTAACCTAGTATTTAGACAAATGAATAAATTATTTGTATTTTTGTAACTCAATTTTAAAATTAATCCTTCAAACAATTTCACTAGCATTATTTAAATTAAATATGTTTAACTTACCTATTTTTGTCGTAATAATAAAATAAAAATTATGATTTTCGTTATTAAACGCTAATTTACCTCAAATTTAACCACAAGCAGCTCATAAGTTAAGGTTAAATAATGTCTGAAATTAGGCTTAGAACCGGGGTTTGAATTATGAATTAGAAGTCGTTTATTAGAATATATTATACTACTGAGATGGTTGCATAGATACATAAATGCATACATCAAGCTATTTATCTGCCAAAGTAGTTAAAGAAGACAGAGCGCCAGAGATTTCTACCCTAGTACACAACTTTCGCCTCATCTATAGCCATACATACGAACAAGCATTCTTCATTCGTTCCACCAACCGTTGCAGCCCCTTCTTTCAAAGTCTCAATATCTTAGTAGATATTTCGATTTTTAAGACAATCATTATGAACGATGATAAATCAAATGGGGATAGTTGGGTAAAATTCGAAGGTAATTATTAAAACTCGCTGCCTTATGCACGAGTTAAATATTGATAATTGTTTACTTTCTTCAGTATCTTCATCTAGTGTATATTTACTACATGTTTTCCATGTTCAAGTTGGTAAGACTTCTGTCTTCCGACCCGGAGGCTGCATGTTCGGTTCTTGTTGGTACCCATTTTTTTTAAATAGAACATCAGTCCGGTTTTCACTTCATCCATCTTAAAATATTTTTCTGGTTGATTGTAAGAGATTTTTATATTTTAACATAATAAACCCGCCAGGTTGAACTTTATAAAACGAGCACGTGATACATTACAAAACAGGATAAAAACCTTCCTCCGATATCCCCATTTCCTTGTGTTATTCCGATAATGTCTTTGAACTTCAGAAGTTTGGGAACATTTTTGGAGGACGTAACGCCATTGGATGGCAGTTCTTGTTCACTGTAAATCTTTCATTCTTTCAATACGACCAACCTATTGCCACTTCAGTCCCTTTACTTGAACCAATTTATATATGACGTCTATTTTTTCTTTCTCTAATCAATATTTTATTATACCATATTTTAACAACCTTCTTTAACAATGTGGTCTGATAATGATGCCATTACATGGCGCGATAAAAATCAGCAGTTTTGGAGAGATTATTGTTTTTCTTAAATTCTTAATCCAATCAATTTTATGGTCGTCAGCCATTTTCGCTCAATAAGCAATTCTACAATCACTTTATTGTATTGTTTTTTAAAACAAAACTTAAACTGTATTAACTTATTTCTCGCGTTGACCTGTTTTATACCTCTTCGATTGTCTTGACAGATAGCTCTAAAACGGAGACGAATACAGTTAAAAAATATTGATTTCACAAATCCACTATCAAAACATTTCATAAAAGTTTCAACAAACTAAGAAATAAAAGTTTAATATGATTTAATTGAACTTTATGACTAAAATAAAACGTTTTTTGTTTATTTTGAAAATTTAATTCTGTAAATATCGAATTGAGAGGCTAATGAAAATATCTTAATGTATTTTGTATTACACCTTCATTGTATACAACACAACCTAGAAGGTATATTGCCATGTGGCAATCTATTCCAACCAACCAAAAAATCTTAAGAGAAAACAAGACCGTAACAATCGAATCCGTAACAGCTGAATTGATAGATAGGTGTCTTACCAACTAGGACACGGAGATTATCAAAATATTTTATTTTATTTTTCAATTGCTTAATTGAATAATTTTTTTTTTCGTATGGTATGTATGTATGTAGTTATTTCAATAAATTTAATTTGCTATTTTTTTAAGCCTTATCCTTTATCCTAAATAATACCTACTCGATTACGATCGATTCTAGTTAGCTAATAAAATCAGACATAGTTTTTTAGTATTTTTTCAAAACAGATAAGACGGCCTTGATAATTGTACTCATTAAGCGAAGATCTCTGTTGTGTGTCAATATTTTTAAAAGCCTTCATGAAAGATACATCCTCTGGGAGGGATGTTGAAACAATATCTATAGAAAGCATTTTGTAATCTTTACAACAGTTTCCATTTTATTTAACAGGCACAATCACCATACTCGAATAATGGATAGTGAGCGCCTCAGAATAAAAAGATTTATAAGTAAAACTAATTCAGAAACTTGGAATCGAACCCAATACTGGTGGGTGCTAGCTATAGTAAGCATGATTGGCCACAAATTTGACAAAACTTGTGTATCATAAAAAAATCAAAATTGTCGATATCAGAAATAATTATTATTATTCATTGATTTACTCGTATGCGTATCTTATCTTCAGCTCCAAATTGGCGATTCGGACATATTTAAGAGTGTGACCAGGAGACAACATGAACGAGTCTTTGGGTTTAGAATCACTTGAGTAGGCATGGAACTCCCACACGTGTTAGCAATACTACCCTGCATGTGAGTTGGCAGCAGCGGACGAACTCTTTGACCAGACTTAGACCCTTTTTTCGGGTATCGTCAAGAATTGAACCCTAATACCTCCGATGGTGGTCAAGCATCTTATCAACTAGACCACGGAGATCGTCAAATTGATACTGACTAAAAGCAAATATAATTTTCCGTTTAACAAAGAATGAAAGACAATAAACGTAATAACGAAAGTGGTACTTTTGGCACCGTGCCACAAAAAAACATATTTGTCAATAAGTTGGTCGAGTTTTGGATGCGGTACAATTATCGCCTGGCACAAAAAAAGTGAAAAGTCATACAATTGCTTCTCAAAATTCTTGGTTTCTTAATTTAATTATTCTGAATCCTTACATATTAAGGTCAGTTTTTTGCACTCCACCTATTTGGTATATCAATTAACCCTTGGAGTTCCGAATTTGTTGAAACGGTAAATGTGTATTTTTACTGGACTTCTTTTAAAGCAATTCACCCACAATTATTATTCTTTATACAATCTTGTACTATTGTATAAAGAATAATAATACATATATTGATAGTATCATAGTTTATAAATACATATGTTATATATCCTAAAATCACACACATAATTTAAAGCAATGGAAAAAAAAACGCGTTTAATAGAAATACTCGTATATATAGAAAAGCTGTCAAAAAGATCTAGGCTCTTCTCATAACATCACCCTAGTTGAGATACAGCCTCACCAAAAGAAGGCGAGCTTGGCTGCGAGGATATCGAATGTTTCTGAGACCATTGCCTTGTATACGTAAATTATAATACAAAAAATTAAGAATAATTAATTATTAGTTAATGCGCCTGCACACACACACACACACACACAAGCATGCACGCATACGAGAGACCGAAATAATTTTTTTTTCTGAGTGTTCAAATCACGTGAGCGGCTGCAGCTCAAATCTTTTGAACTTTTTAGATTTTTTTATGTGAATTTGGTGTTAAAATACCGTTGATGCTTTTCTGTGGATTGTTTTAGCTGATTCAGTTCCAATAATTTCACCATCAATGATCCAAGCTGCAAATCACAGAATATTTCCTTTATATAAAACATCAAATGGTTGCATTTGTAATTGGATCCTTTATGAACAAAATATCAAGCTTTTGAAACTCTAATTTCATAGTAACCTTCCAGTTAAAGGTAACCACACACCGTGCCCTATTATTTATCAAATAACTTACAGGTTACATGCATACTAAACAGTTAGATTGTGTGTATTTTTTTATATTTTTTTAACGTGCTCATAATAAACACACTTTTTCGTCAATAAATTTGGGAAATATGTTAAGTTTTTAAAACATTGACACTGAGACTCAAAGGGTCAAAGAGAAATGTTTTTTGAGAAAATAAATCATAACCAATTTTTCGATATTTTTTTTAACTCTAGTTAGGAATTGAGAAAAACATTTTCAATTATAGAGAACGTAAGCTAATATCTAACAATCTAACTAACACAAGATGAAATCACACAATGTGTCAGCAAGCGGGATTTAAGCCCACAACTTTGTTATTACACTGCCAGTATAAACCTACAACTTTGTTATTACACTGCCAATATAAACCCACAACTTTGTTATTACACTGCCAATATAAACCCACAATTTTGTTATTACACTGCAATTATTGCACTGTCAATATTCAAAGCCATGAAGTGAGAAATTAAATATTAGAGCGAGTTTAAGAATATTACTATTAAAGTAGTATTTTATGAGATGATGAAAGAGATACGTAAGACATCGAACAGTGTGTAGCGATAGGAAACAAAGTCAATGTAGTACACTGAAATGTATACTTGAACCGAACCAGGATCAAAATCTAAAAAGACGCAAGTCGACATCTGTTTTTTAGTGCCAAATTTCATGTATGAGAATGAAACATAGACGAAGAAAAGACTGTTCTTGTCTCCCTGCTTGGAGGTTCTAATGAACCCAGATTTTTTTAAAAGGGTTCCAGTCTAGTTTTCACTTAGGGCCTCTTTAATATATTTCTAGTTAGTTGGAAGATATTGCCTCATAGCAATAGGCCCGACAGGTTGTACTGTATACAACGAAAGTATAATACAATACAATGCTTTTATACATTAAATCAAGAACAATGTATTTTTGTTAATTTTAACGTATTTATTTTGCTATTGCAACAGTCATATTGCCATGGCGTGATGTTCAATAAATTTATTATTTTTGGCAAATGTTCGCTTTCTCGAATTATATTTCAATTAGATCGATATATATGAACACTATATACATACACTTTACAACACCTTAAATCAAACTTGTTACTGTCAGATATCAAAATGTATGATTATATGCGAACACTATACACATACACTTTACTTATACAACACCTTAAGTCAAATTTGTTACTATCAGATATCAAAATGTATGATTATGTATGAACACTATATATACACTTTACAACACTTTAAGTCGAATCAGATATCAAAAGACCTACAAAGTTTTCTTCAGAGTTCGCCTTCTTTTGGTAAGTTTTTAGCAGTTTTCTTACTTAATGTGTTTTTCTATTTTCACAGCCTATTTTTCCGCCTAATATTTGGGGGTATAACGATACCTTTAAGGTGCATGGCCGCGCGGTAACGCATTGGACTTTGGTATCGAAAGTTGACGATTCGAACCCCGCGCTGTGCTACTTACTCTCGAATGACAGACATTTTTTCGGCTAAATCATTCGGGGTTATAAGGATACCTATGACTTCGATCATATATATTCTTTAAAAAAAGGGGAAAAAACATACCTGTGTACTCCGATCGTCTCATTTCAGGTGTGCCATCGGATTAAGTACACCGATGTATCTGATGAGTTGCCGGGGTGCGAATGCTCGCTCAATTAAGGAGAAAAAAAGGAAGAAAAAATAAACGAAAATCTCCACGACACAGGTTCATTTTCCAACTGTACTGACGTTAGAATGGCGAGGGGATCCTCGACGACGAGGCCCAGCCACGACGATGTTTTCTAAACATATGCAAATGCGAAGATGTTCCTAATGTAATGCCCGCAGCCCCAACTTAAATCCTTTCAGTGTACTTGTTTTTTATATATATTTTTTTTTTATCTGTCAATAATATTGGGTTCAATCATCGTATACGGGTGGGTTAGTTATGAATTTAAAAAGTATTGGACTTTTCCGAGTTAGTGCAATATAAATTGTCCTTTTATTATTATGAAACCTTAACTATTTATGATCGGTCTATTACAGTTTTTCAATAAATCTTTGTATAATTTATTAGTTATAATATGACTTTTATATTGTAATTCATGGAAAAATTACATCAATATTTCCAGATCAGTAAATGCATTATTGATACATTCTCAATTCACTTTTATATTCCGGTCATAAAAAAATATTCAATGAACTATATTCGAGATTTTGAATCAATTTATAACCTCGATAGATGTTCATTTTCAAAGCGCAAACAAACGTCCAAATGAAGCTTGCATGATGGACAGCCCCGGGCTGTGGCAATTTGGAGCTGGGATGAAGTGTGTCAGCTTGGGTCGGAGGTCGAGGTCGGTAGCGGAGCCTGGTCACGACTAAGCCTTATCTTGATCCATTCGCCGCGAGAGATGGTCAGCCAGCATTGAACAATTCTTCTGCTCTGTTTATGACTGCGCTTCAATGTTTGTGGTTATTTCATGGATGTAGTAATAATAGCATCATCATCTTCGGCACCACTATCCAGTTTGGATCTTGCCCTCCTTCTAAATTTGCCCCCACCAAACGCGGTCATGGACAGCTGATCACCAATTCCTCACTTAAACTTATTGGAAATGGCATCCCCTGTCTCAATATGGCCATGTTATAAAAATACATACATAACATACATACCATCACACAAATTCCCTTTCGGGCTGGGGAGAGAGGACAACACGCCAGACTTTCTTATCTATCTCACCACATATCCTTGATTTTTTCCACATTCACAAACTTTCTCATACAACTCCTACGATTTCTCTGAACTTCTATATTTTCTTCTTTGAAAATATCATTCGCTTCGTGAATTAAATTTTTATAAAAACGTAATTCAATAAAGTCTTTTTTTATCTAGGAGAGCTTAGAATTTGTAAAAAAGAACTTTATTTTTAAAATAATTTGAACCATATTTATTACTTTTGGGTCGTTTCCTTAATGTTGAAAATTATGACCACCATCTATCTGTTCCTCGATCCTCCTTTAACACGAGTGATTTCTAATTTTGTGTAGAGTTCCTGAGAAGTGTACCATCTAACTTCCTTTACCTGATTCCTCCATTGGATGAGCATTTAGTATCCGCTCATTTTCCATTCATACTTTCAGTCAGAATCGATGTTGAAAGCTTACATTCTTTTTCTAAAGTAACTTAAATATTTTTTTAACACAGCACATGAAGACACGTATACCGACAATATATGTGTGCAGAGGAGTATATCTCATTGATTAAAGATTTTTTGTGCCAAACTGATGGGAGCTTTCCTGCATCTGCACGTGTTTGAAACCATATTTAACGAGACTTTTAATATGTGATAGAAAAACGTTTAGTTTTTACAATTTTATTAATGAATTTTGATGGCACGTGCCAAATGGTCTGCAAATGATTCCTGAAACTGTGATTTTTTTAAATTTTATTTTATTTTTTATACACATGGAAAGAAATTTTGCGCAATTTGCGAAAAAACAACAGGTAATTTCATTTGGAAACAAAATTTTAATGAATCTGGGTTTGTTGCCTTTCATTAGTCATGTCCTCAGTAAACTAGGTTTTTGCCTGTATCTCACTGAGGACATATAGCATGATAAATATTTCTATATTTCTTTCCGACGTTTGATTATATAAAACCTCGTTGCATATTCTCATCAATCTGACAAACAGTGACACTTAATTACATATGTACATATTACGTGAATCAAACCCCTCACACTGCATCACTCCAGACAAGCCAAAACGTTCAACCCACAATATACCGCACACAAATAAATAAAAAATTAAAACTCCACACTCAAGAGTTCACACAAACCCTTGCTATAAGTCATTCCTCCTGCAAACCATAAACTAAATTTTCACTCCATATCGAGATATTTAAATATATAAGATCGAGCTTAACTGAAATAAATTCATGATAATATAAAAATACTAAAATAAATACACTTCAATATATTGTTATAAAAACCCGAAAGTTACAGTTGCTTAAAGGACTGTCTCAGTCGATCATCATGCTATTCACATCCCATGACAAAATTTAAAACCTCCAAGTTAAAAGATTGCGTAGTCAATGTTTTAATGCCACTCATGTTTAGATTGAATATAAATAATGAAAGGATAAATATTAGGCCAAGTGATACACCTTAAAAATCAAAAAAAGAAAAAGTTAATGATTCAATTCAGATCGATTCCACGACCATCGTTTATCCGAAAATATGGGCTCACAACGGTCCACTTAGTTAAAATTTTCCGAAGATTATGTATAACTGTAAACGAAAAAAAAAAAGAAACTTAAAATCAAATGCACCTTACTATATATAAATATTTAATTTTTAAAATATATAAAAATATTAATTTCTTTCAAACATCCTTGACGGGGCTTAAAATAATTATTCATTTTAGTTGTATTTAAATAAAATAAATGACTCCCACAATTTTATTTCATTTTATAGGGCAAAATATCATTGATTGGTGTCACTTGAAATTGAAAATATAAATCTTGTGCATAAAAATAATTATCAAATACGTTTAAATAAATTATACGGCTAAACAAAAATATTTTAAATCACACGGCTCTCAGAAAGCATTTAGTTTTTTTGTTATTAAACGATTTTTATGTTTTTTAAATGTACAAAAACCAACTTAATCAATATATCTGGTTGAAATAAAGCTATAAATTAACTGCATATATATGTGTATAGTTCCAACCATGATTAAAAAAACACCCTAGCTTAGATTTTCAAAGGAAGTTTAAATATATTATGTAATTTCAATTATGCTAGTTATGTGATGGACCGAGGTTATTTATTCACCAGTCCCATAGGACACATCATTATACACTATTTGTTTATGGTAATCATCAAAAATATGCTCACACATCAGTAGCATTACTGTTGTCAATAATTTAGTCATTTATTATTTTTAATGGTATCAATCCACCTGAATTTATTTACTGGCGCTAGTGAATAAATAAATTCATGTTTGTATTTGTTTACCGGTTCTTGAAAACTTTTTTATAAATCCAAAACAAAACTCTCTAAATGTGGGATGTTTTTTATTTACAAAATAAACAAAAGTTAAGTGTCTTTTGCATAACACAGTAACATTAAAAAAAATCTAAATATCTTGAGAAAAACATAAATATGTGTTATGAATATCTTGAGAAAAACATAAATATGTGTTCTAAATATCTTGAGAAAAACATAAATATGTGTTCTAAATTTAAGACACATACACGTATAGGTATAGGTATAGAAAGTACAACGCGGAAAGTAAATAAAATATTTACGAGTAATTTAATCAACAATATATAACTCACACTCAAGACTTAAAAAATATAACGTTATCCCGTTAATTACATCAATCCCTGCAACAAACGTTTCTAGCTCCTACCTCCAGACTCTCTTCACGTTTGACTGAAAAGAGCCTCGAAAGGAGGTCGAAACACTGGTCGCAATAAGTATTGTAATTAGTGGAATAAAAAAGTTATTTATCGTTTAATATTCAATTAAGGAATTCAACAAAGTAAAAGACGAAATCATTAATGTACGAGTATATTAACTTATAATTTTTTTAAGTATAATTTATCTTAAGGGATATCCCCAAATAGAATGTGAATAGAGTCCAAACATCTGAAATATATATATTACTTAATATAAAATACTTCTCCTTCCTCTTCTTTTACGCCTATTGGTCTGTTATGGTCCTGCATCATTCGTTTCCCTCTTGTGACGGCGACTGCCAGCTGTCTTTCCATCTTTTGAGAGGTCGTCCTGGAAGTCTGCTTGCTTGGGGGATATTGTCCCTGGGCATTCTTACGGCTCTTGGTTGTGCCATTCTGGATACATGTTCATTCTAGAACCTTTTTCTCTGTCGTCCCCATCTGACAATTTATGCAACTTCGCACATCCTTCAGATTTCTGTGTTTCATACTCTATTACGAAGGGTTTTGCCAGCGATACTTCTGAGTACCTTCATTTCGCTGGTTCGGAGGAGATTTTTGGTTCTGACAGTGTCGGCTCTGGACTCTATGCTTTATGTCATTATGGGGTGGACACAGGTCTTGTATATCCTCACCTTGCTTTGGATGTTCATATACTTGTTTTTACAGATAGTGTTATTTAAACATCCGGAAATAGTAATATAAAATACAACTATAACTATTCTCTCAGTCAAGACTTTAAACCAGTGATTCTTAACGGGGGCGCCGGCGCCCCCTTGTGGGCGTTTTAGAGGTCTGGGGGGGGCGTTTATAATTTTTTAGAATTTAGGGGGCGCTGCAGGAGTTCCAGTGGGCGTTATGTCGAAATACAAATATAAGATATGCTCAATTGGTACTTGCACTGCACAGATCATCACTGTAAATCATCGCGTACACAATCGCGAATAAAATATTGCGATCGGGTTACCATGTTGCGTTTGACAGTTAGCGCTATGTCACATGAAAGAGAGATACAAAATGCTCGCTCATGCGCATGCGTATCTTGTTTTTTCTATGTATGGCGTTGTGTCATGCAAAGCGATTTTGCTGCATATTAAAAATTAGTCATTTCTGTCAGTCCGTTGGGGCGATCGCGTTAATTTCTGGTGGCGTATGTGAGTTCTTCGATTAGCCCTTTTTTCAAGATGTCAGTCAAACAGAAAAAGTGTCGACAATATTTAGTTGACTATTCAAAATTTGGTTTTGTTTCATCTCCTACAAATCAACAATTGCCAATGTGTTTACTCTGTCAACATGTGTTTTCTAACGAGGCCATAAAGCCATCGCGGTTAAAGGAACATTTTGTAAAGAAACATCCCGACAATAATAATAAAGACATATCGTATTTTCAACAACTTAAGAAAACATTTGATAGTCGCAATACTCTCAGTAATGTTTTTAAGAAAATTTCAAGTCGGAATGATAAAGGACTTATGGTGTCTTATAAAATAGCACAAATTATTGCAAAATGTGGTGCACCACACATATATGGAGAAAAATTAATACTACCGGCTATACGTGTATTTATTAATAATATGATCGGGAAAAACCAGCCAGAGATTCTTTCTGCAGTCCCATTGAGCAATGATACAATTTCAAAAAGAATTGATGAGGTGGCAAGTGATATCGAAATTCAACTATGTGATGAACTACAATCCAACGAATTTTCATTACAGTTGGATGAGAGTACTCTGCATAATAATGAATCTCTACTACTTGCTTATGTACGATTTGTGAAGAATGAAAAAATTATTGAAGAAATGTTATTTGCAAAATCACTTTCTACTAACTCGACTGGTGCATCAATATTTGAAACCCTTGAAAACTTTTTCGCCGAAAAATGTATTCCCTTCACTAATGTGATTGCTTGTGCTACTGATGGAGCACCAGCGATGGTCGGTTGGCATCGTGGTTTTGTATCAAGATTGAAAAATGTGGCACCAAATGTTCTAACAATTCACTGCATCATTCACCGTCAACATTTAGTCGCAAAACATCTTAGCGGACGTCTTCACAAATCGATGAGTATTGTTATAAAAGTTATCAATAAAATAAAGTTCTCTTCCTTGAATGATAGATTATTCCGTCAACTGTGTAAAGAAAATTATGAAGAATTCGAAAGACTTACCTTACATACAGAAGTAAGATGGCTATCGAAAGGAAATTGTTTAAAAAGATTTTATGCACTGTTTGATACAATTGTGGAGTTTTTGGATGTAAACAGTGAAAACATATGCATTGAATTAAAATTACTACGAAATGATGTGGCCTATCTTTCGGATATATTCGAAAAAATGAATGAAAATCTCCTGAAACTTCTCCGGAAACAATATCAGCCTTATTAAAGCCAAAGGAGTTGTACTGAGCTTTATCAATAAACTAAAATTATATAAAAATAATCTTAGTCGGCGAGAATTCCATCAGTTTCCTTCTTTACAACAATTAAAAGAAGATATACTCGAGGACTCTGATTTGGAAACATACTGTTGCCACATTGACGCCCTTATCGAAGATATGATAATACGATTCAAAGACTTGCAGGACCTTGTAATACCAGCTTGGTTAATTAATCCATTTTTATCAGACATAGAAAGTGTCAGTCAAAATTTAAAAGAGCAGTTTATTGAGCTACAAAATGACTGTGAGGCTAAAATAATATTCAATCAATGTGATTATGATGCTTTTTGGGTTCGTTTTCGCCATCAATACCCTCTTCTGTGGAAAGAAGTTAAATTACCCATCATAGCATTTCCTTCGTCGTATTTAGTGGAAAAGGGTTTTAGTGCAGTAATGCATATATTAAAAAATCACGAAATCGATTACAAATAAGCCAAAGAGGAGATTTGAGATTGTATTTAAGTAAATTTGAACTAATATTACGAAATTGGCGCAATCACACGAGGCTCAAGGATCTCATTAAATTTATTTTTTATTAAAAATGTCATATTTCGTAATTGAATCATGTACTTTTTTTTATTGAAATAATATTATATTGTTGTGTGTAATATTAATATGACAAAAAAGGCAATAAATATATAATGTTTATAAAAATAATCACGTGTTTTATTTTTATTTCTCCTATTTTTTTATTTATAGTAGGAAATCGATTGCATAAAATACATACGTGGAGAAAAGTGTAAATTTTGAATTTCGCATTTTGTGGGGGGGGGGCGCTGGATAATTTTACCGTGATAAAGGGGGCGATTCTTTCAATACGGTTAAGAAACACTGCCTTAAACTGAGGAAATGCTGGAGAAAGATGACCAGAAATTATTTTATTCCGAAACAATGTTTTTTTAAGTCATTTTTAAATTTATTTCATCACTAAACCTCTACTTAAATTCTGTCTCTTAAATTCCAGGCCATATATTTAATATTTCTTTGGTGGCATTGCAAGAATTGATCTCGTCTTTTAGCGCGCGTTTTATGAATTCCATCCCGTAATTAGCATTAAAAGTAATTCATACGTGGCATTTCTCGTATGGGTTTTTTACAGAACATCAAATTCTTGAAAGTACGCTGATGGAATGGAAAATTTTCATTCATAATTTATTGGTCTCCACTTGGTATTCAAATCATTGCGGCATTAAATAATTGTACATTAATAATTCTTAACGAATATAATGTACGCATTATATAACAAATTTCACTTATTTACAATATTTTCTGTAAGTGTCGCGAACGGATTGATTTCAAAATTGGTCACTTTGTATTCAAGTCCGTTAATGTACGAGTAATATGTTCGTTATATCATACGAATATGTGTCTGAGAGATGTTTCTTCGAAGAGGAGTAGAACTTTGGGATCAATTTCATCTTCATCGATTAAATTGATTGTTCCGAATTGATCCAATAGGGCGGGTTGTTATGACAGACATGGAATGATCTGCCTCCAAGTGTTATATGGGTGGTGTGTTCAGCATTAGGAAACATTTAAAAACAATATATTTTGGAGGGGGTTTTATCAAAACGTATAATTATATATAAACACCATATACATACATTACTCTACACCTAAAGTCAAATGTGCAACTATTACATATCAGAAGGTCTACAAAACTTTATTTTGTAGTCGATGGACTACAAAATTTTAGGGGATTAAAGGGTTTTATCAAAACGTATAATTATATATAAACACCATATACATACATTACTCTACACCTAAAGTCGAATATGCAACTATTACATATCGGAAGATCTACAAAGCTTTATTTTGTAATCCATCTTCCTTTGCTGAGTTTTCTGTGGTTTTATTACCAAATATGTTTTTCTAAACATATACAGATGCAGGGAAGTTCCTAATCTAATAGTCGCAGCCACCACCATCCTATTCTCACACTCATTTTTTTATAATATTTATAATCTTTCAATAACAGTGTATTCGATGTTTAAGTAAGAGCGCCCTTGAGGAGAGCCCGCCCTCTAAACGGCGTTATATAAATTGTTATTTTATTGTAATTATTGTTAGTCTTTCTTCATTTATTTGTTCTACATTCTCAAATTATCTCAGAGTACTTTTCTTGATCTAACTTAATATCACCCTTAAGTTCACATTCAACTCTAATCTCTTTGTTCCGTATTCTTTCGTACATTGTCACGATCTTCTTAGGGCACGCATTTCTAAAGCATTCATTTGACTCGTTTCAATATTTTGCTGTGTCAACGTTTTCCTTCCATACATCAATGTTGGAACTAGAATACTATTGTGGACTATCCATTGAGCAGATTTTCAGTGTATAGTTCGAGTATATGTTTTAGTGACCCATTGACTTTGTTTCCTATCGCTACACACCTTTCGATACCTCCCATAACTCCTCCGTCATCTGAGAAAATACTAGTTAAATAGCAGAATTTTTTAACTCTTTCTAATCTTTATTGCACACCCATATATCACATTTTCTTTCCTTTTCATACTTTTCACTATCCTTATGACACTGGATTTCACAACATTGCTTCTCAGATATATATCTTTACATGTCTCCTACAATTTACTAATGAAACTACGTAATTCATCCTTACTATCCGCTTACACCACCATGTCATCAGCATGCAGTAATCCACACACATTCCTATTCGACATTTGTGTACCACTCATTTACCTGTGTAGTTCCTTCACGCATAAACCCTTGTAGATATTAAACAACCAGAGTGACATAACACATCCTTGTTTTACTCCTTTTGAAATATTAAACCACTCAACCTTACATTCTACACCATATACGAGTACATTAAATAGTTTTCACATCTCACAACTTATCACGCAGTCATGTGTTTTTTTTTCCAAATCCACAGCAAATGTACAAAATGCCATACATTTCCTAAAACCTTAAATATTCAATACAAATTTCTAATAGCAAACATATTGTAAAAATGTAAAATATATTTTATTGGAAATGACTTTAAGATTTAAAGTATTGTCTCATAGCTGTATTGCATATCATGATATAAGTAAAAAAAATGTTTTTTTCAATTCAATATAATAAGTCAATAAATTATCAACGTGCCGGTAGCATCAAACGAATTATTAGAACACCTTAAATGTCTCTAATTTTTTACTTTCACTCAAAATGCAAATCACAAAACATTTATCATCGCTCGTTTATTAGAAAGGAGCACAGCTATTACTTTTGGATTCCGTTTAAACCCTATGATTATCAATGTTCGAGACTTGGTTTGGTGCCTGCCTTAATTCTAAACAAATAAACTTAATGTGGTCCAATTATTAAACCCGACGTTTAAAATCTGACCCCCCCGATAGTACGCACAAATAAAATAGTGTTGTGAAAATACCCGGCAGCTATTTTGCATAATAAAATGGAATAAATAAAACAAATGACCAATAGTTCAGTAAAGATAGCATCGCACATCCCTATCAAGAGCCGGTCTTATAGCTGAACTATAATAACTCATAAAAATATTTGTAGCGATTCAAATTGTGAAAAGAATACGTCCTATTGGCTAGATTTTGTGGTCATGTGCAGTCAATGAAACCTGATAATAATATTTTATCTTATGTTTTTATATTTTATGTAACCATGTTAAATCAAAGCATTATATTAATATTATGAGCGGATTTTACATACAAATATCTAAATTATTTCCGTTGATTGAAACTCGGGATTCACCCAATAATTGAAAGAAGCATTTAGTTTCACAACGCTTATGAAATTGAATCAACGAAAACTATGTGTCACAAATAAAATGAATAGCAAAAATATGTAATTATCTTTTTAAGGTTTAATGTTTTCTGACTATCAAGATTAAACTCAAGGATTGGAATAGATATGCATATATCAAAAAGAAAACAAAGTCAATGGGGCAAAAAAATTACGAGTATACACTCGAATCAGAGAGTATCAAAATCTATTGTATTGTATTACGCTTTCGTTCTATACAGTAAAAGCTAGCGGACTTATTGCCATGTAACAATGTCTTCCAACCAAACAGAAAGATGCTAAAGAGGGTTTAAGTCGAAACCAGACTGGAATCCTTTTTTAAAAAATCTTGGTTTCAACGGGAATCAAACCCGCCACCTCCGGGCTAGAAGACAAAATTCTTACCAACTAGGCCACGGAGGTCGTCGTCTACTAAGATTATAGTCGATTTCATCTTCATTGAATATTACAGTATTTTGGTGTCAACTTTTATGTATGGGAGTGAGGTATAAACGCGGAAAAGGACTGATACGCGCCGAATAAATATTGTCAATATGCTTGCACTGAGAGGAATTCAAGTGGGAAAAATGTATAATGGAATACAAAATGAAGCGATAAGGGATCAATGTCATATTATGACTGACGTTTTTAGTCAGATGCATAAGAGCACTCAGTGACGGTTTGGGCATGTGGAGTGAATGAATGACTAAAGACTAACAAACAGATATTAGTGTAAGATCATGAAAAGTGTTGGTGTGTCAAGAATACGATATCTTGAAATAAGGAAATGTAAGAAGTTAAAGAAATCGCAAGAGCTGTATGTACCATATGTGGAAAAGGCGATGGATGTGTGTCAAAATAGGGAGATCAGTCGTTCTGCCTTTTCAAGTTACCCCGTCAGGGAGATAGTATGATGCTATGTTTATATGTATTTATAACATAAATATTTCTGTAAAGGAAAAGTAAAAACATGTCACACAAAATTTAAGTGAGCTTTTATAGTAATGTTTTTATAGCATTTATAGCATTTTGTATATGAATCTTGAACATTTGATTGAACCGTTCAAAACTATAAATACATTATGGTGAAAAGAAAATATATATTGTATTTCAGTATTAAAGTCTTTACCCGTTAAAAGTGAGGGTATATGGTAGAGATGAATGAATGAATATTTACTTTATTGAAAATTTTATAATATAACTGGCATTCTATATAGTTGATATTTCTTGAATGAATTGTTTGAAGAAGAAATTATAGATATATACAATATTTGTAGGTAAAATATAAAATTTTCGAGTCAAAATTGTATTTATAATTTTAGGTTGCATCCGAGCGCAGACAGTTTGGCCGGATCTTCCATTGTGAGAGGGTACTGGGTGTGGTCGCCAGAGGCGCTAGTGGCAAGGTCGCTCTTGCTGAGCTCGGATCCAGCACGCGCTACATTTATCGCGGAAGATCGCCCGTGCTAGCTGCCTCTCTGCCTCTGTGATTAGTACCTACTTTGAACGGGTAAATGTCAGGAGGTGGCTATTCGAAGGCGATACTATCATTTTTATACTGGGAGAAATGTCACGTACAAACACTTCTGACAACCACACACGTTGTTTGACGTAACAAAACAGAAAGTGTTTAAAAATAATATGATTTTTTTTCTTTAAATAAAACTTTAGCATTTTAAACACATAACTTAAAAAATATAAAATCTCAATATATTCTCACAAGAATATATTGTATTATATCACACTTGCATTAGATGCAATGCAACTTTGCAAACGGAGCTTTAAGATGATTCTGAAATGTGGAGAGAAAGATTGACTAAGCACATATAAAGGATCTTTCAAATTGAGCGATTTTTTAATTCTTGGATAAAACACAGATGGCGTCGCGAGCTTGCCTGGGTCTTGTGACATTTGAGAAGCGTAATGTATGACATTTATAAAAATAGAGTCTTATATTGTACAATAAAACAATACGTTCAAATTGTTGAATTATTTTATGTATTGTAATCTCCGGAAACGGTGATGTTAATTGACCACCAAGATCATGTGATCTGACACCGTTGGACTATTTTCTCTGGGGTTACGTGAAAAGCCAGGTCTATAAGAATGACTCCCAATCAATTCCTGAGCTGAAAGACGAAATTATTCGCGTTATTGGTGAGTTAGAACCGCAGTTATGCCAAAATATCATCGAAATTTTTGACAAAAGAGTGGACATCTGAGGAGCTGCAAGAGGGGGACATTTGGCGGATATCGTTTTTTTTTTGTGTTTAAATGTCATGCATTATACTTCGATGACCAATAAAAAAAAATTTGAAATCAAAGCAAATTGTGTGTTTTATTCAAGAATTAAAAAAAAGTGAATTAAAAACCGCTCAATTTGAAAGACCCTTTACAAGTCAGAATGGCCAGGTGTGCGTGGAAGAAGACTAGATTTTGAATAAAAAGGTTAAGTGAGAATTATGAAAAGTAGTTATGTTCTCTCTGCCTATCTCGCAAAGAACACTACGTGACGATACGTATATGCAGCCTGGCGAGCTTATTTTCATTTGGTAATCTCTTTCAGCCAACTTGAATTATGCTATCGAGCCCTTAAGTGATGAATGGAAACATTTTTAAAAGTTTAGTTAAAAATGGGAATCGAACCCGCGAGTTAAGATAAAGCCGTGTTACCAATTATGTCATTGAGGTCACTGAGTAGTATAAAAAATCGCTAATATTTTGGTTATTGAAAAATCATCCCGCCAAAACATCGTCTTAACAATTTTGAGATAAATGAATTATCTAGGAATCCAAGAATTACGAGTTCAATTACTTTTTAAATTTCACTAACATACATGGTGTATTTCTGGATGGTTTGAAGAGATTACCACATGACAATAAACCAGTCAGGTGGTACTGTACCCAAAAAAAGCGTACTTCAGTATACTACAATGTTTAGCCGAATGTTTTTCAAGAAGATTGGTGATACAATCATAATTATCTACAATAGTTAAACTGTAAGAGGTGCATTGAAATGTGCGGAAGAGCTCTTGATGAACAAAAACTCTGATAATTAATTAGTATTTGGGATAATTTTCTAGAGAAAAGAAGGTCGTAGGATAAGTTCTCACTTACATAAATGTAACATTTTAATTCAACATTTCATTAAAATTCATTTTCCCAATTTTTCATAACTATGGTAAAAGGACCAAACCACAATTTTATGTGTTATGAGATGACTCAAGAAATATCTTGTCTCTTTGTATAGACTTGTATGCAACAAGAAGGTTTAAGGCGAAATTTTACGATAAAATACTCATTTTATATATTTGCACATATGGAATTGATCTATGCTTTTTCGATATTTCAAATAAGGATTTATGGGTTGAATCCTTTTTACGTCAAACTATTATTTAAAAAAATATTATTTCAAAGAAAGTAGAGATGTGTTGATAAATGGTAATACTTATTGAAATTAAAAATCGCCTGAAATTAGGAAAATGAGATCAAAATACAAACTCTTAAATATTCGACATTTATATAATAACTTAGAAATTATATTTGGGAATTAAAATTCGACATTTTTGGATGAATATTCAAATAAAAATTATTTATAGAATCTTTGATCAAATTCGATGACACATTTTTACCATATTTACATCATGCCCTATCTCTTTAGCACAAGAATGCGATATTGATGTAGGCTTCAGCTCCGGTTTTCAAGGAGGGGAAATTTACGATCATGAAAGCAAAAACTTCTAAGAAACTCATGCTACATGAGGCCTCTTATGATATTGCACCAGCCTCCATAACTTACCTCCACATTCCTGACAGATCAGGCAAATTGAAGCGAATTATCGCATCGACCCATTCTCGGCTACTTTGTCAGCTGAACTATTATCCACAAACTTGAATCAGGTACTTTCAAGTACTTTTATTTTTATTATTTTCTTTCAAATATTTTTTTGATTCTATAAACATACCACTTATATCTAAAAGTTTCCGATGTGAAAAAGTTGAAGCGTGTATGGACAGATATTACAACGACTATGTCAATGGTTTGGCGATGTTACAATAAAAAAATGATATTTCTACCCTCAGTAGAATTACAACTAGAACCGTTAAAAGACGTGTTGTTTCGTTATATTCTGATATGTTAAAAAAATAATATCACGCAGTTATAAAGTTTATTTTAAAAGAAGGGAAAGAACGGCATAAATTAAATTGTGTTTATATGCTGACTTCATTTTATATCTAATAGGGTTCCTTTCCTTTTGAAAGAAACTTAACATCCGTACAATATTACATTTCACATTTCAGAATGTAACGAAACAACACGTCTTCTGTCAGCTCTAGTTGACACACTATTAAGGTTAGAGACCTTAAATTTTAACAGAAACATCGCCTGATCATACGGTGAGTGTGGCCTATTAGATATATGCCCATATACACTCTTACTGGTTTAGGCCGAAAACTTTTAAACTACAGTAGTATATACATATATAATATTTACACCGTATTTCTTGCGGAGTAAGGTGAGAGAACTAATAATCATGTTTTTCTAGCCAAGAATATAACTTTCGCCTCCTCAACATACATCTCACTTTACCTTCTTTCAAAATCTGGTCCACTTAATCCAGCCAAATTTTCCTTAGTCTACCTCCTACGTGCACCTTGCACTTCTGACTTATACTTACTTAGCCTCTCTTTCGCTTTCATTCTCGCTATATATCCAAATCATCTAATCGCGTCTTTATTCGTCATACTCAAAACGTCAAATGTGTCCATGTATTAATATAAATCTTCATTCCACTTTCAAAAAAAAATCTAACAGTAGAGTCCCCATCCCCAAAGCAAATTATTTTGTTAAAAAAAATGGCCGACCTCAATGATCTATGTTAGTTTATAAAACGCCTGTGAGAAGAGATAGCCTCATGGCTAAAAACTCACCAGATTGTAGTGATGTATACAACGAAAGTATAATACAATATTCGACAGTAATTTAATGAACTGAATACTTGAATACATCTGATTTTAATATTAATAGCCAGATTAGCAGGGATAAAACATAACCTGCCATAATTATAAAGAAATAAAGACGGAGAACTTATAAATACTTATCATATTTCTTAGAGCAGGATTCTAAATTGAAACATTAAAGGTACACTACTAAGGTGTTGATAGTTGATCCTTTAATTCAACTCAAATTACATATGATATCTTTTATATGTAATTTGAGTTTAATCTTAGCATTACATAGATTATTTTTTATTTTTTATTTTAATGTAAAATAAGGTCGTTTTTAAAGGGTCAACTATCGTCCCCTTAGTAGTGTACGTTTGTAAATCGATTTAAAGGATCAACTATCATCACCTTAGTAGTGTACGTTTGTAAATCGATTTAAATGATCAACTATCATCACCTTAGTAGTGTACGTTTGTAAATCGATTTAAATGATCAACTATCATCACCTTAGTAGTGTACGTTTGTAAATCGATTTAAATGATCAACTATCATCACCTTAGTAGTGTACGTTTGTAAATCGATTTAAAGGATCAACTATCATCACCTTAGTAGTGTACGTTTGTAAATCGATTTAAATGATCAACTATCATCACCTTAGTAGTGTACGTTTGTAAATCGATTTAAATGATCAACTATCATCACCTTAGTAGTGTACGTTTGTAAATCGATTTAAATGATCAACTATCATCACCTTAGTAGTGTACGTTTGTAAATCGATTTAAATGATCAACTATCATCACCTTAGTAGTGTACGTTTGTAAATCGATTTAAAGGATCAACTATCATCACCTTAGTAGTGTACGTTTGTAAATCGATTTAAATGATCAACTATCATCACCTTAGTAGTGTACGTTTGTAAATCGATTTAAAGGATCAACTATCATCACCTTAGTAGTGTACGTTTGTAAATCGATTTAAATGATCAACTATCATCACCTTAGTAGTGTACGTTTGTAAATCGATTTAAAGGATCAACTATCATCACCTTAGTAGTGTACGTTTGTAAATCGATTTAAAGGATCAACTATCATCACCTTAGTAGTGTACGTTTGTAAATCGATTTAAATGATCAACTATCATCACCTTAGTAGTGTACGTTTGTAAATCGATTTAAAGGATCAACTATCATCACCTTAGTAGTGTACGTTTGTAAATCGATTTAAAGGATCAACTATCATCACCTTAGTAGTGTTCGTTTGTAAATCCATTTAAACCCCCTAAATGAATAGTCCAAGCTCAAAAAGAAATAATAAGTATTTTTGTACTAAAGAAACTAGTATTTGAAATTAAATTTTGTACAGATTTGTCATAGCTTTCTTAAATTAGGGAGTTAAGTGGTTTGTTTCCTCACTTCAAAGTTTAGAGTTTATGAGGTCCGACTCTGAATACAAATCACGAAATTTTAAGGTTAAACCGAACTATGTATTTGCGCCTTAATCGTAACATACAGTAAAAAAACTGTTGTATTCAACATCATTTGTAACACAATACGTAAATTAACACTAGTCATTTTAGTTTAAAAAATTGGATGAATGATAAATATCTGTTAGAGACAGCTGTTATGGGTGTTAGTAAGAAAGGAGTATTGAGGTAGTTTGGTCATATTGAGTGAGTAAGTTGCGAAATACTCGTATTTGCAACATGAATAATTGATTAACTACACTTCCGTTGATTTATTCGCATATTGAATTTTCATACAGAAATATTTGGCAAAGTATTTATTTAATTTTATTTATCATTTTATTGCAAAAACAATCTGGCGGGCGTATTGCCAGGTGGAAATATTTTCCAACCAACAAGACAAAAGTAAATAAAGTAAGTTACATGGTCGCAAAAAATATTCACATGAATATTCATTTTTATGCAATTTATGGGCATATACGTATACACAATAAAAGTAAAAATCACACATTACCAATTAAAGGAAAAGGAAGGGATTGTGAAGAGGAAAGAAAAATCAGGAATGAAACGCGTTCGTAATCCGACGTAAAAAAAGACGAGCGGTGAACTGGAAAGGTCAATAAACAATATTTGTTTGAGCGTAACGCAAGTCCATGATCGTAAAGACGCTGAAAATTTTCAGCGGAATAAGAGGGAGTGACGGGACAGTTAAGGATATTATCCCATAGTTATGAATTTGTCGTCTATTTCTATTTGTAAGTATATACCATAAGTAAGCCTGTAAAGAATGAAAAGCGAGAAAGAGGTAAGCTGAGGATTAAATGAGGAGCGATATCTTGAAATTGATTTTTTTTATTTTATTTATATAGATGAATTTTATATTTAAACAATTGTACATTTCCTGTTCTTTGAAATTATACAAAGTGGAAAACCGTTTTCTGCAAACTAGATTTCACCTTTTTAGATTGGATATAGATATAAAGTTTATGGCAATGAAAGTAATACTTGTAGGATTATGGTAGACTTAACATGAAATCCCTTCCTACACAACTGTAAATTACTGAATCGGTTTTGAATTAATTCACACAATAAATTCTGTACTTTACCGTTTTTGCATTTAAATTAATATCCTTACTTTCGACCACACAATATCAAAGAAATAACTTAAAAACTATTATGCATTTGATCCTTACCTTTAATCTTTCTGTATACTAGTCACCTTAATAATTGCATTAAAATATTCGTCCAACTGATGCTTTTTACAAAAAAAAAACACGTAACAACCAGTTATACGTAATTAGAAAATAAATAAAAACAGTATCTTATTTAAAATAACCTTCAATAAAGTCAAAAGTGCAAACTAGTTACACAAACGTATTAACACGTATTCTGACTCGGCGGTCTCGGATTCAAATTCCAATGGAACCCAAAAAAGTGTTACCATTTAGTTGTAAAAAAAGGTTTATATTAACTTATTTCTGGTTGGCAAACGGTAAGTGCCGTCGACTGTACTATTTGCAAAAAACATAAATATTCATACATACCATCACGTAATTTTGCTGTCAGATAATGTATTTCTCAAAATATGCATTCTTGCAATATCAACAGAAGTTAAATGACAATACATAAAATTGTTTGATGCCCACCTTGATGTATGAAAGTGAGACTTGAACTTAAAAAAGGATAAGAGTAAAAGTAATGCAGTGGAGATGCGTGTATTATGGAAAACTTGTGTAGTGTCAATATTTGAAAGAAGGCCGAATGAAGACATAAAAAATAATTTTATGGATGAAATAGATATTTTAAGACGTAGAAGGGAGTTTTAAGATGGTTTGGACACGTGAAAAAAATGAATTATGAAAGAATAACTAAGCGAATGTACAATTAAGAAGTGCAAGTTGTAAGTGGAAGAGGTGGACCAGATTTTGAATGAAGGTAAAGTGAGAAGTATTAATAATAGAATTTGTGCAGATGAGTTTTAGAGATATGGTCTCTCTTCCTATCCTGTAAGCGATACGGCAGGATGATATGTATATATGTAAGTGTGCATTCTCTATATTGGAGAATTTTGTTGATAGTTAGAGGTACTTAACATATAATGGAAATCAGCTGTATGGGGAGTAAATTTATGATATATACCGGAGAAACTCACATTTAAAAAAGCTAAGCAATCGACAAACTCTTATTTTTCTTACCGAGATGAAAAAGTAAGGCTCTCTATATTCTTTGCTTACCCCTATAAGGAAACAACGTGGTAGTATGTATATAATAGCAGCATTTATACAATAACAGTTCTGAACTCTTCTATATGCAGTACACGAGCCATCATTAGCATATCGGTTTGGATTCGGATCCATCAAGAGCAACACAGAACTGGAGTGCGTTTTGCAATTTTAATAATGGGCCTAGAGTCAGTGCCACCTGCCCGCGATCTCGGACATAACAAGGCATCAGTGAAAGTGACTCCAATTTTTTCCTTGGTTTTTTACGGCCAAACCAGTGTCCGTCCGGCATTTATTGTTTTACAGTACGGTTATTAGAGACACAAAAAAACTGACCAAGATTCGAAACTCGATGCACGCTAATCTGATCCAAATCTGTATCACTATTCCACTTTTACGCATGGGTAATAACAATAAAATTATTTTCTTCTAATAAGTATTTCTAATATGTATATCAGTTAAAACTAGGTGCAAATACTGTATAATTCTAATCTAGTCCAGGTATATTTTATAAAACGGAAATATTCCAACACGAGGATTGCGAGTCAAATTCCTATTTTTTAAATAATTCCCACAGTATGAAAATCTGCCATTATGGTTGTTCTCAACAGTATTTTAGTGCCAAATAAGATGTGTAGGAGTGAAACGTGAACGCTGAAAAAGGCTGAAAAGAGCCCATGTGAACAAAATAATACATAGGGTGACAATGTATGATAGGATACGAATGCTGTAGAAATGATTGCATGTACACAGAAGAATACAAGAGGTGACAATGTATGACAGAATACGGAATAAAGTGATTTGGGATCAGAGTGAACTTATGGCTGATGTGTTGAGTAAGATGAAGAAGAGTACTCTTAAGTGATTTGGGCATGGAACGAATGTAGGAAGAAAGACTACCAAAACAAATATACAGCGCACGTGTGAATGAAAAGCGTGATAAAGGAAGACCAATGGTTATATCAAATGTATGATATTTTAGATGAAAGAAATGTTAACAGTCAAAGAAATCGTAGGAGTTGTATGGATGTGATAGAGGCAAAGGATGTGTGTCGCGATAGGAAAGTCTTACACTCAGTCCACTGCTTACTCTGACAGTGAAATGACGTGATGGTATGTATGTGTCTACATACTCGTACTTCTGTGACCTAGTTTAAAAGGCACACGTCTTCCAACCTGTCTTTAATTCCCGTTTTTTTTTTAAAGACGAGAATTAGGTTTCCAGTATACTCTTCACTGTATCCCTCCTGACGACCTCCGGGGAATAGTAGGTAAGGTACTGGTCTTCCCGCTCAGGGTTTAGTCGGTTAAAATAATTAGCCGTATCTTCGAAGGTGTTATACGTGTGGGAGTGTTGTTGCCTGTTCACTTGTGGTAGTATTTCCAACACACACAATAGCGAACTGTGAACTACTTGCCCACTTTAGTGATTCTTAACCTTAATGGTCAATCACGGAGGCCTAAGACAATACTGTTTTCAACATGTTTGTATTCTGTAATTTATTTTTAACAAACACTGTTTATTCCACTTTTTTTTTTTTTTTTTATGACGGTATAAACCTACCGGTTTCAAGGCTTTCACCTCATCTTCAGGGGAGCGTAAACAAGACTAAATGCTGTTCGGACTGGCACCGATATAGACACTTCAACGGTTGGAGGCGGGAGGGGTGAGAGGAAGGCTAGGTATAATTTCGGCCAAGAGCGGGGAGTTTTGGGGAAATAACTATTCAGCAGATGCTCTGATCGGTATACTGACTTAGAAATTTCTAGGGCCTCTAATCTGTCCAATCTATTTCCGTTGCCGCTAATATGTAAGAATTTGGCATCATCGATAGAAAAAGTATGATTCTCACGGTGACAATGATTAGCCATTTCAGAATAAATTAGAGGATTTGTTAAAGCAGATTGGTGTTCACGAAATCTCTTTTCAAAAGATCTTCCTGTCTTTCCTATATAGAAATTATCACAGTCAGCACATAAATGTTTATACACACCGCTGTTGTTAAGTATTCCATTTTTGCCTTTCCCATTAAATAAGAGTTTCCGGAGATTAAAGTTAGTGTAAAAAGCTGGCTTTATGTGACTTGGAATATTTTTGGTTATTTCATTTGATATCTTTTTTATAAATAGGACTTTGCTCCATTTATAGGTATGCTTATAGGTGTCGTTAAATATATAATCTTTTATAAGTTTCTTTTTTGTTTTGTTTTTTAAAAGTGAATCAATGAAGCTTCCAGGATAGCCATTATTTGTAGCAATTTTTTTGATGGTTATTAATTCCTTTTTAAAATTGTCGTCGGTTATTGGGACACTGAGCAATCTATGAAGCATACAGTTAAAGGCGGCGAATTTATGATTATTAGGATGGTTAGAAGTTGCTGGAATTATAGAGTCTGAATAAGTATTTTTCCTATATATATCAAAGTCAAATGTGCCTTTTTTCCGAGATAATGATAGGTCCAAGAAATTTAATTTTCCGTCCTGTTCTGTTTCTAATGTAAATTTTATAAAACTTTCTATAGAATTTAAATATTTAAGAAAATGGTGTAATTGTCTATCGGTACCCGTCCAAACACAAAGAATGTCATCTGCATATCTAAACCAGCACAAAACATTTTTGGTTAACTTAAACTTACTCCTAAAAATACATTTTTCAAAATAGTTCATAAATATTTCACTCAGAAGGGGAGACAACGGTGAGCCAATAGCTAAACCATTCGTTTGTTTATATTAGGTCCTTACATATGAAATTGGCGTTTTGCCGTACTGGCAACTTTGATCTCAAATATCTTCTCTTTGGTTAGGAATTCCAAATTAAAATTTATACAGCTATTTACTCAAGTATTTGTGTTTCGAAAATTATAATTCATTTGTTTTTTCCTCAATTGTTTTTTTTCTTTGCGTCACTCAGTTTACAAAATGGAAAACTTGAAATATCGCGTTATTAACGAGTAAGAGTTCCACCGTGGCACCAGTGCTGCAGAAACGGCTCGAAGGATTAATGATGTGTATGGCGACGGTGCCGCAAAAGAAAACACAGTGCGTTTTTGGTTCCAACGTTTTCGTTCTGGAAATTTCGACCTGCAGAAGAAGCCCCGTGGACGGCCGGAGACCAAAGTTGATAATGAAGAATTGAAGGCTATTGTGGAAGCGGATCCATCGCAAACCACGTCCGAGTTAGCTGCAGGCTGCGGTGTTAGTGATAAAACTGTTTTAATCCACTTGAAGCAAATTGGGAAGGTGAAAAAGCTTGAAAGGTGGGTACCTCACGAATTGAGTGAAGCAAATCAACAAACGCGCATTGACTGCTGCGTTGCATTACTCAACCGGCACAATAATGAAGGGATTTTGAATCGAATCATTACCTGTGATGAAAAGTGGATCCTGTATGATAATCGGAAGCGCTCATCGCAATGGCTGAACCCTGCCGAACCAGCCAAACCATGCCCCAAGCGAAAATTGACTCCAAAAAAGTTACTTGTGAGCGTTTGGTGGACTAGTGCTGGTGTCGTTCACTACAGCTTTCTTAAATCTGGCCAGATGATTACGGCAGATGTCTATTGTCAGCAACTGCATACCATGATGGAAAAGCTAGCTGCTAAACAACCGAGGCTGGTTAATCGCTCTAGGCCACTGCTGCTTCATGATAACGCTAGACCACACACTGCACAACAGACGGCTACCAAATTAGAAGAGCTTTAATTGGAATGTCTAAGACATCCACCGTACTCTCCGGACCTTGCCCCAACACATTACTATTTTTTTCGAAATTTGGATAACTTCTTGCACGGGAAAAAATTCAACTCCGATGGGGCAGTCCAAACCGACTTCAAAGATTTTATTGATTCCCGTCCGAATGGTTTTTTTAGTAAAGGGATCGATGACCTACCTATGAGATGGCAAAAGTGCATAGATAGCAATGGTACATACTTTGATTAAATAAATATATTATATTAAAAAAAAATCAACTTTATGTTCCTCCCAAACAAAACGCCAATTTCATATGTAAGGACCTAATATATTTTATTGTTGAAGTTAAAATAATTTTGTTTGATGCATAAGTCCATCAGTGAAATCAATTCCGAATTTTTAACAAGGTCCTTACTTTTGTCATTTATGATATTTTTTGCGAGCTCTAACCTGGTATGCTTGGATATAGGTTAGTGACATCAAAGGATACCAGTTTTGCATTATGAGGCATTTCTATGTTTTTTAATTTATCAATTAATTCCAATGAGTTTTTGATTGAGTATTCAGCTTTAAATTGGGTTAGATTATAAAACTGTTCCTTGACAAACTTACATATTTTATAGGTTGGTGCCTGGTTATATGAGACTACAGGTCTTATAGGTATATTGTTTTTGTGTAATTTGGCTAAGCCATATAATTGCGGTATTTGTGGATTCATTATACACAAATTCTTTTTAAAATTTTGGTTCATGATGGAGCTACAATTTTTAAGGACGGATTTTACTTTAGTCTGCAGAGAATTTAAAGGGCTGGTTTTTATTACTTGAAATTTATTGTTATTCAGAAAATCTAGGACTTTTTCTTCATAATCCTTTCTATGAAATATAACTATTGATTCACCTTTGTCTGCCTTGGTTAATGTTAAATTATTATCTTTCAAAGTCTTTTTGATGTTCATGGCCGTGGCTAGTTCCTTCCGGGCGATGTTATTCACTTGACACATGGCGATGGATTTCTTGATGTCGGCTGCACACTTGTATTGCATATTTTTGTCCTCATTACGAATTTGTCCTCATGACTATAAACAACATGTTTGTATTCTCAATTTGGACTTTGTTGAGCGGTACCATACAGACTTCCTGTTGGCTGGAAGAGACTGCCACATAACAATAAGCTCGCTAAATCGAACTGCTCACAACGAAAGAGTTAAGCGAATTATTTTCTTTGTCATCAGCCCCTCAATGTTGAGGATCGTTTCCCACTTTAGATATTCCTCTGCCAACTTTATGAATGACTCCTTTCCATGTTTCATTGTACATATTTGGTTAAATGACGAACGTTCGGCAATGATAGATCTGTGACAGTCTTTACTTGGTCCGTCCATCTAATATGAGATCTTCCTTAATCTATCCGACCCTCTATTTTACCAGTTACCAGAATCATCTTTGTTTTACGCAATGTCATCGTACAATATGACAAAAAATGTCTAAGACATGCCGTTGACAGTCGTTAACGGATACCCAGTTCTTCAACGACAGACATACTCGTATTTGTGCGTCTCGCATTCCAGAGAATCCAGAGCATTCGCCCCCATCACCATATTTCAACTACGTCAATTATGAGTATCTACTTCGTTTCTGATCTATACAAGAATATAGAAAAAAACAGGGATCTTACAAGACGCATCTAATTCCCTAGTTTTTGTTTTCATTTTTGTGATTTGAGTGGTTTTTTTTATTCTATGCAATAAAGTGACGAGGAGTTGTTGGACATGATCCTACTCAGTTCCTGCTGGGCATGCTCGGGTATATCTCCTTGAGCGTAAGAAGAGATGTGCGTCTTCTGGTATACGTTGTCAAACTCGTTAGAGGAGTTGTGAGCTGTCCAGCATTATTACAAAGATTAGCGTTAAATGTTCCTAACAACTACACTAGACTGTGTCGGCAAGAACTGTTCTCAATAACATACGCAAGAACGGGTCTTCCAGCCGCTATGCCTGTTGGAAGGGCCTTAACTCTTCTGAACGGGACTGCTTCGGATATTGACATATTTCATATCACATTACCAAAAGCAAAAGTAAATTTTCTTCTAAGATTGAGCGCGTTAGAAAGCACTCATCAACATACCTAAATGACTGTGAATATATGTGTATAATATGTTTGTGTGTATATACTCGTTTTTATGCATATACATTATTTTTTTATTTTATATAATTTTTTAACTTATTTTTTTTTCTCTATGTAATTTTTCTTCTTTTTTAATGTCTTGTATTTTTCAAAGTAATTGTGCTAAGCCTGTTTTGAAAAAATAAATAAATGATTAAGATATATTTTTAAAATTATGATGCGGTTGAAATTGTGCATGTGATAGCTTGGCATTTAAGTATGTATAAGGATATGAATGGAGAGTATGAATGTTTTACTGAGTGTTTTAATATGTTTAACAAATACCACATTGACCCGATTACAGGACGAGTTTTCTTTTGTTTTAAAACGTAACACGAAAATGAAGAACTCGCCCTATATTCGAGTCTCAAAGATATTAATAATAAGTTCACTACCGCACGATGACCGAGACGGCTATATTGCTTAAAATACTTCCATTTATCTCTCTCTCATAATATTTTTCAATTTGTTCAACAAACAGCATTATCAACAAACTACCGGCATGCTGAAAATGTTTTCCAGTTGTTTAAAAAAAAATGTGCTATGTTTTTTTTATATCCTTACACCCTCGAATATATGATGAGTGAACATATTGAAGATATGATGAGTGAACATATTGAAGATATGATGAGTGAACATATTGAAGAATGAAGAGCTCGAAAAAGTCAAATCAATCAAACAATTTGCCGGATAACCAAGGAATTAACGAAAGAATGAAGAAAAGATGAATACCTTAGCATTTTTCGATGAAATATAAACAACGGTCGAGTGATAGAGAAACATAATATAAAGTTGCTTTAAGCTTTCCCAACAAGGTACTGTTGTATTGTAACATAATCAAATATTGAACCCATTATTCAAGAATACATCTGAACCTAAAAATTAAACCACTAGTCCACGTTACATTGCGTTACAATTAAAATAGATATCATAATAACACGTTCGTGGTCTATAAAAGTAATGAGAAGCAAACAAGCCGTCCGCGTCCGTCGGAGAGCCCAGTGGTTACATCACCAGCGGGGCACGCGCACTCCGCCTGCGCTTGTGTCCCTGCCTCCTCGCAGTTCTGCGCTCCGAGACATCATCTGGTGACATCATGGACCGCCGTCTTAATTGCTGCCTGTCAGATGCAGACTTACTTTATGTTGGAAAGTCGGGGAAAGATCCACGGCTGACGGATCTAGAGCAAAAGTTTTTAGCAGCGCCTTAATAGTTGTAATTGTAGTGGACGGACCAGAGTTGAGATCGAAGATCTACAATATTTACTGATAATTATAGTGAACTAACTACACTTGAAATCGAAGAATTTTAATATTTAGCTATTGTGGTAATGGTATAAATAATCGACACTGTACGTTAGAAATAGTCTACCTATCAAATTCGCGAAATTTGACACATTAATACGTAAAACACATGTTAAAAAAGTTTATCTTATAAGTTGATTAATTAGTATGAGCAAAATTTACTTCGCTAAAAAAATTATTAAGGAAAAGAAAATGTACACAAACGCTTTAAAAAAATTATCAAGGAAAAGAAAATGTAATTTATTTTTATCAAACACTGTTTATTCCACTTTTTTGTGACGGTATAACCCTACCAATTTCAAGGCTTTCACCTCATCTTCAGGGGAGCTTGTTTGCGCTCCCCTAAAGATGAGGTGAAAGCCTTGAAACCGGTAGGGTTATACCGTCACAAAAAAGTGGAATAAACAGTGTTTGATAAAAATAAATTACAATGTCTTGAAACCTCCACAACGTTAATGCCTTAACTATAAACAACATAGAAAAGAAAATGTATACAAACACGTTAAATATATTATATGTTAAATAACAAACATACATTTTTTTTAAGAAAACATATCTACATACTAAAAAGGATAACTTATTGACTGCGTTGATAATTGCATGCGCGTAATGAGATTTGGTAACATCGCAAGCCATATTCAGTCTGAACAATTGGAAAGGTGACTGATTTTATTTTCGCGTAACCACAAGCTTCATCTGTGGGTGAATAAATAAGTTGACTAGCGACACATTTCGACTATCTTCCGTAAAAGTTTCAAAGCGCTGGCATCACTGGTTCATTCGTAATGACGTAACAATTGACAGTGCCTTCTGAGTCTCGGTCGGAAAAGGAACAATGTAGCAAACTGCCAATATTAAATTTTGTTTTAAATTGGGTAAAAGTGTACATTGGAAGTTACGAAGAGGACCGCGATCGACCGAAAATTGCTTCTCGGTCGATCGCGGTCGGCCTATTGGCCATCTCTGCTTTATGTAATATTTGTACTGTGATTAAGATATCACATGAGTCAAAGCTATTAAAATAACAAAGTTCTGTCTTGATAAAAATACACAAACCTGACCCTTTTTGAAGACAGATTTTGATTTTTTAACATATTATGGAAATCTGGTCAAAAAAGTGATCACATATCTGAAGGAAGCCTTAAGAAATACAAAGAATCAACATAGTTTAAGTCACACGAAGCCTTCATAGTTGAACCTCCGAAGACTTTATAAGTTATTTTTTTTAAATATTATTAAACTGCAATTGAAACATGTATAACAGCCTTTAATATTCACCTTGGGCAAATAATATCGGATCAAAATATTTGGTTTTAAACAGGTTTATGTTATAGTGGAAACGGGCGGTCAGGGAATGAAAACTATTACTAGTTAATGTATACCTTCATTAAAATCAACACTGAATGTGTACTACTCGTACGTATTAACTGTTCACATTTATTAGTGAAAGTATACTTCCATTGTTCGTTAGTGAACGTTCTAGAATATGAGCGTCCATGCACATCTGCCGGAGTAACACTTGGAAATGCGAGACTCTAAAATGTAAATGCAAGAAAAATAACATTTTATGCAGGTCGAGATATCATAAAACTTTGATTTGCTGCAATAAATTAATTAAAAATGTTAATTAAAAGGATTTTTTATTGTTATATTTTAAATTTACTTTTCTCAACTCTTGTTAGAAAGGTTAACATACACTATAGAGTGAAGGTATACATTTCCTAGTAATAGTTTACATTCACTATACAAACCACTTTCACTCTATATGTACATTAATTATCAAAAATTAAAAAAAAATTGTTTTGAAACTTTGTCTTTTTCTCAAATTTTCTGTTAACTATTCATAAATATAGATGACAATTTAGAACATTTCCGCATTGATGATTCGAATATGTTGAACAGCATGACCGGGTGACAAATTTGGGATACAACATTGTCTTCGGCTGCATAAATCACAAATCCGCCAAGTGTATTTACATGAAGGTGTTAAATAAATAATAAATAAATCGTACCTTCGCATTTTGTCACTGGAGTAGGAATGTTATTTGCTTTTCGTCATCGATTGTGTTGGTAATTCTACCGTACACTGACTGGAAGGTTACAATAACCTCGCTGACAAATTCTGAATCATACTTGGACTCTTTTTTGTGTACAAATAGTCTTATTCTGCGTCATATTATGCTGAGAAACATAACCCACACTTAAAAATTGCAATATGTCATACACATTATTTAACAGTGTTTGTGAAAAAATATGTAGACGCAGAACTTATCACAAAAGCTCATAGCACTCGGGTACCATTGGTAATAGAAACCGAAACCCTGATAGGGTGAAAGGCGTCTTACTTAGGCGAGATCATAGAAATCGTCTTAGACAATTTACATTTATTTAGGGATAGTGCCTAACCTAATGGCCCCAGCCAATACCTTCCTATCCTCACGCTAGAGTCTCGAGTTGGAGCACCCTTGAGCGTTTACTCTATAAACGGCGTTATATCAATTGTGTTTTTATTAATATTATTATTATCAAGAATTTTTTAACTTTACGTAAGTATTTAATTTATTTTCTCATTGAAAAATTTAAAAAATCTCAAGAGGAAAACGATATGCATTTCAGGCGAACATTTGTAAAAAACTCATACTGCATCATCAGGTGTCTACATACCTTTTACCTTAATTGCACTCAGTCAAATGAGTTCTCTTACAAAAACATAAAAGAAAGGTTCATCTATCGAAACGAGATCAGTCATTTTTTTATATTCCACAAAAAACTCGAATACAAAATACGATTTTAATTACCTGTCCACAAATATCTAAGACAGCTGCCGGCTTCTCGGGCTAATCTAAAGAATTCGCTCGTAACAGATACGGAAGTTGGACTAAACATGAAATATGTTGGTGGATGGAAGATGAATGCGATCGAGATGTGCCTGTAGAGGAATCTGAAACATCTCGATTTATGACAAGGCTACAAATTGCAATAAAGTATAATAAATAAATAAGTAGAAGAGAAAATATGAACTCGGTCAGAGTAATTCATTTGATCGTGAGCAAAACTATTTATGGTGGTAGAAGCTGGTTTGTGTGAGGCCCCTCTAGGGCCTATTTCTAATTACCACAGACATGAAAGCAACTTAAATCAAAGTATCCTCCAATGACACTAATATTATATTCTTCTTTCGCATGGTACCCTTCTACATATCCGAAATGTTTTTTTTTTATTTTTATCCACTTTGCACGGATTTCTACTTTCCACTTTCATCCACATCCACTTTCCACGGAATAATATCAGCCAGGATTCTTCTCATACAGCTAGACGGTACCGAGAATATATCAACCGTGTCATTCAGGTGGTTCAATATCTCTATACCACGCGTGACTGAGTGTTTAGCCATGATATTCGTCCTGTAAGTTGGTATGTAGAACAGAGGGTGATTCCTTGAAATGGTTATTCAGAAATTGTTATTCAGACAAAATGGTAATTCAGACATATTAAAAATCGTGGCAGGGGGACAATATTGCCTTCGACCCCTGTAATGGAGCCGGGGGTGTAAAACTATTGGAGTAGGCACAGAATTTGTGATCCATCACACAAGTAACACATGTTGGTAATTCTATCGCACATGAAGTTGCAACAACTTAATTGGTGTGTGCGAATATTGTTACCAGACGAAGTTTTTAACCGAACTGAGGCCTGATTTTGGTACTATTTAATCGAACGTGAGACTCCCGGGTAGAAGTCAAGCATCTTGCTAATTAGGCCACTGAGGTCATCAATATTATAATATATTTTCAGTCGACGAATTTCATCAAAACAAAAAATAAACGTATACTACAATATTTTTTTAAAAATAATACCTAATAACACATCGATCAATAAGTCCCGGGACTAACTACTAAAATAACATTTGTTTGCCAAAATTCTTCTTTATTCATCAACATAGTCTCCTTCAAGAGCGATACATTCATTCCAACGCTTTCCTAACTTTTCTATGCCAGCCGTGTAGAACGATTTATCTTTGGTTTCAAAATAGGCGTTAGTTTCGGCAATACTTCTTCATTGGAGCCAAATCTCTTTCCCTGGAGCATCTTTTTGAGGTCTGCGAACAGCGAATAGTTGCTGAGGGTCAAATCTGGAGAGTACAGTGGGTGTGGAAGCAATTCGAAGTTCAACTCATGCAATTTGGTCATCGTTACCATCATCGATGCGTTGTTGTTTCTGTTCCATTGTGAGCAAACGCGGCACCCATTTCAAAAAAAGGCTTTTTCATGACCAAATGTTCATGCAAAATAGTGTAAACACTACAAAATCATATCTTCAGGATGTCAGAAATGCACGCAACTTTACTTTGCGATTTTTCATCACGATTTTGAGGGTTTTTTTTATGTTTTCTGTTGTAACAGCCTCATTTGGACGACCAGAGCGTTCAGCATCATTTGTGTCTGTATGACCGCGTTTGAAATCAGCATACCACCGACAAATGGTTGTTTTCGACGGAACAGAGCCAGGATAACACTTTTCAAGCCATCGCTGAGTTTGAACGGTATGTTTCCCATTGTTTTGAAAATAGCAAAAGTAGCGTCATTAAAACCGCTGTAACTCAATGACACAATGTCGGAATGTCGTGAAAGTTTGACACGTAACTTCCAAAGGTTGGTACTAACTTAAAATGGATTTGTTATTAGAGGCGCCATCTGTTGGTGAGTCCCGGGACTTATTGATCGATGTGTTATGAATTTAGTTTGTCATTCCTCTAATAAAATTTATCACCGCGACACATGTTTCTACTTCGAATGAAAAATAAAGAATGATCTCGGTTTATTACGAGATCAATGCTTTACTCCGACTGGTGTCATGTTTCATCGGAAGTGTGTGTGATACATTGACCCAATGGAAACATTTAAATGATTGGTGATTTTTTGTATTCATCCTCTGTATTCAAGTACCTTGTAATGCACAATCTTCCATCATTCAAAATCTGTGCCCTTTGATTCCACGGTTTTTTTTCTTCTACGTAAAATGTGTAATTCGGACTTTCATATTTCTTTTTTTATTCGTTCATCCCATCTGACCAAACCATGGTAAAAAAATAACATATTCTTAATATAAAAATTATGCAAACTGGAATACAAAAATTAAACAAAATATAAATAACCAAAGAATGCAAACAATTTAACCACTTATTGTCATTTTTTTCGGGCAATCGACCACACACTTATGATGAAACATAAAAGCATTGCTAATGTAACAAATTGGAATCATTCCGCCTGGATAAAGCTTTGAGATAGACGGTAGAAACACGTGTTGCGTTGATAAATGTAAGAAATAAATAAAAAGTGAAATTTCCTAATAATGCACAAAGTTTATATTTTTGGTGTTTTTTTAGATAAAATGTTTTAAGGTTTATTTAAGTAACGAATGGTCAAACGGTGCAAATATCTTATTACATCGTATCTTATTATATTGTATCATATTGTATTGTATCGTATTACATCGTATCGCATTGTATCGTTTTATATCATTTTACATTGCATTGTTTCGTAATTTATTGCATAATTTTGCAATGTATATCATTGTATTTTATTGTTTTGTACTGTCACAATTTCGTAGTTTACATTATAATTTGATGAGTTTATTGGTATGTCATTAAAAAAAAGGTTTCTAGCGGATATCTAGCATACAACCTTAGCGGATATCTAGGCATCTTGTCAACTAGTTAACAGTGGTACCGTTTACAACAAAAATATAATAAATAAAGAATTATTATATAATAGGTTCAAGAAGTCTTTTGTCGTTTAAATTTAATAAAACCTACAGAAAATTCCGGTTTTAACTTGCTGACACATCTCACCAAAGCATTATTTCTCAATCTTTTTAGCCTTGCAGCCCTCCAAAAAATATATATAATTATGACTTCGCGACCCCCTGCAATGAATTGAATTAACCCGTTTGTTTCCCTCAGAAAAAGTTTTATTTTCCTTTTCTACACGTAAGTTTCATTTTTTGCGACTCCCATAATATTTTACAACAACCCCTCTGGGGGTCGCGATCCACCAGTTGAGAAACGATGCACTACAGGATTTAAAATCGATGTACTTGTAATTTAGATACATATAACCATAGAGTATACGTTCAATCGATCCGATATTCTCGTTTTATAATTGCTGGTAATAAATTTGGAATTTTTAATACCTTCTCTTATTTTCTGGTAGCTTTTCGAAAAAAAAAATATCTTGCTTCCTTTTGACCCAAAAAGTATCGGGGTCAAAAGCGGCCACGAAGAGAACACTGTTTCGCAACTGACATAATAAAGCCACGGGGGGTATCTACAATAGAAGCAACAATTAACGACATATTTCAAAAACTGTATCGGCATTCAAGTAACGACGGGTGATCTGACATTACGAAACAATGCTATCATTGTTAATTTATACTTGTATTCATGCCATTTTGTATGATCAAGATTTTTTTAATTCACATTATTTGTTTTTTTTTTATAATATTTTATTATTGAAGCATTTATTTGAACAAAACATCTTAACAAAAAAAAGATTGAATATGTGATTTCTTAAATAGTAAAATTCAATGCATTACTCGCACCGAACAGTATCAAAATCTGCTAATATGATAGTACACAACAGTTATTTAAAACCCTCTTTGGTGTATGAGAGAGAGACTTGGATGGGGAAATAGTCTGAAAAGGGTCGAAAAAAATGCGCGCAACAAGAAGGTACACGATTTGATAATATATGACAGAAAACGAAATAAAATTATTAGGGATTAAATTGAAAAGGTTGATGCATTGAATATGATGAAGAAAAGCACTAGGAGATGGTATGGGAACCAATAAATGAAGAAAAACCAACAAAACAAATGAACAGTGCAAATGTGACTGAAAGACGTGATATGGAAAGACCAACGAAAGTATGATTAGATCAAGAAAATTATATTCTGATAGAATGAAATGTCAGAGAAATTGTAGGAGTTATATGAGAAGATGTATGGATGTAGAAAAGGCGACAGATGTGGGTTGCAATAGCAAAGTCTAGCTCTCTCTTCTCTCTAACTATATCGACAGGGAAACAACGTGATAGTATATATTAACCAAGTAAAATGTTCATTTAGTTATCTCAATAGAAGGTCACCATCGTCTTATGTTCCAACAATTCTGTCTTAAAAAACTTAAATATTTTACCAAATAAAACAACAATTAGTCTATAATACCGATTGTGATTTTTGATACGATATCATATTATTAAATTGATATCACGTTTTTAAAACTAATCTTGCGCTCAATCACTGCTACATTTTTTAATTTGTAGGAAGTCTCGAACAGGATTTCATGAAAGAGAACAGATATTTATTGCGACCACCACTGGGGGCCTTCATTATTGGTATCTCTGCGAGACTCGAATTTATTGTTAACTCATCTAGCCATCATTTATTTTTGATCCATCTATTGTAGCTACCAGTTTTAATTACCGAGGAAACTATATATATTATTGATGCTGTGGGTATTATTATTAGCATTTATACTAAAAATCATCAAGTTTATCGAAATTTCACATACTCCATCTATTTGTCTTCTCCTATAAAGCATCTGATGTTTTACATTTCCTACTTTCAAAATTTCATTCCATTCACCTGTCTTAGTAATCAGGGAAGCCTTTCAGTTTTTTCACTGTCCTTTTTAACGTTGATCAAGGAATCGGCATGTATAAACCAACTACAACAAATTTAAATTACGCCTTTTAAAGTCAGACCAATAAGCTGAGGGACCAAAATGTTTTTTTTTTTTTATTTAACAATTTGTCAAGGCTATACCTATATACAAATTTATTACTTAACTAATCTTAATTATATGTTATAATTTATGAACTTACTTAATCTTATTTTCCTACATATCATTTTATTTTATTTATTCAATCTTAATATATGAGATCTTAGAAATAATTAACACCTACATACTACTTATAACTAGATAACAATTCTTACACTAATTATTTAGCAAAAACAAGTCCACTCGTTCAGGCTACTTGTATTCCATCACATTCACTCAGACCTTGGTCGTCCCAGGTAATACTGTAGGTGGACTAGTCAGGCAACAGATAATGCTTCGGGAGCTTGTACTTATAACGGAAGGGTAGGTCGGATTTCCTCTTGTAAGCCCCCAGGGCAGCGACTAAGGGATTGCTGTGATTTTGTTGGCTTTTATAGAACTTACCGGTCCAAGCGAGGATGTGGTGTTGTAGGGTTTCTACTCGCTGTTCGGAGGGACCAAAATGTGATACATACATAAGATTGGACAAACAAGCTTTTGAAAAAATATGGCAACAAGTTCGGCATTTCGCAATACATTCTTTTAAAACATGAAAATAGTTCACATTCTTTTTAATCAACTTTTGTTTGATGAAAATAATATATTTATATTGCCCTGTACTAGGTTTGTGTATAAGTCGGCAATCTTGTGCTGACAAATTTTTCCTAAAAGGTTTTTTTATGTTGCGTGTCTCCAAGAAAATGGCAAATTTTAAAAAGAATATTATGTAACCAAGATGCAAATTTTTCACTAAAAATAAGAATATGGTTACCATTATGCTTTCGCGGTTGTCGATTTAATATCTGAAATGTACTTGTGAAACACACCATGTGTACATGTTGCACGTTATGTTTTTAAAAAAATCTTCTTAAAACGTTCAATTTATTTGATTGAGATCTTCTGAAATAGTTCAAGTTCTACATTTTCAAATAGACTGCAGTTAGTTTCTGTAAATGGTTTTGTTCTAATCCTGTGGATATAACATCTGGAGTTCCACAGGGCTCTATTTTGGAACCCTTGATGTTATGAATACACATCCTTGATGTTTTGGTATATTTAAAGTGCTCGAATTTCAGTTATTCCGATGATCTTAAGATATTTCGAGTATTTTTTTGCGAAAATGACTGAAGGATGATTCAAACGGACCCCGATTTACTGTGAGATATGAGTCATATAAATGTATGTACCTATATCTATAAATGGATAAGTGTTACAAAATAGCATTTACATACAGGGGGCATATTGATTGAAGTGTGTCCTTATCCTTTCTTAGAAAACCTGTTTTGTTCAGCATAGGTACATTCTGAAATAATATAGGCTTCTATAGTGAGAATGTGCCGAGAGTACAATGCAGTAACTGACTAGGAAAAGTATATATTTAGTTCAGCACTGACAAAGTTTAGGAGGGCAGTAGCTGAATTGATTGAAGAATGACCGTTTATTATGTCCTTCTACTTGCTGACATAGCTGAACTGCGCATTAGATGAACTAAATAGTTAGAATTTTAATCGTTTGGTATTATTTATAAATAATCTGTTTTGTGTGAATTTATTGATTTATTTCATTTCATTATAAAAATAAGAAACATAAATAAGAAGATATTCTTGCAGATCTCACTGTGTGTTTATTCTTAAATTATTAATATTAGAAAAATTGAGAAATTATCTCTTGTCAAGCATGCAAAAATTTACAATTATAGATAATTAAATCCAAACGACAGAATGAATTTCCTCAAAAATATGGTATATTTTTTTACTGCTTTAATTTTTATTTTTCTTCTACGGTATATGACTGCCTACAAGTATAACATACCTAAATAAATTTCAATAGTGTGACTCAAAAATATATCAATTTATCAGACTAATTCATAAGAATAATGTTTTCCAAAATTAGCGTACCCAAGGAAGTACATGAAAAATTACGATAAGGAAGTGCAAAAGCAATTTTTAAAATGTACCGACATCTGTTTAAAGCAATAAATATATATATATATATATATATATATATATATATATATATATATATATATATATATATATATATATATATATATATATATATATATATATATATATATATATATATATATATATATATATATATATATATATATATATATATATATATATATATATATATATATATATATATATATATATATATATATATATATATATATATATATATATATATATATATATATATATATATATATATATATATATATATATATATATATATATATATATATATATATATATATATATATATATATATATTTTATATATATATATATATATATATATATATATATATATATATATATATATATATATATATATTTATTTCAGAAACCTGTGAATTGCGAGTCCATGTGTAATGTTTAACAATTATCATGAATGGTCAATTTTCATTTATCTCAAACTTAAAAACACTCTCCGCGAAAACTGCTGAACTCTAAAATACATGTCAGGAACTCTGGCTGGCTATATTTCAGATTTGCAGATGGTTGATTGAAACATTTTAAATACAATTATAAAATCCTTATAAAGAACTCTAAATTACAGAGAAATGTATCCTGAACAAGAATTTTCTCTCAAAAATAAAAGTACACTGCAAAAGAAGAAATCTCATATAATTTATAACTTTTGTAAGGAATATAGGGATATAAAAAAATGTCTTTATTCAGGTCTGCTTCAGAAATACAAAAAAAAATGTAAATACAAATACTTCGAATTGTAAAGTTGTGACAAATTTGAGATTTTTTTAAATTATTTTATTTACACACAGCAATCATAAATTTTAATCGCGTCACAAAGTGAATAAAGGTAAATGCCTTTATAGGTAGGCTTTTAAAATCACTATTTTAATATTAGCATTTCAGGCACTCGGGTACTTTTGGACAATGAGTTCGAGAGTAGTATAACAACTCGTGTTAGATTTAATCATGTGGCTTTGGTAAACAATAACAACGATTGTTTTACTTTAACAATAACTTTATTTGCTTATTTATAATGACTTTCAAACTGTTGTATTTCTTTCAGGTTTATAACATGATATATTGTGGGGTATATCTATATAACATACTATATACGACAGAATAGTAGAAAACCATTCGAATACTGTGTTAAGGACTATAAAATATCCGGTCAAATGGTTATTAATAAGTTTAATGAAGTGTTACATAACTTTAAAAATATTGTACCTATAAAGTTTTTGCCACAGATTTCGCTAACTTCTGTAGCAGTTATAATAAAACCTTTTGTTAAATGTTTGCCTTTTTCGAGATTTAAATTTTACTTTTCAGAATCGAAAACTTACCAACAGTTGTTTGTTTGACAAGGTTTAAGAATAATTTGGGTCAATCATAATTTAATGAGGTTGAAATAACGAAATTATAAATTGTATCTACTTGGTTCGTTTAAGATTTTCAACTGAGAGTGTTCGCCTGAAAAAGTCGTTTAGTATTTTCAATTCAATGAAAAAGGGATAAACTAGTGATCACGAATATTAAGCCATATCTCAGAAATTGCAACATAAGGGTATTTAAGATGAATAAATAGTATTAAAAGATTATCTAGCAAGCTTTAGGCACATATGATACAAGGAGGACAGTTTCCTATGTCAGATGGTGATAGTACTGATGTCACTCACTGTCTTCTCCCAATTTATGTGTACTGCTTATTTTCTAAGATCTTTAATGTAACGTAATACAATAACATGATGATAAAAGTGTGATGGAAAAGGTAAATACGATCTGTGGGTGTGCAATGAAATATTAGAGAGAGTAAAGAAATCTTGTTATATATGTAATATTTTCTCAGATTGAAGAAGAGTTACGAGAGATATTGAAGATGTGGTAAAGGGAGGCTAATAAAGGTATAGTTGAGTCAAGTGAATGATATTTTGAAAGAAGAAAATGTAAAAAGTCTGAGAAATCGTAGGAGTTGTATGGATGTAAAAGAGGCGAGGGATGTGTGTCGATATAGGAAAGTCTGGGTCTCTGTCCTCTCTATTTATTCCGACAGGGAAATGGCATGTTAGTATTTATATTATATATGTATCCGTTTCCCCCCCCCCCTCCCTAACATTTCCGAATGGATGATGCGGTCACGTTGACGAGCGTGACCAGGTGAAAATCTAGTCTTCGGCCTCAGTAATCGAGTCCTAGAACTACCAAAATATGCACGAAACTCGCAGTTCGTCATTGCACGTAGTACTACCACCTGCAAAGATGAAACCACACTAGTACACCTCTAGCGTATAAGAATATTGTCACAGCGCGAAATTCACAAACCATCGGAAATCGAACGCAGAACCCCCGGGTAGAAGTAGTGTCTTACAACTAGACCACGGAGGTTGTCGTTTATTAATTTAATTATAACCATTACTTCTCTATTTTTATTTTATCAAGTTTATGGTCACCATTCCCACTTCCATACATTAAAAGTCAATTATGATATTTTTGAGAGACTTTTAAATAGAAAATTCTTATTCATTTTTTTTTAATTGGAGCTCACATTCAAAGAAATGTTTAAAGCATGAATGATTTCTCGTAGATTATCTATTCTTGTGTGTTCTCAAATAAATAATGTATAATTGTCTAACGCTGAACTTATATTATACTCGAGTCTTCCCATTACCAAGAAATCTGATAAATCTCGACCGATAAGATCTATCTGGCCCGCGCCCTTCTGATCTCCAAGCACCTCGATAAATCTTCCAGCACGCGTAGCAAATGATTAATTTTCGTTCTGCAAGTGATTTATATCTGCAGCATCTCCAAAAACAAGGTCATCTTGTGCAACTTTCTTAACAATACTATGTACTAATGTGTGTGCCTATACGATAGAAAAAAACAGTCCCTTCCGGCACTAGCCGTAAGAATCAGGTAAATTTCATGTGTGTGAAAGGAAAGAATATTTCCCGTTTTTTGATACACTGTAGGTACTCTCCAATTTATTTTAATGAAATTGTATCATGCTATTTATTTTTTTTCATTTTATGTCACTAATAAAAAAATAATCACATAATAATACATGTGACTCGTAGAAATAACAGTACAATTTATTATGTATAGCTCCATTTTGATTGCACACTTTCCTCAAAAGGGATTCAAATGCACTTAAACCCCACTTTTTTACAAAGTAAGGATATGAAGGTAATGGCAGCGGTCATTATACGAGTATTAAGTACTTCACAGCGTCAGTCTTAACTTACTTATAAATAAATTGCCACAGATACAATAGATACATACTTAATATCAAGAACGTTTAAAACGATTTATTTTTATTTTTAAGTAAACGTAGAAGTAATTGTAGAAAAAATAAGTAAGTGTAGAAAAAAAATGACAACAAGCTCTCCAACGATCTTAGTCAAGATAATAACAATGTCAATTATTCACAAAATATTGCAATGCTAAAAGGTCCTAAAAGCCTTATATAATATATTTTTTTCAATTATCTCTTAAACTGATTTAGAATAACTAATAACTCTTGGAAGATCATTCCACAGTCGCGCCTTGTAGACCACAAATGAAAATATTTAAAATGAAGTGTGATTTGCAAAGAAGTCTATCATCGTCCGATTATTATAGACTGACCGAAAAATATTTAACTTTTATTTAGAAATAACAGTTGTTTTTTGCAGGTAGTTTTATGAAAAAAATAAAAGCGTGCCTCAGAGTCCGAGACTCATTAACCCGTATTTGCATAAATAATTATTTATATTCGAGAAGCGAAGATCATTCCATTTTACTTTTCAAGAGAGCCCCCAGCGACTTGTGTAATTTCACAGCTCGGCATGGATAGTAATTATTTAATCATTAAGAGAATAATAAATAAAGTTTAATATTTAATATTTCATCACTTGCTCTATAAAGTGTATCAAAGGTATTAAAATTAATCGGAACTAGCGCTAAGTAGGTAATTTATTAAAATTCCTCTCATTACTGTACACTACGATTATAATATAAATCGAATTCGTTATACCATATTACTCTTATAAAGTAAAATTGCGATTTCAGAACGTGTTTCATAGATCTTAAATTAAAATTATTATTCAGTATCAGTTAGGTGCTAATATGCAAAAAGGGCTGAAACAATATTTTTTACCTAGTTTAAGATAATTTAAGAAACATATAGCCTTTTTGTATCGTCTTCTATGAAACAATTTTTTATGGCATTTAACCATAAAATATATTATGAATTCCGTGTTCTAGTTGGTAAGAAGGCTTTAACGCGTGGGTTTTGAATTCGACTCCAATAGTATCCAAAAAATATTCAATGAAAAATTGTCCTAGTCTCGTAAATGAGTTCATCTGGTAACAATATTAAAAATAGTTAAACGCGTGATAGTGTTTTAGCCTCTTCACGAATGTCAGTGAATTTTTCAGGTTGTGATATATGCACTTCGGTTGCAACCTGACGAATTCACTGATAAGTATCAATCTTCAAAGCTTCCAATTAAACAGGAAAGCGTTAAATAAACCTTATGTGAACCCCAATTTAAATATATTTTTTTTAAATGGCAGTCCCCAGATTGAAAGACAGTTGTCTAGCCAACATATGAGGTGTTATATTTTAAAATTTAACTATAATTAAAAAAAACGCTACGTTTACACAATTTGAGAGAGCATATTAAATGTTGTAGTCATATTTTTTTATTCTATACAAATCGAGGTGCTCTTGACACATACGTGTACACAGGATGTCCAAAAAAAATGTATCCAGACGGGTGTCGAAAAAAAATAATCCACACTTTATATTAAAAAATAATCCACACTTAACTGGTAACTTGCTGATTTTTTTAAATTTAACCGTTGAGAAGTAATGGCTGAAACCAGGCTACGTTTGTGATTCCGTTGCTTTTCGTTGCCAACAATGTCTAGACCAGAATGGTCATCAATTTGAAAACAGGCGCTAAATATAAAAAAAATAATTTATGTAGTTTATTCTGAACGTTAAAAGGGAACTGTATTCTAATAAATACAGACTTTATAATCATTAAATTTGTGGATGCATTTTTTTGCGACACCTGTATACATATCGTGGGCTCAATGCTATAACTAGGTAAGTCAAAATTTTCTATTCTGAGAAAATGGCGTTCTTAGTTTCGAAGTCTTTTTGTCTGGTAACTCGTCTTTAATTATGAGGCTAATATTTTTTTATGAAACTAATAAAGGAGGTTTCAATAGATCGTAAGATGTAAGTTATATGAACTTCAGATATCTACTTTAAGCGTTCTTTTGTTTCCACGTTTACGACTTATTTTTATTTTCATTTTTTATTTATTTCACCTGGCGAGTTGATTACCACGTGGCAATCTCTTCCAACCAACCAGAGAGATGTTTTAATGGACCCTAAGTGAAAACCAAACTGGAATTCCATTTTAAAAAATCTGGATCCCAGGATCCGGGGATCGAACCCGCAACATCCGGATCGGCAGACAAGCGTCTTACCACCAGGCCACGAAGATCGTCTTTACGATTTTTTACGACTTACCTAATTATGAAAATGCTAAATAACTCAGTTGAGAAATAATATTTTAAGATACCTATTTATAGCATTAGAGAGTCCCTTCGATGAGCAATCCATTGATGTAAATAACTCAAAACCGCCAAATTTCGAGTTACCTAGTTTTAGTATTGAGCCAACGATATCATTACGCCATTTCCCTATCAGTGTGTACAGAGAGGACAGAGCACTAGATTTTCCTATCTCGATCACATCTTTCACCCCTTTTACATCCATACACCTTCTCATACAACTCCTAATAACTCTTTGACTTTCTACGTTTCCATATTTCAAAATATAATTCACTTGTTGCAAACTCACTTTTCTTGGTATTTCTCTACTACGCCTTTCTCTCTCTCACTTTTGCACTTTATATTTGTACCATACTCGTACATAAATAATTATATAATCACTTCAATCTGTATTCTATCGTAAATTGTCACCCTGTATATTCATATTAGTGCACTTATAAGTACCCAGCGGTAAGTAATACACGTCGGGCTTAAGAAAGAGACTGTCGCTTTGTAGAGCGTCGTCTCTGTCGCACGGACTGTTAGCACATCGTGCGACATACACGACGCTCTACAAAGCGACAGTCTCTTTCTTAAGCCCGTTGTGTATTATTTACCGCCGGGTACTATATTTCTATAGGATTATTCAGCTTCTTTCAATCTTTCTCCACTTCCATACATCAAAATTGGTACTAAAATGCTGTCATGGACAATGATCTTAGCAGATACAATCCGATTCGAGTATATATTTTTCAGTGCCTTATTGACTTTGATTTCTGTAGACACGCCGTTTGATATCCCTCGTAATTCTCCCAACCTCTGAGAAAATACTACCCTAATAGCAGAATATTCAATTTGATTCAATTTTTCATTGTTTACTCAGACTTTTATCACGTTTACTTGTCTTTTCGCACGTTTCTATCACAATGACTTTTCATTTCGCAAACCTTTATTCTATCATTCATCTCTTCGCATCTCTCATAGAATTATATTCACAAATATCTCAAAACAATTAAAAAAGTGAGTTGAAGCCTTTTGGCATAGTAACATCCATACGAGTATACATATTAATACATAATTTATAAGCAATCCGCATACCTGCTCGTATTCACCTTCAAAAGAAAATTAAATCTTTGAATTTGTTCATCTCTCCTTGCCCCAGTACAAGCATTCCATTATAGTTCGACAGCGATAATAATTCTGCGGTAATACATAAAGCATATTATTATTTAAAAAAAAACAAAGAACTACATAGACCTGCGGTTCCCAACTGTTGACCCGCGGCCCGAAAGCGACTTGGGGAAACAATTATTTTCAACTCGCGTCTGTTTCAAACTTAAACTTTTAGCCAATGTATTATATTATTTGGATTATTATTGTTTGCTATGTTTTAGTTCGATATGTTGTATTTTAGTCTTTCATTGGTTTTATTTTAATTTCATTTATACTATGAACGCACTTTTTTACAAATTTGAAGATATTTTTAGTATAAAAGGAGAATCTTTGTCATCAGTTGATGATTTAATTGAAAATTTGTTTTGCTTTTGAAAACATTACCTAAAAATAAATTAAGTTTCAATTTCTTGTTTAAATATTAAAACGATTTATTTGGTTTCTTTTATCTATCATTTTTTGGAAGGCTGAGAACGTGAAGAATTTCAGGAGTTTTTTTTACTACTTACAATTTTACATAAAAAGGGTTTCAGTCTGATTTTCAAAATGTCTTTTAAATATTTCTGTTTGGTTGGATGAGATAATCATATGGCAATAAACCCGCCAGTTTGTATTATATATAATATACACAACTATAGTATTATACAACACAATACTTAAATCACTTAACAGAACTTTAAATAAAGAAGTTACATAACATATATTATTTAAACACATATAATGTTTTTTACCAACCATTTATACTAAATACCCCTTTCCTATTATTTTACTAGTGGGAAAATAATAGAAAAGGGGTATTTAGTATAAATGTTTTTTTTTTCATACTTTAATATATTACAACCACGAAAAACTGTGACTTGGCAGAAGTAAGAAAAAAACTAGTGCTGCAGATATGCGTGTACTGAGAAAAAAATATGAAGTATCCATATATGAAAGAAGTCAACATAAAGACATAAGAAATAAACCCATGGATAAATGGATGTTTTCAGTAAAATGAAGAAAGAAGTTTTAAGACGGATTGAATATGTGGAGGGAATGAATGACTAAGTGAATACTCACTAATATTTTTTATGAAAATTGTATACACAAGCCAAAAGCGCAAGCGGTGCTCGGAGAAGAGGTGGATCGACTAAAACGTGGCTGGATCAAGTGAACCAGACTCTGAAAGAATATGTAGTGTATGATAATAGAAGATTGTGCATGAAAAAATGTATGTATAGAACAGTTTTAGAAATCTTACCCCATTATCAGCAAGAGAGACGTCGTGATAATACGAATGTATGTTTGTTTATTTGTTCGAGTCTCCTAAAATTGAATAAAAAAATCTGATGGAAAAAACATACAACGTGTAAATACGTTCGTAATTACGCCGTGTCTCTTGCAGGGTAGGCAGAAAGAAATGTTTCCAATTCATACATCTCGTCATGCACAATCTACTATTATTAATAATTCTTAAATGACCTTCTTACCACATCTGGTCCTATCTGCCCATCATCATCATCATGTAGCTAATGAATCGGAGGACTCGTCGAAGGCATATTGTCGACAATCTGTCGATGATTCTTAGTTCATCGAGAATGAAAGGCGATAATTCGCTTTGCTGTTCATTGAATTTGTAACATCCTTCTCCAGTGCCACTTTTCAAATGTCTCTTGCTTGTTCTTCAAATATTTACGCCATATAAAAATATTTCTAAAATGTTGGAATTAACTAAGCGCATTGTCATCGTGATGATGATGGTGACATATGTTTTTCCAATCAGCCATTTTTTATTCATTTTTTACGAGACTCGAACGTATTTTGAGTTTAAGACCGCTGAAATAGACAACCCAGGTCATTTTAAAAGAAATGCGAGCACGAACCAACGATTAGGTTACCGTATAATTAATGTTTGTTTTGCGTGCATGTAATAAAGTCAATAGTAGCCATACATTTTGTATATAAGTATGCTATACAATCCATCATTGAGTTCAACACTCCCGTCAAAATGAAGACATTAACCATTACACCTTTTCTACTATTTTAAACATTTTTTTTCTCCTCAACTAATCGCTTAAAAATATATTAAACTTATTTACATTACGTACACATTCTGACTCAACTTAATTATATATTAGATATTTCATGCCAATTATTCTGTGATAAATCTAATATTTATATTACTTGTATAAGATGCACATTATGTAGATAAAATTTAATCAACCGATTTCACTTCTGAAAATTGAAGAATAAATTAGTTAGTCATTCCACTAATTATATTAATCCCTGTGACACGTGTTTCTACCTTATATCTCGAGTCTCTCTTTATGCGGATTTTTTCCGGTTTATTACGAGAGCAATGCTTAGGTTCAACTTATCTCATATTTCTTTTGGTAATATGTGTGGTCTATCGACCTAATGATTTTTTTATAAGATAAGGTTTTTCCTTTATTTAACTCTTATTATAAGATGCTTGATTGCAGATGATTATTGTATCTTGTTTAAATTATTCATTTAGGTCAATAAACTGATAAAAAATAACCCCAGTTGGAACTAAACATTGCACTAGTAACAAATCAGAATCATTAGGTCTGGCTTGAACCTCTAGATAGGAGAAAGAAACATGTGTCGCGAAAATTAATGTAATTTATGCAATATCATTAAGCCGTGTTATTTGTGAGGTAAGCAGAGCGAACAGATCTCCAAACTATTCAAGCATGCAAATTTAGCCTCCCCCACATTCATACATCTCGCAATGCGTAATCCTGTATTTTTCATTTTTAACTTTTTTTTCAAAATTTGGTCCATCCAAGTTTTCCTCGGTCCACCTCTTCCACGCACGCCTTGCACTTATGCAAAAATAATTAATTAATTATTAAATATTAAAAACGGAGTTTCACAAAATCCAAATCGAAACACTTAATGTCAATTTTAAAAATGAATTGACTTGTTTTTGATGAAAATGTTTTAAATTGTATATTGAAAAATAATTATCCTTTGTAAACTTGAATCTAAAAGCCCCGATCGAAAAATTACACACATTTGAAAAAATCTTATAAAATTAAACAATTTTAGTTTCAAATTTTGTTGAATGCAAATAATGAATAAAATTATAGGTGTTTTCAGTTGATTTTTATCTCAAATTTAGTATTACCAAACAACTAAAGTCCAAAAAACCACCCCAATAGTTTAATTAATGACAGAATTTTCAGACTTACAAATAAAAAAAAATCAAAAACAAACAATTTCGATATGAAAAATCATTTTATTCTCTGACTCAAGTGACTAATTTATTTATATTTGCGTCTCCCATGCAATGATTTTTGTACGGAAGAAAATTTTTGATGTGTGACAGAATTTGAGAATTGAACATCCAATTCATGAATCCCTTGAATTAAAATATTTCGTGATTTTCGGTCCTTATTATCTGTAACAAAACATTGTTTTTATTAGGTGGTCCATCCACAATACGATCATTAGAGCCTTTATATAAAATGCTGAAAATTTAGACGATTCAAAAGATAAATGAGCTGTATGAGAAATGTCTGATAAACTGTTTAAATATTAACCGTTTTACTTCTGGACATTTTTAAATGCTATAAAACGTCTCTATATAGCCTCTCAGCACTCTAACGGTTAATGTAGCAAAATGAAATGTTGGGATTATAAAAAGAGGTGTGGGTAAAAAATATGTGCGATGTGGAGGTTAACTCGGAGAAATCGGAGCAGGCTGATGGGTTATGTTATCTGGGCAGTATGTTTCTGAGTTTTAGATGATTTGAAAGAAGGGTAGCGACAGGGTACAAGGTAAACGGCCCACTTTATGTAATGAACAACAACTACGCTTTGTTAACAGCAAAAATGGTAATAAATAATAGTGTGCTGGTGCCCCTCTTGATATGTAGAAATTAAACTTGACCTTGGTAGAAGATGAATAAAATAAAAATTTTCGTTGTGGAGATACGTGCGCTAAGTAAACAATTTGGTATGTCAATGCATGAAAGGAGGCGGAATGAAGACATCATAAATGAATACATGGAAATAATAAATGTTTAAAGTAAGATCCATAAATAAGCTTTAAAATTATTTATAGATACTGAATGACGTAACAATGACTAAGCAAGTAAACAAGTCAAAAACGCAAAGTGTGTGTGGAAGAAGTAGACCGAGAAAAACGAAGCGAGATCAAGTAAATCAGATATTTAAAAGTGATAAGTACGAGTACATATAATAAAAAATTGTGTGTGACGAGATATATGAATGTAGAGGAGGCGAAAGTTGTGTGTTTAGATTGGAGATATAATATATCTGCCTGCAACTCAAGGGGTACAACGTGATAATGAGCATGTATATATGAGTGGAAGGCGTATGAGAAGAAGACCAAGAAAAGTATTGTTTGATCAAATGAACGTGAAAGAATAAAACGCAGAAAATCGGAGAAATCGTAAAAGTTGTTTGAGAAAATGTATAGATGTGGAGAAGACTAAATATTTGTCTCAAGATAGGAAAATATGATGATTTATCCTCTCTGCCTATCCCGACAGAGAAATGTCTTGATGGTACGTATGTACGTATGTAAATCAAAAGATTTACCTTATCCCTAAAAAGTATTTACCCATGTATATTTTGACTACTAACGCCATCTATTAAAATACCCTTTTATAACATCTAATAACTTGTTAAAAATAGTTTGTTTAACGCTCCCTAGAGATAGGGGTTGATTCTTGCTCGATTTATTAGTGGTTCGAGCTTTCGCTACAATTTTTAATAAATGGAACGGTACATTTTTTTTAATACTCCACGTAAACATTTATCGATGAAATTAATTTTGACCTCCATAGCACAGTAACATATTAAGGGTTGGATTCCTGATAGTGCTGTAATATAAATGTTCTAGCCTATATTAAGGCCTTTTAAAAGATTTCTTGTGAATTCAAAGACATTTTAAATATGGCAACAATCATATTGTATCGCAAACATTTTTGTAATACAATACTTAAAATTATAATTTAGATTACTCAAGTGTTGCATTGCACATTTCTAATCTACAAACAATTCATTATTACATGTTTCAAAATGGTATATTTCAATAATAAAACCCTTTATTGAACATTTGTTCCAGACTTGGCCACAATTAAATAATTTCTGTTAACAAAGTAATATAATTCACCTTCAAAAATTATTTCAATTACATCTAACAAAAGTGTTTTCATTTTTCATTCGTTCACTGAAAGAAGAATATTAATCGCTCTTCACATCCCATTGTTAATTCTATGACCAATGAACTAATGACCTAATTATGATCGATTGAATAATATTGCCCAACATCATTGAATAATGAAATTATTGGAGCTAATCCAATTGATTATTTTTTTGTATCAAAATTTCACAAACTTAAAAGCATTCATTCAATGTATCAATCGACCATAAATGGAAAAGATTTTATGCTAATTTGAAGCGAGAATTGGTTTCACAGTCAATAATAATGCATTAAAACACTTTTTGTTTGATGCAAGAGTGAATGCGTTCTACGCTTTTAATTAGGAGATTTTTGCCAATCTAAAATATTTATCTTAAAGAAAACGCATTAATTATGGCGATATATGCACTTTACAATGACATTTGTTTATTAGTGTATTTTTTTAAATAATTTAAAACAGTTGTAGTAAGTAATTTATCAAAATGTCAGTTTGTGAAGTTGGACTCAATACTGTTATTTTAAGCATAAAAGCTTACAATCATCACTATCACGTCATGTCCCTATTGAAGTAGACTTAGATAACAGATCTCCACTTCATTATATTCTGATATACATATTTGACTTCTGCTACGTTCATACAAATCATAACGCATATTGTCCAATTTTAAGGCTTTTCACACTTCCCTCTTTTAGAATTCGATACATTTTTCCGCATCTTTCGAAACTTGTCGTACATTTTATGATACTCCACTAATAAATATAATAGCATTTTATCTTACCATCAACATTTTTAGCCATCCTAGAGCTTGAAGATGACTTCTTTGTCGTTATGCTCTTTACAGAGCAGTCATGATCATTTGACTTGATCTTAAGAGCGAAATGACCGCACTGCAGAAAGAACGATACGCCTCCATTTCTCATATTCAGTAGCATTACTACTATACTTTAAAAATGAGACGTTGACAGCATTCCTAACCAGGTCTGTCGAGTAATAATCATTATATTACCCCTTGGACCACCAGTCTTTCCATTGTCTTCAAATGTTCTTTCAAGCCAATTCATTTACGTTCTTGCGTTTGTTGTACCATGAGGTAGTATGTGATTCTTCACGGTTCGGTTCACAAATCTGCGATACCCAAAATGGACACGGGTCAATCAAGCTCACAATATTCAATTGGCCAGCGTGATCTGCACGTCATTACAGAGGCACGGTGCTACACTTGGCCTTACGCAATGTCTTGACCTGAATAATTCAGTTTTTTTTATTGTCTACCGTCTGGGCAGAGGCCAGCGGGTCAGATCGATTCGTCGATAATTTCTTCACAATGTCAATTGGATATAACCATTTTGCCAATGATTCAAGCAATAAATAAACTGTTAGACACGGATGCTCTTTCGTTTGATGGTTTTGTGTAACAGCGTTAGTATAAATACCATTGTTGAAACGCTAAATGTGAAACATGTGTGAAATATCTACAGAACCTTTTTTATTTATTTGTTTGTTCATTAACAGTGACCGTAGCTTTAGAAAAAAATACAAAATTTAATTATAATTACCCTGATCTATCCGAAACGCTCTGAAGTTATGAAAAGATAAAATATGTTAAACAGATATCCCCCAAATGGCACATTACCATCGATTATATTTAATTTAGATAGTTCTGATTTGTAATGATAGATGTCAACACTTTATTATTAAATTAGAAAAGAACCATTTTCTTGTATAAATCAAAAAATACAAATACTTGTAACACAAGTACATAAAAAATAAAACAAGTCAGAACTTTTAAAGAAATATTGGCATGACTTATTTAATTACAGTTAATGACACTTTTGCTATATACAATACAACCCGTCAGGTTCCTTGCCATGCGGCAGTTTCTTCCAACCAACCAGAAATATTTAAAGGAAAAGAAAACCAGACTTGAACCTTTTATTAATTAAACGGTTATCAGCGGTAATCGAGCTTGTAACCTCCAGCCGCGAGTCCTTGTCTGTAATGTTCTTCTTTCTCATAAAAGACTGGAATTATGGTAGACTCTTAGCTAAAGTATAGTAAGCATGTGTTATCACACTTGGAGTTCAATGTCATCAAGACAATAATTATGTTTTTAGGTAATTATTCTCAGGCTTGTAGTAGCATTATTTTTTTTATTACTGAATATTTCCTAAAGCGATTATATATTCTCTCATACTCTAAAGAGTTCAGACATGAATTCTCCATTGTCTCGACATGTTTCTATCGGATGTCCACTTTGTTCGCTTATGGGTAACCTAGTTAACCTGTCCGTCCTGAACAATATTTATTTCTATGTTCTGGATAATATCTGAGACAACACACCTCAAGATTGTTCTATCAACCTATATTTCGAACCGACCTGCCTTTTTAAATGCCAGTAAATAGAGCAAAAACACATTTTAAGCGTGTGTGTCTTCATATTGAAATTTTTCATATGCCACTCAATTTCTTCAGGAAAATACTCATCAATTTTATATAATTCTGTAAATAATTTAATATCATTTATAACACGCTATAATTTATTTTAATATTATTCATATAACTTTCAATTATATTTTTCATCAAATGTCTTTAAATTATGAAATGTTTTAAAAGGGAAAATTTATATAAAAAACTGAAAGTAACGCAGATTTTCATAAACTCTTCTCAACAATTTTTTAGTTATTTATCTCTTCATTATTTTTGAATTAGAACTATTGTCTGTGATATCCGGGCTTGCGCTCTTTAAATATTTATTGTGTTTCAGCTATTCTTCCATCGGCAATTTATTATAACTGAAAAATAACATTGTTATTTTTTATTTCTAATGGTATCACGGTTAAGTGCTCTCTTTTGATCCTTTACATATTATATATTAAACCATAGTATTTTTTTAAGAGTACATGTTCAGATTTTTATCATTTTCAACACAAATGTACCCTCAGGCGACTTTTACTATAATAATTTTACGACTCAGTCTCCCATTAAAATTAATTATAACCTTTGTTTTATTTCTTATTGAAAAGTAAAGAAATGTTATGATCAGGTTTACATTTGCTAATTGACTTAAAATAACAAAAAAATAGTGATTGACACTTCCTGTCTCATCTGACAAGTTAAAAGCTAGTCGGTTCATTCAGATGTTATAACTAACAGTGGCGTAACCGTTATTTTAACGTCAAATATTATTGAAAATTTGTATTTTAACGTCAAATATTATTGAAAAAACTCGCAATCGTATAATAAATTTAATTAACTAACATTATACCATATACAATAATCAACATTATACCATATACAATACAATATGAGCTTCTGTCGAATTTGTAGTAATTTGTTTCTACTAACCATAGATACATGTATGGCTTCAATAAAAACACTGAACACAACCCTCAGCATCCAAGTAGAAGTAAAGCATCCTCCAGAGATCGCCTTATTGAAGATATTTTTTTCACGGATTTCACTCCTCACCTATTTCTATTTATTGTTATAATTAATATAATGAATCCTCGGCATGCTTATTGATGACGTTTGTATTTTTACTAACTACATTTTTTGATTGTTGTGATTTAAATTAATGTTCAATAATGCGGTCTCAAATAATCGTATATATGGTAGATGTATAGATCCCCAATAATGCGGTCTCAAATAATCGTATATATGGTAGATGTATAGATCCCCAATAATGCGGTCTCAAATAATCGTATATATGGTAGATGTATACATCCCCAAAAACTTAACTCACATTTTTTTTATGAAACATTTATGAAAGAACATTCGCCGCTTTGTATCGCTCAAAAAAATAAGACCGAAATTATTTAAATTTAACCATTAAATATCTAATTTACTATATTAACTTGATATTTTTGTATATTCAGTATGGATATATGTTCTTTCAAGATTAATTTTAAGGATTGATTATTTTTTGCATGTACATGTACATACGTAAATAAACCAATTTGCTTATATGTACATGTATATACGTAAATAAACAACTCCACAATTTCTCTAGAAAGATGAATATTATTTTGTATCAAATAAATTCAAAAATGATTTAGCGTTATTAATTAAATATATATTATACCCATCCTATAAAAGGAAGATTTGTACCAATAACAAGAAAAAAAATTAAATTATAAGGAAAATAACTTCGGTGATCTAGTTAATAAGACGGTATATCTTCCAATTTGGAGGTGGTGGGTTCGATTCTCGATATTATCAAATTGTATTTAAAATTATTCCAGTGTGGATTTCTCTTAACGCCTCATAAATAGTTATGACTTTCTGGAAAATAAGCCTGCAAAATTATATTACCAAAAAAGTATAAGAAAAAAATACACTTTTAGTACAGAAATTTTAAACATCAAAATAATTATTTTTAGCCTTAATGTGAAGCTTGGTAGTGAGCCAACAAATATTAATTTAAAAAAATATAAAATAAAAAAAAACAAAACCGTTTGTTTTCACTTTTTGCCTATTTACCGGTTGCACTTTACCAAGAGCATCTCAGAATGGTGGTTCGAAAAGTCTTGTACATTTAATTTTTATTTTTTATAAATAATAGATATTATAGAAGTCATGTGTATTATTATATCCCCGAATAGTAGGCGACCAAAATGCCTGTGTCATTGGAGGGGAGTAGCACAGCGCAGTATTCGAACCGGTGACTTTCAGCATGGTTGTCCATTGCGTTAACACGCAGCCATGCACCTCATATACATTCAAATATTTAAATATATGTACCACATGGATTTATGTTTTAAATTGATAAAATTGAATTCCATCAAATGTTACCAGCCGATAAACTACTAGGTAAGTCCAGAAACTAAGTCTACTGAATTTTTGTAGGTTACAATTTTTTTTATTGAAACAAAAAAATTACATGGTTACCGTAGTACATATGTAAGCTATTTTTCGACATAGTCGTCATTCCTCTCAATGCAGGTAGTGAAGCGGGGTATCAACTTTTTGATTTGATAAAGGAGGTTTCAATAGATCGTAAGATGTAAGTTATATGAACTTCAGATATCTACTTTAAGCGTTCTTTTGTTTCCACGTTTACGACTTATTTTTATTTTCATTTTTTATTTATTTCACCTGGCGAGTTGATTACCACGTGGCAATCTCTTCCAACCAACCAGAGAGATGTTTTAATGGACCCTAAGTGAAAACCAAACTGGAATTCCATTATAAAAAATCTGGATCCCAGCGGGGATCGAACCCGCAACATCCGGATCGGCAGACAAGCGTCTTACCACCAGGCCACGAAGATCGTCTTTACGATTTTTTACGACTTACCTAATTATGAAAATGCTAAATAACTCAGTTGAGAAATAATATTTTAAGATACCTATTTATAGCATTGGAGAGTCCCTTCGATGAGCAATCCATTGACGTAAATAACTCAAACCGCCAAATTTCAAGTTACCTAGTTTTAGTATTAAGCCAACGATATCATCACGCCATTTCCCTATCAGGGTGTACAGAGAGGACAGAGCACCAGGCTTTCCTATCTCGATCACATCTTTCCCCCCTTTTACATCCATACACCTTCTCATACAACTCCTAATAATTATTTGACTTTCTACGTTTCCTTATTTCAAAATATAATTCACTTGTTGCAAACTCACTTTTCTTGGTATTTCTCTACTACGCCTTTCTCTCTCACTTTTGCACTATATATTTGTACCATACTCGTACATAAAATAATCATATAATCACTTCAATCCGTACTCTATCATACTAGGTAAGTCCAGAAAGTAAGTGTACTGAATTTTTGTAGGTTACAATTTTTTTTATTTAAACAAAAAAATTACGTGGTTACCGTAGTACATATGTAAGCTATTTTTCGACATAGTCGCCATTCCTGTCAATGCAGGTGGTGAAGCGGGGTATCAACTTTTTTAAGCCTTCCTCGAAGTAGTTTCCCGCCAACCCCTCCGTCCACTTCTCCACCTCCTCCTTTACCTCCTCGTCGGTTGAAAACCTTTTTCCACCCATGTGCAGCTTCAGGGAGGTAAAGAGATAGTAATCTGAAGGTGCTAGGTCAGGGGAATGCGCGGGATGGTTCAGGACATCCCATTTAAACGAGGCGAGCAGTTCCTTCGTGGCGTTGGCCGTGTGTGGTCATGTATTGTCGTGCAGCAAGCAGACTCCCTTTGTCAGCATGCCTCTCCTCTTGTTCTGAATCGCCCTCCGCTATTTCTTTAGGGTCTCACAGTATCTTGCAGAGTTGATGGTCTCCCTTGAGGCATATATTCAATTAAAATTATGCCTTGACAGTCCCAAAACAATTTCGTCAGTCACAATTGAAGGTCTTCCGCTCCTCTGATCATCATGCACAGACGTACGACCGTTTTTAAACTCGCGACACCACTTGTACACACTCGTACGATTCATAGCTTTATCACCATATGCAGTTTTCACCTCATTATAAACCTCAACCGGAGGTTTTCCCATCCAAACGAGATAACGGATGACGCCGCGTAATTCGCACTTGGCGGGAGGTTGGATTTACATTTTTCACGAAACGTGTTGTCACGTCGACACTTCTCAACGTACTGACCTCGAACAGGTCTCGTTGCGGAGGGGAAGGGTCATGCTACACGGAAGTGTAGCCAACATGTCGAAAATAAAATCCATCCGGTCGTGAGAGCCTCAGTACACTTACTTTCTGGATACGCCTCGTATAATTAATAATTTATTTAATAATAAAGAAATAAAACGAAATTGTTTGTTGCATATATTAATTTATTATTTTTGATAATTTTCACAATTTTCCAAGTGTTTTGTGTTTTGTATAGCAATTATATTTATGACGATCTTACAATAAGAAGTAACGATAAAGTCCATAGTACATATTTGTCGGATGCAATAGTACAGAATATTTTCTTATAATTATTATATAAAAGTTGGAATTTATAGCTATAACTTATTACATTATAAAACAGTGTCGATTTATTGATAGAAGTGATAAAGGATAAATGCTAAAAAGCTACGAAATCGGTGGAATTCAAATTCGCGATATCTTTTTATATCAAATCATAAGCAAATTTTAATCATAACTCTATTAACAATATATTTTACGGTATTTCAGAATTATAACATGAACGTAATGTGTAATGGAAAAAAATAATGTCCTGTTAAAAAAATACTATTTCGTTGTAAAACCTTTTTTTTTTTCATGTAGATATTCCTTTTAAACGGTTTAAATGTTTTATTGTTTACTAAAGGAGAAAATAGTTTAAGATATAGATAGTTTTAAAGAAAATATTAAAATAAGTTTTATAGAATTATTTACTATTTAAAATCACTGATAATCGAATAGAACCTGATTTGTGGTACGCCCAGTGGCATTCAAAAGGCAGCAAAAGGTTCTGAGGGAAAATAAAGCCTTTCATACGATAAGAAGTAGAATAAATATCGAATATATTTAAAAAATTAAATTGACATTTCTCGGTTATGAATAAGTCAATGATTTGCCTACAGTGTATCTAACAATTACTTAAACTTCCATTCACTTAGCATTTTTCATATGTATCCACCAATTTATTCAGATGACGGTCAAGATAAGAAAAATTACATTAATTTACCAAAAAAAAAGGATATCCTTAAAAAGCTTTTTTTGAACATTAATTAATTACAACACGTGGTCAAAATTATTTGATTACTGAAAAAGTAAATTGCGGCTTTTTTTTAAGAAAGTACTGTGTAATATGAAAAAAAAAGATATATACGAGTATTTCTCGTAAATTAGGCTTATTACTGACATATTAATTTATTTATATAAATATATTTGAAACAATAGAACGAGGTGAAAATATAAAGTAGCAGATGAAACATTTAAATAATTGTTAAAATGACTTTTTAATGTTTTAATTCAAATTCAAGTTGAATATCCTTAAAATTACCCGGTGAAATAAAGTACAGACTTTTGAAAATAACTTATTTAAATTCAATAATTTGGAAGTACGGTTGAGAAGTGTTTAACTAACCTAAATTATTTCACTAGTGTGCTTTTTGTGAATCAATTATTTTAATTATAATATTTCATTATTTATTTACAAACTGTGCGATGATTCTGTAATGAAAACATGAATAATATGAAGTATCCAAACAGAAATTTCCAAAATCTTATAACAAATTATTTTACTAATATTTATATAACAATTATCACAACACGCCAATATTTTCGGAAAAAAAGAGAAAAAAAAACATTTCAATATATCTAACATTTTTAAAAGTGTATTTTTTTTTTCATTTCATTTATGGACTCGACATAAATTTGACGAATAGAAACTAATCAAACAAATAATTTTACAATTTTAATATAACTTTGGTTATAATTGACTATCACACAAATGATAAAATCCATCTTATGGTTTTCTTTCCATTACCAGAAAAATGAACATTTATTTGGAAATTACTTAAAGATAATCTTAAAATCTATACAAAATAACTAATTTTAGTGCTTTTCATACAATGAATAATATTTTATAATTAAACCATTTAAATATTTTTTTTTACTTATTGCAAAAAACTAATATGTTTAATAAAGAAAAAATGTTCTACAGAGGAAATGAACGCATTACCTTATCTTTGTCATTATTTTTCAAATGATTTCTCAAAGAGAATCCGATTATAAAACATTATATAGGAACTTTTTTACTTAAGCATTATTTTTTTTAGTTGATCAAGTCCTTAATATTTGTGAAATGTTCTTGTTCAATTCTCAACTAAACATTTTCAAATACCCTAATTCTCTTTATTCCCGTTCCTTGAGCTGAACTTAAGTACTGTTTAATGCCTCGTTTCGTTAAGTCAAGTCGAAACTTCTATAGCGGCATCATTATTATTCAACAGTTCTTCCTTTTCTTGTTTTATTTTTAAACTGTCGTAACGATTTAACGACAAACTGGCACTTCTACCGAGTAAATCAGGGTTGAGATCTTCGCTGGCAAAACTTTCCGAGTCCTCGTCGTGATCTTTATTGGAAAGATCGCTTGTCTGGTGTGGATTATATAGATGAAGAGGCACGGTCGATGATAAGTACGGATCTTGTCCACTGTAAGTTACTTTTCCCATGAAAGAACGAATTTCGTCGAAGTAAGCGTCTTCTCTTTCAGTTTCGTTGGAACTGCCCGGAGAATCAGCGATTGGTCCAACACCCGATTCTTCCGCTTCGTGTTTCTTCAGATGACGGTCCAGATTTGTTTGCTGTCCAAAACACCTATCGCATAATGTACATTTGAAGGGTTTTTCTTTGTTATGAATATTTCGTACATGACGCTGCAAGTTGCTTGAAATCGAGAAAGATCTCTCACAATACTTACATTTGTAAGGTTGTTCTCCCGTGTGCGTCCTCAGGTGCCTTGTTAAGTTAGCACTCCTTGGGAAAACTTTCCCACAAAACTTGCAGGCATAACGATCTTTAAGCTTTCCACCATGGTTGGCACCCATCAAGACGTCTTGATATTTACTAGTCGCATAGTTGGGCAAAGGCGCTCTTAAGAGATCAAAATTATTTCTATTTCCCCCGTTTGCGCCTAGAAGCGGTCCTAAAAAAGGAAACGCTCGTGGAGGTCCAAAGGGGGAAGGAGGAGGTCCCAAAAGCCTATCTCCATGATTAGCGAATCCGGCAAACCCACCTGGTCTGTACATAGCCTCTAGAAACATCGGGTGTATAGGCCTGGGATACGCCATCGGTGGAGTAGCTGAAATTTTTTCTAAAATTGTTGACTTTGGGGAAGCGGGCTGCTTCACTTCTTCTACGTCAATGTCTATAGTATCATTCTCTGGACTTTTTACATCCTCCATATCATCTTGCCCGTTTTTTGGAATGTCAGGACTTTCGCAGGATCGAATTGAAGGACTTTTCTGGGCAAAAACATCGTCATCCTCTTTATCTGTGGATTCACTCCTTGTCCGTTTGCGAGACACGCTTAAATCTAATGGTTGTTCTCCATTTGTGTCAATTTTATCTTTCATATCACTTTGCTTTTTAATTGCATATTCATCTTCATCTTCAATAATTTTGGGCTTTGGAGATATTTTAGATATCGAGAAATCTTTGGGCTGAGATAATTCAACATCTTTATCAGATGAAGTAATATCAGTTATCGATGGCCTCTGTTCTATTTGATGAGGAAGAGATGAAACTGAATCACGAGGATGACTGAAGATGCTCGAAGAGGAACTGCGCAAAGGTGGACGAGCAGGCGATGGACGCAATTGTGAGCTGGCTTCTTCCGCTGTGGGAGGTGATACTTTGGATAAGAAGCTTTGTTGTCTTGGAGGAGTGAATCTATCCTTTGGGTTGAAATGTTTTTCAAGATGATTCCTGATATTCCTCTCTTTATTTTCATTTATAAGTAGAGATGATTCATTGTTACTGTCAGAAAGTCGCTTTTGGCTTTCTACAGATCCTGGCCGATCCAAACCTCCGATATTGTTATGATTTGCTTCTAAATCTAATTGATTTCTGCTTAGATGTGAATTAAAGAGTAATGGATTCGTCAGAAATCCTGGAGGCGCAGATGGATGGAAAAGTCCTGGATATGGTCCAAAATTAGGTGGGAACGGAAATGGTAATCCTGCTGGTGGTCTATACATCGAAAAAGGGTTTTGTCCTGAAGGATTATTGACCGGCATGTTTTGGAGTTGCGGTAGCTGTGGCAACTGAGGTAGCTGATGTACTTGGCTGGGGTGGTTCTGAACTGGACTAGGACCAGTGGAATCGCAGAACCTCTTGTGCTTGGAGAGCGAAGTCACTGTAGAAAACGACTGACCGCATTTGACACACTTGATTTGCATACGACAATCAGCATGCATGCGTTTGTGTCGGCATAGATTCGAAAATTGAGTGTAAGCCTGAAAAAAAAAATTCTATTAGATTTAAGATACGAGTAATTATAGGACGTGCTCGAATGTTTTATATTTTCTTTCTTTCAATACATCACAAGAAATCGTAAGTTTTTTTAAGACACGGTCATGGACACTGATAACTATTTTTAAACAAAATCTTGTTTGTTGGAAGAAATAGCTTTTAACCAATAAATCCTTAAGTAAAATTTTAAATTAAATTGAATGTGTAAGGGAAAATTTAATATTCATCTTTAAATTCGATTCTGTGTCCAATTATTTTAGTCATAATTTTAAATCCTCGATGAAGATCCGATACACAACTGGACTACCCTTAACAACTGCCCTTAGAGCCGTGGAGTGCAGAGATGGATGGAGAGGAGTCGTCAAAAGGCTGTCATGGGAATCACGATGCTCAGTTATGATCCACACGACAGGATGATGATGATGAGCAACCAACTATGTGGTCTGAGGATACTTTTCAGTTTTTTTTTAAATATTATTTAGTGTATATGATTAAACATAGTACATCCGGCTGACTTATTGCTATACAGATTTCTTCCAACCAACCAGCTCACTTGGATACATTAAACTGTATCAACCCCTGACCGATTTTACAAAAAAAAATGCGTTTAAATCTCTATCAATGATGGTAGAACTAAAGAAAAATTATTCATTCAAGGATAAAGAAGGGAATCAAATACAAATTCGAATGAAAGGATTTTCAATGTTCTTTTAAACGTAAATGTACGAGTAAATAAGGATGGTGCACATCTGAAAAATCTTGGAAGTTCATTCCACTTAAACCGTAATTGAAGATGTTTAAAAAATGCGGTGTATTGGATTGGTTATTTTCATCTAGAATTTAGCCATGGCATTTAAGGTAACATCATCAAGTTTATGTAAATGAGGTTCATTCAGCTGGAGATCTCTAACTCTCTCCTTAGGTGGAAGAGAAGTAATATATATCTAAATATAGTAAAAGTGCAAAGGCAACCACATCGCACCGTAACACCGAAAGAAATAGTAATGAATTTGGTATCTCACCTTGAAGCAGACTTCACACTGAAAGGGTTTGACGCTGGAGTGGATATGCGTGTGCTGCTTGAGTCCACTGGAGGTGGCGAAAGTCTTGCCGCACTCGGGGCAGGCGTGGGAGCGGGCTCCAACGTGATGAGTGCGGATGTGGCGCTGGAGGTTCGAAGGATCAGTAAAAACCTGGAAAGGCACAGTCGAGTTTAGGCATACCCTCATTATGATTATGTTTTTATAAATTGTGTATATCGGATATATCGGACGAATTATCAAACGAATTTGATTTCACATTTAATATTAACAATAGAATGGTAGAAACCACTATATAAGTTATGCAAAAAGAATTTGAAATGGAAAATATAGCATTTCTCATAATGTAAGAACCATCAATATAAACAGCATATCAAATCTCTAAAAATGAATGCACAAAATATTTTTTAGTATGTGAAATGCTAAATTTATTATAATTTAAAAACAATACAATTGCACAAATTTAATTTATTTACAAAAACTGATCCAACCAAAATTTTCCCTATTTTATTACATTCAAGAGATTAAATCTAAATATTTTTTTAAAGAAATTTGACTATCAAATACACATTTAACTGGCTAAATATATAATATATCATATAGTATACATATACAGGATTTTCCTTTTATACGGTGGTTATGTCGCAGGGGCACAGCTAAACTCCTCAGTAGATAAACGCATTTAAAGTGGATTGACACATGTGTGTGCATATATATCATCACGCCGTATCCCTTGCGGGGTAGGCAGATAGAACAGATTTCCAAACATTTCTATCCAAGCATTGAACTTTCGCCACAGTCTTCAATTATTCATACTTCTCACTTTAGTTTTTTTCAAAATCTTGTAAATTTGGTTCCGATGTATTTTAAGTTGATGTACTTTAAAAATGCACCCTTGAAAGGTGTAAATGGGAGAGGTCTTCGTTATGTGCTTGGTCGTTTGCACTTCTCCACGCTCGCTCAATGGCGACTCCTTTACAACCCACTTACGGATATTGTATGCACAACGAAACTGACAGGGTCAGGCTCGGTTGACATAGCTCTATACTTTCCTAGGAAGCTGAAATTATGGGTACTCCGTGGTTGGATACGAGAATAGATGTTTGTGAAAAATAACATCCACCTTTCACCAGTCTAATCTCCAAATGGATCAAAATTGTAAACAATCAACAATATGTTACATAGGTTGGATCATTTTTGCATATATACGGATATTTGGGTACCAGAAATTTCATTTGAGGGGTGAAAATTTTGAATCCTGAACTTTAAAAAATAATCAAATAATTAAGACACCTACACGTTTTATTACTGGTACACAATTAAATAACAAACTTTCATATTCTGAGCATTGTTAATTTTTTCATTAATTTAAAATTTCATTTGAAATATGAATATCATTCACGTACCTACCAATCAATGATTTAGCGTCACAACAGCCGTACAATGTGAGACATGGTTAGGAATAAAACAGTTTTGTTAAATAGGTTGATACGTCACAAGTCTTTTTTTTGTGTAAAATAAAACCAATGTCAACAGATTGTACAGTAAAATATCGATTAAGATTTAAAATTATTTTGAAAATTATATCATTTTAATATTCCCAATGCAAAGTGTAATCAACTTTATCTCGTATTTAAAACAAATATATAGTGCAACTGTTAGTGGAAGGATTAGTAAAGTAGGACCAAGGAAAGTGTGGTTGGATTAAGGGAATGATATTTTGACAGAAAGTTAGTCAGAAAACTCGTAGTAAAGAAACGTTAGTCAGAAAACTCGTAGGAGTTGTGAGAAGGTGTATGTATTTAGAAGAGGTGAAGGATGTGTGTCGATGTAGGTAAATTTAGTTATCTGTCCTCTCTGCCTATATTGACAGGGAAATGGCGTGATGTTATGTACGTATGTATTTCATACATACCAAAAATTAAATAAAAATGTGAAAGTCATTTAGGGGTTAAATAAATTAACTGAAAAAATATTTTAAATATTTTTTGAACTGTAAATCGTGTATTGAAATCATTTTAACTCCTTCTAACGAAAAAAAACGATTTATTTTTTCTCGAGTAAAGAATAAAAAACCAAATCATCAGATTGCCCAATTTTATTGAATTCTACTTGTATATATAAATAAAATTATATTTATAAAAATAGTCGATAATTATTTTAACAGCACAGCAAGACTAGTCTGAATCGATAATAGACAGGACCTAAAAGATAACGGTTGACTGTACTCGTATATTACAGAGGACGTGAATCGTCCTCTGACTTGGGCACAGTTCTTGCAAATGTATGTCTAGAAGTCTATGACGCAAACGGTCTATCCTGAAGTAGTAAGACTAATGCTGGGCTATAAAGTGGCGGTATACTGTACATCATAGTGGACATGAGATGTCTTCCTACCTTGTTGCAATTACTTCAAACGCATTCCGGAAATCGAGGTAGGCTTTGGACTGATGACATGACTTGAAACATAACTTGAAGAAGTACTATTACGATCTGTAGAATAGGGATGAATAATTCTTAACAGTGAACGTATGACGTTCCCTTACCTCATAACAATTCATGAAAGAGTTCATGAACTGGAAACGTTGCAGTAGTACTAATGCTGGTATTTATGTTAGTGAAGACTTGTACATTATAAATCCTCTTACCTTGGAACAGTTCTCGCAAGGGTATCTCCTGAGGTCAGGGTGAACGGCAGCCCTGTGGCGCAGTAGGCCTGGCCTGAAACAATAGGATCGGGGACAGGCTTCACAGCGGTGCTGGCCAGCGGGATAACGATGAGCTGTCACCAGGTGCTCGTCTAGCCTGCAAAAAAAAAGATAAAACACTCTAGATATTTTTCTTTGAAAGTAGTAATAATGTTGATTTGTTCCTTGGTGTAATTTACTGAAATGAAGATACACTTTCGAGTCTTCTAGTGGGGCACTACATATTGAAGTTGGTAACACCTAAACCCATTCTACACTTGACCTCCGTGGCCTAGATGATAAGACGCCTGTCTTTCAGCCCAGGGGCTGAGGATTTGATTCATGTTCGTACCCAGATTTTTTAAAAAGGATTCGACAAATTTTCACTCAAAACTTAATCAATACGTTTCTAGCTGGCTGAAAGACATGGTACTAACACTGCCAGGTTGTACTATGTACAACTAAAGTGTAACAAAATAAAACAATACGTATTGTATTACGTTCTTTTAATTTTCATTGAAGCTTTATATCTCGAATCTGCCTTTAAATTTCGCATATACATCATAAAATAATATTCTTCTTAGGACAATAATTAATATTAAGGCAACTGAATTCCTCCACTATCTCAACATGCCCAAAAAGTTGTCCCTCCATCTTGAACAACAACTTAATTTCCAAGCTTATCCAGTTCTTGATGTTACAAAGCCAATACAATAACTTCATATCAGTGGCGTAACAACGCCAATGCTACCAATGCGGTTAATTGGGGCCCACGTTAAATTTCGATACATTTGCCAGCATCGGTACTTTTGAGGAATCCACGGACCAAGAACGTCTACCGGCATTAGCGCTACTTAGTATAGAAGCTGAAAAAATAGACTTCCCAAAACAGATCAATGAAGTAAGTAAATCATTGCATTGAAATTTACTGACATTTGAAAAAAGATTTCTTTTTTATAAAATTAAAATTCAATAATCCCTTAACTAACTAAGTTTTTATCTTTTCAGCGTGACTTCAATTTTTTTTTTAGTTTTATCCAAGTGGGAATATTATAGGAAACAACAGACCAATTTTGTAGTTAAACTCACTCTAGTACTTAATACTTTTATATCTAATATATAATACATATATAGGGGTACATATAATACATATTTTGCAATTGGGTTCATTTTTGCAAGAACGCAACTACTTCCTCACTACTAAAAGTTCTCTCCCTTAGTGCATTATTATCACCATTTCTATAAAGCTTCCAATTTAATGTTCATGACTTTTGATCGTAAAAAATGGTCTCCTTAAAATAAATATATTAAATATGTATTTAAAAATCTTGATACAATTTATTTTGTAGCTTTGTGTACGTGTTGTGTATAAAAACTTTTACCAAGATCCCTTTGTATTGATTGCTACCGTGTAAATATCTCAATTCTCTTAATTATTTTTCTTTCATCAGTTAAACAAAATGGCTTACCCATAGCCGATTGTAAATCACGTCATTTCAAGAGTGTCGCTAATTACTCCTCGTTATTATTCTCATTTGATAATTTAATTAATGCTCATTAAGATTATCAGTTTTCAGAAATCAGCATGACCACCATGACACTTGATTTATATTTTCTCATACCAACTGACAACAGGTGCTGTTCTGGTTAAACCCAATGTTTTTTGGTGAAAAGTGCATTCCTGACATTGTTCAACAGCAGTAGCAAAGATTGACATTGTTCAACAAGAGTAGCAGACATTGACATTGTTCAACAGGAGTAGCAGAGATAGACATTGTTCAACAGGAGTAAAACAGTCGTAATATCCACAATGTTTTATGGAATTGAGATAAGAGTAGATGTAATAAAAATATAGGTTATATGTTTTTCTCTTTCGTGAGCAATCCTTCAATATGTCCAAAGTGGTTATTTAATATGGTATTTGGCCTCAGTAATCGAGCTTTTGAGTTAAAAACTACTGGAATAGGCAGGGAACTCATGATTCGTCATTATACGTATTGGTAATACTGTTATTCATGAAGAGTACAACATCACCTTCGTATTTAGCGCATGCGAATATTGTTACCTGACGAACTCTTTTATCAGAATGAGACCCTTTTTTAGTAGCATCGAGAATTGAACCTGAAATCCCCGAGGAGTCTAGCGTCTTACCAAGTAGGCCACGGAGGTCGTTGAGGTTATATTGAAAACTCAGAAATGACAACTTTCCTAATATCTTGAATTACAATGTTTAATTAAGTTAGGAATGATTCGATAAGAGATAAGTGATATAAACGCTTAACTAGAGCTTTGTTAAGCGATTTGCTACTTGGGGTGCATCTTTTTGAAACATGGTGAGATAATGAAAGATATTTAAGGGCATGTTGCTAGGGGAAACAAGATGAACGGCACAAAAATAACTGTTTTTTTTTTTCAATTAATCGATTTCTAATTTTTAGAAAATGATGTGCACATTGATATGTCCCTGTCGTGGTTCACTTGTATTAAAAATTAAATTTAAAACCTTTGAATTATAATACAAGTCAAATGTTACTTTTTTGACATTTGGATTTATGGTTATGATTCAACATAAAATATATCTTCTTTTAATTCAAATGTTTCATACATTTACTGTCTTACTTCATAAAATTAACAAATCACCAAATTCTAAAAGATTATAATGGTTATAATATTTCATCAAATGAATCTTCAAACGAAGTCAAAGAATATAATTTTCAAGAGCATTAAAACCTTCATCAAGAAGGTAGTGTGATATATCACTAACATAAACGATAATATGCAATGCATTAAAAGTCAAGGACCAACAACAATACTAATTAGCAATCAGTTGGTACATCCTTCTAAATTGGTCCATTATTTCACGTCAGTCCAACGTCATGTGTATTATCAGCAAAACTATCGACCACAAATACTTGTCTCCGAATATGTAAATTGACTAATTTACTAATAAATCAAGAATATTAATCATAAATTCTACAACGCGGAAGCGAAAAATCTATTCAGAACCTCTACTGTCTTCAGCATTAGATAATATCAGGGACGGATTAAGCCAATTAAAAAAACACCTTAATTTTGTCTTTCCTCTTTTTACAAGAAAAAGGGAATAAACGTGATATCTCCCTTCGAGATGTGGTATTGCAGGTGGATGTTCCGTATACTATGGACCGCAAAGTGCATCAATGTCTCTATCACCTAAGAAATGAAGATTGCCGAAAACTTGCAGAAAAATAATCTTTACGTATTTGGGACATGTTGCTAGAAAAAGAATATGAACGTCTGTAGAAGCTGGAGATTATGAGGACAATTGATGGAAGCCGAGCAATACGTAAGTGTCTTATGAGATGGATAGACCAAATAAAAAAGTAAACATGATTTTCTTTAAGCGCTACATTCAACATGGCCCAAGACCGGATGGAAGGACACAGGGGGTTTGCGAAGTTCGAAGCATAGCAGAGGGCCAGGACATCCAGCATTAAGGGCGCGATGAAGAAGAAGAAATATCGTCTATAGTACATTCTAGGTGTTTACCTTCGAGTAATTTCAACCACAAAACCGTTTATTTCATGATAAGTATTTCGTATAATTTAGGATGAGTTTTGGAAAAAAATGTTGCTATAATATTCAATTACATTTCAAAGAAAAAAATTTAATATATATATATATATATATATATATATATATATATATATATATATATATATATATATATATATATATATATATATATATATATATATATATATATATATATATATATATATATATATATATATATATATATATATATATATATATATATATATATATATATATATATATATATATATATATATATATATATATATATATATATATATATATATATATATATATATATATATATATATATATATATATATATATATATATATATATATATATATATATATATATATATATATATATATATATATATATATATATATATATATATATATATATATATATATATATATATATATATATATATATATATATATATATATATATATATATATATATATATATATATATATATATATATATATATATATATATATATATATATATATATATATATATATATATATATATATATATATATATATATATATATATATATATATATATATCCTGTCGCAGGAAACGTTAGATCTTATGAAACAAAGAAGAAAAATGATATCTACACAACCCGCTTCTACATCACCATCTTTCTCAGAGATCAATAGAATGCTACGTAAAAATATTCGTAAAGATATCCGCGAATATAACACAAAAATGGTTCAAAGGACGATTGAGAATAGAAGAAGTCTGAAAAAGCTAAAGCAAAATATGTCTTTAGGAAAACGCCACATCATTGCACTTAAACTGTCTGATAATACTGTAACCAAACAACGAGACCTTATCCTGAAGAGAGCGGAAGAATTTTATAAGGAACTATATGCCGATACAGATACTGTAACTATACCAGATACAAATCTGAATCTAGAAACAACTAAGGACGAAAATATCCCAACGATCTTGCCAGGAGAAATCAGATACGCAATCAACGGAATGAAATCCGGTAAGGCCACTGGTACCGACGGTTTGTCCATTGATGTCCTTAAACAAACAGGTCGAGAAGTGGATACCATCTTATCAACACTTTTCAACAGGTGCCTTCAAGAAAAAGACATTCCAGAAGATTGGAAATCTGCAACTATAATACTTCTCCATAAGAAAGGCGATCAAGAGGATCTTAAGAACTACCGTCCGATTAGCATGCTACCTACCCTTTACAAAATGTTTACCAAGATTTTAACCAACCGACTCTCGAATACTTTTGACATGAACCAACCACGAGAACAGGCTGGATTCAGGAAGGGTTTCAGTACCATGGATCATATTCAGGTGCTGCGAGAAATAATGGAACGATGTGAGGAATACGAACTCCCCCTGTACTTAGCTTTTGTGGACTACGAAAAGGCATTTGACTCAGTCAAAAAAGCTGCCATACTAGAAGCTCTAAAGACACAAGGTATTGATAGAGGATACATTCAGTTGTTCAATAACATCTATAAGGATGCAACAGCAAAAATACATCTCCACAAATCCTCGGAAAAATTCCGAATCGGTAAAGGAGTTCGTCAAGGAGACACTATTTCCCCAAAATTATTCACAGCTACACTGGAATACATATTTAAAAAAACTAGAATGGGAAAGTAAAGGGCTGGCGATTGATGGAAAATACCTGAGCCATTTGAGATTTGCAGACGATATCGTTATATTCTCACAAAACCCGAATGATCTTTAGCACCAACTGCAAGAATTGGCAGAGGTCAGCAGGGAAGTTGGTTTAAAAATGAATATTTCAAAAACCAAATATATGATGAACGGCTTTGCTACCCCAAAACCAATAAACGTGGATGGAAAACCGCTAGAATTTGTCCAGGAATATGTGTATCTAGGCCAACTTATTTCCTTTGTAGGTGGCATATCGGAGGAAATAGCACGAAGGACAAAACTGGCGTGAAGCTCATTTGGACGTTTGAACAACATCTTCAAAAGTAATCTCCCAATATCCTTGAAGCGAAGGGTCTACAACCAGTGCATTCTTCCAGTACTTACGTATGGCTGCGAGACATGGACGCTCACAGTAAAGAACACGCAAAAGCTCCAGACCGCACAAAGGGGCATGGAGAGATGCATGTTAGGATATACTAAAAGAGACCGTAAACGAAACACCTGGATTCGCAATATAACAAAGGTAGAAGACGTTATAAAGGTGTGCAAAAGAATGAAGTGGCAATGGGCCGGACATGTAGCCAGATTGTCAGACTCCCGATGGACATCCGAAATAATCCAATGGTATCCAAGAGGCATAAAGAGGCCTAGAAGAAGACCGAAGGTACGCTGGATGGACGAAATCAGGAAGCATGGCAGCATCACGTGGCATCGGCGAGCAAAGGACCGAACTGTTTGGAGTCAACTTGGGGAGACCTTCATCCAGCAGTGGATCGACCCTGGTTGACAATGATGATGATGATGATGATATATATATATATATATATATATATATATATATATATATATATATATATATATATATATATATATATATATATATATATATATATATATATATATATATATATATATATATATATATATATATATATATATATATATATATATATATATATATATATATATATATATATATATATATATATATATATATATATATATATATATATATATATATATATATATATATATATATATATATATATATATATATATATATATATATATATATATATATATATATATATATATATATATATATATATATATAATAACAAGAATTATTTTTTGGGCGTATATGTTTTTTTCACGTTTGTCGTGTAAAATAAAAAGTATTCATATAATTTTAATCCTTGCTAAATTGTATTGATTTAACGTGAACTCTTTTCAAATATTACAAGTCCTTAAGTAAACATATTTAATTTAACCATGTGAGGGAAATTATTTCTAACAAAGCTTACGATCATGCGTGCTACTTTTTAATCAACATTAAACAAAAACGGTTTCGGAAAAAATCAAACAAAAAAACCATTTTATTAAAAATCCAATTATATTTTTTTAATATACCAAAAAAATTATTGAAACTGATAATCAATAAATAATGTCAATTTATTTTTAAAATATTACGTTAAATAAGCTTTGCTAAATATTATTTTTTGGATCTCAGTGAGTATTTTGAAACTCTATCATAAGTTCAACTTCTCGATTTGGGCGATTAAATTAATTTGATGGCGCCACAGATCCTAAATTCGGACCCTGAATTCGATGATGCTGGTGGGCTAAATAAATTAGCATTTCTGGTTTATTTATTATCGTACTCCTAGAAGACATGGCTTTTAATTCATTATTTAATGGCTACTACACCCGTGATGCTTCGTCAATTGAAGAACTGGTCCGAAAAAACAAAGCCGGTTCGAGTACTTCTTGAATTGGTGATGTATATACTATTTAGATCACAATATAGATAAGTGTGGATTTTGTTACATCCGGATCGTTCACATTTATGAAATTAAGAAATTTCACAAACTTTTACTCTACTACACAAAACTGACTCCCTAATCGTGAAATTAAGTTTTATTTCAAGTAATATTTTTCAAACATTAATTATCTTTTTGTTTATTTGTAATCGTCTCTTCAAGATGAAACCTGCCACTAACTAAACGCAAGGGATCTAAAACATGTTTGGAGATTTTCTAAAGAAGTACCCAAATCATTCGGTATCATATCGTAGTAATGTTGATATCTATATCCAAACATCACAGGCAGCATTCCAGGTTACAATGTTCCGTTGACAGTCATTTAAAATTTTCACAACTCTACTCTTATGGAATGGCATCGTGAACACTAAACAAGATAAAAAATATTAAGATCAAATCTGAGATGTGGGCTTACAAACATATAAATAAATAAATAATAGGTTTATTGATAGCAACATAGTATGTACAGATTATATTTAAATAACACTTTTAAAACACATAAATTGCAGATAATACATTAAATACAGAAGCTATCAAAGCGTCTGGGCTCATCTAATAGCATCCCTTCGGCCAAGATACACCCCACCAATATAGGGCGAACCTAGCCACGGGGACACCAGATGTTTTTCAACTCACACCCTTCATACCTGGTACTACCACACATATCCTGGTATTACAAATGTGGAAATACTTGTGCGTATGGATAAGGACGGGGAACTGTTTTAAACTGAGAAGATCCGTAAATTTTAGTGTTTCAGTTACATAGTGAGAGACACAAGACATTTTATAACACGACTGATTATCCAGGGAGAAATAAAAGGCAAACGAGGCAGAAGAAGACACCGCATGTCTTGGTTTAAGAACTTACGGGGATTAATTGGGTGCAGTTCTACTGAATTGTTCCGGGCTGCAGTGAACAGTATAAATATTGCAAAGATGGTGAGCATCCTCTGATAAGAGAGAAATATCGAGAAAAAGAATGGTCTAATGGAAAATTAAGTGATTCATAATTGACACCCTTGTTTTATGTCGAACTTCCAAACTTTACTTCATTGTATGTTTTTAGGTGGCGCCCTTGAGCCTAATTTTTTAAATAAAATATCATTGTACTGTTGGGATGATGTATAAATAATGTTTATCAAGTTACTAAATGAGAATGAGTTCTTAATACTTTTTGATTATTAATATATTGTTCAAAATTAAATGACTTCCGGAGAGTCGGTCCGTAAAAGAGTTCAAACCACTCAGAAATTACATCACCCCATAGGCATGTATTTGTTTCTAAAAACAAGTCCGAATTACGTGATTTTGAAAGGGATTAAATGTGACATCAGTGGCTCAATTAATACAAAACACAAGACACACATAATGTTTTAATTCAGGTGAAAGTGGTTCTTGGGCATCTATGTCTGCACTAATGTTTCCTTTTTGTGAATTCTATACATATCATATTAAAGTCAATCGAACGAAAAATACAATATATTTACGAGTAGATGTTTTGTAATATTTAAAAAAAATTAATCATTATTCTGTACTTTTTTCATGGATTTTCATTAATTGTATTCTTCCATGAATATAATTTGGGAAAGAAACAAATATGCATGAAATAATGTATAGATGTAGTGGAGACAAACAGTATATGATACGATTGCACTATGTACTCTGCTTTATAAGAGATTTGGCTTAATTATTTGCATCAATGTATTTCATTTAAAATATTGGGTGTTAACATAAGTTGTGTCCGTTTTTTTTTTTCAAATTTAAAAATGAACACCAAAAGTAAAACAAATTGGTAAAAGTTATACGTCATTCGAAAGAAAATTTTCTGCTCTACAAGATATTGTTTGCTTTTACGTTACATATATTATTTTATTTGATTACAAGCCCTCAAAATGGAATGGCAAGTAGAATTTTCGACACCTCCTCCTCCGAAAAGAGCATTTTCGACACCTCCTAGTGTTCGCGTTCAATCGAGGGAATAAAGCTGCCAAAGCTGCTCGCGATATTTACGAAGTGTACGGTGAAGATGCTATGAATGAAAGGACAGTTCGTCGATGGTTTTTGCGTTTCAAAGACGGTAATTTCGACCTGAAAGACATGGAGCGTTCCGGACAACCAGTGAACTTCGGTGAGAACCGCTCAAACCATATTATTCATAAAGATCCCCTTCAAACCACCGTAGAATTGGCTGAGCAGGTGAATTGTAGTCACATGACTGTATACCACCCTCTGAAATCAATTGGAAAAGTCCAGAACTTCGGCGCTTGGGTTCCACATGTTTTGAATGATAACAACAAAAATCAATTGTCGAACGTTGATTTTTGTTTTTTTTTTTCGAATGACGAAAATTTTCTTTCGAATGACGTATAACTTTTACCATTTTGTTTTACTTTTGGTCCTCATTTATAAATTTAAAAAAAAAACGGACACAACTTATGTTAACACCTAATATATGTTATGATAAAAAATACAAAAAAACTGACAGAAAATAAAAATAATCTATGTTCCTATTTCTACAATGAGTTTGCGTGTCACTTGTTATTACTCCTAGATAAAACTGGCATTAGAGATCGTGAACCTCTTTTGTTTGAACCAATTTATTTGTTTTATAATTCATTTGCGGTCAATTTCGACCAATAATATTTTTTTCAAAACATAGTCAGAATGCGAATCAATATATAAATATCACAAGATGCTAAAATGATATACATAAATATCAACCACACACATAATTTATATAATCTTCTGTCAAAAATAACTACTGCATACAATAGGTTTATATATGGCTAAGCAAAATATTTTCTTTTAAGAAAGAAACTTTAAAATGCGAAGAATTTGAGATACTTGAGATTTTAAGCAGTTACTTTGAGTACTTAACTTGGATGCATTATGTTAATTATCTATATACTCGTAGATAAAACTCATGAAAAAGAAAAACAAATTATATAAGATCAGTGGGCAGTACGAATTGCTATTTTATACTTATTAAAATGTTGAAGAATAAAAGCTCAATCAAATTATATCCTTTTTCTCTTTTTTTAACAATAATTAATTACTTTCAATATATGAGGCTGTCTTTAAATAAATACCTCATGAAACCTGTTTATGATTAGATAAGAATTATAGAAAAAAAAATAACCGAAAAGATGATATGCGTGGTCAGAGTAGTAATAATGCTGGTGTAGATAAACAAGAAGGATGTGCTGGTTTATCTAATAACGGATTCTGACTGCCGATAAAAGGCATCAAACTATTAAGGGGGATGACTTAAAAAGCTTCGGTTGAATTTCGTCAAACTAAAAAATTAAGAATTTAATTTATAATGATCTTGGTTAGTAAATATCCTTTCCAAATACTATTCAATTGAACCATCATTTCCTTCCTCTATCACACCTTCCATTCACATTTACACTATAGGTTTCTGTTGTTGATATTTCTTCATTCATTCCTTCTAGATGCCCAAACAATCTCTGAGTGACCTTCTTCATCTTATTCAACCAGCCAGCCTTAAGTTCATATTTTTCCCTAATTATAATTTTTCAGTCCGTATTCTGTAATATATTGCTACCCCATGTATTCTTCTCAGTGCATGCATTTCTATAGCATTTATATTAGACTATTTTCAGTTTTTTTTTTTCAAAAAAAATTGTATTCCTATTGATAAAGAGATTTTTAATAACATAAACCCGTCTCATTTAAAAATAATGCAATTGACTATTTAAAGTTCCTTTTTATTTTTAAAAAGACACTTATAAATCTAAGCAATCCTTTATTTGTTCCATCTCAAGTGACCAGTGATAAAGAAATTCCTCATAATATAAAAAGGATAAATTCACTATTAAAATAAGAAAAAAGGCTGTTTAAAAAAAATACCGTATCTGATAAATATTTTTAAGAAAAAAATACATACATTTAGAAATCATCTTCAAAAGAAACTATTTTAAAGCACAACGCAGTGTTGCTTGACGCAACACACGCTGACAGTGATGAAGTGTTTATGCTAATATCTCGTATCAATTAACGTCTTTAAGATTCATTAAAGGTTTTTCAAAATTAATATCTATTTCCTCCGAGAGCATTAATCAAATTCGGCACACAGAAGCGGTTTACAGACCCGAAACTTTGTTGAATCCATTCGGAATACTAATTTGAAATGGAAGTGTTGCAATAGCTACTGAAGATTTATATTTAGTATTTAAAGAATAATTAATTAATTAAAATACGACAAAGACTAACTGGTGATGAAGGGTCATTTTGAGGAAATTTATTAGAATGCATCATCAAAATATATAGACCTCTTTAAATGATAAAATTAATTCGATCAATTACTTTTCTTTATATCAAATATACTCGTATACTTTTTCATTTATAAAGGGCTTGCAAGAATTAAACTGAATGCAGCAAACTTGATAGAGTTTTGACCGTTGCTGGTCCTGTGACGTGGAATGGTCTGCCTCTTATTGTAAGATATGTAAGTGGAGTGTGCAGCTATAGGAAACACTTCAAGACAACTAATTTTGGGAAGTCTTATCAAAATGCATAATTATACGTGAACATTACACACATACACTACACTTAAAGCTGAATGTATAACTATCATATATCGGAGGATCCACAAAAGTACCTTTGTAGTTCGTCTTTGTTTGATAAATCCTCTCGGTTTTCTTAATAGTGGTCTCGAATGTCGAATTAGAGCGCCCTTGAGGATAAGATGTTCTCTAAACGGCGATAATATCATTTTATTATTATTAAATATTTCATGGCTTTCGAAAACGATCACATTCTCAATCGACACAGTGAATTTTAACTTGCATTTTTCTATAAGCTTACGAAGATGTGCAAATCTAGAATTTAACCAGTGAAACAATAATCAGCTTATAAAATACATTGACAAGACCTGCGTGGATATATGCGTCTGTAACTGCTAATTCTCGCGCGATCTCTTACGCAAACATTGCGAAAAACGCTTGTCCTCAACCCTCACAACCCACCCCAGAATGCCCGTCGAATGAACACATCGCGATCGCGATGGTATTTAAAAACATCGAAACGCCATGACAGCGGCCCGCGAGGCTCTCAACACGCTCTCACACTACTAAGCCACCTACCCAAATCTGCAAAGATAGGCACACATATTATTCTATCTATGTAAATATATCTCAGAGTCACAGCGTTATCCTCCCCCGTCTTCATAGTATATATTATAATATAGTGTATATCTATCCTTTTCCCCTCTGTATGTTATGCATATTTATCAACTCCACCATCAACAAAGCTCTCAAATCGGGCAAATACAGATGACACGACGTTTACTGAGACGAAGAAATGGGCACGCTTCTTGAAAAAGGTGGAACACGAAAGCAAGCTTCTGACCGACCTCCGTGGTCATCTTAATAATTTACATGTCTTGTAACTCAGGGATTCGATTTCCGTTAATACCCAGATTTAAAAAAAAATAGAGTTTGCTTTGTAGTTAAGGCTTGTTTAACATATACTGGTTGGTTGGATAAGATTGTCACATAGCAATTAACCCGTCAGGTTGTACTTTATAAATTGAAAGTGTCATAAAATAATATAATTCTATCTATTTGTAATTAGCTATTTCAACCCGTCTAAACAAAAAAGTACCTCAATGTTATAAAGATCATTGAAACATTTTTTTATTTAAATTAAGAGAAGGAAACTATTATATTTGAAAGTGAAATAAATTAATATTTCTATAAATCTTTATCCTATAAATCACAAGTTCAGTGGGGCTAAACTTGATCAAACTTTTGAACAAAGATATTTATTCCAGTTAAAATTATTTGAATTCAATAAATAATTTCATACGTAAATATTTGATCAACAAATTAATAACTATATTTTTATTTTTTGTCGTCATTTTTAGTGACCCTGTATTATTTTGTTTAAAAAGGTTATTTATACAGGGTGGGGCACGAATTACCCTGGGCAACATTAACAGCGGCAATGAACAACGTTTTGTGGTCAGATGCAGGGTTTGCATTAACGAAGGTGGAGGACATCTAAAACAAATTATTTATAAAAACTAATTCCTATGTTAAAAATTTAATAGAATTCTTGATTTAAAACAATAAAGAAATATTTTTTTTTTAAATAACAGAAATATTCACATTTGTTTTTGTAGTAACATTCGTGCCTCACCCTATACATTATTATGGGATCTACAGAAAAAAAGTTCCAGATCAATGAAAAACCAGGTGTATGATATTTGACCTTAAATCTCAAAATCAACAGAAAACAAGCATTTTAAAGATGTTAATTGCAAAGATAATACGCGATGCGTACGAAAAAAAAATGACAAGTCATGTGAATTCTTTTAATTAAACTGAAAGTTACCGATAATTGGGTGAATCTGGTTCCGCGTTTAATACGGACAACCCGCGGATCGTGATCCGATTAAGAGAAGAACTTTGGGTGTGATTTTTTAATTAAAACTTGATCACGAAATAACATTTACCAACCAATTATTACATCTCGTTAAAGCTATCGTGTCAGCCGGACATAAGGGGCAAGATCTACAGATAGTCGTCATTTACTAAAACGAAACCAATCCGCGAGTGATAATCGTGCGAAGCAGATGCAATTTTATAAAGAATCAAGAGGAAGATTCAGATAAAGAGTTTCGGTGAATTTCCTTGATAAAAATCCTTGTTTTAACACGTTAGAGCTCTAAATACAATCGTTATATAAGGGATTGCTTCATTAAACCTGTCAACATTAACTTATTGGCTTTTGCAGTTAAGATAACCGTTTTATTTCAGCGTAGAAAAATATATTAATCTTAATACAAATATTATTTGACCATATTCATGAAAATCATCTTTTTTAATCATATACGAGTATATCAATGTATTTTATTTCACTTTTGTTGTGTTCAGTACAACCTGGTAGAATTATTGTCATGTATTGCCAATATCTTCTAATAAATCAGAAAAATGTTACAGGGGCTGAACTAAATCCAGGCAGAAACCTTTTTATTTTTAAAAATCATTAGGATCATTGGCGTAAATTAAGGCTCTTCAAGAATTTGATGAAACATTTAATTCAAATGCGAAGTTCTTAAGTTTTTTATAAAAAAAATTAACTGAGGCTTTGTCAGAACACTTGGCTTGCTTATATTGGCTTAAGATCGACTCATTCGAATAAAAATACTTCAAATTGGGTGAGGTTTTGTTTATTTTGTCAATGCATTCAATTTAGCCAAAAGAAAACACTTCAAATAAAAAAAAATAAGCTTGGCGTAAATTATTGAATATACTTTATTTAAAATAAATCACACTGACAAGAATAAATGGGGGGACAAAATAAAGAATAAAATAAACTTAAGACTGGTGTATTAAGAATGATAAAGAACAGCACTCTAAGATGGTTTGGGCATGTAGCATGTAGAACGAATGAATGATCAATTAACAAAACAAATATATCAATAGAGTTGAAGATGTTTTGAAGAAAAGTTTGATTGACCCAAGTGAGTGATATTTTGAAAGAAGAATATGTTTAGAGTCTGAGAAATCAAAAGAGTTCAATGGTAAAGTGTATGAACATGGAAGAGGTAGAAAATCGTTTTGAAGTCTAATCTCTGTTCTTAGTCCAATGGCAACAAAAATATAATTCATGACTCAAACCAGAGTACATTTTTTTCAAAAACTACCATTATTAAATCAGATATTGCAATAAAGTATCCTTCGTGAAAATAAATTTGCTGAAATTATTATTGGTTCACATTTTAAACACATATTGTAATTTTAAAATTCAACCATAAACCATAGCAACTTTCCATTTTGCTCAGTAAATTTCTCAAGGGGAAAAAGGATTACCACGTAATTTACCATGGATAAATGAATAAATCATTCCATATGTTCATATGACCGAAGCTACTGGTTTAAATCTTGTCTCTGGACCAGATAAGTAACACTCAGAGACAATTTAATCTCAAAATGACATCTGTTGATCTGTCATATTTAACAACCTGCCTGTCATGGTTATATTCTTTATGGAAACCGCGTCAATTTTATAACTGTTATTTTAAATAATACTTAACTTTGATTTTTATTTAATTTATTTCATCAATAAATATAATCGTTGATATATTTTACACAATTTATGGTATTTATGCCAATCAAACATGTTTAAAAATCTTGATTTTAAAATCTCGTGAACCTATTAATTAAAATTTTACACCATTTATGGTATTTATGCCAATCAAACCTTTAAACAATCTTGATTTTAAAATCTCGTGAACCTGTTAATTCAAATTTTACACCATTTATGGTATTTATGCCAATCAAACATGTTTAAAAAATCTTGATTTTAAAATATCGTGAACATATTAATTAAAATCTGGAGTATGTTATATATTTGGCTTCTCAGCCAAGATTTAAAATTGTTTGATTTAACATATTAACCTCACATTTTTCTGCCTAGCGAAGAAAAAAGAGATGGAAAATATAATTTTATCTTGTTATTAATAACTTTTAGTTTTTAATATAAAATATTTTACATGCATACCATTTCCCTGTCGGGGTAGACCGAGAGGATCATGTGCCAGATCGTGATAAATTTATTCTGTCTCCTCTAATCCATATGCATTCCCATAGAGCCCCTGTAGTTTTTCTTACTTTTTACATTTTCTTCTTTCAAAATATCATTCACTTGATCCAACCATACTTTTAGTCCATATTTCCAGTCATTTTGGCACTGTATATTTGTTTTGTTAGTATTTCCTCATCCATTCATTATAAATTCCTAAACTATCTCAGAGTGATCGACACATCAGCTTTAAGTTCATTTTCGTTCATAATCAATTTATTCCGTATTCTGTCCCCCAAGATATTATTTTTAGTACACTCATTTTTGTAGCATTTATTTTGCTCCTTTAAATTCTTTTGCACGTCCACGTTTCGCTCACATGTATCAAAGTTGGTACTAAAAGACTTTTGTGGACTATCATCTTAGCAGATTGTTACACTGTTCGGTTCGAATATATATGGTTTAATGCTCCATTAACTTTGTTTCATATCCTTACAAGCCGTTAAAAAAATAAGATACAACAAAAACTTTCTTTGTAATAATAGTAAAAGAATTTGATAAAAAAGTCGAATAAAATTTTTTTTAAATTATCTGTGAAATATTTAATGATCAAGATCATTTTTTACGATGAATAGGATGGAGCAAAAAAAAACAACTGTGCAAAAAAACGAAACCGAGACAATCGTTTGATGCGTATACATTTTAATGATGCTGATTATTTATACCTTTTACATATGAATTTACGATTTAAGGTTCCGCTTTCTTGCTACCGAAATATGTATGTCCCGTCTCTAACGAACACTTCTTGATTTATTGTCACACCCGAGGTATATAAATTATATTTCCTGTTAAGTCTCACCATAACTTTCGTTGAGGCTGACTGGAGAAAGATGTTGCAGTCCGCAAGTTCAGAGGTGAGCAAAGGATTTTTCCAACCCATAGCACTGGATTTAAAAAAAACACTGTCGAACGATAAAAGCTCTCGTGATAAAAGCTTTATTGGAAAAACTCACGTTAAAACAATAATAAATCTAAAATCGTAGAAACAGCTACATTTTAACCATAATTTATAATAAAGTATATAAAATTATATGGTCATACTAGACAGTTTCTGTGTGAGACAATTGATTTAAGACTTTGTCAAGTGTTTATTTTGTGAACATACAAATTCATAAAAATATAAAGTAACAATACTTCCCATATTTGTTAACTGGTATTTAAAATTTAAAAAATCCAACTTAAAATGTAATCAGTATTATTCTGAATTACATACTACTATTGTTTTATACTTTAGTTGTATACAGTAATGGCTAGTGGGATTATTGCTATGTGGCAATCTCAAATCAAAAGGGTGTTAAACGAGCCTCAAGCAAAAATCAGACAACCCTTCTTAAAAATCTACATACCATGGGAATTGAACCGGGAACCGAAATAAATACGTCTTATTATTCTACTTATTTTTAATATTGTCATAATTATTATTTATAGTAACTTAAGGTAATGAGACTGGATATTTAAAGACATGTAATTTGTTTACTCAAAAACGTTTTTTTCCACTTTATATAACCGTATAATGCTACCGGTTTCAAGGTTTTCACCTCACCATCAGGGAAGCATATGCAAGTCTTGTTTGTGCTCACGTGTTTGACTAAATAAATTACAATGTCATTATTATTATCATTATTATTATTATTATTTTTATTATTATTATTATTACGAGAATTATTATTATTATATTATTATTATTATTATTATTATTACTATCATCATTATCACTGTTTTTATTAATATGATTATTATTATCATTATAATTATTTTTCTACTTAGTATTATTGTCAGTAGTACTATAATTATGTATATAAATATATTGATTATTAGTATTTTTACTTAAATTAGAATAAAGAAATAGACATTAAAAAATAATATATTTCACATTCGATATTTACATAATTTTAATTACAAGTATATGATACTCATAAATTAAATGAGTTATATTTTATTTATTTCACATTGGTGTTGATATAGAAATCTTAATTTATCATTCTTTTCTTAAAAGACAATAAATATAACAAAAATCAGAGCAAAATATTGCCCAGTGCCTAAGCATTCTTGAGCGATTTCAAGAAGCCGCCTCTATTACAAACAGGAATGAAACGACATGAGATTAAGCCGTTGTTTCTACCTACGAAGATAAACTTAAATTGACAGCAGTACGGAAGAAAAGATAAGTTACTTTAAAGGAAAAATGACCGCGAGGAGTACTCGATGAAATAACGCGACCGAAGTGTACGAAATCAAGAGATCTTACACGTAAATCCAGTATATAATCGGGCTGCAAACAATCTCTGATGGCGCGCTGGATAAGATAATAAATCAGTGTAAAATTAAGACAATAAGAAAGGCTGTCTAAAAAATTAAATTACGCAGACATAATGACCAAAACTGATATGGATCGATAAAAAATATATTGTGAACAATAAATATGAAGTAACTCGGGAACCATTATTAATGTTACGTGCAAAAAATATTAATTATATAATATATAACTCGGAATTTGAATCCACTATTATTGACAGATTAAAAATATTACAAAAAATAACAGTTAAAGAATAAATTATAATAGATTTAGGTGCTTCCTCGTATCTACGAATGTCTAGAAAAACATATTTATTTAGAAAACAGCAGAAAACTTACCAAGCGAAGACAAATTACATAGAACCTTAGATCTTCCGATATGTGATAATGACACATTTAGCTTTAGGTGTAGTGTAGTTTTCTTAAATAATCATAAGTTTTGATATGACCACCCTAAATGGGTTATCTAAAAATATTTCCTAAATCTACACACACCACCCATATAACTTTAGAGACAGACCATTTCACGCCACGCAAAACCCTATCATTATTCCCCGCTGTAATTTGTAGATCTTCCGATATGTTATACACTACAAAGAAATCTTTGTTGATGTTCCTATATATGATAGTAACACGTTCTGCTTTAGGTGTAGCGTAGTGTATGTGTTAAGTGTTCATATTTCTACTTTTGGACACAAGCCACAGTGTTGTAGAAATTATGTTCTCATTATTTCTCGTAACGCACATTGAATACCTGAGACGTGGAAAACAACATAGCATTTAGCCGATTTCTAAATAATTAATACACATTGCCTTCTTCTCGCAGAATACAGTAAGGTTACATATTTTATGGATGAATTCTTGTATTTCCAGTTTTATTCTATTCGAATATCAATTGCAATTATCGTCTTCTTTCTTCGCTTTTGATCAATTATTTGAAAAAAAAATGTGATTATTTATAATGTGATCCAGTTTTGTTGAAAAGCTTTCAAGAAGGTAGTAATTATTTAAAATAATACATTTATTGTCATAATCGACTAACGAGACACGAATTTTTCACTCCTTAGTTTAGTTGCCAGCAAATTATATAAATATCTTTCAAAATTCATTATTTCGTATGGTAGTCTTCAACTTATCTGAGTTAGTGACTATGACATATTGAAGTGCGTGGCTGAGAAACAACATTGTCTTCGGCCCCGTCAATTGAGTCTTCGGATTAAGAACCACTGGAGTCGAAACGGAACACATTGTTCGCAATCGCGACAACACACATCTAACGCATGCGAGTATTGTTACTAAATGAATTTTTTGCCGGACTGGATCCATTTTCGTAATTTTTTTCGGTTACCACCGGAAATCGAACCAAAAATCTTCAGGTTGAAGTCAAGCGTTTTACCAACTAGGCCACGGAGGATCTTTTGAAGTGGCGAAAAGTTTTTTTTCCATAATTTACAGAATCTTGTATTTTTTCACTATTTACTATATTGAAAATGCAACATTTTTTTCAGTATTATTATTATTTCTTAGGTTATTTATTTTTCTTTATTAACATTTGCAACAATTTGAAGAAATATACATTTTTTCACTTAATTATAAATAGAAACTAGAAAATATGAAACAAAAGCAGTGCACTGGGAGTCCTATACTTTAACTATTTATTATTTAAATATAAATATCACTGCAAGTGCGCTCAGAAATCATATAAAATTCTAAGAATATCGACAGTAAAGACCAAAAAAACATAATTCTGTAAGAAATCCCACAGAGAATCTAATTTACATCACCTGGATGCTAAGGAAAATTTTGACCTTAAAATATACAAACATCAAATTAAAAATATGCAAACATGCCATCACCACGTTTCCTTGTCGAGGCAAGAAGAAAGGATAGAGCGCCTGACTTTCCTATCGCGACACACACATCTTTCGCCTTTTCCAAATCCATACACCTTCACATATAACTCTTACGATTTCTCTGACATTTTACGGTTACTTTTTTCAAAATGCTATTTACTTAATCCAATCATCCTTTCTTTGGTATTTCTCCATCACACATTCTACTCACATATGCACTGTATATATATATATATATATATATATATATATATATATATATATATATATATATATATATATATATATATATATATATATATATATATATATATATATATATATATATATATATATATATATATATATATATATATATATATATATATATATATATATATATATATATATATATATATATATATATATATATATATATATATATATATATATATATATATATATATATATATATATATATATATATATATATATATATATATATATATATATATATATATATATATATATATATATATATATATATATATATATATATATATATATATATATATATATATATATATATATATATATATATATATATATATATATATATATATATATATATATATATATATATATATATATATATATATATATATATTCATTTACGCGTTCTATATGCCTAAACCATCCTAGACCAAACCAAAAATTGTAATTTAAAAAAAGTTTTCAATCTACATCACATTAAATGTTATTATAACATAATATATTAGCAATTATTGACACATTTCGACATAATATTAAGTGTAAGCCGTCCATAAATCAGGAGATATTAAGTAGAACCAAAGTTGTTTCCATCCCAAGAGAAAGTGTTTTATGGCGTAGAAACCATTTTTAATTGTCGTATTCTTTAATTATGTCATGCAAGCATATACAATCGACGTGCAAATTCTAGGTGCCTTAAACCGTACGCGTCTTCAATTTAATTTCTACTATCTGCTTTTAAACGCTTCGGTAAAGTAGTTTAACACGTCTATATATGTAAAGATATATAAATCACGATTCAATTTTTTTTAGAGATTGTATATTAAATTGAATAAAAAAACAAATTAGATAATTTAGAAGCATTACAGTAAACAGCCATAAACAGATTATGGGAACGCAGGAAGTGTATTTTCAGTGACATTCAACATCCTAGCTTCTGGTAATTGCAAGAGTTGTTGTACAAGCTGTTCGTAATTGTTAGCTTTATTATTACCTAGAAAACCCCTAACAACTCGTCCAAAAGTTTTCCAAGCTTCTAGCTCTTCAATACTTAATTTTCGTTCGAACTTTTTCATCTTTCAAAAATTTCAGCCAAAACTAATTTCGGTTTTTTCTCTGAAAAGGTACGTGATGGAACATTTTCAATTTCATATTCGTTATCAGCACACAAAAATTTACTTAAAATAACCGTTTTTACCCTGGTTACAAAAACCTTGTTAACTAGTGTAATTATCAAGTTCTTACCGATCACATTGAATAGTTCAAAAAGCATAAATTTGACCAACACGAGCACAAAACTGCCTACAAAGAACATTTTTAAACCACTTCAGTTATTTTTTTTTTAAATCATTTAAGTTAAGCTATTTTCAAAAATAAGTCAGTTAAAGAAGTTTGTACGTGTCTAGTAATAAGTTTAAATATTTTTAATGATTGATTAAACATTATGGATAAAGTGATGAATTGAACTTAAAACGTTTCAATGTGGTTAGGTAACTTTTATTAAAACGCCCCTGCCAATTTTTCATCGAAGAGAAATTATGTTTCGTAAATGATATATATAATATTTGACGCCTAGTAAATCAAAATGATTTACCGAACGATAATACATAATTCAATTTCAATGCAATTTGAATTTAATTAGTGCAAAAAAATAAACTATTTCTTATTGCTACTATAATAGTGTTGCATAATTAAGGCATTTTTCATTCATTTTTAAATTTGTTTTATAATTATTATCATTAGTCAAATCAGTTGGGCTTAAATCGTACATAAATCTCATTTCTTTTGATATACAGAGAAACATCAGCTCGGCCCTTATACTAGTAGCTAAATGCGATTTTGTGTTTTATGAAAAAAATAAAAATAATTTACATAAACTTTTATAATCAAACGTTGCATTCATTACGTTTTTGTGTCTTGGTTGTTTTTTCTTTGCCTTTTATAGGAACTAAACCCAAACTTTACTCACAGTAAAACATGATAAATCTAATATCATGTAGCAACCTCTTCCAACCCAAACAATCAAAATGTTAAAGAGACCTTAAATGAAAACCAGACTGAAGCCCTTTTTAATAAAATTGGGTAGCAACAGAAATCGAACAACTAACATAACTAGGAAATGGAGGTCGTTTTTTACTGAATTTTTTCATTAATATTTCTCTATTTTTATGGAAGAGTAATTTATTTTATTTTTTATCTTAAAAAAAGATGCAGTACATTTTAAAGAAATTTTGAGAAAAATCTATCTATATTTTTTTATTTTGTGGTTGTGATATTTTCTGCTGGTTGATTGGATGAAATTGCTTTAAAACAATAAATACAGTTAATATATTTGTATGAAAGTGTTAAATAAATGTATCCTTATGTTCTTACAATGTTTAACACTGTAGCACGGATACAAATTTATTGACTGGCATCAGATAGCTCCTAATTTGGTCAGGCTGTCTAGCCAGCCTGATTCTACCACATATGTACATGACTAGAATCAAAATGTAAGAAAACAAATTCCCAATAGTCTGACTACCGAGCAGATATTAACAGCATCCCACTCACATCTGCAACTCATTATTCAATTCAATTTCCAGATCCATAATATTGATATACGATGCAACGGCCAAAAAGCTTTACTCAGCCAAGTTTTATTGCAAACCTAATAAAGTCACACTCAATATTCGCATAAACTGGATTGTACTGTGTCGGCAATTTCCATTCAGAAAAGATAATCATTTCTTCAAAGGAAATGAATTTATTTTATCGATTTATAGACTAGTTTGTAATAGAAAATAAAATTTATTAATTTTATTGCCATCATTTGTACGATATCCGAAGAATAAATAGTATATTTGGTACCAATATTTAATAAAAAAAATATGGATTACATTCCCGTTGCAAACAATACAACCTAACGGCGTATTACCATGTGGTGATCACTTTCAATCAATCAGAAAGATGTTGAAAAGTCTTAGTTACCAGACTAAAATCTTCTTTGAAAAAAAAGATCCGACTGAAATCGGATCCTTAACTCCCGAGCTATTTACTTTAAGTCAATGTTCGTTTTTTCGAGTAACATTTCAATTGCATGTATTATTTTATTGTTTTGAAATATCACGTTGAACCAAAACCCCACAGATAGTTTTATAAATTATTCATAAAAACTACAATTCGTGATGTCATTTCAGTTAACAATTTGTCTGCCTCAAAGTGTTCGCGATATGGGTGACGTGTGCAGCTTTAGGAAGAACTTGGATAGAACCCTTTTTTAGGAGATGTTAGCAATATTTATGATTATATATAAACACATTGGACATGAACGCTCATAGCAAAGAACACAACAAAAGCTCAAGACTGCACAAAGGAGCATGGAGAGATACATGTTGGGATGTACTAAAAGATACATGGATTCGCAACAAAACAAAAGTAGAAGACGTAATAAAGGTGTGCAAGAAAATGAAACGGCAATAAGCAAGACACGTAGCCAGAATGTCAGATTCCCGATGGACGTCCAAAATAATCCAATGGTAACCAATAGACATAAAAAGGCCCAGAAGAAGATCGATGGTACGCTGGATAGATGAAATTCAGAAGCATGGCAGCATCACATGGTACCAACGAGCAAAAAACTGAACTATTTGGAGTCAACTTGGGGAGACCTTCATGCAACAGTGGATCGACCTAGGTTGACAATGATGAGAATATGAACACATTACGTACAAATATTACACTCCACCTAAAGGGGAATGGGTACTATCACATATCGAAACATCAACAAAGTTTTCTTAGTAATTTGTGCTTCCTGCGATAAGGTTTTTATGGTTTTCTTACCAAATATGTTTCTCTTAATATATGTAAATACAACAAAGTTTCTAATATAATGACCACAGCTACCACCTTCCTATCCTTACATTCAACTGTTTTCTTTGGAGTATTTTTAATCTGTCAATAATAGTGGGTTCCAATACCGAGTTAGAGTGCATTCGAAGAAAGCATGCTCTAAACGGCGTTATATAAAATATCCTTTTTATTATTATGTTCTCAATTCAACCACGGAGCTGAGAGCTCTGGTTCTTTCAACATATCTTGAAGAACACCTATACGTGTTACACGGCGAATTCAAGATTTTTTCTGACCATTCTTCAATTATGTCAACTTAATACGACAGAAAATGTAAGTGTCCAAATTATAAAATGTATGAACGTGTGTAGGTAGCCCAAGTCATGATTTGTTGACACTCAATAGGATTGACAGATCTGTTCTAATTACCAGTTTTTACCGATGGCATTAATCACGGCCCATTCTAAATTGGTCAGACGAGTCGGCAAGACCATCATAATATAATCTCGGACATTTTCCAATCTTCAAAAACCGGTTGACCAGGCCATTTTACGAGCTATTTGCCCCGCATGAGTCGATACATAAAATACTTTTCGCGGCGTTCTTGCAACACTGCCAATGGTTAGTTGGAGAGTTCGATTGTTAGCAGCAGAAATACCGCACTCCGCCCAAATGCGGTTAAGACTTACGCCCATGTAGACGCACTTAACGCATTGAAGTTGTGCAACCAAGTTATCTATTTGAAATAATGTACCCACTGGTTATTGCTAATACTATGGATGGATTACTTGTTACCATTTTTTTTACCGCTAACCAGTGGCTGCGAGCTTAAAAAGAGGCTTCGTTGTTTTATTAACACGTCTAAATGAATTTATCTACCTGCATTATTATCATATCGTAATAATCTAAATATCTGCCCAAACATCGATTGCAGCATAAGCGATGCAATAATTTGGTAACTGTGGACGTGTCGTGTCATTCATTACAAACATCCCGGTTTCGCAGGATTGGAAAATGAATTTTTCAATAGTATAATGATAATTTATAAATGGACATTTATAGAGCACGCTCTTCTTCTCAAGACCGCTCTACCTAGAAATTCGAACCCAATATTATAAATATATATCTCAAATTCCTTCTCTGGCACTACCATCGAGAGGAAGGGAAGATGCAGACACACATGACACACATGGCAACTAATGAAATGTTCACCATCCCTAGAGTTAAAACCTCTTTTGCCCAAAGGCCATATGCTTATTTGGTTCCCATTACATACAATGGCGTGCCGACTTCAATAAAGGTAAAGGTAGGAAAACCATTTAGACAGTCGATCGGAGCGTGGTTGTTATTGCGACAGGATTTTGAGTACTTCGGCTTTCAGGATGAATGATGAGTGGAAAGGATTTATGTGAGCTCGTGAGTGTGGGTTTCTTCTTGTTGTTTTAATTTTGGTTGTTTTTGTATTTGTGTTTCTGTGTATTTTTTTGTTTTAATTTTAATTTTTATTCTTACGATTATGTGCGGTATATTGTGGGATTAATATTTTTGGTCTTTCTGGAGTGATGATGTGTGAGGAGTTGAAATTCGCAATAAGTTTCCAGTTGTAGTTGAGTGTCACTGTTTGTCAGGTTGATGAGAGCGTGCAACGGGGTTTTGATTTTGTGTAATCAAAAATCGGAAAGAAGTATCGATTTATTTTTTCATGCTAAATATCCTCAGTAAGATACAGGCAAAAGTCTAGTTTACTGGGGATAAGACAAATGAAAGGCAACAAACCCAGATCCATTAAAATTGTATGTCCAAATCAAATTACCTGTTGTTTTTTTTCTCAAATTGTGTATATTTCTTGTCATGTGTAATAATAAATAAATAAATAATAAAATAAAATATAAGGAGAATGTAAAAACAAGAAGGTGGTAGTTGCGGCCATTAGATTTGGTACCACCCCGTATCTACATGTATTTGAAAAACATGTTTAATAAAAAAATCGCTAAAAACTTACCAAAGGAAGACGAACTACAAAGAAACCTTTGTAGATCTTCTGATATATGGCGTATTCGACATCAGTTGTAGTGTTGTGTTCATATATATAATCAAAAATGTTGGTACGACCTCACATAAGGAGTTGTCTTTAAGTACTTTAAATAAGCTGCACACACCACGGCATGAAGTATATCAATGTTTAAGAAGGCCTCTATGGGATGGTAATGTTGGGATTGAGAGCTAAGTCGAAAGTATCTATATATGATACATACTCGTAAGTGTATGGAAAGCAAATTAAGTGATAAACAGGAATGGCTTAGTTCTATATTATCAAAAGATATATAATGATTCAAAATGTCTATTTTCTAATTATCAATGTCAAATACAGATATAATTTGACACATATTAGAAACATATGAACAATACTTAAGGCCATCAATGAAAAAGGGTTGAAGATTTAATGTCCTTTAAACGTCCGATTTGTAGAAAAATACTGACATTAAACCATAACCATTTCGATGACCGCGATGGTTAATAGCTTGTCATGAGTGAACGTTTATCACGTCAAAAAGATTAACAGTATCAATAATTCCGGACATTAGCTTTGATACGCCCCATTTGGTATTCTTATCCCTAAATACTTGGAAACGATTGATTTTGGATGAAAAACTCCGTTCAACTTTCTAGTAAACACAAATCTTCATCCATCATTGTGACATAGTTTCAAATTTAATATGCTTTGATTGATCCATAAGTAAGACTCTTTAATTAGAACAATTTTTTAAAAGTGGAAGTAAAAAATTATCATTATGATATATTATAGATAATATCTATGGTTTTAAGTCAAAATTTAAGAACCGTTTTTCACAATTGAAGACCTTTGAAATTAATTTTCAAAATGGAAGAAATTTGAAATTCTTGAAACCTTGTATGTATCGCACTTAAAATTAAAATAATTCTAAAACGTTATAATAATAACTGTATTTTTTTTAATATACTGTTCTGGAGAAGAAATCAAATCAAAGCATTTTTTAATAACCAAATGATTGCATAAAGTCGCTAGAAATCCCTAAATAGACTCCGAGAAGGGGGGATTATGTTAAATGGAAGGTAATCGTGCAAAGATAGGGTTTCTTGAACGAAAATAGCACTGAATGTGTATTGTATTGTCTTGTATTACACTTTCGTTGTATACAGTATAATCTGGCAGACTTATTACCATGCGGAAATCTCTTCCAGCCAACCAGAAAAACGTTAAGTGAAAACCAGACTGAAATCCTTTTTAAAAAATCTGAGTTCCTGATAGATTTGAGCCCGCAACTAAGCAATTAAGGAGACAGACGTCTTACCAACTAGACCACGGAGGTCATGATTGTGGGTATATACATGAATCACAAACATCAGGACTACATTGTCTAAGCAGGACCAGATTGGTGCGAATTATGTGGCGATCTCTATTACCTCGTGCTGGAAACACGTCGCCTAATTGTTAATTGATGACACAGAAATTAATGAATGACTAGAAATCCCTATTTATTTCAATAATATTGTAACATGACACAGCATCGATATATTAATGCTTTTCTTCGTCGTGACCCACAAATTGTTAAGCACACTCATGTGGTTTTCTTTTGAAAAATAAGGTGGTGGTGTTCCACTGCCTTCCGTTACATTTATATGAATGTAATTAAAGTTTGAAAATAATCGGAAAAATCTGATATATATGTTATAAAATGGAAGTTTCGATTTTTAATGAAATAGCTCCGTCTGTATCGTATTGATGAAATTACAAGATTGGTGGAAGAAAGTTAGCCATAAGAAAATTAATTTAATTAAGAACTGTTTAACTATAAAATTCTAGCCCGAACTTGGTTACTACAATGGAAAGGGGTATTTTTTACCCATTTTGTAGATAATGAATAATAAAACTAACACATCAGGGTGCAAAATATCAAGTTTAGTGCAGATTTGTTAAAATAATCAGAAGAGATTATTGAGCTCAAAAAATAAAGAAAATAGCATTATTTTATAGACACCCATTTGATTTTCATCAAAGATACTACAACTGTGATACTTTTGATTATTTTTAAATCGCATACTTGAATTCCACTATTAAATGAAGAGCAATGCTTAACTCAAGGGAAAAATCACAGGTGTCACTAATGGGGAAACAACCATTAAGTTCCATAAAATAACAACAGTCCTATATCCAACTACGAGTATAACCCATATATTTTAAAATATTGAATGAATTTTTTTTAAAAAAAAAAGGTATTTCTAAGAAAAAAATAATAAAATGTGTACAACATAATTATTTTCTGCGAGCTTAAAGAGCTAAATGACACAAAAACTATTCTGAGTAACTGCCCCTTTATTCGGTATCAAAGTAATTATGTGTTATCAAATATTCTTTATTAAATTCCTTAACAGATTTCTGTCGTTCGCTTTTACATATTTTAATATGATTTTGTAAAAAATATGAAAAGATTGTTTGTAAAAGGCTGATAATGGATTTAGATTCATTTTAATATTAAGTTTTGAATATCGAAACGCCTTGTGATTCTAAAACTTTGTAAATCACAAACTTGATAAAAATATTGTTGTATATTTTTATCTAATATTAAAAATAAAATACGCACTGTATTTGCATACAAAAATCTAGTCTAGCTTTGAACATAATACAATAAATTATAGTACTTCTCAAAAAATTTAATATAAATTATAGTCAAAGTTTGATTTAATTTACTTTCTTAAATTTTTTGCACAATTATCAAGACTTTGTTCAGTCAATATATTTATATATATATATATATATATATATATATATATATATATATATATATATATATATATATATATATATATATATATATATATATATATATATATATATATATATATATATATATATATATATATATATTACATGACTATGAACTACTTCAAAACAGAAACCTCATGATTAATCAGTTGAAGCTTCGGGTCTAGGAACATTCTTCGACCATAAAATACTTTCCTGTCAAAATTTTTTCCGGCCGTTCTTTGCCGTGTATATTGTAAAAATATATATTTTTGATAAATGTGACTGGTTTAATTTATAATGACAATTTTACGGATCGTTTTATATTGGTCCATGTCTGTTTCATATATATTTTTACTCCTTGTTGATATGTGATGTTAAAATGTGGTTACATAAATATTGTATTTTAAGATGATTAATCCTGTTTCTTTATATAACTTATCTAATGAAGAAAGAAAATATAATTAGTTACGTTAAAAAAATCATTAGTGACTGTAATGTCAAGAATATTTTATGATAGGCTGGCAGAATATAGCAGAAAGTTGAAATAAAACTACTTGTGTACTAATTTATTAGTTCTTTAAGATCATTTATTTTTCAATAAATATTATTACTTTGTTAGTAATATTTTTTTCAAACCTGAAACCGAAAAAAATCAAGCGACCGCGAAAAATTGTAGAGAGAAAAATCCTTGGTGAAGAATTGTAGGCAAAAAATTGTAGGCGATGAAATTTAGGCGAAGAATATTCTCGACACCTTCAAATCATCTAAAAATGTATTATTAACAAAAATTTCATTTATTATATTAACTCGTATAATTGCATTTTTTACATAACAGTGATGGCACAAATCTTCCTAATATCGGTGAATTGTTTGTATATTAAAAAAACCAATACGGATAATAAAATTTTATTCACGATCAATATTTTTCAAAAGTGTCCGTGTTAAAAAAATTGAGAACCATTCCACTTGATACGATCGTAGATGATTCCACAGAACAGCTGCTTTTCATTTTTCCACTCGACAGTCGAGAATAGATTCCATCAACAATTTGTGAAAACAAAACAAATTATCATTCCGTGTGATGGCCGCGATCGACTTGATCGGGGAAGATTATAGGGTGAATCACTTTCCACGAGTTTTATGACAATACTATCGGTGAAACTGGATGAGTTCTAATGGAATCTAAAAATATATTGGTTTTAGGTGAAGAGTTTTTAATGTGTTCGAATAAATATAGAAACTCTTTTGACTTAGTCTCTTGCAATCGTTTTTTTTTATTCAATTTCCCTTGTTTGTAGTATAACAACTTTTACTTCTCAATTCCACTAAAAATCAATATTAAAATTATTATTATTTAACGTGAGAATTTGTTTCATAGTAGATAATAAAGCATTACTTTTTTATCGTTTGCTGTAAGAGTGAATACATCCTAACCTATAAATAAAAAGGTTTTTGCTGATTTCAAATATTTATTTGAAAGAAAATGTAAAAATTTTGACGACGATGCCCTTTACAGTGGCATTTGATAATTATGTTAGTGTTAATTAATAGGATTTTTTTACAATAATTTAAAACAGTTGCCGAGCGTTATTTATCAAAATGTTAATTTGTGGAGTGGGACTCAATAATATGCATGAAAGCATAAAAGCTCATAATCATCCATATCACGCCATATCCCTATTGGAATAAGCAGAGAGAACAGATTTCAATTTCAGTATATCGTGCTATACATCTTTCGCTTCTGCCATGTCCGTACAATTCGTTATGCATTCGCTATATTAAGGTTTTTCACACTTCCCTATTTCAGAATTTGATTAGTTTTTTCCCTATCTTCCCAAACTTTTCCTTCATTTTATACAATAGCAATCGAATAATGAACATGCTTACTTTGTACGTTATCATCAACACAATAAAAAGGATGACTAAAAAGCTCTATGCATAAAAAATATGGCATGCTTTGTTAAAATCCCTTCAAAAATCATCCTTGAATAAGTTGGATTGCCTTAACAGTACAATAAATTAAATGTTATAGTTCTCATTTTTTTCTATTCTCCACTAAATACATACCTTTATACAACGAAATATGCATGTTCTTCTCATATCCCAAGTTAATTGAGATTTTTTAATAAGTGGATTACTCTGTGAGTACAAATTTCTCGGCAACTCTAAAGCATTACATAACACTTTCATTGTATACTTATTACCATGTGGCAATCTGTTCCAATCGACCAGAAAGAGGTCTGAAGTACTCGTATATACCATATTGGGTCGCTATTAAATTATACCAACGGGAATCGAACACACAACGTCCATTTAGAAGACAGGTATCTTACCAACTAGGTCACGCAGGTTATTCATATCAATTTACTAAAAAAATACATAGCTTTTTATCATCAGCGTCACGATCACAATTGGAGTAGCAGAAAGAACTAATCTCCACTTCATCATATTCTGACACACATATTTCGCTTCTGCCATGTCCATACACTTTATCATGCATACTCTCTTATTATTATCAATGCGTATTCTCTCTCCCATGTTTTCAGAATTTTATTAATTCTTTTGTAAATGAGCAATGTGTCTATTGGATTGATGAATACTATCGATTAATTTTGGTTTGTGGAAATACGCGCATAATAATGAATAAATAATTAGCAAAAAATCTTATAATCAATAACGCTTGATTGCTGTATACTTGTCTATAACGATTATGGGAAATTACAAAAGAAGAATCGTCAATTTAACTGATTCCTGGCACGCGACAATCAATGCGATCATTTTATTGAAGATCCTTCTGCTGATAAGGGTGGCGGTACTTGAATATGTGATTTTGTGAAAGAAAAAAAAAACGATTTAACAATATGAAAGGGATGTCAAAACGCCATCAGAAATGAATGTCGTGCCAACTGAGGATGTTTAGTTATTAGCACGAATGTTGTGTAGGGGTGTCAGTAAAATATTAATTGAATAACATTACATACATTTATACAATAACGACGTCTCTGCTGGAGTAGGCAGAAGATAGTGCGCCAGACTTTTCTTTCGACACTTATTTCGCCTCTTTCATATTCATACACCTTTTTATATAACTCCTACGATTCCCTTACTACTTACATTTGCTCCTTTCGAAATATCATACACTACTATAGATTCAATCATATCAGAGTGCTCTTGTTCATCTTATTTAACACATCAGCCTGAAGTTTAAATTCATCTCTAATCACTTTATTCTGTTTTCTATCATATAAAGTCATCCCATATATTATTCTTAATGCAAGCATTTCTACAACATTTATTTAGCCTCCTTTCAGTTGTTTTCCACGTCCACGTTTCATTCTATCAATTATTATTATTATCTTTATTACTATGGTATTCTTCAACATATTCTAAATGATGATTCGGACACGTTTAAGAGCATGATCGGGAGACAACAGTGTATTCGGGACCATTCTTATAGCCTTCAGGCTTAGAATCACTTGAGCAGGCATGGACATTGCGATTCGTCATCGCACATATTGGTATACCCCGAACATGAAGAGGTAATTATACTAACTCGCGTCTAGCGCTCGTGAGTATTGTTGCCAGACTAGCTCTTTTACCAGAGTGCGACCCATTTTTATTTATTTAACGGCACCATTGGGAGTCAAAACTGAAGCCCCCGAGTAAAAGGCAATCGTCTTAATAACAATGCCTGAGATGTTGTCAGTATAGGTATCAATAAAATTAAAACTGTCAAGAAAATATTTCATGTTGTTTGAATATAATGTTCTGGGATATACTTTTTTTTGTGTTTTAAAAATTAACAAATTTGAGGCTTTTTAAATTTAAAAAAAGCTATGTAGTTTGAAATTATGTTTTATATTGAAGAACCAGCCACACTCATTCTGAATGGAGGAAGGGAACTGATACTGATTGGAGGAAGGCAACGGTTGTACCATTATATAAAGGAATGGACTCTAGAATAGAGTGCAATAACTACAGACCCATAATTTACTGAGTGTGGTAGATAAACTGTATGCAAGAATTATGATAAAGCGAGTGAGGAAAATAACTGAAATGAAAGTATGTGATGCGCAAGGCACCTTATTTTGGTTGTCGAGGATGCATGAACTAGATTTTTGCATAGCGGTAGATATCTGAAAAATGTTTGGAAAAGGGAAAATATTTTTTGTGTATTTGTAGACTTGAAAAAAGCGTATGATCGTGTAAGAGAAAGAAATTGTACGAAGTATTGGAGTGTGGCGTGTATGATAAATTATTAAATGTAATTGTCTCAATTTATGGAAAAAATAGTGCATCTTTAAGAGTAAATGAAGAACTCACTGATTTGTGCAAAATTATGAAAAAGTAAAGTAAAGATGTGTGATGTTACCTTGGTTGTTAAATTTATGTTATATTTAGATTTATTTGTGCGCGATTTAAAAGATGATGAGAAAAGTGCAAGAATGAGTGAAATTAATGTATATTGGCGTCTGTATGCAGATGATATGGTTATGATTGCTGAAATTTAAGGGAATATGATAAGTGAGTTATGTGAAAGATGTCTAGTAAAAGGTTTGGAAATGGATGTAGCAAAATCAAAGGTTATGATTATAGAAATATATGTGGTAAAAGTGTGTGTGCGATGTATGGGTTCACTCAGAAAAACTAGAGCAGGTTGATGAGTTCTATTATCTGGGTAGTATGTTTACGTGTGATGGGAGAGTTGAAAGTGAGGTTAAAAGAAGAGTAGCGATAGGAAACAAGGTAAACAGGGCACTTAATATAATATAAAACAACCGCGCAATATCAACAGTAACGACAATTACAAAACATGGTGTGTTGGGTCTCATCTTGGTGTATGGAAGTGAAACTTGAACTTGGCAGAAGAAGGATATGAGTAAGATTAATTAATGCTGTGGAGATTCGTGCACTAAGGAAAATTTTGGAGTGTCGGAAAGGCGGAATGAAGACATCAGAAATTAATGTAAGGATAAAATAGATTTTTTAAGAAGTAATGGGCTTTAAGATGGTTTGGCCATGTGGAGAAAATGAATGATGAAAGAATAACAAAGTGAATATCCAAGGTAGAAGTGCAAGGTGTGCGTGGAAGAGGCAGACCGAGGGCAAGGTTGTTGGATCAAATCGACTGGATTTTGAAAGATGATAACATGAGAAGTATGAATAATACAATAGAAGATTGTGCATGATGAGATGTATCAATATGGAGGAGGTGAAAGTTGTGTGCTTGAATATACAATTTGGAGATATGTTCTATCTGCCTATCTCGCAAGGGACTTGACCTGTTAATATGTATGCATGTTATGTATGTACCAACCATGAAATTTGATAACAAAATCGAATTAAAATCATTCATTTTCACTAGGATATAAAGTTGACTTAGAATCACTGTGTTAATTGTTTTAATTTCGTGAAAAAACTTTGACAGATTGTTTTCTTTGTTTTCTTAGTGACTAATATTCCTAACACTTATCATACTGAAATTGAATTACATAAAGGCAATTCTTTAAATTTTAAAATACCTTTAAATTATATACATGTCTGATTTTTTAAATTAACTAATTCTAACCCTAAATCATAACTAGTTAACAGTTTTGTGAAATTGTAAGTCATAAATATTAACAATCCCATATATTATATAGTTATCTTAAATGCCATAAAAAGTTTCAACAAAAAAATGAATTAATTCTGTAGGACAAATAAAATGCCATTCATTTCAAGTCTTACACACGCAAATTTTAGCGTTTTCCTTTATTTGTAAGGGAAATAAAAGTAAGTCACAATACGAAGCCCCTATATTTTTTAATTTCCTTATCACTCATACATCTCTTAAAAGTTTCAGCGGAATTATAATTTTTCAGGTTTCCTTGTTCAACCGCGAAATCATCCCTCGCATCTAGACATCTTGACTGATTTACAACAAAGATTAATAATATAATTTATTTTATTGATTTAAAAATTAAGTACCAGTTCAAACGCAATGTTTCAAGTTATTTAACGCGAATCAAAATTAAAACATATTTCTCAGAAATATTTTTGGCAATCTTGAGAGATTTGAGAAGATAAAATTTAAATCACCCCTTATTTTTCGTCCTATTGTGTTTTATTCAGTATTTAATCTAGCAAATCTGATGCCTATAAATATGTTACGTTTTAACAAAATTTAATATTATACTGGAGAAATCAAACATACATATTAAAATAGGGAAAATGTCGCTCTTTAATTTTCCAACGGATGAATTATAAGAATGTTCTTCTAAAAGAAGGTACTTTTTTTTAAATGTTACATAAAAACTTAAAAGTATTAAATTTTGGAACCTTTTTGTAGTCAAGGTAATTTTCCCAGGGCAGGTAATGCGAGTTAATTGAGAAAGCTTCTGAATCATCATACTTTGATATAAAATAAAACAAACTGATAATTTAAAAGGGTTAATTCGATAGAATCATTCATTATTCAATGACACAAAGTTATCCGGGCTCATACAAAGAATGTAAATATTTACTTAAATTAAATACGAGTATTTTTTTGTGTATAGAGTTCAATTAGGCTGGACTTACATTTATTATATAAAAAAATTGCAAAACATGGAATAAGAGAGGATATTTTAAATTAAGTATTATGTTGAAGTCTGTGTTTTATTTTTGTTTAGTCTAAAGCTTCAGGCTGAAAAAAGTGTTGGATGTTCTTGGTTTGGTTTCCTCACTTGTTTCTTTGTAAGATTCCTTATTGGAAGGTTCATGCAAGATGATTTTACATATAATATAACCTATTACATATATATCCTGTAAAATCTATCATATATTTATTTATCTTTATTAGAAGTGCATTTGTTTGCTTAACGTATAATTTTCCTATCAATAAACATCATTATTATTATTTATTATTATCATGTAGCGTGAAGGCAATACCAAACACTTGATAAACAATAACTGACAAATAGGAATAATATAATATATACGATGCTGTGTGTATAATTTCTTATTTTATTTACCACTTGAAAGGCATATAATTTTCGGTTCAGCCCTGACACTATTGCACTTTATTGCTTCCATGAAAATAGACACGCTCTAAAAAACAAGTATTTTATAATGTTGTCCCATATTATTAACATGCAAACAAATTACACTTTACACCGAAGATATGAAAAAAAAATTTCCATGTGTTCTTAATTAGACAATCAAATAAACAGTCGCCTGTTATCCTTCGCCTCTTCTATACATTTTTTTCATCTCAATATAAAATATCTGTTTAACCAGGATCTAAAGAATATTTATGGGGAGCATTTCGCAATCGTCCAAGATAGACTGGTCATATAAAGCGCATGGACAAAATACGACCAGGATAGAATACCTTCTTGGGGAAACTGATTTGTCAAAGTTCATTTCAGATACATTGGATGCAAAAACGGAATGATTCAGGCTATAGAAATGTCAAATTAGCAAGCTGCTGCTGAGAACTGAACTTTGCTGAGTATAGCAAAGCTTCCTGCTAGATGAATGGATGGAGAATCGGTGGATGCATATTGCTTAATTTGTTGCCAAGTAAAACTTTTTATTTTTTCAATTTATATCATGGATAATACAAACATAGTATCGAATTAAGATTATATAAAGGAAAAGCAAATAAACTAATGCTAACCTATTATTATGAAACTTAGTCTATAGTTCAAAAGTAGGAAAACTCAGAATCTTCATTTTAAGCATTTTTTTAGAAAGATGCTAGAATATTAATAAACCACAGTTGGTGAGTAAAAATTGTAATATAAGTGAAATTTGCTTTATTTTAAGTTGAAGGACGACTTCTATGGACTTGTTAGTAAGACACCTGTATTCGAACTCGAAGGTTGCGGGTACGATTCCGATTGGTACCCCATTTTACCGATCGATTCTTCTTCTTCTTCCCAGTGTCATGTCAGGCCCCCCCAACGTTGAATATCACTTGAGAGTAGACATCTTTGTCCCCGGCAGCCCGAAAAAGATCTCCAACGCCCCTTATGCCAGTCTAATCACGAATATTGCGGAGCCAGTAGATTTGCCTCCTGCCAATACCTCTTCGGCCTTCTATTTCGCCTTGGATGATCAGGTGCAGTCATTTGTACTTTGCTCCTCTAAGTACATGACCCAAGTAGGACACCTTTTGGATTTTAATATTAGTCAGCAATTCTCTATCAACCTTGGCTCTTTGAAGAACCCTTGTGTTGCTGACCATATCCGTCCAGGGTATGCGTAACATTCTCCAGTGCATCCACATTTCGAATGATTCCAGTCGGCTCATACTACCAATCGGTACCCCATTTTATCAAAAGAATTCCAGTCTGATTTTCACTTAAGGCCTCTTTAACATGTTTCTGATTAGCAAGAAGATATTGTTACATGGCAGTAAACCCGCCAGATGGTATTGGGTAGAAAAAACTACACTTAAATGTGATTAATCAAAAACTGAAACTTAGTAAAATAAAATGAACATTTTTCCTAATCCTGTTTTTCAATCATGGCCTAAGTAATGAGATTTATGTTAATGCATATGATTAGTAGAACATAACGTGAATACACAAATTGTCATGTTTAAAATGCGGCTCCAAACAAATATTAGAATACAGGATGGCATGTCATATGGTTGCATGCGCGCAAATCAGGAAAGACATCGTCGATGATAAGCCTCTTGACACCAATCATTGAGCTATTTGATATAAAATAGTGTCTACATATTTAAAAACATACAGAGTGTCCCATACCTCAACGTCAAGCCGGTATCGAGGAAGTGGCCAGCTTATGACGGTTCACAATTTTAAAAAAATATTGAAAAGCCTTATACTTTTCGAGTTATTGGCATTTCTTCGAAAATTGTGAAAGTAGCTACCCTGCGCCAAATGTTATGATATTCGGTATGTCAATATTTGCTTCCTTCCTTAAACTCTTGAAGCTCTTTTTAGAAAGCTTGTGTTAAGAAATTCCGTCTTATAAAATCGAAGATTTTTTCTAAAGTCAAACAAATCCTCCGCCGTAGCATAATTAATAAATCATCAATCTTTCGACCCGGGGGTTACGGGCTCGATTTCCATTGGAACCCAATTTATTTTTAAATGTGTTTCACAGAGGTTTTTTGCTTGAGGCTTCTTTGGCAAATTTTTGGTTGGTTGGAAGATATTGACATGACAATAAGTCCCCACTTTGTATTGTATACAACGGAAGGGTAATAAATATAAAACAATATCTTGGCAACACTTTCGAAATTACTAATATCTTAATTTACAGCAACGATAACAATAATTTTGATAACTAATCCACTCTTAAGTATACTTTGTGAAGAATGAAATATTTTGAAAACGTCAATGATTTAATTTTCATACCAATTGATTGGTATACCTACCAATATTGCGTAGTTAAAAAAATAACGCTGAAAATTAAGCAAGTGGTTTATGTTCATTCTTACACTCCCTAAAAGAAATTAATTTTACGATATTCAAATTTATTCACATCATTAAATCAGAATGCGTGCTTTCACTGATAATATTCAAAAGCTTCTCTTAAGAGGATTTTTTTTAATTCCACACGCAAGGAATATTTTCCTTATTACTAACTTAGTACTCGCGAGCTTAATTTAAGTTTTATCCTCAATAAACATGCGAAATGGAGAGACTTATTGTGTATACTTTTCGAACCAATAAAGCACCAGTTTTTTAATTTACTATTATTGTTTTAGTGTTTCGGTTAATTTCAAAGTGCCAGTGAATAAAGATAAAATATATTTCGACCATAAAACTGTTTTAAAACCCAAATTATGTTATAATTCAACAAATAAAATTACGAACCATATCTTTGTCGCTACACGAATAATCACATCTCATTTTTAGTGATATAATTTAAATACACGCTTATGTTGATCCCCTAAAATCTAAATTGTTGAATAGAGTGACGTTCGTTTAAATTTGTAGTAAATCTCACCGAAACGAATAAGGTTTTTGATAGAAAAAATAAAGAATAGAAATTTTGTAGCCTAAATGAAAATTAACACGTCTTGAACATGGAAGACTTTCTCATATAAATACTTTTTCATTTAGTATATTTGGTACTACGCAAGATATTGTATATATCTATCTGTATTAGTTGTGATGACGATTTATTAACGTAGCTGAGAGGGGAAATCGAGCCTTTGGATTTGGAACCACTGGAGTAGGTACGTAACTTACGATCCATCGTTTATTTATACATTTTTTTTAATGATTTTATTTGCAATGAATATTTTACAATTTGAAATTATTCAACATTAGAGATGTTTTAAAATAAAACTCCCATTTTACGTATTTACGTTAAGAAATAGTCAATGGAATTATTGATTTTTCTTCTTCTTCTTCTTTCAGGCCTGTTGGCTTGTTATGGTCCTGCATCATTGTTTCCCTCTTGTGACGTCGACTGCCAAGCTGTCTTTCCATCTTTTCGGAGGTCGTCCTGGAAGTCAGCTTGCTTGGGGGATACTATCCCTGGCCATTCTTACGACTCTTGGTTCCGCCATTCTGGATACGTGTTCGTTCCAGAACCTTCTTCTCTGTCATCCCCATCTGACAATATCTTCAACTTCGCACATACTTCGGATTTCTGTGTTTCGTAGTCTATCACGAAGGGTTTTGCCAGCGATTCTCCTGAGTACCTTCATTTCGCTGGTTCGAAGGAGATTTTTAGTTCTGATAGTGTCGGCTCTGGACTCTATGCTGTATGTCATTATGGGGCGGACATAGGTCTTGTATATCCTCACCTTGCTTTGGATGTTCATATGCTTGTTTTTCCAGATAGTGTTCTTTAAACTTTCGGAAATAGCTACGGCCTTTTGTGATCTAAATCTCTAAAAGTTAACACACTTCACTTTTCATTGAAATTCCAATATCGAATGTCATCATATATATAGTATTTAAAATATTATATCGTTTGCATGATTTTTTACACTTTTTCCAATCTCATATAAGTATTGAAATATTTTTATTGAATTCATCTTCTTTTTCCGTAATATATTTTTATGCACAGTTTTTTTGTAGTATTTAGGAGGTAAGTACAACATTTATAAACGTATCGTTAGTGTTACAATAACACTTTCAAAATAAACACCTTTACATACTTAAATAAAAATGGCAACAATGTTTTTTTTAATACTACAATAAAATAATCTTGGTTAATAGTATCGTTAGTGAAATTAACTATAACAATCTTCACAGATTTCAAAGAAATAAATTAACAAAGAGATTTTAAAGAAAGGTTTACTTACTGGTCAAGATCCTGGAAAAGTAGGTCACACACGGAACAGCGAAGCTCGCCTGGATCTTCGGGTTCATCCTCTTCACGATCGTCGTCAACCGTGCCACTGTGTTGAGATCCTACGAAACAAAATATCAATTATTCATTATTTAGAAATCAGGATTATAAGAAATTCAAAATCAGGATAGCTAACTCTTCAAAATCAAGATCACCAATCCTCAATCGTTGTATATAGAACACAGCCTGACAAGATTATTGTTACGTGGAATTTTCTTCAAACAAATCAGGTTAAAGTGTGTTCATTGGTCTTAAGTATTTTTTTCGTTATCATGTATATTTAAGAAATTTTCTGTACATTTGTACCGATAAGAATACATGAATTATTTTTGAACATTTTTTTAATTTTGTAAAAATTATAGTTGACCTAAGCAAAACTATTTGAAAATTTTTGAATTAACATATTGAATTCTACTAATTTAATCACATTTTTCTAAAAAAAAATCATGTTTAATGAAAAATAAATAAGTTACAGTTTTTTTTTTCGGAAATTGTAGTTTTTCGGAAATTGTAGTTTATTTCATTTTAATCATCAGATTTGTAACAATTTGAAATAAAATCACTTAAGCAAAATTCGTGCTTAAAAAAATATCTGGTACCTATTTAAAATAATCTTAAGGTAAACAAAACACTTTAAGCGTATTGTAAATAAACACTCACTTTACGAAACTTGATATGAACACTTGATCGATAAAAAACTATGAAATATATAAAAATAGTAATTAAATCACAATGAAAAATATCAGGTGAATCCTCAAATCGGACAGGTGAGTTCGTCCTTCTATAGACCGATACAAAAGTTTAATGCGCCATATAGTACAAGTGATACTCAAAAACAAAAGGCGTGTCAAATCGGTATTAACCCCCACCCCTTAGGCCTCCGGCACACGGAAGAGGGCAAATACAATCAAGCAAGGGTAGGTGTAGGTGACTGGTAAAGCATTTTGCAGACAGGTAAGTGAGCTGTAGTGTTGGTGAGGGTGAATGTGTGTGAACGAGTGTGAGAATGAGGGTTATGGGTGTAGTAAAAACTTTTACAAATAGATAATAAAAAAACTGATGAAAAATAATATTGTTTCTAACACCCATACCAGCTCTAAGGGCGTTTTAACACTGTGGTCGTTTTTTTATGTATAATTTTATTGATGATCTCCGTGCCCTAGTTGATAAGACACCTGACTTTTAAACTGGGAGTAGCTGATTTAATTCCCATTGGTATCCAGTTTTGTTTAAAAAAAAAGCTCCAGTCTAGTTTTTACTAAAGCTCACTTAACACATGTGTGGCTAGTTGTAACATAAAAATTGTCACATAGAAAAATAGCTACGCGATGTAATGTATACAATGAAAGTATAATATATATATACAACACATCAAATATTATGGGATAATATTTTACTGAATTAGCTTACATCCGTTATTAAAAGATCCTAACCGATATATCAGCCCTTTTTTCAATATCTTCACTAGAAAAGTTACGATTTACATATTCCATATATTCATACATGTATTATACGAGTATGCATAATATTATTGTAGATTATGTCCATTTTGGGGTATGCAGATATAAAATATCTTTACTTCTTATCTGCGCACAAAGTTTGCCTCAACTTTTTAAGTGCAACTCTCTATTCTGTTTCTCATACTCATCGCACGTTTCTTCATTTAAAAAAATCCTATCTATTCCCAAAGTTTTTTCGGTTTACTCTTAATTTTTCTTCAATTTGTACACATATATTTGATCACACAAAAATAGATAAAAAGCTTTTATATCTTATGATTCGAACCTCCTCAATCAATCAACAAGAGGGTGAAAAGAAATCAAACACAAATAGGGTCAAGAATTATTTCTGTAAAAAATGCTTAATTAATTTAGAATATTTCTCTTTGGTATCATTAAGCACGCTAAAATTTAAAATTAATTGAGTAAAAACGCAACCATAATTTCCGATATAACTAAATTTCTTATAATCAATTAAGGATAGAAATATAATTAGTAATTTCTAATTAGGTAGAGAACCATAGTTATTTCTTTTCATTATGACTTATTTAAACTTTATAGTCGTTTTCCAATATAGAAACGATCATAGAACATACATACATAGTATCACACCGTTGCCCTGCTGGGTTAGGCAGAGAGGACACTTTTTATCTATCTCGACAGACTTTCCTTTCTCGATATTCAGTTTCTCTTACTTTTTTACATTTTCTTCTTTCAAAATATCATTAATTTTATTTAACCATACTTTTCATGGTCTTCCTCTACCACTATCACAGAAGTTTTTTTCCATTTACGTATTCATGTACACTTTAACATATTACACATTTACCAAAAAATATACAAACTTGATAACACAATTTATTATACAAACTTAACAAAACAGTTTATAATTTGATACAGAAAATTTATGAACCAATTTCCAATTCCAATGATTGTTATTTTTTTCAAGTATTTTCTATTGTTGTACTTATGCAATTTAATAGTGTATCAATTGTTATGGTCAAATGTTAAGAATGAACGTTTAAATAAGTTTCCATAAAAGTTATTAAATTAAAAAATATAGTCTTATTGATAGCAACATAGTACTCGTATGTTCCATATATATACAATATATTTTAAAATTACACATATACGAGTATGGTATGTATGTATGTAACAGGCAATAGAATATATACTTGAAAGAGAAGCTATTAAACCGTCTGGAATCATGTCATAGCTACCTCCCAATCAAGGTACACCCCCATCAATAGGAGGGTGAGTTCGGCCGCGAGGACGTCAGACTTTTTTCAGCCACACTCATATTTCTCATATCAAGTAATAAAAATAGATGTCCAAATATGAAATTGAATGTTTTATGTAGAATTTTAAAACGAATCTTAAGACGGTATAGACACATTGAGAGGAAAAGTTGGGAAACACAAAACAAATATACCAGAATTCATTTTAAATTATTGGAGAACAAGTGAAAGGGAAGCTTGTCCAAGAAAGTTTATCTCAGGGACATGTGAGAATTGCAAAAATAAAATAAGGTATAAGATATACCAATGGATAGAATGGGATAGAAATATATCCTTATTACCCATTTAAAAGGAATATGGTATGGTATGTATATATTATGTCAAGAAATGTATTTAAATAAACTTTAAGCTTTTCAAAAATGTATAACTTTATTGATACTAAGTTTATTGCTAAGAAAAACATTTTAAAAATGTAGCTTGTAAACTCAAACAATAAATTGAATACTCAATTTGACTCATAATAGTTGCTAATTTTCGAACCCTCCCACAATCAGATTCGAGCCCCAGCACGAAAAATCAAGTCAAACTGTTTGGCCGGTCAGGTGGGGCGACAGGTGGTGAGAACGTTGGCGTTAGACCGACTTTGGAACCAACGACCAAGGGTTCGAAGCCCGCCTTGGTGACAGGAAGTGATGTGCTCAGTAGTCGACATGAATATACTGAGGGTGAATCTAATCAAAGCCGCATGTAGTAACTAGGTGAATTCGTAACGTTTTTATTTAAATCGTTAGGGGTCACATGTGGCTATGTTTTTGGTGACTTATGAAAGAGTTTTTTTGGAACCAAAGTAAAAATATGATGTGAATAGAGACCCGACCTCTTCAATGGTTCGTAAGAATCTCCGAAAACGAAATAATCAATGATTTTTTTTGTTTTCATTTCTCGTTTTTTTTTTATTATCTTTCATTACAATTTGTTGAGTTACTTACATTTTTTTAAGTTTATTTTCTGACCCTTATTATCTTCCCTCAAATAAAAGTGCGTGATTATTCTGGTTTTGCTGGTATTGACCGTTATAAGATTACCGAATTATTTGATTAAACACCTATTGATACCCATTTAAAAAAAAGGTTTCAAAATGATTTTAACTTCTGGCTTGTTGAACACATTTCTGGTTGGTTGGAAGAGAGAGCCTAATAGAAATAAACCCGCTGTGTTGTACTGTGTACAACTTAAGTATGATAAATACAAGATTACTGGGTGAGTAAGAAGTACGTAAACCAAATCTGTTTTTTTGGTCTATTTGAAATATCGAATACCCAAATGTCCATTTTATATAACATCTGCAAAAATATCAAATCAGTTAAATGGGTATTTCTTGGTTCAAGTTCATCTTAAAAAAAAAATGTTCCATACTAATCTTTTGATTTTTCTCAATTATCTCAGAAATTGTAAAATTTGTTCTTTTTGCATACATTAGTATACATACTTTCAATTGGTATATGGATTTTTATGCCATGTATATCTTAATAACCTGAAAAAGGGTAAATTGATATCTTCACTTCAGATAAAAAAAGGAGAACTTAAGCTTAATTTTGACAAAATATAACAAATTGAATTTGATAACACGATTTTAAGCCTTTATTTATAATCAATATATTCCATCAGGCAATGTGAGACTTCTTTGAATACCAACATATCACATCAAATTTTACACATCATTTGTTGTTCACTCAGCATGACTGTGGAACTAACTTCCAAAATCAGATGATTACCATCATTACCTAAGAATATCCTTTCATCCTAATTTTCCTTTGTTTCCCTTCCTTATCCTTGAATAAATCCTTTTATCTAGTTCTACAATGATAGAGATTACTAATTTATTGATTTTTTACCAAGATGAACTGGTTGGTTGGGAGATTTTGCTGCCTAGCAACAAGCCCAACAAGTACCATAATTAACCATTTACACAAAATAATGAAAATGAAAATATATATATATATATATATATATATATATATATATATATATATATATATATATATATATATATATATATATATATATATATATATATATATATATATATATATATATATATATATATATATATATATATATATATATATATATATATATATATATATATATATATATATATATATATATATATATATATATATATATATATATATTATATATATAAACATAATAAATATATATAAATAGGTCACATTCGAGACAAAAAATATATATATAAATAGGTCACATTCGAGACAAAAAATGTATATGATATATTACAAACAAGACTCGTATATACAATTTAAATCAAAACTAACCCCTCCCCCCCCCCCGTTCTTAAGATTGTTGAACGTAAAAAGCTTTTTGTTGACATGGAGAAGACAAATATTAGTAATGCCCTAATAAATAAAAAATCACCTACAATATAATATTTCAGGATGTCCTTTTAATGAGATACACATGTGCGAGTCTATACCAACAGAAAGCTTTTAACATCCGAGGGTCACATTCCCATAATGATACCGAAGGTGTCAATAAATAATCAAGTGTACTTGTTCTATTTCAGGAAGAGCAAATGAAAATATCATGATTTATTTTATCAATGCCCGTGTCCAACACTCCATCTAAATCATTATTTTCATTATAAACAATGTCAATAAATTATGACATATTCTTATATAAAAAAAAACACTTTGTATTTATTGAGCACTTTCATGTAAATATCATATATCTGGCGGATTTATTGCTTTAAAGCTATTTCTCCCAGTCAATATATGATACATATAAGAACTGATTTATTAAATAGGACGAAAAATTATCCTTTCAAGTAGTTTGGATATATCGAACAAATGAGTGATGATTACAAAGCAAAAACTTTAATGCAGACGTGACTCAGAAATGTCAGAATTAAAGACCAAAAAAGTGTTGGTTGGACCAATTAGTCAACTCAATACTTTTCTCGTTTTTTTTTAATTTGATTCGATGAAAAAGTGAAAGAAGGAAAGTTAAGGATTAGGAAGAGATATATAGATATAGAAGATATACGAACTATTTGTTAATATTTTTAAACAAATAATTTATCAGAAAACGTGAAATATAAAAACATTACATTGAATGAGATATTTATAATTTTATGATCTCAAAAACGGGGTAAAAATTCATGAAAAATAAAAAATAGTAATTAAACTTAAACAAACTGGAGGCAATAAAAATAATTAAAGAATATTGAGACTTGGCGAATGAGGGAATAAAATTAAACCGTCTTCACAAAAATACATTTATTTACAATATTACGTCACCCAACAATCCTTAATGAAGCCCATATTATTATTGTTCAGTACTTTATCCTTTCGAAACGTTACATCTCGATCGATCCATTAATCTTAGGCCCTCATAGCACGTGACCGAACTATTGCGCACGTCATGCGCGCGAGATGATCGATGGTCTGGCTGCGCACTTTCAGGGGGTTGCCTCCCTGCGAGGCCTTTAGACACGCTGCGAACCCTTTCGGGTGATTAGTACTAATGGATGTCAATAGAAATGTGCAACTGCGGAGACAAATTCTACATCTCTTTAAAATATGGGCTGTATAATTTTGAAGCTTGATTTATTTAAATATTGAAAAGTTACGTTATCTCGAGGAATCTTTAGACATTCTTATATTTATCTTTATATGGAATACTGTTGATTTTACAACGGGTTTTTTTATTAAGTTTAAACAACAGAATCAATGAATTCACGGAATATATCGCTAAACCAAACAATTGGCCTCAAAAGATTTCATTCTAAATTAAAGCTGAGATTTTCAGCCAAGATTATCACTCATAACTAGTCATTATCTTCATCATCAATATCACACTATGTCCGTTTTGTGATAAGCAGAGAGAGCTTATCTCTACTTTATATTCTCCATACATGCATACCAAAACACCTTGTTATGAATTATCTTCTATATTTAAGAGTTTTCCCTTTTCCTACATTTAGAATTTAATTCATTTAGTCGTTCTATAAATGTATCTACATTTAGTCGTCCTATAAATGTATCTACATTTAGTCGTCCTATAAATGTATCTACATTTATAGGACGACTAAATGTATCTACATTTATAGGACGACTAAATGTATCTACAAAAGTAACACGATATGAAAAAGACGCAAATTTTAAGAAAACGTTTAAAGTTTTCTACAATTAGAAAAATAAAGTTTCTTTGGGTTTAGTGATAAATAAATTATTTAATGCTTCAAACTTCGCCGTGCCCAAACCCGGCTTAGGTATACGTTAAATACAAGTGAAAAGGTTAAAATTATATTTTATTTACTTAAGAAAAGATAATTTTGGAGATAAATAAATATTACAAAAAAAAAACGTCTAGCACAACTCAAAAGATTTATGTTTTCATTAATAACTTAACTCAACTAATTGTTCTTCGGTTTTATTATACCTACTCGTATATTGCAAATCGCGAAAATATTCAAGATTGTGAAAACTTTCCGAAATCACGCAATGTGAGTCAATCTTATGAATAAATAAATTATATGAGAAAGAAAATTAAACAATGCTTCGTACTCAAAACTAAGTCAAATTGTCATCGAACATACCAAATGACCTTCGGTGTTGCCGGATATTAGATTCAATACGACACGCCTAAATACCTACATAACAACTAATATATTACATTATATATGTACATATATGTGGAATAAAAAATAAATAAGTTGTAATCGAAGTGTTTTTTTTTATTTTCAAAAATTTAAGATTAAAAATCATAAATTAATAATAACCCAAAAATAATCATACTGGCATTATCTAAAATAATCATACTGGAATTATCTAAAATAATCATACTGGAATTATCTAAAATAATCATACTGGCATTATCTAAAATAATCATACTGGCATTATCTAAAATAATCATACTGGCATTATATAAAATAATCATACTCGCATTATCTAAAATAATCATAAGGGCATTATCTAAAATAATCAACGGATTCTAATGTTTTTCGATAATATGTTTGATACATCTAAAATAATATTATATCACAGCTCGGATGATTTTATTCCATGATTAAAAAAAACTAGCAATTCCAGTTCACGCCGCATGACTAACCAAATATTAGTAAAGGGTAAAATGCGTATCACGCACAATGGAATGGAATAAACCATCGCCAATAAAGTGATAATACAATCGTCATAATAAATGTGTTTGTCGTTTCCAACTGTCCCACCTCCCCACACTACAGGGTAGTGAGAAATTTATAATTACCCATATTTTTGTAAAATACGTTGATTTATATAATACACGATATATACAAGTGTAGAGACTGGGAACAGAGTAAACGTAACAATTAATGTAATATAAATACAACATACGCGATTTATTAAATGTAGTGAAAATGGTAATACATCATAATAGTGTATTGGTGGTTATCTTCACGTATGGAAGTGCAACATAGACTTGGAAGAAGAAGGATAAAGGCAAGATTAATGTTTTTGAGATGTGTGTACTAACAAAAATTGTTTTTGAGATGCGTGTACTAACAAAAATTGTTTTTGAGGTGCGTGTACTAACAAAAATTGTAGTCGATGTATAATATGAAGAAATGGGGAAATTAAGACATCGGAAATGATCGCATTACTAAAGTGGCTGTTGCTCGTAAGAAGAAGAAATGAACGTTAAGATTGTATGAACATGTTGAGAAAATGAATGGCAATAATGAAAATCAAAAGGCCATTTTATACGCGAAATAAGTAGACGGAGAAAAACGTCGTTCTATCAAGTGGACCAGAATTTGGAAGAAAGCAAAGAAGAAACAATAATAATAGAAGAGTATGTATAACGAGATGTAGCAGTGTGAAGATACTCGTATGTTATCTCTGTCCACTACACAAGGGACACAGCGTGATGATATATACTCGTAAGTATGGACGGTAGATACTCGATTTCTAAAACCTCCATGAACTTGATCCGGCTTATAAGTTTACAAGTTATTTATTAAAAAAATTTAATTTTAAAACGGAAATAAATAGAAAAATTTTATATTATTTATAATTAAGGCATTAACGTTGTGGAGGTTTAAAGACATTGCAATTTGTTTTATCAAGCACTGTTTATTCCACTTTTTGTAACGGTATAACCCTACCGGTTTCAAGGCTTTTCCCTCATCATCAGGGAGCACAAACAAGACTGAATTCTATTCGAACTGGTACTGAGATACACGCTTATAAAGGTAAATATTCGAGTTGGGGCTGGAGGCTGGGGGCTGAGGGAGGCATGGGACGACCTCGGTGAGCAGCGGAGAGATTCTTGGTATATATGTGTTTTCCAGATGTTCACCTCGATGCACTGACTTAGAAATTTCTAGGGCCTCTAATCTGTCCAATTTATTCTCGTTACTACTGATATGTAAGAATTTGGCATCATCGATAGAAACTGTACGGTTTTCACGGTGACAGTGATTAGCAATTTCAGAATAAATTAGGCAGATTTGTTTTCACGAAATCTCTTTTTAAAGGATCTTCCTGTCTTTCCTATATAGAAATTATCACAGTCGGCACATAAACGTTTATATACACATTTCTGTTGCTAAGATTTCCATTTTTGCCTTTCCCGTTAAATAAGAGTTTCCGGAGACTAAAATTAGTGTAAAAAGCTGGTTTTATGTGACTTGGAATTTTTTGGTTATTTCGTATGACATGTTTTTTTATAACTAGGACTTTGCTCCATTTATAGGTATGCTTATAGGTGTCGTTAAAAATATGATATTTTATAGGTTTCTTTCTCGTATTGTTTTTTAAAAGTGAATCAATGAGGCTTCAAGAAAGGTTTTAATTTAAACGTTTGGGGTAAATTACTGAAAAAAATAAGATAGTTAAATGTTTATAAAAGGTTAACTCATTTTCATATCGTTGTTGAAAAAATTGTAAATAAAACATTATTATACATGTGTCATCATTACAATTGAAAATTGTATTCGTTTTGTTCATTCTAAAACTTTTTATGGTATTGTAAGAGTAGAGTTAAAAAACTGTAGAAATATTTATTGGAAAAAATAAGCACCTAATTATTTGACGACATGTTAATTATGAATATACAGAGTTAAAAAATAATCCTTCATGAGGATATAATAAAATGCAAATCCAGTCCTCCTTTCACAGGGCACATCCAATAGGGCTACAAATGGGTACCACCGCGCTCCGGGACAATAAGGGTGGATAAATGAAGCCAAAAAAATCTTGTTCTCCCAGCATGGGACACGCCTTATACGATCTACTTACACTACAGATTTCTCAAACTTTATCAAAAACATAAATTCGAATTTGCACCTCTCTTAGTACATAAAATATTTCTAATTTTTATTTTTTATATGCAAACTTTTACATTTATATTAGATAAGGAACTTTTCCGCATCTGCGTATATTACGCACAAAAATATATTCATAAACGAAAAAAAAGATAAACTACAAAGGAACATCAGTAGATCTTCGATATGTGACAATTATATATTCAGATATCCACTTCCCAAAAGAATTGTCTTCAAGTGCTTCCTAAAGCTACACACGCCATCCATATCTCTAACACTAAAAGGCAGACCATTCCACGCCACGCCCTGTAGCGTCGAATGGTTTGTCTCTATTATTAGAGATCAGCCTCTTACACTTCACCTCTTATACAGATACTTCAAAGCTCTATTATAATACCCCACTCTATTGGATCGATTGAGAATAATCAATTTATTCGATGAAGATGAAATAAACGTCAAAACTTTGCTCCTCTCCAAAGGAACATCTCTCAGACACAAATTCAAAAGATACAATGGAGACATCCCATAAGGGGACTTGAATAGAAAGACAAAGAGCTTGATTTTATTTCATAATTAAAATAACAAAATGTATGATTTCATATGAACACTACACACATATACTATACTCCACCTAAAACCGAATATATTACTATTATATATCGGAAGATTTACAAAGATTTCTTTCAAGTTTGTCATCCCTTCATATAAGTCTTCTGCGATTTTCTTACCAAATATGTTTGTCTTGAACATATGCAGATGCGGGGCAAATGCCCAATGTAATGGTCGCAGTCACCACCTTCCTATCCTTACAAACCTTATATTATTATTTATTTATTGTAATATTTTTAATCTATCAATATTGCGTTTGAATCCCAAGTAAGAGCGCCATAAATAAGAGTCTAGTCTAAACATGTTTTTAAGAGTTCTGAATTATATAAAATATTTTGGTTTATTTTGAAGATGTCCTTTCTAATCGACAGTTGCAGAATCTTTGTTATCAGATTTACACGTATGCAATACGTCGTCACTCCTGTCATAAGCTTAATATTATTGCAACAATAATTTTATTATTATATTAATACACATAAATAAGAGGGGCGCAGCGCGTGCACATCGCACTGAATGGGTTAAGCGTCAGGCTCCTGCCACACAAAGGGTTAACACACATCTCCTAGGACAGGAGATTTATCACACATCAATTTGAATTGTATGTTTTTGTCGCATGAAATGGACTTTATATTTCAGTTGAAATATATTTAAAATAATATATTTAAAATGAAATACATTTAAAATTACGAGTTTTATGCCTACTCCGTTAGTTCTTAACCTCTCGAGAAGTAAGATATTAATGAAAATTTTAAAACATCGTTTGTTCAGTTGGTAAAACATGTAACTAGCCGATAAATGATTTAATTGTGGGGTATCATCAATAGATGTCATTGGTAGTCCATATCCTGACATAATCTGGGAATATTCGAGAAATAATCACTGCGCCCCAACCGTGGGGCTATACGCTGTCTGACAGCATTTCATGGCCCCACGGTTGGGGTGGTACTCACGGAGAGGTTAACACGACGGCTCGGTTATTTTGAAAACTAAAACTTGTTTTCACAAAAAACTAAAATGACGTCGATTGTACTTTATGCAATAATATACTAGTTATGTTCTGAAACGAGAATATTTAAGAGTAAACCATATGCTATAATTCAAATAGTAAAAATATCAATAATTTTGCTAAATAATCGATAGTAATAATATTTTACTGTCTGATTGTGTTGAACTATTTTACAAACATAAGTGCACTCAGTTTGTAATTGAAAAAGCATTAACAAAATAAAAAAGGTTGTAAACAAATAAAAAGAAACGTTTTTCTTAGGTTTCAATTATCTTACCAGGAAGCTAGGATGCTGTGAATTCGCTGTGAATTTGAAACATGAATGTTTGTTGGATCAAATAATTAAATTTAAAATATTTATTATGAACAGGTAAAAATACCCTAACCGTTAAAAAGATAATTTATGTTTTGCAAATAACAAGTACTCAATTATTTGTATTATTGCATTACACTTTCGTTGTACACCGTATAACCTGGTGGGTTTATTACCATGTGGTAATCTCTTCCAACCAACCTGATACATGTTAAATAGGCCTTAAGTGAAAACCAGACTGGAATAAATTTTTTTTAATCTGGGTTCAACGGGAATCGAATCCGTAACCTCCGGGCTGGGATACAAGCGTCGCACTAAACCACGGAGGTATTTTTTTGCTACAATTATGCTAGCAAAAAAAACAACATAAGAATGAAAATAATTAGAACGTTTATAATGCAGAATAATGATATATGTTATGTTACATAGGATGATAATGACTGAGCAATAAAAATAGAAAACAAAAAGTTAATCTAAAGATTAAAATATTAACTTTAAAAATAACAACCTATGTATGGGAGATATTGCGATAATTTAAAAACCGACGACCTCCGTTGCCTGGGCGGTAGAGCGCCTGACATCCACTTGGATGTTTCTGGTTGGTTCCCAATGATTACCAGAAAGAAAGGACGATGAACCAAATTTTGGTAAAAAAGTTCGTCGCTACATGAACGTGTGTGGGTATGCAGTATCTGGTAATATTGCAGACAAACCACGAATCACGTATCTACTGCAGTGATACTAAACCCATATAGGATCATTTAATGGGGCCGAAAACAGTGTTGTTCTCAGACACACTCTTCAACATTTCCACATAAATTGATGACAGAATTGATTCCCATCAAGATCTTTAATTGAGTGCGGAATTGATTCACTTCAAGAGAAGATATATAGACCCAACATAATACTGATATGGAAGGATTTAAAAAAATGTACCAATACATTTTAATTGATATCCCCTAATATTTTTAATCCCTTGATTGTCCAATACAGTCTTATCTCTTCGTTTATTTCGCACGATTTGAAGATTATGTCGTGAAGGATTAAAAATTGTTCAATTGTTGTCATCGTTCTCCTGCAAATGTTAGGTCTAAAATAATTATTATCACCGTCAGATATGTTTTAATTCAAAAATATTATTCAGAAGCTGTGATTGACAAATCCCCATTGTGGGTGCACCATGTCCAATATCTTTTGTATTTTAAAATATTTAAACCGAACTGCTTCGCACCCCTTTTTTAAATCATAACTACTTTTTATATGACAATGTATTTGAACCTTTTCTATGCTTGTCACTGGTCAAATTTAGCAATCGTTTTATGAAAAAATGTATGGTGGTGAAAAAAGGATATGATGAAGAGATGGTTTACGTATTGTACATGAATCTCACATTCACTGATTTTAATATACGCGTATGTTAAACATGAAAATTTACCAAAAACACTTTCTGGTAATTTGATACGAGTATTATTGACCAAATGTTAATACTTGTAAGAAGGTTAATATTACTAACCGATAGGTACCTGATTCGGTTGTAATATATTTCCAACAAAATATCAAAGAGTGACAATATAAAACTTCCTACAAAAAGTTTAACACCTGTTTTGACGATTTAAGTTTGATAATGATTAGGTAAAATGAAACAGTAATCAAAATTATAAAAACAGTATGATAAATTCAGATGTTTTTTGACCTTAAAATCTCTCTAAGAAGATAAGTAATTTAAAAAATATATATATAAATCATGAATAAAATATGATTATAAATATTTCTATTAAAATTTTGATATTTTTAATTTAAGCATTATGAAAATAAATTATTTTCATTTTATCCGAAATTTTACAATGTTTCCTGATTCTGTTAATTACCTAATGAATAAATTAAGATGATTTCGACACAACTAAGTCAATAACAAACTTCTGAGAAGTAAGATGGATAATAAACCGCATCTGCGAGGCTTGCTTCAACTTGAGTAGAAGCATTAACCCCTTGAGGAAGAGCAATTACTGCCTCTGAATGCTTCCCGAAACCCATAAACAGTATGGTGACAGGTTTCTTTGAGTATCCGCGAGAGCATAATTTGAGCTTTCCTTCATTATTTTATAATTACTGAACTTTCCGAATATATTAATTTGACAACTGCTTCACTTTATTGAGTTGACATACTCTTGGCGGATGTTTGCAATATCTTAGAACTCTATACAACTTGACAGTTCTGTATTTAATTTTGTTTTAACGCGATAGATTAAAGTGACAAAGGATTCATAATTTTCTAGAAATTAATGTTATTCTGCAAAAAAGACCCAACTCCCTTTTTGTCTGTTTTGGGATGAATGAGCAAACATTCAGCTAATTTCTGTGAACTTGCATGGAAGATATTTTTAAAAGTAATTCTACCACGATATACTAATTCGTATGGTTTATTTTTGCAGTCAAAGAATTTTTTTTTTGTGGGTTTGGTCCTTTTTGTAAATATAAGTAATAATTCATAAAAGTAAAAAAATACTTTAGTTTAAAAATAAAACACGGAACTAATGACTCTTATGTTCAAAAACCTACATTTTTACATTACCTTATTTGTTATATTTTCATTGAAATTGCAAGTAAATGTGTAAAATAACCTTTGTATATTTCCTAACCTCAAATAAGATTTTTGTAGAAAAATAATCGGCAGAAGAATGAAGCGGATGTTAATGTCCAAAAAATTAACAAAAAAATTTGCTTTTTTTAAATCTTTCATCCAACAGCAATAAATTATATAATTTTGAAATTACTCTTCGACATATGTATGTTTTTACTTTATTTACAAACATTTAAGTTATATTTTCATTATTATTTTGAATAAATTTTGTATAACTTTTTGCCCTTTTCCATTTTTCATTATTCTATTTTATATTTTCGTAAATATTTTGATATGAAACGTTTTAAAAAACAATAATTTCATGAACATGATCAAATTTAATGTACTCATAAAATTGTATCAAATTTTTCAGATGTACAAAATTTCAAAATATATCTCTGTTTTAATTAAAATCTTTAAAAAAATCTACTTAGTTAATTTTCTTAGAATTGTTTAAATCATTTGAAATACGATTTATTCATTACTGTATAAAAGCATAAAAAATAATTGTATTCTAACATCTGTATGACTCAATGCATTGTAATTATTTTCAAATAAAAAACCAGCAGACGCCGTGCGAAAAAAAAGCCCCAGGCTTTTATATGTAGTTTTTATTTACCTATAAAATTGTCTATGGCCACACAAATAATAAAACTAGAATATTTTTATTGCGTAAATAGACTTTAACGAAAAAAATAAGACGTGAGTGAAAGTAGCAGAATCAACGATATTATAATAATTTCCTTTGTCAAATCAAAAACGTTAACATATTGAATACACACAAAAATGTTTCCATTAAAATAGAATGTTAAAAAGAACAAATAAAAATGGTGTAACATTCGTCCAATTACAGTAACACGATCGACTGTTTTGCATACTAAATGCATCGGTCATTTGAATATTTTTAAAACATTAAATTTAATATTGAGTATACATATTGCCTTGACAATGAAAGAGAGAGTTCTCGAAACTTGTTGGCAAAATAAAAAAATAAATGTGGTAAAATTCAATGTTTTAAAATTTAACCACTAAACGTTTTTTTTTACTTGATACTCTATGAAATTGTTCGAGATAAGAGATAAGTTTAACTTAGAAGTTTTTTTATTACTATACAAGATATATACACACATTCCATCATGCCGTTTCCCTGTCGGGCTAGAAAGAGAGGATAGAGTTTCAGAAGTTTTTATCTCGACACACATTCTTCGCCTCTTCTACATTCATACACTTTCTTATGCAAGTTCTACGATTTCTTTGACTTTAAATGTTTCCTTGTTTCAAAATATAATTAATAAACTTAGTCTTCGATTCCCGTTAGAATTCGGTTTATTTTATAAAGGGTTCCAGTCTAATTTCACTTCAAAATCTTTTTCGATACTTAGAAGAAATTGTTACGAGTATATGACAATAAACTTACCAGATACAACAAAAGAACAATACAATACAAACCGGCGAGATATGGCCGCGCGGTAACGCGCTGGACTTCTCCCCTCGAGTGACACAGGCAATTTTTACCACCAAGTGGTGGAGGGCGTTAGTTAACTTATGATTTCGGTCATCTATAATTTTTTTTTAAATAATTCCTCAATCATATCACTACATGTAAGACATGGGTTGGCACCTTTTTACATAATTATATCTATAATATAAATAGAAAGGCGTGCAGCGATATGAAACCAATTCACTGTGGTACTAAAACGTATAACCTCGAACAGAATAGCATCAAAATCTACTAAGATGGTCCCAACTGTGATTTTTAGACCCAACTTCGATTTATGGGTGTGAAACGTGGACGCGAAATATTACAGGGAAGAACCGAATAAATGCTCTAGAAATGCGTAAACTTAGAAGAATACACGGGGTGAAAAATATATGACTGAATACAGAAAGAAGTGATTAGGGATGAATATGCACTTAAGTCTGATGTGTTGAGTAAGATGAAGAAGAGCACTTTGAGATGGTTTGGGCACGTGAGTCGAATGAATGAAGAAAGACTAACAAAACAAATATGCAATACAAATTTGATTGAAAGTCGTGGCACAGGAAGGGCAGGGATAGTTTGGTTGGATCAAGTGAATGATATTTTGAAAGAAGGAAATGTAATAGATTTTTTTAGGAGCTGTGTGAAAAACTGTATGGATGTGGAGGAGACGAAACATGTATGTCGAGATTGGAAAATCTAGCGTTCTGTCCTCTTTACCTTTCCCAGCAGATAAACAGCATGATGGTTATCATAAATTTATGTAATGTAAGTGGGAAAATATTGATAGGAGTCGAGTACATGCTGTAGAAAGGCATACACTAAGAAGAATACAAAGAGTGGCAATGTATGATAGAACACGGATTAAAGTGCTTAAAGATGAATTTGAACTTAAGGCCGATGTGTTAAGTATGATGAAGAAGAACACGTTGGATGGTTTGGGCATGTGAAATGAATAAATTAAGAAAGACTATCTAAACAGATGTATAAAGCAAATATGAGTGGAAGGCGTGTAAGAGGAAAACCAAGGAAAGTATGATTGAATCAAGTGATAATCAAAATATAAAGAAGAGCGCTATGATATAGTTTGGGCTTGTAAAACCTATAAATTAAGAAATACTAACAAAACAAATATATAGTTCAAATGTAAGTGGAAAGTTTGGTAGAGAAAGTGTGGTTGCATCAAGTGAATGGTATTCTGAAAGACGGGAACAGAAAATCAGGGAAATCGTAAAAGTTTTATGATAAGGTGTATGAATGTGGAGAGGGCGAGAGATGTCTTTCGAGATAGGAAGGTCTGGGTCTCTGTTATCTCTGTCTATCCCGATGGGAAATGGCGTGATGGTGTATTTGTATGGATGTAATATAAATAGATATTTTTAGTTCAAATCTAAGAGAGTCTCAAACATAGGACTATTGGAAATAGTTATTTATTCAAACTAAATCTAAATCAAACGATAAAGTGTCAACGACAATGCTTAATGCTACACACAACATACGTTTCAATAATCAAGACCAATTCATCAGCATAATAATATTCACAAAGGCCGAAGTTAGGGCAATTTCAATCAGCGAGGGTCCTCTCTTCCTGACCTACCAAATCGCCATCCGTTACATTACCGTGTCCCTCAGCAGAGTTGATATAATTGGAGCACAACAGAGGTGGTGGCTGACGCCAGATGACGGCGTCACGCTTTGATTGCGTCATGTTGCTAGATTGGTATCACTATATCGACGTACAGGTCGTGTACAGGCGTACCGCAGGGTTTCACTAAAATTTAATTTATATACCGAAACAATTGTTTATTATTCGAAACCTTCAAATAAAAGAGAAAGAGCGCGTTGAGATGGTTAAGACATTTTCAACAGATGGGTGACAAATAAATTTATAATGCGAGATAAGTGGAAGTCGTGATAGAGAACCAGGAAGTCGTGATAGAGAATAGGACCGTATGATTGGACCAAGTAAATGAAATTTTGAAAGAAACAAATGTAAGGGTTAAAGAAACAGAAGGAGCTGTATGGATGTGACGAAAGTATGTCGTGATAGGAAAGTTTGGCGATGTGTCCTCTATGCCTACCTCAACAGGAAAACACAATGTTGTATATGTATTAAAAATACGACAAAGTTTCAAACACAAAGCGACCCAACGTTACATTCGTATTAAACCATACATAATTTAATAAGGCTAGACTGAACAAAACAGAAGTATCAACAATGTGTCGCAGTAGTGTTCCGTCGCAAGCCATCTCTGCAGATCTAGCATTGTTTTAGATCCAGTTTGCATGTGTGGATTTTGATGTTGAAACTATCGGCCATGTGTTTTTCGGCTGTCACATGCGAGACCGGTATGATTTGAATACTATTACAGTTCCCCGTCCTATGAACATTCTAACCTACTTACAATAAGTCCTATTAGACCTTTCTAAACAGTGACTATTTTTACAGTGAATCAGATGAAAACTCAATCCATCAAAAATCACCCATGCGATTTTATTTTGTATGAGTAATCCCAAATTACCCTTTTGTGAGTAAATTACTCATACTTTAAAAAAAACCGTTGTTATGTATTGTAGACGTTTATCAAAGTCTGCAATACATTACAACCGGTTTTTATGATTATAATGCTTCTTTATTTTAAATATTTATGGAACCCTCAACTAGTAGATGTAAATGGTCAGGTGGATAGTAGATTTGTATCTTGAATCTTCGAAAAGACTATAGTTTCACTTTGTAGTGCCATTTTTTACGAGACCTCAGCAAAGCATATAACCCATTGGATTTTTAAGCATTGTTGAAAATATTTTATAAAAGTATCGTGTAGTGGCCCTAAGTGATGTGATCAGTATCACACGAAGCTGTAACAACCGCAATACGTGTTGTATACGTGGAAGGGCAGAGACAGAAGGCAAGTGGGTGTTCCTCCCTGTGCAGTGTACTCCCTAGCGACATTCCACCCTCTGCACCCGGGCCCGGCTCAGATTAATATTTCATGAGGGGCTCGAACGGAAAGGTCAACCATGAACTTTTTTATTACCCAAAAATGGGCTTTATCAATAATTTCGAGGTAAGCGAAAAAAAATAGTAACTTTAATAAAATAAATCTCTCTTCCTAGTCGCCACCCTGGATAAGAGCCATAATCTTCATCATGGGACCTTCACAATATTTCTCCAGCCATTTATGTATGATATCTGGCCATACATTAAACCTCACACAGAGTGGAGGTTGTAACGTCCTTGATCTGGTCAATCCAACGCTCGGGCTTCTACAAGAAACATTTCTCTTCATGACAGTAGTTTCGAAACTTATATGTATGTTAATATAATTTGTTGACACATTGTAAAGAGACGAGTGTACTCGTATATATAGAGCTCCAGTTACATGCATTAGTTTCATCTCCTTTCCGTCCATGATATTCGCAGCATTCAACCCCAATACCACATCTCGAATACATCGATTCTCCTTCTACTTTATTGTTGACGTTTCTACTCCATATAGAGATATAGAGAAGCTCAATGCTTATTTTACTATTTCTGGTTCCTCTGTTAAACAATTCAGTACATGTATTTCTTTATCCACGGCTGAAACATAAAACTTGACGCCACACTCTTCCAGAAAAAAATGTTTATAACTAATTTGACTAAAAAAATAAAAATTACACACATATAAACATACCATCAATTTTCCTGTAGGGGTAGACAGAGAGGACAGATTACCAGGCTTTCATATATCGACACACATCCTTCGCTTCTTCTACATCCATATACAATCTCACACAATTCCTATGATTTCGCTGACATTCTCCGTTTCCTTCTTTCAAAATACTATTCACTTAATCCAGTCATATTTTATCTACCAAGCCTTCCACTTACATTTGAACTATATATTTGTTTTGTTAGTATTTCTTCATTTAATGGTTCTACATGTCCAAACTATCTCAGAGTGTTTCTCTTCATCTTATTCAACACACCAACCTTATGTTCTAATTCATATCTAATCAATTTAGTCTGTATTCTGTCATACATTGTCATTCCATATATTATTATTTTTTTCACGTATTCATACAGCGTTCACTCTGTTTTTTTCTGCGTACATGTTTATCTTCTAAACATCAAAGTTAGTACTAAAATACGTTGTGAACGGTCAACTTAGAAGATGTTGATACTATCCAGTTCAAGTACGTATGTTTGAGGGGCCCATTGACTTTGTTTCATATCGCTACAAGCCGAAGGATTTAAAAAATAAGTATAGAATGTTGTAACTCTTAAGAAATCTGTAATCCTCATCAGAGTACGACCTCAGGTGGTAAATAAGAGAATACACAAAATATATGGTGGCTAGGATATAAAATCTCCTCTTTGGACCAACAGTTTCATTGTGTCAGGAAACCCTCTTTTGAAGATTTCCCCTACTTATTTAAGTAGATGTTCTAGGTGAAAGTAGATCTTCCATACAGAAGTGCTTGGTTAACGGTGGCTATCAAGTTTCCAGAAGGGCGCTCTCTTGATTACAGATGGCAACCGGTCGTAATAATCAATTAAGCCAAAACAAATCAATGTTCTACTCAAAATCCATACTGAAACAATCCAGGGCCGTCGAGCTTAAAATATCCGTATACTGACGACAATCCAGGACCGTCGAGCTTAAAACATCCGTATACTGACGACAAATGGCAAAGAAAAGTCGGACTAAGTGTATCAAATAGGCCAATTCATATACTTTATTTTTTTACTTCGAAGAATTAAGTGGAGTAGTCGATAAAACATAGCATGATAATATTTATATCCACACCATTCTAATATTAACAGAAGGGAGTAAAATTTGGCACAAGAATCATGCAACCCTTTGTTGGGCAGCTGACGATAACGGTATCCACTCTGTTATATCGTCCCACAGATCTTTTGCTTATAGAAATTGTATTATATTTGTATTTAACGCTCACAACAACCACATTTGACTTATTCATTTCAAAACATAATCCCCTCGTGCTTCAAGCTCAATTAAAATATCCCTATTGAAATCAAAATGCGCGTGGCTCTATGGACTATTTATTCCACCAAATCAGATTAATTTAGCTGTTATCTTAGCAAGATCAGGAAAGGGTTACAGCACAGACCACACCATTTGCGATGATTTTTTGTTGTGTTTGCACAAAAAACATAAAATGGATTTGGTTAGATATGCCCAATCTCAAAGGAAGAAGTTAATTTTTTTTATAAATATTAATTTACAGTTAGTCAATTTTTAAATATTCAGTAACATAATTTTTTAAATATTCAATAACATTCAGCCAACTTTTAAATATTCATTAACAGCATGTCAATTTTTAAATATTCATAATAATCTATTTTTTAAATTTTCAATAAAAGTTTGTCAATTTTTAAATATTCATTAACAGTTAGTCAATTTTTAAACATCTATTAAAAATTAATAGGCGTTTTTCAATAAAACCTAATACCAAATTATTGATTCTTATTTATCTACCAAGATATTTTTTTTTAAAAGACACGCTCGTTTAGATACATAGGGTCCTTTTTTGCAGAAAAAACTATGGGCCGTTTTTTGTAAATTTTATTTTATATATCATCACTCCCCTTCACAATCGGTACATATTGGGACAGACCGAAAGAACAGACCTCTTAATTCTTTCCTCGAATACATATTTCGCTTCTGCCATCGTGTCATGTTGTTGTCTTATCACTTTTTCAGGTATTGATTCAACTTTGATACACACATAAATATCGTCACGTCATATCCTGTTTCAATGAAAGCACACAACTTTAACCTCCCGCACATCCATACATCTCTTAATGCACAATCTTCTAATATTCATAATTCTAACTTTAACTTGTTTTCAAATCTGATCCAGCAACGTTTTCTCAGATTTATCTCTTCTACGCACATCTGACTTGTATACTCGTTTAGTAATTCTTTCAGCATTCATTCTCTCCATATGTTCAAACCATCTTAAAGCTCCTGTGTTCATCTTACTTTAAACATCCATTTATGCATTCATTTCTGAGTCTTCAATTCGCCTTATTTCATACATTGGCATTTCACATGTTTTTTTTTTAAATGTACATCTCCACAACATTAATCTTACTTTTATCATTCTTCTGTCAAATCCAAGCTTCCATTCCATAAGTCAACGTGGACACCAACATACTATAATGTATTGTCATTTTTGCTACTTTAATATGGTGTTCATAAATTTCTGTATTTCTTATACATTTCTTCTGAATTGTAAAACATACCACAAAACAATGTATTCAAAAGTAATCAAATAATACGAAATGTGCAAATAATGTAATGGCTTTTTTATGCTTCATTTTAATTATTGAACATAAATCCATCATTTAAAACATGAAAGTCAGTCATTGAGACAAACGAGCGTTTATACTAAAGCTTGCGATGTGATGTTATAAATTCTAGACTATTGCTTCGCATGTATTATTTTTTTTTTTCTTTCCTCTTTCGATTTGCGTGTTGGTAATATATCCTCACAGCATTTACAGGTTCTTGCAAGCAGATTCCTCCACCCACGTCTCCCAGTTCGCCCACACTCATGTCTATTGCATTTGATTTACATTGGCCATCTTCATTAACGAAGCTAGCTTAATTAATAGACATGAACTAGCGAACATCCTTAAAATCAATAAACATTATTTGTCACGGTAAAAAAATATTTTTTTTTGATGAAAAATTGAACAATATTTATATCAAAACAAAAAAACTCATTTAAAGTAAATTATGTGTTTAAAATACGCATTACTAACAACGATTTCTGTGGCCTGGTTGATTAGACTTTGATACATGGCAATTAGCTCGCTATTATCATCATCATGCCATATCCCTATTTACGTGTACATCCAGGTGGGCTATACATATTGTAATTTTTGCTACTTTTGATACAAAACATCGTAAGCGTGTTCATTTATATAATTTTATCTTTTCTATTCCCTTAGTTTATGATAATTTTCCATGAAATTTGTGTGCCAAATAATATACTTGAAGAAATAAAAGTTTATTTGAGTTTAATATCAATTATTATATAAATTATTCTCATTTTACTTATTCTCCAGAATGTCTTCATCACCATCACACCATGTCTCTTTTGGAGGAAAGAGAAAGAACATATGTCAACCTCAAACTATTCTGATACATATTTTGATTCTAACACATCCATATACCTCGTTTTGTATACTGTCTTATTATGAAGGCTTTTCACTCTTTCGTGTTTCAGAATTTGAATTATTTGTTCGTGCCACGTTTTTCTAGGTCTTCCCAAACTTCTCGTACCTTCTATACTACTCGTATTGGGTGTTTTTATTCATCTTATATTTCTGGCAGAATAATTTTAACGCACCTTTCTGCATCTTAATTACAGCACCTTCTTTCGATCCGCACTTTTTGCTAGTATCCTCATCCCAACACATTTTTTTCTCCATATTTTTCAACGTTCTCTTTTCTACTGCATGTGTATAACTTTCATCACTTCTTTACCACATCCAAGTTTCACTTGTATATCTAATATTGGCACTAAGAATCCCATATGTTCAACCAGTTTTGTTTCTCTTAAAATTCCGCAGTAGGTTAACAAATCAATTTGAACATACTTACAAAACACAAAATTTCCTCAACTAAATTTTATAAGTACTATATTTGATAAAAGGGTAATGTTTTACACTTATAAAAATAATACAAATAAACAAAGAATATTACAAATTTTAATCTTTACCTCATTTTTGTTTTACCATTAGCAGTATAATTATTAAAAACATGCGTGAACATAAGAATTTGTAGGAGGATTTTTTTTAATTCGCTTTTTGTTTGAATTTAGCAATATTTTATTGCTGAATACATATAGTTGACAAATGCTTTGATATTCTAGTTAAGAAATAAAATCAAACCTCAATAACACTCTCTTTTGTTTTGAAAATGATCAGTTTGGCAGGTGAGTCCACCCTCCCTTAATTATTGCGACCCCTTGCCACTTCAATTGACTTTTAAATGTGATTTTGTTTCGTGTCCTAGGGTTAAAAGGCAAAACAAAACATGCCCTCTCTAAATGGTCACGTAAATCTCCATTCCCTACCACACGTTTCCACCCTTTTTGGAAAAAAATCGATGGAAATCTTTGGATGAAATCCACGAGGAAAAAGGACACGCGCCCTGACAGGAAGTCGAACTGACCGACGCGCCGGAAGTTGCCATCGGATGGATAAAATATCCCCCTTTTTTAATTGTAACATAAAATAAGGGTTAGTTATTTTATTGTTAATAATTATTTTTACATTTTAACGGATTTTGCGTAACTGGTTCAAATTATATGGGTGACTTTTATGTGAAAATATATTTATTAAATAATTAATTGGTTATTGTAAGAAATAGAAAATCAGAGAAAGACTTGGTTGGGTATTTCATTATTATCGTGTCGACAACATGATATACATCTATACGCCTATCAGCCCACTTGGGTATAAAAGGATACATCACCTGGAGCTACAATATGTTCGAACTTTGAAGTGAGTCTAAAAATTCAATAAAATAGGGACTTACCAGCATCTCTATCGTGACGATCATCTTGGGGCGCCTGCAGCAGGTCTTGCAAGAGTAGAGGCTCCCGAGGTCCAAGCACCAATTCTCCTCCAATAGGGATGTCGCGGGACACGCAGTACCATACCTTGAGCAATAAATAACCTTAGTATAATAACTACATTGAATACCATTAGAAGAGTCTTGGGTACAATTAGAAGTGATGGCACTAATTTTGAATGCAAAAGACGGTTATGGGAACATCATCATCCTGTCGTATAGCTTATGACTGAGCATCGTGACTCCCGTGATAGTTTTTAACGACTCATTCCGATCAATCCCTGCACTCCATTAAAGGTAATCATTTTGGGTATCTCACTTGGTCAGCCCAAAGTATTTGGACTGTCCCTCTTATGCGTCGTCCTTCCACGCTTACAGTGACCACAAGCTTCCCCTAACTGGCCACGAGAAATGTGTCTTTAAGTATCGGAGGACTCGTCGTAGGCGTATTATCGACAATCTGTCGGTAATTCTCAGTTCTTCAAGAATGAAGGTATCATTAGATTATATCCTACTTTGAAACGTGTTATTATTTTTCTTTTTGTTTTTAAGATTTATTTTAAGTAGTATTCTTAAATTAATTCATAAAAAAACCTTTGAAATAATATTTTTAATGTTTTCGAAATTCCAGATTAACATCCGTTTACTGTGTAGTTACAAAATATTTAAATTAATTTTAAAAAATATAGCTTCGAAATCCATGTTTTAATGTTCCTTTTTTTGAATTTATTTTTGTAGTTTAAGTCATGAATTTCAAATGTTTCTTTTCCCTTTTGTAATTAATTTCAGTTAACAGTCGTTTGTGTAATGACCCAAAGAAAATAAAAGTTTGTTTCAAAAAAACTATTTAGAAAGAAAAGTTTTCGACATTCTAATAGTTTGTCTACTGTATTAATTTGAAATTATTACACAGTGATCAAGGATAAACAAAAAATATTATAATGAATTAAAAATAACTTATTATACTCGTACATGTATATTTATTATATTCCATGAATTATAAAAAAAAACTTTTACAACAGTTTTAGAGGTAGACAAAAAAAGGACTGTTAAAGTTTTTTATTCTGTATATAGGCAAAAAGAACTGAAACCATTTTACATTCAATTTATGATAGATTTCACGCAATAAGATTGGATGCCAGCATGCCACTATTAACCATAACTTTTTATCTACGAGAATCATTATGTAGATGACACGAATTAAAAAACATAGCAATAAAAAATTGTATATTGTCGATACTCTATGGTCCGTTTGTCTACTACCATTTTTGCGTCTGAATAGAACTTTGAATGATTCATTTTTGTTCTTATATACGAGTATATTAACATTTTTCAAGATTCAGGAGATAAATATTTAAAAGCGTTTCACTACTTGGACTGAATACGATATATTATGATTGACTTGACAATTTGGATAAGAATCGATTGCCTACCAGGATTTTGATAACATCTCGTTCATTTATTGATTGCATAAAATTACAAATGAACTTAGGACGTGCTCTGAAAAATGTACAATTAAGCACACTTTTTTTATATAAAGGAATACAAACGAGTCATTTATTCAGTGTTTCTTTCGTTCGTGGAAATTGTATTAAATAACATAGCACACAAACGTGCTATTATGTATTTTTGTATTATTATTCGTAGCTTGCTAAAGAATTGTTTTACATGAACTGTGATTTTGTTCTCGAACTAACTATAGTATTAATTGCAAAATTCTGTCTTCCATAGTCATACTAATATAGTCTCATTATATTTCTTTAGTAAACCATAAAAATATTGATCGTTAGTAAAAATGTTTCATAGAAACCAAGGCATTCAAAAGTTGCCAATTAATATAGCCAATCTCTTACTTCTTAAGATCTTTTCGTTCTTCACTAATTTAATGTATTTTCGCTTCTTCATTCAGAACCGGATAGTATTTGATGAGCACAATTTAATATTCTAATATCTCACCTCTCCAGCCAATAGGAACTGCTTCAGATTGACCTCGTGGCTGTGATTGGACGATCTGACGAACTTCAGCCAATTAGATGGCTCGTGAGAGGCGTCCAACCAACCGCGAACTCCAGTCCCAGTGATCACCTGACAAAAATAAATAATTAATTATAAATTAATTATCTTGCTACTTGACTTGAGATATTTTATAATTCGCACATTCAACTCAAGACTGTGACAACCACAAAATAACTTGACATTATTTTAAAATCTATTGATAACTGTTTAAATCAGAAAAATATTGATTCCATCAATTAGTGTTTCCAATAACATTTATTCCCGTTACTTCTCTCCAAAACAAGGTTTAGTTTAAAAAATGTAATAAATTTTCCCACTTTTATACTTTTGTTCGAAACTACACAATTTCGACTTGTGGTCGTATTTAATTAACGGTCCGAATTATTTTTAATGATGCTACTTTTTGAATTTTTTTCTTGATTTGATATCAAAATTGTAGATTCCCATTTTTATTAATAATAATTTTCATAGAAACTTGAAAATGTTTTCAAGTTAAATAAATATTAAGTAACATGCATGTTTCGGTCCAAGAATGCATTTTCAAAACTGTGTATCAATAATAATTTAAATTATATAAATTATCTATTTGTTTCTTAACTTATCTAATGCAATTGGATCTGAATTATTTTTTATAATGTAAATAACAATTAATTACATATATTTTTAATTATTCAAGAATTATACATATTTACTTTAACGAGGACGATAAAAGGCTATTGTTTGAAAAACTACCTAATAAGCGATTTAAAAAATATATAATCAAGTTATTTTGTAACAAAGTTATTATTCTACTTTTTCTAAAAAAAATTATATTTAATACAAAATGATAATACAATAAAAACTTCATAATAAACAATTTAGAAAAATTATAAACTTGCTACGTTATTTTATAATAAAATCAATATTATACTTTTTCTAAAAAAAAATATATGTTATGTAATACAAATGATAAAAAAGAAAATATAACAAAAATATAATCTTGCATCGGCCGGGAATCGAACCCGGGCCGCCCGCGTGGCAGGCGAGCATTCTACCACTGAACCACCGATGCTTGTGAGAGTACTGGCAAAAAATTGTTTAATAAACTATAGAATTTATAAATTTATACAATAAATATATTTTGAAACTCAAGTTTTTTAAGATTGATAAAACATCATCATTTTATTTAAAACATCATTATCAACTAACAACCAAGATAAATCGTACTTCTGTCATTATGTTACGCTGCCATCTATTAAAGCATCTTTACACTACACGTTTGTATCAAGCGAATGCCAAGTAGCGGGCAGCGAGAAGCGAAGTTGAGATATGTAATAAATTTAACTTAGACGTTCTGTTCACAGGTGGCTACTAAATTTCCATAAAACGTTTTATTTTTCATACAAAGCGATTTGAAATTACTCAGGTATTAAATCCGTTATTACGATGCTATTTTACTAACATTGCTTTATTTTTGACAGTGGAATTTCTTTAGTTAATTGCAATAAAAAATTAAGAATGTTATTTTGAGGTCGGCATCGAATATGAATGATTTAAATAAATAAATATTAAACATTGCCCTATTACGACAAAAGTATATGATTTATGGAGTATCTCTACATCGTCATCAACACCATGTGCCAGCTGCCCATATTGGAGTAGGCAGAGATAATAGATCTCCACTTAATTCTGTACTGGCACATATTTCGCTTCTCCGCTTTAAACTCAACTTTTATATATTTATTTTGTAATATTTTCGATCTGTCAATAATGGTGGATTGAGTTCAGAGTTGAAGCACTTTTGAGGTGTTCTCTAAATGGCACTATATAAACTGTCCTTTTATTATTATTATTATTACTCGTCCAAACACCTCGCCATGTATATTCTCACAATGGCACGTCCAAACGCCTCGTCATGTATGATATACTCGTACTCTCACCATATAAAGACCTTTAACATTTCCCTCTCTTAGAATTTTTCTAATTTGATAACGCTATTTTTACTTCTCGAATATGTTATACTACTCGTATAGATATAACCAAGTAAATAAATAAATTTTACACGGTAAATAAATATTTAAAATGTAACCATGATAATTTGATGTCGAACTACACATATTGTGAATTTAATCCACCGGAAATAGTTGAATGCCTCGACAATGTCCTTTTAAATTTGCACAAGCGAAAACTTACCGAATTACACTCAGGTGCAGAGGATGGACCCTTGGCGTTATTCAATGGAAACAATTAATTTTCATGTCCTTTTTTTCTAAATCCTTAACAGTTAAATACAAGGAATATCACACAGATGAGGTTTATCGACATTTATTTCATAACTCAATAATGTCAATTTAAAAATAATTTCAAAATTTGTAATTACGAATTATTATTTACATTTTCAAGAAAAAGTTTGTTATACATTTTGCAGGATTTAATCGATATTTGAATATGGACGTAATTATACAAAAATGACCCAACCAACAAAACACATACACATTTTTGGTTTCTTTCAAATATCAGAATCAGAAAAGTCAAAAATGAAAATGTCAAATAATTGCAAAAAATATTAATTTTCCAGTTTCTTATGAAAATGATTCCTGAGTGACGAATACAAATAAATGAACGCAATTATGCCAAGAAAGATCCAACCCATTTTTTTGTGTATTTAAAATTCGGAAAAGCATAGATTAATTATTTGTATGCAAAAATATCAAACTCGCTGTTAAATGGGTATTTTATGGCTGAATTACAATTTAAGTCTCCAAAAAATAGGGAGATTTTTTTCAATTATTCTAAAACAAGCAGTGTTGTGAGTTGGATGGTTTTTGCACAATTACATCATTATACAGTATTGTTTTGTTATTACTCGTATATTACGTCCAGAGCACTGCGTTTTACATACATGCATACCATCACACCGTTTCCCTGTCAGGGTAGGCAGAGATAAGAAACAGACAGAATTTTCTATCGCCGCACACATTCGTGACCTCTTCCACATCTATACACCTCAAACAACTCAAAATATCATTAACTTGATCCAACAAAGCCTTCCTAGCACTTCCTCTTCCATTCATTTTAGCACTGAATATTTGCTTTTTAAGTATTTCCTCATTCTTGCGTTCTACATGTCCTAACCGCATTAGAGTATTCTTCTTGACTTTACTTAATACATCAACAAACTAGTATTTTAATAATTAATACTCGTAACAAGTCTACTTTTCCCCAAACGAATAGCAATGATGTCTCTGATGTTTGGACAGATATCAAAATTAATCAAATTTAAAAGTCCAAGGTGACTTGCGAAGAAATTCACTATGCATTTTTTCAGAGCTCTTGCATATTTTTAATCATCATCACCATAATGCCATGTTCTTATTGACTTAGGCAAAGAGAATAGATTTCCTCTTAATTATATCCTAGCCCACATCTTTGTGTCTGACACATCCATACACCTCGTCATGCATACTCTCCAACTATAAAGACTTTTTACGTTTCCCTCTTTCAGAATTTAATTCATTCGCTTAATCCAAATTATTCTAGATATTTTCAAACTTTTATTCTTCGATATTCTGTAAGATACAATTAATACAACGTTATCAACTAGCCATAGAAACTTAATTCAAAGATTTTTCAATCTCTGAAAAATACCGAACACATTTGTTTAATATATTGTATTTACGCTGATGTCTTTAATAAACTATCACAAACCGCTTTTATGTGAACTTGTATAAATATAGCAAATTAATACGAGTACATACTAAGAATAGATCTAAGAATGATTCAAAACTCTTGTCAATTGTCAAAACTTCACAAAACCCAATGCCCGGACCTGCTAACTCTATCAAGTATCGCCCCAGTGTTTGACACCAGAGCTAGCCCTGAACACAGCTATAGGTACCCACCCGCAAGTAGAGGTGTCGAGCTGCACCCGACTGCACAAAGCTGCATCAAGTCTATAAAGCGACCGCCAAACTCCACTGCAGCGAACGACAGTTCTGCACTAGACGGGATGACTTGTCATATAATGAAGCTATATACAGCTACCAATATACCACTTTACATGGTTTAATTCAGTGCTCTTTGTAAGGACTGACAGCTTCAATAAACTGTTTGGCTGTTTGAATAATTTTGATAAAATAATTCTTAGCAAAAGGTAGTTATACTATGGCCATACAGAAGCTTAATTATTAAGAAATGACTGTGAAAACTGAGAACACTGATTGTCCTTGATGAGTATAATAGAAGCATAATACAAAGTGCATAAACAGGGTACCTGACGTTAGTGGACAAATTACAGCGTTTTCAAAATGTTTGTCTGTGATTTATTTTCAACCTGAGAAAGTACGATCACGTCACTTCATACCAGAAGAAGCTAAACTGGTTGAACGTGAAAAATAGACGTCAAGTGCAAATACTATCTCTGTTGTATAAAATTTTTAACCGTCCCGCCATCTTCTCTTATCTTACCAAAAATTTACAGCGTCTTTCCAATCATGGACGCGCAAACAGAGATTGTTTATTGTCCTTCCCAGTTCAACGCTCTTCTTTTTTTACGTCGTTCTTTACTGCCCATGCAGTGAGACTCTGGAACCAGTTACACACCAATGTTAGACTCGCTCTGTCCTTGACATTCCTTAAAAAGCGACTGAAAAAACTCAGAATTTCTATTCGTCATATTACTTATTCAGTAATATAACGTGTTTCATTCCAGATTTTTCTTTCCTCTCTACCATCTCTTCTTTTTCGTTTGATTGACGATATCTCACTCTTACTTTTATTATATACACGTTCATAAATTTCATAAAGATGAATAATCATTTGAATATTTTTTGCGACCATGTAAATTCCTTTATTTCCTTGGTTGGAAGATATTGTCATCTAGCAATAAGCCCCAAAATTGTTTTTACAATGAAGTGTTAAAAAAAATATAAATATTTTTATTTAAAATAAAATACTAAAATTTGAATCACAAGATTTTTTTATACAATACAAATTGAACGAAATATCACTATACATCCTGACAAATCCAAAAAAGAATTATTAAATTCACGTCCCTTGGAACTCGTACAAAACGTGTCATTTTTTTTGTAAAAACATCTCAATCGGAACATCCTTCTTACAATATCGTCCTATTTAACGGATCCTTTGTCATCTCTATTCGCCTGGGACATGCTGTAATCCCTTTAAAGTATGCCAACAGTATCCTGACCAGAAATTCACACATATTTGTATTATCTCCATCACACGCTTGGGACACGATCCCAAAAGATTTGGTGCCATCCTGCCACAAAAGAAATGACAAATGGTGGAATATCAAGAATGCATGATCCCGTCCTCTTTTCAGTCTTCCGACTTAACTCAAAGAAGGCTCAAGACATGAAAGTGCATTGAATATTTAATTATGTTTATTAAAATAAATTTATATTTGCAGTTTGAAATATAATATTATCAATTTGATTATATGGAACAACAGAGGTAAATGGGTAGCATAAAAATGTTGAATGGGAATTGTTGTATGCTGTTAACATGGTAGTATTGGCGAAGAATGAAGATGAATTATAGAGATTAATAAGTAAATTGTATATGAGATGCGACAAGAAAAATCTGAGAATGAATATTGCAAAATCCAAAGTCATGATGAAGGAAAAGTGTGGAATGAAAAATAAATGCGATCAAGATTGGAGTTAGTTGAGAAATTTTGCGATTTAGGAAGTATTTTCTTAGATAATGGAGGAGTTATGAGAGATATCGAATGACGTGTAGCGATAGAAAACAAAGTCAATGGGACACTTAAACACATATACTTGAATCGGACAGCATCAAAATCTGTCAAGATGATATTCCACAACAGTATTCAAGTACCAAACTTGGAGGGAAACGTGGATGTAAAAAACAGAAAAAAGGCGAATAAATGCGTGTACTGAGAAGAATACACGTGGTGGCAATGTATGACAGAATATGAAATGGAGTGATTATGTATGAATGTGAACTTAAGGCTAATGTATTGAGTAAGGTGTTTGAGCACGAAGAATGAATGAAGAAAGATTAACAAAACAAGAATATATTGCAAATGTGAGTAGAAGGCGAGGTAGAGGAAGGCTTATAAAATATGGTTGAATTAAGTGAATGGTATTTTGATAGATGGAAATGTAAAAAGGAAGATAAATAGTAGGGGTTGTATGAGAAGGTACATGGATGTAAATAAGATATTCCGATATGTGATAGTAATACATTCGGCTTTAAACTGAGCTTTTTTAAATGTTAGGGAATATCAGACACAGCTTCAAGACATTTGAGTAAAATTAGAACCATGGAGATACTCGCACTAATAAATTACTGTAGGCTAAAGTATAAAAAGGTAATATCTGACACAGCTTCAAGACATTTGAGTAAAATTAGAACCATGGAGACACTCGCATTTAAATTACTGTGGGCTAAAGTATAAATAGGTAATATCTGACACAGCTTCAAGACATTTGAGTAAAATTAGAACAAAAAGAGACAAAAAAAGGACTCTAAAAATGAAGGGTACAAAAGTAGAAAAACTAAAGTAATGTTGAGATGGTTTGGGCTTGTTATGAAGATGAATGAAGAATAATTACGAAACAATTGTACAAGTCTTAAGTGCATGGTGTATGTAATGGAGGTAAGTTGACTAGGATTTTAAAATTGAGTAAGTCAGGTACGTTAATAATCGATGATTATATTAAAGAAGCGAAAGGAGTATACTTGAATACAAGAGTGTGAAGATCTATTCTCTCTTCCTACCCCGCAGGGATGATGAAATTATAGGCAATTTTTAAAAAGTGGGAGATAAATCGTACGTTTAATACATCATAAACTGAAATGATAATAATTCACAATATCAATTGATACGCTCGTAGTTTCCCCAATTCGTTAGTTCCTTAATAAATTGTCCAACCTAATAACTCAGATAATAAACAGAATTCACTTATTTAACTTAATTAATTTGGTGAAATGAACAAAGTTTGTGTCTATACAGATAACATCGACAACAGAGCAACATAAAACAACAAAGTAAACTGTAGGGAGTAATGGAAAGAAAAATAAGGTTCTGATGGAAGGAAATGTGCAGGAGATAAGATACGAAGGATAGAGTTGGCAGGAAATGTTAGTGGGATAGAGGAAATCGTGTGTCAGGGTCGGGACGGGAGCCGGAACAACTAACGGCTTTCTTTATTTTCACCGTTTTTCTTTCTCGTTTTCACGTTCACGATAAGATTGGGCAGCTAAAGAGGGTGGTGACAGTACGTATGTTACTTTATTTCAGCGATTTCCTTTACTGTCCTTACAATAAAGAGAATACATATACTCGTATAGACAAATTTCAAGACGCTTATGTTTCATAATCTATCTTTCAAGCCCTTAAAAACATCGATTTTAAACTCTCTTGTGTGAGTGGGGATGCTCTAAATAGGTATTAGAGAATAAGACACAAAATGAAAGCGTTTTACTTATAATTTTGTGCTTATTTAAAATTTAGCAAATATTCGAATAAGGATGATTAATAATTTTTAAATATGAAATTACACTTTAGTTATTCACATAACAACCTTGGAGCTTTATTGCTATATGGCAATCTCCTCAAATCAACCTGAAAGATGTTAAAGAAGCTTTAAGTAAAAACAAGACTGGTATTCTTTAAAAATGTGTATTAATGGGAATAGAACCCACAACTTCCAAGTCGGAAGACAAGCATCCTATGCTGATCGTAGATAATTAACCGATGAAGTTTACAAAATATTTTAAACGTTTATATTAAATCGTAACGCACGCGAGATTTGTAAACATTTCTGTTTAAAATTCAAAACCGAGAGTAATGATTAATATCATAAAGCTGTTATATATGATTAATATCATAAAACTGTCATACAATATGATATGTTATAAGATAATATTACCTAACATAGTATCGAGAACGTACAATAACTAAGAGAAGTATAGAAACTATACGTCAAACTTATATATTTTTGGAGCGATACATTTTACCATCAGTTATTTAAATTCATTAAACAACTTTTACCGAGTTAAAGATTGTAGACAATATAAAAACAGTTAAGGCTTTTGTAAAACACACCCTCATCGCAAAGAAAATTTACGAGTCAATTAGAGACACGAATATCTTTCACCCCATCACTTATTTAACACAGAACCTCTATTTCTACTTAACATCCCTTATTTCCTCATCCCTGACTTGAGTCATCCACACCACCCTTTCCGGCGTGGAGGAAGCGGCGCCGGAAGTGATACCTCCATTGGAAACGCCGCCATCTTGTCTGTGATAACGTTTCCGGTCAGGAAACTGTAAGTTCTTTATGTTTGCTTTACAAAAGAACCGACCCTTAGGGAAACAACTACGTGAATGTAAATTTTTGATTGATAAACTTGACCCCTTTTTTGTTACACACGCAAATACTGGTGAAAAATGTCATCGTACAGTTGCTAGATAAACCAAAGAAAATATGGTATATGTAAAAACTTCTTTAGACAGAAAATCTTTTGATAAAATATTAATTAGATTATATCAATCTTTAAGCCTTTTTTACCTTCATATAAATCGAAAGTCGAGTATTTTCTTAACATATAATCAAATTTGATCTAAATAACATTATCTCGACGCCAGCATTTTCAAAAACCATCAGAGATAATTCCTATGCTTTTTTTTCAATAGAATGTTAAGCATTTACTACTTTAAAAAATAATTGGAAGATTTATCAAATTAAGTCAGAAAAAATATATAATATACAACATTTTATAAAATCTTAATTCTTACAGATTGTTATTCTTACTGATTGATATTCTTACTGATTGTTATTCTTACTGATTGTTATTCTTACTGATTGTTATTTTGATACATCTTCTCATGTTTATTACTTGGTTCAACCATACTTTTCTAGGTCATCCTTTACCACGGCTCCTCACACATGTTTGAATTATACATTTGTTCAGTCAATATTTCGCCATCCATCTGTTCAAAATATCCAAACCACCTTAACTTGCTATTTTTCACCCCACTTAACACATTACTTTTGATCACATTAATCCTTCAAATTTACATTTCTTATTCTGTCATCCATAAACAAATCACACATTCTTCTCAAGGCGCGCATTTTTCAAGTATTTTGAGTTAAATAAACTTGTCATTTTAGTCAAATGATTTTAGGGCTATATTAAAATAAATAATATATTTCATGCCTTTCTTCTTAAACTCAAATAGGATTATTTTAAAATCAATATTAAACTTAAGAAGTTCATCAATATCAGTAGTCAATTTAAATGTTTAAATATACCAATAAAGACATATTAAAAAAAAAACCAATATGAAGACTATGGCAATGATAAGGCCTAAAAGTGACTTCCACCCCCTTCAAAGGGACAACGGAAAATTAAAAGCTTTTCCTTGCTTTTTTCCACAATTGACCTCGCTTCCTACCCTCTCATAGTAGCAATAGGGGCTGTCATAAAAAGTAGTTATGATATATGCTAGAGGTTTCTCAACTTGAGACATTAAAGAATTTCTTATTTAATATTTGAAGAAGTTGACTCCATTCTAATTTTTTTTATTTAATAGATAATTTAACGAATTGTCATATTTAGAATTCTTAAAAGAATTCCTTGACAATTCACATCGTTAATCTTTGTCACATGTTTACTGTCTATTTTTTATTATTTTAATTTCAAAAATTGTTTTGGATAAGCAATCTAATCAATTTATTATAATTTTACAACGCTTACATGCATAAATGAAAAAGAAGGTTTGTACCAACTATGGAAAATTTCTAAGATTGTCATACCTACCTCCAGTTTCCCTACTGATTGTGGACTTGACCACTTGGCCTCATGCTTTAAATTGTGAAGCGTAGGTTTACAAAAATGACGAAAGCAACGTTTGAAGAGGGATAATAGACTCAATACGAATTTAAATCGTTGTTTTCTAAAAATCAAAAGCTTAGTGAATTTATTTTAAGCAGCTGATAAACTTCAATCCTACAAATAATTCCATTCCGGAAATGAATCTACGGGGAATAGAATCCGGAGTGTTAAACAAGTATTCTAACAACTTGGCTACGGCACGACGTCTTTAAAGTATTTTCGACACCCGATAATTGGATTTGGGTTTCTGCGAATATTTTGGTTCAATAAAATATGTACAGTGCAGAAGTGAGTGGGAATGTCTGGCAGAGAAAGATCAAAGAAAATGTGATTCGATCAAGTATACGATATTTTGAAAGAAGAAAATGTAAAAAGTCAAAGAAATCGTAGGAGTTGTATGAAGAAGTATATGATATAGAAGAGGCGACAGATGTGTGTCGCAATAGAAAAGTCTGGAACTCTCTCCTCTCTGCCTATCCTAACAGGGAAGCAGCGTGATGGTATGCGCGTGTATAAAAAATATTTTCAATACGTTTTATTCTTTCTTCAATTCTTCTTTTGTACATTTGGAGAATCTCTGATTAGGCTCGACAACATTCAGTAACAGCCTCCTTGTCCATGGTGAGATAATGGATTATCCACGTTATTATTTCATCACAGCCCACATCCTCCGTCTTATCCTGCCAGGGGTGGGTCTCTCCACTATTAATATCCTGGTCTTCCCTCCTCCACCCCCGTCTCACAAGGGTGGAGGTTTTTACCGGCGCTAATGACAATTCAAAACTACTCGGAGCATTACTCATACAAGTTTCTGGAAGGGTCAAGTATCCAATTATAGTAATGTTTTAGAAAGTTTTTTTTCTGTAAGTCAAACGCATACTCTTGAGAGAAAATATATTATAGACCCATCTCATTCATTCTGCGATAAATAATATTTTATTAATATTTAAGTCTTACTCATGCAATCTTTTTTTTTTCAATACTTAACGTACGAGTTGAAACCTGGATGTTACGCAATACCAACTGAATAAACATCAATTATTGTAAGTTTGTTTTTATTTTTAATGTCTTTTTTAGATACACATTCAATATTAAAAAATATGATTAATATTAGAAATCGACAACAAGTACTGTAAATTTTATTTAAAACAAAAATCTGTTTTAATAGTTTATATAAAACTTAGATCTTGTAAACCAAAAAAAATATTTTTTTATTTAAAACTTCAAAGAAAAATAAGTATTATTTATCAATAATCTCCAAAATTACTATTTTCATTAACTATTCTTTGATATTTCTTACTGACAATTTTGTATAGTATCCTTTAACCAACCAAAAACTAGCGCTACGCTCAAGTAAATATTGTGAATTTTTTACTAATTTAAAATATTTTTCCTCTTTTCTAACTATGTGCGATTATATTGAAAAATAAATAATTACAATAGTTCATTATTTTCATATTTTGAGACATTCGTCAATAAAATGTGAATTTTCAATCTAAAAAATATACGCCTCCACATGTTGAACAAATCAAGACGTTGAATTCACGAGGGGAGAAATTAATAACGATAACGCAGTTCACCCCCGGAATTTAACCTTAAATAACACGGAGCATAAAAGAATCATAAAACAATTTTCCGAAGAAGTAAACGACGCGCACCGAACCACCCCTGTCTCCTAGCGGGAGGCACGCCTCAGAGAATCTCGTTGCAGTTGTGAAAAAAAACAGGTCCGGAGTTAGTATTCATATTAGTTTTTGAAGTACAATATTTTTCTTGATTAAAAATATCTCCTGGTTAACGCTTTTTAAAATGTGTTAAAACAATTTGAAAATAATTCTCTCTGGCCGTGCCCTACTGCCTTAATAATGCCTTAATTATGGACATAATTTTATTTCCTTAATGAAAAGTAGACAGGTGCCGATCGTTGGAATTTATGATATTCTGAAGCTTATTGTGAACTCCCAAAAGTCATTTACATACATTACATATTAAAAATGAGCACTATTTTAATTTGTTCGACAAAAGGTTATGGTAGATTGAACCTGTTTCATTATTTTGAAGTTTGATGCTATTAAATTTAAGTTATATTTACACAACTGCATTAAATAACCTTTACACGCACTGATGTCATACGTAGACATAATGGACTGAAAATCATCTTTAATCGCGACTGAATTTTTATACCATCAAACGCAGAATGCCTACAAGAAATGTTCAAAAATACACTTTAACATAGTGAATTTTCAACCCTTACCAGGAGGTGCGAAGTTGGCAAGAGATTTTGTTGTTAGGGGGCGTGTAATCGCTTGTTTCGTAGTAAGTGAGAATACAGACAGGGGTGACACTCTTGTGCCTCAAGCCGCGATATAATGCATGGAGGCATTCGAATCCGCCTGAAAAACGCCTCGGCATAGAGGTAGAAACACGTACTGCTGTGATTAATAAATTCAATTACTGAAATAACAAAGAAATTATTACTTTAGTTTTTTCACTAAAAAAACGTTTTTGCTTGAATGGGCGGTTGAATTGATATATTTTGATAAATTGCTTATAAGAATAATATCGACAAATTTCCGGCAAAATGGTAAAACACTCATTACGCCAGTTTAGCAGGTGTGACAAAAAAACTATTATTTACTTGGGAAATCTGGACATACGTTTGATCTTATAGCAGTCATCTAATTATTTAACTTAAATATTGAGATTTAGATATGTATTTTATAAACTTATTTAGTACTTTTTTGTCACTCCTTTCCAATTCTCAGAGTAAGCCTTATCCGATATTTTCTAAAACGTGGGAATATGAAGTTATAATTTTCTGGAACGTAGGAGTATGAAGTTATAATTTAATACATTAAGCATTGACGAAGAAAGATTTTATTTATATATTTTAAAATATGCAGAAAAAAATGTGTTCAATTTCAGATAAAATGATATAAATACAGAACAGATGATTTCTTTAAGATTTACTCGAACATCATAAGTATACAAGCAAGTGCCTTGAAATATATTTTTAATTCTTGTAGAGACAACCAATATGTTTTCATTAAATAGCAAATATCGATTAATTAAACAGAGATATTATGCGATTTGAGATATACAGGTGCATTTAAGCAAACATTATTGATTTAAATATATATTAAGTAAGTGCATAAATATTGATTATGCAACAAACAAACAGTAGGGTCAAACAGCCTGAACAATTTATCGAGATAAGTGAGTCTGTTTTTTCATGTCCTGCTCAATAAGAAGTTTATCATTCTGCAATCAACTTTTTTTCTTTATGTATCACATCTTCCAGAGAATACGTACCTTACATAAAACTCAGTCATATAATTCGGCATTTGACGATTCAGCTCTTTTAATACAATAAGCCACATATCTGTACTGTACTACACTATCATTGAACACAATACAACCCAGTAGGTTTATAGCCGTATGGCAATCATTTCCAACCAAGTAGAAAGGTGTAAAATAACCTTAAGGGAAGATTAGACTGAAAACTTTTTTTTAAATCTGGATTACAAATGAAATCGAACTTCAACCGCCGGGTTAAAAGATAGGCGTTCTATCAATGAAATCGAACTTCAACCGCCGGGTTAAAAGATAGGCGTTCTATCAATGAAATCGAACTTCAACCGCCGGGTTAAAAGATAGGCGTTCTATCAATGAAATCGAACTTCAACCGCCGGGTTAAAAGATAGGCGTTCTATAAATGAAATCGAACTTCAACCGCCGGGTTAAAAGATAGGCGTTCTATCAATGAAATCGAACTTCAACCGCCTAGCTAAAAGACAGGCGTTCTATCAATAAAATCGAACTTCAACCGCCGGGTTAAAAGACAGGCGTTTTAGCAATAAAATCGAACTTCAACCGCCGGGCTGAAAGACAGGCGTTCTATCAATGAAATCGAACTTCAACCGCCAGGTTAAAAGACAAACGTTATATCAATGAAATCGAACTTCAACCGCCGGGTTAAAAGACAGGCGTGCTAACAACGTCATGAAAGTCGTATTTTATTATGACATTTGCTTAGAAAATTGATTAATGTTATGTAAATCATTAAGCTTTCAATTTTGCTTATCATAAATTAAACATAATTTGTGATTATATGAATACATATAAAGTCCAATATTCGTAACACTTTCCTAACGTGATGAAATCTCTGTGAAATGAAGCAAAGACAATACAAAGTACCCGAGGATTTTACAGCGGCTGCCACAGCCATCTGTTGAATCATTACTCATCTATTTTTTGGTTCGTTTCATGCGTACATCTTTTCGATAGGAAGTTTCGATAACGTCGTTTAGAATCGAGAGCAGACCATCTTCAGGTACATACATCATTTTTGTTACATTATTTTTTTATTTATCTAAGTAAGATTGTATGCATAGTAAGAAATTGACACTCGCCAATAAACCTGCCATATTGTACATTGAACTATAAAGTATTTGAATTTAAAATATGTGTAACGTATCTCTGACAAAATAATTCAAAACTATTATTCGTTTGATTCAGAGATAAAAAGTACACAATAAATGTTTTAAATGTTTTCTATTATCAATCAACCAACATAAAATCGGTTGTACTACGTTCGTGTGTAACATTAGACGTTGTTAAAATTATGGTTAATAGTAATTATTTATTTATTGTCATAGTTATATCGCATTAAACATTACTTGACAACTTTGCTGTATTTTCTTTATTATAAGATATTCCAATAAATGCGTCATTTTAATTCAAATTTCCGATGGTAACCTAAAAAATATTTAAAAAAAAAGGATCCCAGTCTGGTTAAGAAATTCGTCTGGTAACAACACTCGCATGTGCTAGAAGTGTGCCTCTTCACGGACGAGGTAGTACTGACAACACGTGCGATTGCGAACAGCGAGTTTCGTGGAGCCTAGGACTATGTTATCTCTCGATCACACTCTTCAATATATAAGTCCGATTCATTTAATGATACCATACGAATGAACGAAAACTACAAATATTAAAATAATCAAGCAAAGGGCTTTTATAATCTGTTTTTTTTCTAACTAAAATAAGAATCATTCGTATAATAATAAATATAAATATCTGAATACACCTATCCCTCGATTTACGCTATTCTTTATACACGGTTTCTCCTTAACATGGTTAAATGCTTTTTAAAAGACAATCAATTTTCATATTGTTTGAATTTATCTAGTAAATTAGATATCTGGACGGCATGTACTCCCTCTCTCCTCAATCAGCGTGCTCGGTATAGAAAGTCAGGTCGGCGGATAGGTAAACCAGCATCACAATCTCATATTAAATAATTATACCAGTGTATCAAAGAATAATATTTTTTAACAATTGATAAAAATGTTTTATGATGCCTTTCTTTGATTTTTATTTAGTTGATGTGCTATTTTTACACGTTTTTTTTTAGTAACTTGATTAGACATTTCGATTGGTTATGTCTCTCAATCGAAGCAATATTCTCAAACATATCTTCTTATTTCGTTCGTGATTCAATCTGCGATATTTCGATTTACGTAAATTTTCTTGGAATCTATCTCGTATCTACCGCGGAAATCGAAGGATGTGTGTATAAAGTTGTATTTTTGTACTATCTACTAAGGAAGCCAAAATATGAAATGTTAGTTAATTTTATAGAACTGGGATTTTATAAAACTTTTACGATTATTATTTGAATTTTAATAATTCATTGACGTTAGATTGCAGTTTTATTATCCAGTTATTTTCTATTAATTTTGTTAATCTTTCTCAGTTATCCTTCCTCAGTTATGACTTGAGGGTTCGTGGAGGATGCCAAGGTAATGAGCCGTACATTCTGCAGGAGACAAGACAAATTGATCTAGAAGTTAAGGAAAGCAGAAGTAGTTTTATGAAAGAAAATTGATGTTGTAAAAAGTCCAAGATGATATTATTTCTAAACACTTCAATTGATTATAATTATTAATTTAATAATATTAACTAAAAGGAAAAAAGATTATTTAAATTTATTCTAGTAATTTTTTGAATATTCGATGTTGATTAAGATGAAGAAGAGCACTCTGAAATGGTTTTGGCATGTAGAACGAATGAATTTAAAAAATATTACATGCAAATGTGAGCGGAAAGAGTAGTAGAACAAGAGCAAATAAAGCATTGAATCAAGTAAGGCGAAGAAGGATGTGGGTCGAGATAGAAAAGTCTAATATTCTGTCCTCTCTGCCTACCCCAATAGGGAAATTGATTGTACGTATGTGTGTATCTAATTGATAAGCATACTCAGTAGCAATTGTTTTATTTGAAATATCTTACGAATATATTTTAATCTTAAATGTGTGAACATATCATTCGAGTTCAATGCGTATTTTACAGCTAAATTGCGTCTGAAAAAATAATTCTATACATAGCGATTTTTTTATTGATTATTTCAAAAGTTATAATTGGATTGGACCCTCCAGTTCGTATGTTTATACAACTGGACGTAATTATACAAAAAGGATCCAACCCACGTTTAACTGTACAGAAATAATAAAGGTTTGTATGTGTTTGTACGGAACAAAAAACTTTTAAGACGTAATTTACAGACATATATCTTCACGCCGTTTATTCGCTGTGGTGTAGGAGGCAGAGAGAACAGAGGACAGAGCCAGACTTTCCAACTCGACACATTTATTTCGCCTTTTCACATCCATACACTTTCACACACGTTCCTGCGATTTCTCTTACTTCTTACTTTTCCTTCTTTCGAAATATAATTCACTTGATCCAACCTTTCTTTCCTTGGTCTTCCTCTTCCCCACCTTCCACTCATATTAGCACCGTGTGTTTCTTATGTTAGTCTTTCTTTTTTAATGCATTCCACTCGCCATAAACCATATCTGACGTTTCTTCGTCATCTTAATCAATAGATCAGCTTTTAAGTTCACATTCATTCCTAATCACGTAATTTAATCATAAACTATCCATTAAACGGGTTAAATATTTCGCATATACATTATTGATATATAATTTTTAACATTTCAAATAAACCGAAAAAATGGTCTTGTGGACCGGGTCCTTTTTGTTGTCCATCTCAACTGCATTTATCCAGGAGCAGGCAAGTCAGGGACGCAACACAAACAGAGGCGCAGGACCGATTAATTATTAACATTTAATTTCTGACTACAAACAATGGAGCGCACAATATCCTCAGTTAAGCCAAACAGCATGCAGAGGGATGGACAAAATACGGTAACAATCCACACAATACAATGTACACCCCTTTGTAGTAATAATACATAACGCATAACACCGATATGAATTTAATTCATTCTCATGAAAGTGTATGCCTATGATAATTTGGATTGAGTTTGAAGACCTATGAAATATATTTATCTTTAAGTACAATATTTTATTCCCACCTTAGATAATTTAGCATTTAATTATGTGTTCCAAATAATGGACTTAAGGAGGTATTCTACTCTCGAGGCGTGAATTTCGGGCGTTTTTACAGACTAAATAAAAAAAACTAAAAATATTTTTTTTATACATTTTTTTAACAGTTTATTTATTGATGATTTGAGAATGTACAAAAAAAATTTGAAGAAAAACGCATTTAAAGTTTTGAGATTATTGTCTGAGTCATTCCGATGCGGCGTAATTGCTGCCTCATTTATAGCTATAACTTCGTAAATATTGAGAATTTTAAAATTTCCTTTTGAGAACATATTTTTAAAGGTCTAAACTTTATGAATATGCCAAAGATTTTTTCAAATTTCTAGATTTGTTTCAAATTTCTACCCCCTTAAGTAGACTGAATTTTATTTTATTGTAATCAGTTTGTAGATCAATTATTGTATGGATTATCAATATTGATTAATTATTATATGAATTTATTTTATTTTTATTTATTTTACACATGACAAGAAATATACATTATTTGCGAAAAAAACAACTGGTTATTTAATTTGGATACACAATTTTAATGGATCTGGGTTTGTTGCCTTTCATCTGTCGTGTCCCCAGTAAACTAGGATTTTTGCCTGTGTCTCACTGAGGACATACGAGTATAGCATGAAAAAATAAATCGATACTTCTTTCCGATTTTATAAAGCCTCGTTGCACATTCTCATCGACCTGACAAACAGGGACACTCAATTATATAAATATTATTTTTGTGGAATATATGATTCATATTTCCTCTTAACTCAAAATTTTATCATCATTAGCATTACGTCATGTCCATATTGGGAAAGGCATAGAAAACAGATTTCAACTTCATTATATTTGATACGTGCATGACATCTATCACGTCATGCGTATTTTCTTATTATAAAGGTTTTTTCAATCTTCCAAAATTTGATTAATTCTACCGTGCCATATTTTCCAAGGTCTGTTCAAGTTTCTAGTGTCTTCAATTATGTAGATTATTTTGACAAATCTTTCATAAATGCTTTTTTCTTCATCTTAAGCACTCAATTATTTTAATCCGCATTTTTTCCTAACGTTCTCATTACTTGTTTTGTCATACAATGTTTTTCTACACATTCTATCCAACGCTCTCATTTCTACTGCATGTATCTTACTTGCATAACTTATACCACATCCAAGTTTCGCTTGAATATCATAATGTTGAAACCAAAATTCCATTATGAACAGCTAGTTTTACTTATCTTGAAATGATCCGATAGAATAACACACAGTATAACCCACCATTCCCTCTAATATCTGCTGCTACTCTTATATCAATATCATACTTAGCGCGCTCCAAAGTGGACATACGTGTACTCTCAACATAGAAAATTTCTTCAACTCGAATTTTTCGTTGTTCACTTCAAGATACCAATTATTTGTCAGATATTACAATTAATTACCACCTTTTATAAAAGAAACTTAATTAGTTATCATAATTTAAAATAAAAATGAGGATCAACAGAATGTTTGACATTAATTTTATTACGCGTACTTATTTTCAAAACGCACTCACATGTATACTATATATTAACCGGTTCACTGCCACGAGTGTATTGACGCGCTCTCCGATTCAGTGCTCGCCAGGCCAGCCATACAAAATGAACGCGTAAACGCGCTCTCCTTTGAGCTTGTCGCAAGCCAATATCAAATCCAATTGTAATAATTTATAATTTATAACACATAGTGACATCTATTAAGATGGTCAAGAAATACTTAAATATTACAATTTACCGATTTTATCAAAGTTACAGTCATCTTTCTAAAAGCTTTCACTGACAGTCAATACGTGTCTCTGATACAAGGTTACCGACTACATTTTTTTACGACGTAATTGCGATAATTTATAATGACTTCGTTTGTAGTTTTGTTCAGTGGTTGATTTTTAACTTTTGTGCGTTATAATTATTAATTTTTCAAAGTATTTATTTACAAAGTGTGTTTTCATGTATTCTTTGGTTATTGGCGGTAGTTTTGCGGCATAATACGACGTTTATATAGACTTTTTACGATTTTATTTTATAGTTTCTTTACCTTTTGTGCTTTATTATACACCATACAGATAATTTGTTGATTTTAGTTCACAAAGTATATTATATTCCACTATGTTTATAAGTAAACGTGTTTTCTGTGTCAAGTTGTGACAACCCTAACATTTTGTGAATATTTAAACGGTGTTTTTCTGAGTGAACAGCAGCTCAAACGCCCCACGGTGTATATATTTAGTTAGTTTTCATAATATCCTTTATATCTGTATACAAAAAATAAAAAAAATTTAGGTTTTATTTTTGTTGAAAAAATCCCGGCCTGCTGGGTGGGTACGGCCATACTAATAACTTCCGGCACCTAAAGGGTTAAGTATAAGTGAGAGTCTATCTAATATGGATTGTTTTCGTTTAAAATTACTGTGTATTTTCATATCAATGGCCTGGTATAATATTTATTCTGTATAAAAAGGAGTCATATATAAATTTTATCGCTCTAAGCAGTATGTTATATATCAAACATATGCAGGAACTAATTTAATTGTGAAAATAGGCTCTAAATAGTCTAAACATACTGCAATGAATAAATAATTACACAGTAATTCATTCGATACATTCACGAACTATCCAAACTATGAGTATACAGGCAAAATCATTGCACCGGTAACTATGGTATAATGAGTTACGTTGGACATAAATATTTGTCTTGTGATGTGTTAGCGCAGAATAATGGAAACACGTAACTAACTACGAGTATGGAGAGAACAAGCAATTTGTTAGTTTAGCGACAATGTGCACATGTAATTTGCGTGTACTTTGTCAGCATTGCATTGCATAATATTAATGGAAATGAATTCGCCTCGTGTATTGACACGCTGTTAAGTTGGCAGAAATTTCTGTTGTTTAGTTTTGAACAATTGTTCGTGCTCGCAACGAGTTTCATGTGCTTTTTTTTGTTTCAAATTATTTGAACACAGATTCTACAGGAAAGAATTGTAGGTACATAATTGTATTGAAATCACAACTACGCCATCATAATATATATTTTATTTATCTCTATACTCGTATATATGATTTTATTCAAATTAAAAAAATACAAAAACTATAATTTATTAAATATTCTGACATAGTAAATGGAATTATAATAAATTAATTTTGCATTTTAATTGCAATAGTTTTCAGCATTTCGACATTTTTGGCACCGATGTCCTAATAATAAGCTTACTTGCTTTGCATTTTCCAGTCTTCGTTTTATTCCCAGTGAACCTTTGCTTTTTGCTTTTTAACTATTTTGGTCTGAATATATTATTATACTGGGGCCTATTATTATAGAAACGCCCAATATAAAACCGAGTAACGCTCTTGGAAATATAGTGTGTTAGTAAATTGTAAAAATTAATGTTTTTTTGTCAAAAATAAAATTAGTATATAAATAAGAAATCAAGATAACCTTTTTTACTAACTTTGAACACTTTCATGGGACTTTTTGAGTCGTTGTAAAACAGGTATTTATCATAGTTCAAAAACAAAATTATTACGATAAGAAAATAAAACAAGGAAATCAAATTTTTAAAAAACCGTTGTACATTATGAGAATTTATTTCAACATAATCATTTTGTGGTTTCTAATGTCGTACAAAGCGCTAACCATGTTAAATCAATCGAAGGAACCTACAGGAAGATTTTCTACAAATAAAATAACTATCATATTTAAACTGCGCCAGTGATTCTAAACCCAAAGGTTCGATAAATGAGGCCGAAAACAATGTTGCCTCCCTGTCATAATCTTCGATATACCAGAATCATTAATTCGGAAAAGTTGAAGGGTATTATACAAATGAATGAATGAAAAAAACTGTAACTCAAATACATGTTTTTAATTCTGCACACTGTAGACAGAGATGAATAAAAAGAACGATTGTTTATAAGAGTTCGCATAATATTTCGCGAAACACGGGTTTAGCAAAAATAATAAATTTTATTTCAAAGATGTAAGTAAACATTGGGAACCACTGACTTATATCACAGGTCAAATTCCCAGCCATGTAAATGATGATATTCGGCATGAAGGTCAACCCAGGCGACAGGTCTAATATATTCAGCGGCTGATAAATAAATGGCGAGGTGATGGGAATGGATTGGATTGCCTTGACGCCATATTGCAGCGGGGTGACCGACCACGTGACCTATGCCCCCTGCAATCCCACCCCAAGTACCTCCCCCAACAGATGATGCCCTTATGATTCTTTCGCATGAATTACGATTCGCTGAAGATATATGGGTATGTTATGTCTAGGACAGGCAAAAATCATCGCTTTAAAAGAACAATGCAATTTGAAAGAAATATTATCGCTGTATCAAACTCGAAACACTAAGTAATACTGCATAATTCATATTAAAGTAATTCACTCTGGTAAAAGTGCGTTATTATAATTTTGCTATGTATTTTATAAATACGTTAAATGTACTCCACACAGAAATAAGAAGCCAAGTAAATAAAACTTAGTACATACATAAAGTAAAATATACTTAATAAAATATATCTTATAGCTTACATATTACTAACTACTTAATCAAGTTATATTTTTTATATAAGATAACCAATTTCTAATGCTTTCGTTTTAATTCTCCTATCTTCAAAAGTCTAAAAAATATGGTCTGGAGTAACAAATAAGTGAGAATATACAGTAAGATTGAAGTTAAAAAAGCATGTGTGAAGCCAGTCATAACTTATAGAATCGAGTCTAGAGCAGATACAATGAAAGAAAAAATGTGCTAAGAACTAATTAAATAAAAACTTTCTTAGACATTGCAATCATTTAGAGATCGAATTTAAAAATTCTGAGAGATATTTAAAAAACTGAAGATATTGTGATACGGAATACAAACCGCAAAAGAAACTGGTGAAGCCATTTGGAAAGGATGGATAACACAAAAGTTCCCTACATAGAGCCATGGATGTCTTCAGGGTCTACCACAATTTCTGTCTGTCTGCAACATCACTTCTTCAGCTCATCAATCTCGGAGCTGGAAGGTTCACCTTCACCATATCTACGAGTATTAATCTTAACTCTAGTAAAAAAATAAACAATTATTTAAGGTGTATACGCATTTCTATGCCATATTCAAAAATAATAACAGGAATAATTTCAAACTGTTAGAAATATATTGTTTTATTTTTCCAACTGATACAGAGACACAGAATGAAGGTAATCGATGATAAATAGCCGACAATTACAGCCAGTCCCACATTTCGCTGAGTTATGATGGCTAAAGCCAAACATCGCCCTACAGCCCCGGCCACCCTCCTCTGCAATCAACTTCCTCTCTCTACTCATCCTTCCGTTCATCCCCTTACTCGTGTTTCCTCAGTTATAACATCCATAGTTGTTTTATTTTAATATTTCATTAGAATGATGCTCATAATATTTAAAATAATATATTTAACGTTTTTTTATCTTTACATAAAAAATATAATTAATTGATATCTAAAGTGCGGCCGAGAATAGGAGGGTAAAAAAATTAAACAAAAAAAAGGTTTGACCAAGTAAATTAATTTTTTAATGAAAAAGATAAGCAGTTAAAAATATAAGTATTGTATTCATTAAAAATTATGCTCCGTTCTCTATGTCTACTCTGATAGGCATATCCATGTGAAGTCACATCTCTTACACTGGAAATAAAAGACCGTTCTAGGCGAGATTTTTACTCAAAAACAATGAGAGGCATTTTGAAAATACTCTTAAAAGAGCATACGAGATTTATGAACGTAGACATGGCAAAAACTGTATGCGTGATTAGGAAAGTGTGAAGATCTGTTATCTCTGCCCACTCAAAAAAAAACATACTGCTATGATGTGTAAATAATTACTGATTTTTTTTTCTTTAGTTAAAAAAAACAAAATAAACAGTAATTATTTGTTAAGCTGAAATACATAACACCCCGCGTATTCTTCTCAGTGCACGCATTTCTTCAGTATTTATTCGGTTTTCAACGTTGATACGATAATATTGTGGCTGGTTATCAGTTTTTATACTGACCGGTTCGAGTCAAGATGTTTAAGTACCTCAATAACTATTTCCTATCACTACACGCCGTTCAATATCTCTCTTAACTCTTCCATCATCTGAGAAAATAGTACCGATATAACTGAATTCCATAACTTGCTCTAATCTTTCATTGTTCACTTATATCGTATTTATTTCTCCTTTCACACATTTCTATCACCTTGACTTTGAATTTCGCAACATTAATTCTGAGATCTTTCTCCTTACGCATCTCATACAATTAACAAACTTCATAAATTTCTGAACATAAAGCTATATTTTTTATTTATTTTATAATATATGTATAAATGTTAGTTAATTTTATAAAACTGGAATTTTGTTAAACTTTTACGAATATCATTTTAATTTTAAGATTGCGGTTAACTTTACATTTCGCTACATGGATTCTCAGAAAAAGTAAAAAGTGATAATATAAATAATCACTATTTCTGTTTTTCATAAAAGTTTATTTTTAAAAATATATATTATCATTTGTTGTCCTTTACTACAGACTTGCGCCATTCATACCCCCTCACACATTTTAAAAGTCGCAGAACATTGCGAATAATATTAATATTTATCATATATAATGAACGGTTATCCACTTGACTCGAACATTTTTACATTATCTAAACATTATTTATCCCCTCTGCGTCATTAATGCAAAAAAATACTCCCGACTTTATTAACTATTGACAATATTGGTTAGTTAGGGTGAGCACTGGCTGTCTTACAATACCATCAATATTATTATATTAAAATATTCAGCCTGAAATTGTCACATGTCAATCATACGAACTTTTTTCGAATTGAAATTATTATGAGGTAATCAAAGAAATGTGTTTTGCTCAAATGAAAATTGACTGCCAATTTTTTAATAAGTTTAATATATTCATGATACAAATTTAATCATAGATGACGGTTGTAACGTCAGAATTGTAATCATTTCTTTTAACAATTATCTTTATGATAGGTAACGCTATCTTAACATAATTTTTACTGAATAAATATATCTACTGATCAGTAAGTTTATATTAACATATCACGAAATAATTGTACATCGATAAATTCAAATTTAATATGATATGATACACATACGCATCTTAATTGTGGGATTTACATTAATTTAAATGAAATGCAGGATTTTAAATATATATCTAATATTAACATAACTCGTTATCCATATATTGTACCAATTATTATATTACGAGTACAACTCTCAAAATGAATTTTACTATCATAGATTTATAAAAAAGGCAAATAACACGTTTTGGACAAGTACGGGTTAAATAATTAGTATTAAAGTAATTGATTGTAAGAATTGTTATCTATTGTAGTTATAAATAAGTATATAGGTAGATGGTAACTATTTCTTAGAAAGTAAATATTAAGATTATTAAAAATAAAAATTGCATTTAGGTAATTAAAATTAAATAAGTTCATAGTTTTAATGTAGAAATAAAATTAATTCTTAAGATATCAATGTGTATACTGGTATTGCGTTTGTCAAATGTTTGTATTATATATTACTTTATTAAAGAAAATCAGACGTTTTTAATATACTGGAGTATTTGTAAAATATAGCAAGTATGACAATAGGAAAAAAATATCTAAAATATTGCTGATTTTTTTTAAATATTGACGAATTTGTAATCAAAGGGTATTATGAAATATATAGATTAAACATTATTATGAATTATATCAATTTATAAAACTTTTGGGAATAAAAATAGTTTTATATTAAAAGCACTCATATTTAAAACCCAACTTTTGTGGATATTATATATGAAAGTAATTGTGCGAATTGTTCCAACCCTTACTTTACCTCTACTGAGAAAATTGAAAAAATATTTCTTTGTATGTGCTTTTATAGAATGAAAAACTTTAAGAGTAATTTAACCATAAATACGTCTTTTAAGGGATTTATATTTGTACACTGTGTAATTTATGTATAATAACAATATTTTTTACCAGACTTGAACGTTATACAGTGCAGACTTATAAAATCCATATAAACACATAGGATATAAATTCATATAAACAGAGCAGTGACTCGAACAAAACATATGAATAATCTAACGAACATAAAAAATAATCATTGATAGTAGAAATGTAAGAGGAAAAAAAGACACATTTGAAAATAAATCAACAATCACCGTCAAGACTTTAGCGTCTTTTTGATATTTCAAAAATGTTTTGTGGGTTGGGTGTATTTTATGCCACTGTAGAAAAATCACAACGAATTCATAAAATAACAATAAGAATTATTCCAAAATTTGTTGACTTATGAATTATTAAAGACGTTTTAAATAAACATATCATAGGCAGTTCGTCGTAATAGGACCGTCAACAGACAATTTCAGAAAGCATTGTCCGCTTTGGAAGTATCGAGTTATGAATAATTCTTCGCATCAGATTCACATAGCCAATTGTCACGGTCCATTGTGAGAAGGACCCTCGTTTGACTTCCATTGTCCGCTCTTCCAAGAGTTTGGTCAACTCGCAGGGAAGTGGCTTCAAACAAGTTGATACGTCACCTAACAATGTCTTCTGACACTTGGATTGTCACTACCGACACTATAGCTGGACATATTGTTATCCAGGAACAGGTAGCAACGTCCAAATTTTCCTGGGCAGTCACATCTACAAGGGCAAATACGCAATTGACATAGGCAGCCTGTAAGAAGGGCAACTACGTTTTTTTTTCAGTGTTGATATAACAGAATTTATTATTCCCGTTTTTGGATTATAGACGTACTTAGTTTATTCTCATGATATATTTATTCTATAAAATCTTGTAAAATAAATTATTCCACAATTTAAAGGATGCAAATTATTGCAATCAACAAACTTACTTTTTTTTCTCTTGTAATATAAAGCAAAACGGACACATCAATTTCTACCAATATCGTTACGTTTGAATGTTTCTTTAATGGTTAAATTTTTGATAAATCTTTATTTTAAGGAAATTATTGAAGTTTTAAATTAATTTCGAGAGATATATTTGCTGTCTGCCTTATTGCAGTATATAGCAGCTGCCTGCCTTATTGTAGTATATACCTGATTATGCAGTATATATTGATTAAAACAAACAAGAGTAAAACAAACAAAATAATGAAATAAGCTTAAATTTCTGCCAAATAACTGAAAAATATAAATCTGGTATTAACTTTTTAGGAATATGAATTTCAAATATATCAAATTTATATAAATTACAGATTTCAATAGCAAAATTTTCTTTTTTTTTTTATTATATTTCTCATTGGATATTTTTCTACCCTTGGAGAAACATGTCTCGTTATCTTGCACTGGCAAAACCCCTTAAACCGACCCTGTCCGTAACGACATTATTCAACAATAAGACATTCGACATAAATAATAACACAATTGAAAATATAAAGTTGTTTGTGCATGTCAGTTTATGATATAAAAATACATTTACTTGTATAATAAACTCGTCCCCAATTTTTGTGAAATTTGAAGAAAATGATAAGTTTTCGTTTAGTGATGGTCGATCGTTCTAATTTTGTGTGAAATTGCTAAAAATGTGATCTTTTTATAAACTCAAGATTTAGATATTTTTTTCTGAAAGTGCGTATTTTTAGAATATTTTCTATTTAATTCAGAACATTTTTTTTTTAATATTAGAGAAGAAATAACTTAAACAAGAATCTAAGAAATACTTATTTCGTAAGGCATATGCCTATGGGGATGCCCATGGACCTAATAACTTCGCTCTTTTGTCTTAAAATTCAAATCTTAACAATAATTTATTGAAAACATTTATAAATTATAAAACCAAGAGGTTCAGGAGGTCAAGGCTTGATTTAAGTTACACCGCAATGAAAGTATAAAATTGTAGAAATTTTTTATTGTTTTACCCCTAAAATAATAATATAATTATATGTATATAAAAAAATATTCTCTCCAAAAAAACATTAAAATTTGTTGAATTATATTTCGTGCTTTATTTGTTTATTTTTACTATAAAATAATTTTATCCGATACTTGATTACGTTGAAAATTTGACTAATTTTCATGTAAAAATGTATTCATTTCATAAAAAAGATATTCTTATATTTTGCTAGAAAAAACGTTATTTTAAGATGACTTAATGAACCCTACCGATTTTTTTTTCTCGCGATTTTATCCAAGTATTATTTATACGTACCATAAGGTTTTGATTTAAGATATCCAATAAATAAACGGTTTTCAATAATATATTATAAAACTCTAAAAATAATTATATAAAATGATGTGTAGTTTAAGTAAAAAACAGGTTCCCTAAAATGTATATCTCTTTGGATCTTGGATGAAGGTTCAAAATATATTACAGGATAGAAAAAAATGTGTGATATTGTCGCAATTGAATATATCGACATATTGAATAGGAATTGATGCATCCGAGACCCAAAAAAGGATTATCACTTTTTTGGAAGGATTAGTAGTTATTTGATGTCTCGCTACTGAATTCGGAAGAGATCTGACATTTATTAGATATGTTACTTATAAAAGAAATAACGGAATTGAAAAAAATAAAACTCAACAGGAAGTTATATGATTTCAAATCACCCTAATAAATATCAAATTTAGACGATTTGTACACAAATTTTGGTTAAGAAAGATAAATCGTTATTTTAAAATTCCCGAAAAGTTTCAACTTGCATAGCGCTGAATGTGCGTTGATCCAAGAGTTAATAATATACACCCTTCAAGGTCTGCTGGTTAGACGCATGCCTCTGAATCAGAGAAATGCGAGTTCGATTTCCATTGGTATCCATTTTTTTAAAGGATTTCTTCAGATTTTCCCTCAGGGTCTCTTTAACATATTTTTAGATGGTTGAGAGAAACTGCCACATAGCAATAAACCAGTCAGGTTAAACTGTATTCAACGAAATTATAATGGAAGTCAATAATCGTAGAAAAAGTCTTAAATGAAGAAAAGGTTTAAATTAAAGAATATATGTTTTAATTAAATTTCCACTATGAATGACTTATATAAATAGTTAAAATACTAAACAAAAAATTACTTGCTTATTCCACTATTTATGCTTTATTACAGATACACGTGTTTCTACCTCATACCCCGAAACTCCCTTCTGTTGGTGAAAAACAAATGTCGCGGTGATTAAAGGTAATCAGTGGCATTATTCATTTATAATTCATTTAAAACCCTATTTTTTTACATTAAAGGTCTCGCGATAGGAGTTAAAACCACGTGCCATAGTGAAAATGTTCAATAAAGGAAATAACAAAGTTATTTGTAGTTAAGTACATATTCTTATGTTGAGCTCTACAAATTTTGTACATGATACTAAACATCGTAAGATTGATTGACTTTCATTCGTGTGATTTAGGCACCGAGCATTATTTCGAAAAATAAAAATTTAAATAAAACCATATCACATATCGTTAGCTTCGTACAAACCTTATTTCGTATAAGATTTATATAATATAAGTGATAAAATACAAAGTTAAATAATGGGGTTATTTCATTACATAAACATTGTGCCACTATGTGTTTAAAATGAATATAAAAAACACCTATACTGCATGATATCTAGTAAACTTTACTATAAAACTGTTTTCCTTATCTATATTATTTTGCATTGCATAACTTTTTCGTATTATATAGTATAATTTAGCAGGTATATTGCCATGTGGAAATCTTTACTTACCAACTAGAAAGATGTTACAGACTCTTGAAAAAAAATCTTATACCAACATGAATCGAATCCCCAACCCCCGATTTGGACAAAGACGTATTACCAGGTAAAATACGAAGGTCTCATATTTTGATACCATTTTGGTATTTTGGGAAATTATAACCAATAAAAGAAATAGTCAAAGAAATATACAGGAACAAAATAATACACATGTTTTTTTTTCTACTTCGCAAAATAATTTACATTCCAAACATAAAAATATTTCAATTTATTTCACTGTGTAGGAAATTGAAGTCTTGCGTCAATCGACATATGTCTATGAAAGTGGCGTTTGCATGAAATGCAATAAATGTTTTGTTGACGTGGCAAGACGAGTGTGAATCTATTGACAAAAGCGTCAATAACGCCGGGTGTCACAAATAAATTCTTCGAAAAATTCTATAATTTTACCTTTACCTGTGCAGACGAATTGACATCATACTGAACCCTTTGTAGCTTCAAGTATACTGCGTTCCAACATTTAAGAAAGAAGCATAAATAATTAACTTTTATTTTTAATAAACGAAAGATTATAAAATATTTCTTCGACGAGCCCTCCGATTCCTTGGGCACATTGCTCGTGTCCTAGGAGACAGTTTGGAGAGGTCTGTGGTTACTGGAGGCGTGGAAGGATGACGCACAAGAGAAAGAATCCCAACGCGTTGGACTAAGTGAGAGACGCAACTGGACTACCCTTAACAACTGCCTTTCGAACAACGGAGTGCAGGGATGGTTGGAGAAGAGTCGTCAGAGGCTATCATGGGAGTCACGATCCTCAGTCGTAAGCAACACGACATGATGGAATAAAATAAAGAAATAGCACTGGATTAACAAGTCCAAATCAGTTACGAGTATATCCACCATCAAATTAATTTTCATTTAACATATTTATTTTTGAATCACAGATATATTCTACTTAAATATCAAATTAATATTAAAAGAAGTTTTATTTTTCAAAAATGAGGACGTTTTCTCAAATACAATTTGCAATATAAATATTAGAATTGGGCCAATATTTGCGAAAAAATCTTGATCTTAAAGTTGAATGTATTAAGTTAGATGAAGAAGAGATAAGTTGAGCACGTGGAATGAATAAATAAAGAAAGACTAACAAAATTAGTGCAAGCGTGAAGGGAAAGTGTGGTAAAAAATGACTAAGGAAAATATGATTGGATAAATTGAATGATATATTTGAAAGAATAAAATGCAGACACTCAGAAAAATCGTCGACACTCTATAAGACGGGTGGGGTGAATGGGTGTAGAAGAAGTGAAACATATGTGTCGAGATAGAAAAGTGTGGCACTCTGTCCTCTTTACCTATCCCAACAATGTAACGTCGTAATGGTATGTATGTAACATTTAAAGAATTATTAATTGGATTAATCATTTCCGGTTTTTATACCATTTACCTGTTGGGGTAGACATAGAGAACAGAGTACCAAACATTCCTACCTTGACTCACATCTTTCACTTCTTCTACATCCATACACCTTCTCATACAACTTCTATGATTTATCTGACTTTCTAAGTTTTCTTCTTTTAAAATATCATACACTTGATCCAACGAAAGTTTCCTTGGTATTCCTTCCTCACACCTTCCACTTGCATTTGCACTATACATGTATTTATTTTATTAGTATTTTTTCATTCATTCGTTCCATATGTCCGAACTATCTAAAAGTGCTCTTCTTCATCTTACTCGACATACCAGCCTTTAGTTCATATTCACTCCTTATCACTCAATTCCGTATTTTGTCATACATTGTCACCCCATGTATTCTCTCGGTACACGCATTTCTACAGTATTTATTCGGCTCCTATCAGTCTTTTTCTACGTTCAGGTTTTACTTTTATACACCAAAGTTGACACCAAAATGCCTTTTGTAGAATATACAATATACATGTTGTGGTGCTCCACTAACTTTGGTTCCTATCGCCAAGATATATTTTTTTTTATTTTTTTTATTTTAATGTTGCTAAACGTTTGGAAACCAGTATAGATAAGATGATATTTGCGAGTGAATGGGTGCCAATCATATCGACACCTGGAAAGGCGACATCCACAGTACAGTAGCGACATAACCCTCCCCCGGGCCTGTTCTGTGGGCGCCCTAGGGTATGCTGTTCCTAGGAGTACCTACTCCTTCAGGGATAGTACTTTTAGATTAAAATGATGCAAAATAAACACCGCGCATATCGTCCTTGTATTTGAATATTGCGTATATATAGTATATACCACTTTATTTCAGTGTTGATAAAACTAATGTAAAAGTGTACAAGCGTTAAAGATGTCATTTTCAAACAAAAGCATTTTGTTAACAAATACAAAGTAACAAACTTATTAAAATAAATAGTAACAACCATACTTTACAGTTACTTTTAAAACGTTGTGCGTTATTTAACAACACTGCTAAATTTTAAAAAGATAAACATTGTTTTGGGGCCTTTGTAATAACACTGATTATTTTTTTGTTTTAATAATTTTTAAATACTCCTTAAAATCAAAACACTGACTTTGAGTTTTAAGTTTTTATTTCCACTCTTGGAGTGATAATTTCGACTACACCATCATCAACAAAAAATGTTAATGCCTAGCAAGTCAAAACAATCACCCAAGCAGTTGAAATAAATGTGTAAAATTTTATATTTACGTTTTGATTTTTATTTAAATGTTAATTATAGAATTCCATAGTCTCAATGTAGTTTCGTTAAATATATATTTTTTATTACCACAAAACTAATTCAATAAAATCAACCTAGTGTTTTATTACCACAAAACTAATTCAATAAAACCGAGCTAGGCAAAAGCCTAAAAAGGCAACAAACCCAGATGCTTATAAAGTGTGTGTCCACTTTGAATTGAGCGTGTTTTTTTCATATATACGTATGTTATATACCTATTACGTATTTATAACATTTTCTGCCATGTATAAAAAAAATTATAAATATTTAACAAACCTTTCGGTTTACTGTACGATGTACATAAAGCTAATAGGAAAAAAACTATAGTCGATATGTTTAATAGTATTTCTTATTTGTTGATTTTGTAAGAAGTCTATTGCAAAAAAATTTCGAACATACCTTAAGTGAAATCAGACTAGAATTCTTTTTGAAAAATCCAGTTTTCCCGTGCTGAAAGTCAGGAATCTTATCAACTAGGAAATGGAGGTCAACTATTTTCGAGATTTTAATAAAATTAACCCCAGTTTTATTTACTTGTTATTACCAAATTCACATCTTAACACATCCCCTTGTACGCTGAATCCGAATAAAAGCTACCTGCTGCTTTAAGTAGATTTTACACATTTAAGATATATTTCGAAGCGTTACAGAAATCATCCCCTCGTCAACCACTTCTCAAAAAGATAAAGCCAATAATAATATTCTTGGAAATAAAAAATTGACGGAATGTCAAAAAAACTGTTGACAATAAATTGTACGATTGTCTGACATGAAACCAGCCTTGGGTTCATACCCTAATTTTACCATTTATACGTGACCCCCCCATCTAATTATTTTCATTTATTTGTGTAACGATTTTATGCGATTTTTTTTTAGGGAAAAAAACTAGATTTGCAATATCGTAAAAAGTGGTAAATCCAGTTTTTGTTAAAATTTCAATAAAAATCTAGGTTTCTCGATTTAATTGTTCACCGACAATTCCGAAGGTTCTTTATGTAAAAATGGTGAAACGGTTGGTTCATTGTTTGAAAAGTGTGATAAAATTGTTGAAATTCATACCCATATGTGGTTAAAAGAAATTCATACCCATATGTGGTTGAAAGTAAGAAATCAAAAGATTATTTTTTTAGTGACAAATCGTCAATTTTAAGTTCAATATAAATATTTTAATATCGCGGAAACTAATGTTCTAAATAATTATTTTATTTTTCAACGATATATTATAATATTGATCTTATACTAATAAAACAAAAGTCTTCCTACTGACGACTTGCGTGGACCAGTTGGTAAGACGCCTGTCTTCCAATCTGGGAATTATTGATTCGATATCCGTTGGTACCCTGATTTTTTTTAAAAGCATTCCACTCTGGTGTTTACTTAGAGCCTCTAGGATTTTTTTAGTTGGTTCTAAGAGATTTTCACATTGCAACTAGCCAGCTTGGCTTTACATTTATACTTTGTATACAAATAAATTGTAATACAGTTAATAATTCTAAATTGAACCAAAAATTATTACTTGAAAATTCATCTATTTTTTCTCGATTATTTTTCTGAAACAACTAATCAAAATAGTATATCTCATGTATTTATGTATCATAATATTATATAAATAGGCCAAAACCCATACGATGGTTGTCGTCAAAGAAAGAATACGAGAATTGAATTTTGTAAACAAGAGAGCGCGAGAGGAATACTTGGATTCTCTCCGAAAGTAATTCGAAATATGAATCTCGGTGGGTCCGTGATACTGAACAAATTTTAAATACATAGCTAACAATTTTTGAACCGGTGTTAAAGGGAACGATGTATAAATGATATATTTAAACAAATTTTACATTTATGAATACATATTTTCATAAATGTAGAATTTGTTTTACTTCCGTGAATATTTCACGGGTTGCAACTAGTTATTACTTAATTATAAAAAGTACCTAAAGGAATTGGAAAGAAGGTCGTTTTTCTTTCTAAGATATGTAAGTATACACATAAATTTATGTTGTTCTTTAATTAAAATTACTTATTTATTTTTACTTACTACTGACTGTTGATTTTATTATTTAAAAAACTATATTGATTGTTGTTTTACCTCGTTTAGTAACTATTAACTTATCTCTCAATAAATCATGGTTGCAATTCTGTCACAGATATTATGTATCAATTATTTTTGCTATGTCTCCCCTTCTATACTGCGATATAACCAAACTTCTAACAACTCTCTTAAATATGTTTTTTCACTCTTGATGGTGCTAATAATATGTGCCGAAAACCACCATTTATAACAACTTGGAAGAGCTAAGAGGATTTTCAAGATGAGTGAACACAGCGCAAGTGGCTTCGTTTGGAGGGTAGCTCTCGATTCCGAGTTTTTGATCTTCAACAAGGGCTGAATAGGACAGTAAACCCCTCATCCAATTATTGAGTGGTTATTTTTTTAGGATACCACTTTTTTAGGATACCATGTTTTGAAAATTAAACCGTGTATTTTTATTGGATACTGCTGTAGTTTTTACTAAGAAATAAATATAACTTTTTGCGAATACAGCTTAAAATTTTCTGTAATTTATATTTATTCGCTTTAATTATTTCACAATAAAATTATATTACTTACTTATTGCAAGAAAACTTTTGTTTAATTATTTGCCATTTTGGTGTATTTAAGATTAAATTTTATATGGAATCTTTACATACACTTTTATTTCTGATATACATAAGATATATGTGAGCTTGAAAACACGACGTAAAGTTCTCAGTTTTGCAGTTGATACAATTGTACAGAAAAATAATGAAACATTCAAAATATCACAAGATGTGTTAATAAAGGTCATAAAACGACTGAATTACAATGGTATACAAAAATTGTTTGCTCTATTCAGTATCATAAAAATTGGACTGCCAAAATCTTAACTACAATGGAAATAAAACCACAGGAAAGTACAGAGAGAAAACAATGTGGAATAAAATTGACGCATAATCATCATGAAATAATCAGACGAAAAATATAGCTGGTAAATAAAATTAATTAATTTTCATTTTTAAAAACCTAAATGGAGGTGCTGAAAGAAATTTGCTAAAAACGCTATATTATTGATTATGTCAATCAATTTCACGATATGGGAAAATTATGCATCACAGTAGTTGTAATTTATTTTTATCAACCTTTATGTCTTTAAACCTCCACAACGTATTTAAATCTCAATGTCTTTAAACTCCACAACGTCAATGCCTTAACTATAAACAACACATCACAGTAGTATAGTATATGGTAAAAAGTAAAAAGCATAGTGTTGTTAGCACAACAGCACATTTCTACAGCATTTTTTCGGTTCTTTTCAGGGTTTTTTTCTACATCCACGTTTCACTCCCATACATCGAAATTGGTTTTTAATATAAATAAATTATTAGGATGAAATGTACATTTATTCTGATAATGCACATTTCATCCTCATATATCTTTAGTTAAAATTAAAAAGTTAAAACGTTTTTATTTCAAGAATATTTAACTTTAAAATATTTGAATTATAAGGATATATGTAATATTTTAATTGAAGGTCAGATAAAAATTAGACATAAAAATATCCCTTACAAAAATTAATTCAGTCAGAGCAAATAAAAAATAAACAATTATGAATCTCATCACTTACCTCCCAGGCATATTTCGGATTAGCTGGCAACGACGCCCACTTCCCAGCAAAAGGTCCATATCTCACTCCTCTCACGACTGTCACTCTTGCCCACACTCCTTCGATCCCGTCTCTTCCACTTCTCACAAGGAGTTCAGCAGGCACCACCAGCTCTTTACCTTTAAGTCTTATATCTTTTACATCTCCAAACTTGTCGTGGCTCTTCGAAATCGCTTCAGCTGACCTGACTCTCAATTGTTCTGCTCTTTGTTCGACAGATTTTCTTTTCAAATCTACCACATCATTATTTGATACTTGTTCTTGAGCACGGATTTTAAGAGAGTCCGTAAAAGTTAATTCTCTGGGGCTGTATCTTGATGACTCTTCGGGACTGGAAACAACGACCCGTGCAGGACTATAATGTGATTTATTTTGCTTTGTATCCGATTCATCGCTCTCGTTGAGAGAACTCGTCTGATAATAAGAATTGTCTAGATACTGTTGCGGTGTCTTCTTTCTTCTGTGAACATTCTCTGTATTCTGAGTAGTCTGACTATTTTCAGTCGTGATCGGAATTATTTCGAGTGCACTTTGGAGACGACAAGTTTTTGGAGATAACTGTCCAGAGTCCATGGAGTCAGGGTCTTCTTCTTCTCCAGTTGTTACTCCAGATACTTCCAGCTCGTCACCACTACTCCCTGCAAATAAAGATACAACAATTGGTCAGAACACAGTAAATATTTTGTAAAGTACAATTTAAAAAATATAATATAATAATAACATATAACATTTTATCCAGCGATTTCACAAAAAAATGTTTGAAGAGACTTGCCTTTTGTATTCTACGATTCATTGCCATTTTCAAGTGTTATATAATAGGCACAGCATTTTTTAACAAAAAAAACGACATTTTATCTCTTAAAACAGTGGTTTTCAATATTTTGGTTTCACAGTGACCTTATAGCAGGCGCCAAATAGCACACTTTAAAAACCTTTGATTTAAGGTATAATTTTAAAATATACAAAATATGTATAGCAAAATATTCACACAAAACATAGACGGCAAATATTCATATAAAATATATACAGCAAAATATTCATACAAAATATAGACGGCCAAATATTCATATAAAATATATACCTACAGCCAAATATTCATACAAAATATATACAGCAAAATACTCGTAAAAACATATACAGCAAAATCACACAAACTATACACAGCAAATATTCGTACAAAATATATACAACAAAATATTCATACAAATTATACATAGAAAAATATTCATACAAAATTTATACAATAAAATTAGTAGTAGCATAATCGAATGCTTGGTTTAAACTTTCATCTATAGAACTGTCTGTACCAAAACTTGGGTCAGTCAGTTCACTTATCGAAACCAGGCGTAATGGCATGTGTAATGGGTCCAAGACTTAGCCCTGCGCTACCGACAACACTTTCAAGTGCCTATGTTTGTAGAGATTACGGCACTTGAATGGCCTGGCTGATATTATCACCGTCGCGACTCGAGTATATCCTTGTGTGCATTCAGTTTACTATTTATCTACCGAAAAGTAAACAAGGACTGCCACAGGTGAAATGCAGGTGCGCTGATACTGGCCCATTGGGCTTATCGTATCGGTTTCCAGCACCATTGATTGGTGCTCCAGACGTCTCTTTTTAATTGCATTAAAAATAATACTTACCTTTTTGTTATATCATTATATTATTTGCATTATTTTGCGTTCCCCCTTATTCGTGTTATTAGATTTGATTACAATTTTGCGAAGAATCTAAATATTCAATTTTACGATACGATTGAGTTTATTTCATGAAATCTTTTTAAGGCACTGTTTTTGTTATTTATTAGGGATTTAATTATTAACTGTACATGTATATAGCTAATGTGCATACGATTATATTGAAATTGATCTCATATAAATATATATTTCGTCTTTCATGTACGATCTTCATTTCTATGCAGATAGACTCGTCAACCAGTACTAATCAGGTAGTAGGTACGTTAAGAATTCATTTGTAATATGGCCAATCGTTTGCATCTCACAACATATCCAAAGGGAAAAGTTATACAAGTACAGTCATAATCTCTTTTACTCTTCTCCAGGTCAGACTAGGAAGAGAGGCTCAAGCTGATATGGAATTGGATCCTGAATGAACCATCAGTTTCTCGGCTCTTACTGAGTTCATAAGTCTCTCCAAAGATCCGTCCTGTATACATTCTGGCATACAGAGTGATACTTGAGGGTAGGGTATACTTAAATGGACGTAAATTAGTTATTTTATAATCGATTCACAGCATACGCCTCGTAATTTTTTCAACATATTGTATAAAAGGGATTTGTTCCAAAAATATTCCAGAGTCTTCCAGATTATATCTAGTACTCGGATAAAAATAACTGTTTCTCATTGCAAAGCAATTCCGATTCAATAACTTTTGATCATTCGAGTGAAAAGTAAATTTACATTTAACGATAAATTACATTATTATTTCACTAATTACCCATAGTAATTAGTGAATAAAAAAGTAATTTACTATGCAATATTGTATTGTCGAGTTCCACAAATTTAAACCCGAAACCTTTAATAAAGTATATTTTCCTTCACAAATAATAATAAATATTCACAAAAGTTCGTTTACAGTTGACGTTGTAAAGTGTGTTTCTCTTTTTTCATGATTTTACAAACTCTCACAATGGATTTAGCAAAATGAATGACATTCTTATGACAATTTGAAAATCGTAATTTTCCTCGGACACGTGGCAGACAAAAGTGGCGGTTGTGGTCAAAGATGAGCCCATTTCGATGAAGCTCGGATGGTAACAGAATCTAACACCCATTCACATGCAGATGAAGCCGTCACACAATGCCATGTTTTAAAAACAACCTTTTGTTTTGCATCTTGCCACAATGCAGGTGTCCTCAACAATTGAATAAATAAAAAAATATAAAAAGCCTCAATCATTTTTAATTAATGCGATGTAATGTAATGTAATAATAATATGTAATAGTAAATAGTCTTCATTATTCGCTTATTTTTTATGTTTTTCTAAATAATTTGTAAAAGCGCTCCGAAATTCATTATAAACACAAAATTATTCGAAATGTGTATAATAATATTTTTCTACTTTTTCGAACATATATGATATTTTAATAGTGCTTATCCTATATTTGAGTTTTTTAATTTTATTTTTTGAGAATTTTTTATTGAAACATGATTATTCAACTTAAAATATATGATATTTATTTATTTGAAATACGAACCAAATTATTTTAAACATTAATTATACGCACGTCTGAAGAATGTTACATCGTAACTTTTTCTAAATATTTAAATGAAAATTTATATAAAACTAGTGAAGTATTTTTATGCGAAGACATTAATGAAATATTTTAATGTTAATATTAATTTCGATATAAATTTTACTTTTTGCATGGGTTTGCCAACCAGTAGCGTGCCGAGGTTTTTTCTGCGCCCATTCAATAGTATATATTTTATAATCGCAAACAAAACATGGTGTAATTTTTTTTCTAGCTTAACAATAATAAATAATAAAAAATATAGGTACTATGAAATTAAAATCTGACTTTCAGATTGATATTTTACTATAATTTTGTTCATTAAAAATTTTAAGTTATTTCGCAAAATTTTTAAAGTACACATTATTTAATTTTGTTTGAAAAATGAATTACTCAAGGCGCATATTCTTATAACTCTCTTATTTGTGGTATGCGTCGAAATAAAATATTTTAAAATCTAGGCAGCAAAATTTATTTTAATCAATATTCTCGAACAAAAACTGAAAAAAATGTTTTTTTTTATTTTATCAAATCTGATCCGATATACCTAAAATTTAACTGATTTTTAACGTTATGTTTTAAATTTTATTCCTGCTCCATGACATAATTTTTCACCCATAAAAATGATATCACAGAATGAAATTTTTATGATTTATCTCTAATTATTCCTAAAAAATATTTCATTAACTTTATTTAATGTTTTCACGAGACACTAAATCAATAAAGTTTCATTCCTCTGTACTTACAGGTGATGCAGACTGCAGACCGTGTTGAATCGAAAATCTTCCTCTTTGGACCGTCTCGAGTCACGTTTCGGATATTAGTTTCAATATTATACATATTCAAAACACTTACTCGGAACTTACGACTCCTTTCAATAAGCTTCGCTTCGATACGTCTTCTCAATGAGTCAGGGAAGTTCAACAACTTTTTTATAATGATCTTTTCTTTTTTATATAAAATTAGAACATAAATCATTAATTGTTGGTGCATATTAGAATTTAGTTTAAAACACTCACTTATATGTTTTTAATTAATAAAAATTTCGCTTATACTTTTTCAAGGAGTTAAAATATTTTTGCTCTTAATTTTACGTATATTACTTTATAAGGTTTCTACTCAAAGAATGACATTATTTTTCTATGGGTGTAATTAAATATGAAGATATCAAATACTTTAATTTTACACACATTTTAGCCTTTTTATCAAGACTTTCGAGATACTTTTTGTTATTTTTTTCTAGCTCGACTTTGAGTTTATTTTTTATCGGCATAAACATTTCGATATCAATATTTACGTATGGTTTCTAGGTCAATTTTACTACACTTTAATGAATGAACTACATATGAATGAACATAAACATATGAACGTAACCACAAAGAATTATATTACATTTTACTGGGAATTTATTATTCTTGCCTTCCTCGATAATGGGATGGGAAAATATTGTTTTTAACCACGAAAAATGTCGTGGTCAACAATAATTCGTGGTTTTTGGCGCCTCCTTGTATTCTATCAGAAGCCCACCACAATTGAATACTTAAAAGAGATAATATAATGGTTTTAAATACCCACATCAACTAGAAAACGAAGAATTTTGTGATTCATTTAATTTTCTACCATGTTATCAAACTTATTAATGTTCATTACTTCCTATATAAGATAATAAACTGTATAATTATTCAAGAAATTTAAGACTTTGTTATTATTTTATAAACGTTGTGTGGTTTTCTTGATTTTTAGATTTTTTTATAAAAGTATAAGACACTAAAATTACATTTTTACATTTATTACGTATCAAGGAAGAACATAAATAAACTTGACTTGTATAAAATATTGTTTTAGGTTGCATCTAAAATTCTATTATTTTCATTAAACTATTTTTAAGCAATAGAAAAACAACGAGTTATACTATTTCATGACACTTTTTATCCCAAGAGAAATAATTATTTAAAGCCATATAGTTCCCTACTTAAACACCCAAGAAGAAAATTTAAAGTGTAAAATTATTAATAATCATTACATTTTTAAACAAAAAGAAAAATGAGATGAATTAAAATTTTAACAATGTATAAAGTAACATTAAGAAAAATATGTTGACAGCTAAATATTAAATAAATATCCAGCGCCCATTGAAAAAAAATACCGATAGTAGTAACTTTTTTGTTTTGCAGCTAGTGTCGGCCCAGTACTGATACCGCATTTTCCTCGTTTTATCAATTTATTGATCTGCGCCCACTGACGGAATTTAACAAACACGCTTAATTATTTACGGTTAGTAAAACTTAATATTCTTTAAAACTATCTTTAACACATTAAAATTAATTTTTGGCTGAGTAAATAATATCTTTGCTCAATTCATGATACATTAAAAATTGTATTTTACTATTTGAGAAGTTTAAAATGTCACAAAATGGAGTTGTGGGACAATCCGTAGAACAAATGTTTTTCAAGTTTTACAGATTGTTATAAATTAACACATTAAGTAAGAAAAAATATTATAGCCCTTTAAGAAATATAATTATTTTATCTTCAACACCTGCCTTTCTTTTGATAATTGAAGGGAACTAGTTTATGGCGGTCTCCGTCGTCTAGTTGGTAAGATGCCAATCTCTCAACTCGAGAGTTTACAAGTTCGATTCCCGTTGGTACCAAATTTAATTGTAAGACTGAAAAAATGGTTCAAATCTGGTTTTCACATAAGGCATCTTCAACGCCTTTCTGGTTGATTGGAAGAGATTGTCACACAGCAATAAACCTGCGAAGTTTGGCAGTATACATAGTACGATAAAATAAGAACAGTTTTTTTTATTTATTTCGCGAGCTGTTTATTTTATATTCAGCCCATCTTTGCCTTACTTTGATGAAACTGTCTGTGATATACATTTCAATTTTCAGCCATATTGGATCGGCAGTTTGTATTTGACAGGTAAGTATTTACAACGCATTTTGGCACGTTTGCGATTTTTTCATTTAAAAAATAACTTGACAAAGAATTTAATGAAAATTTTCATTCTTTTTTTTATCAAGTCTCGTACAACGAAATTTTTATACAGTATGTGGTCGGAAATTATGTTTTTATACGCATTATGAGTAAATTGAGCAATAATTTAAATTGACTCATTTTGTCACTTAAAAATTTCATAGTTTATTATAATCTACAATTATGAATCATAAATCTACAAATATGTTTTGCTAAAACAGTTTATTTAAGGCTCAGCAAACAAAGTGTCATTTCGTACTTGTTTAATATGCCATCGACCTTATCTATATTATTCATTGTAAGCTCTTCAAAAGCCATTTTACTGGTAAAACCTTATATAACCTGGATAAAGTATTTGACCCATCAATAAGTAAGAACGCATTTGTATTCTAGATAACCGAATTCCTTAATGATCATTATAGGGAATGTCTAGTGATAGAGTGTGATGGTCAGCGATCATGTACATGGAAAACGCATGTGCTTATATTGGTTTATTGTGTGCAAACGGTTACCCTTCAGCAATTTAATAATCTTGGTAGATTAAACCCAAAGTTCCGATGGTAAGGAAATCAAAGTTCCAAGATGATCGGCATGTTGAATCTGCTATAGTCTTTCATTATAAAGTTATTTAGATAGCGGTATTTTTGTAATGTTTAATAGCTCTCTAAGAATCTATGAAAAGAAATAGATCAGCTACAGAAAATCATGAAATAAGAAAAAATTAGACAAGCCCGGAAGTGAATTTGCCAGGAATCCAACCTGTGTCCCCCCCTTGCTTAGCATGAATGTTAACCGTTAAACCACGGTCGCCTTCTTTTATAATGGACAATCAAAATGTTTTTTTATTTATTTTATTCATACTAAGAAACAAAAATACCAGAAGTTTTTTTAAATGTGGCGCTTTCGATGAATTCTGCGAGTTGACTAAGTCCATAATACTCGTAATGACACTTGAAAACGAATTAATCAAGATAGGGAAGTATTATCCAGCATCAAAAGGAGAAAAATTGACTAAAAATGCGATTAAAAAATATGAGATCTTCCAACTTATATTGCATACATACCGTCACGTGATTTCCCTATTGGGGTAAACTGAGAGGACAGAGTGCCAGACTTTCCTATCTCGACATATACATATACGAGTATATCACCTCTTCCACATTGATGCACCTCGTACAACTTATACTCGTAAGAGTTCAATTACTTCTAAATTTTCTTTTTTTCAAAATATCATTCACTTGGCCTTACCATACTTTTTTCGTTATTCTCTATCACGAGTCCCTCTCACATTTATACAGCATATTGTAATATTAGCATTTTTTCATTCATTTGTTCCATGTATTCAAACCGTCTTCAACTGGTATAAAAGAGAAAATTCAGGACAGAAGTACGAGAAGAAGCATCTTCTGGTTGAAGATCTTGCAAGAGTGGTTTGATTGTGGTACCAAGTATTTATTCAGAGTGGCTGCCTCAAAGGTCAAGAAATATAACCTCTGAAAAAGAGTAACATTAAAGAAGAAAAATATTAAGAGTATTTAAAAAGTAAAAACTAATAAGTGTATTAAATATTTATTCTAACAAATGGTTTATTAATTCTAACCAATGTTTTATTTATTCTAACAAATGTTCCTTGATTGTATTAGTTAATGTTTATTGTCTATTGGTAACATCTTTAAATTAACGAAACCGTAATTAGTTGAAGTTGTTTGGTAAAATACATAATCAATCAAGATTTTTTTCGAAAATTTTTTTTTCTTAAAAAGAATTTATTTTTCTCCATGCAACCATGCAGGTCTACAGCTGATTTGGAATGCGCTCTCCGCCCAGTTGACAAGACGCCTGTCTTCCAGCCCAGTAGTTGCGAGATTAATTCTCGTTGATAACCAATATATTTTTAAAAGAGTTCAGGTCTGGATTTCATTTACAGCTTCTGTAACATCTTTCGGAAAGAGATTTACATACGATAATAAACCAGTTAGGTTGTGCTGTGCATAATGAAAGGGTAATACAATAAAAAGTTCTGATATGTTTTCCTCCAGTTGACAAAACCAAAGTTCAGCATATCCTGTACACCATCGAACCAGCGCGGTCTTGGACAGTTCAGATCCCACCACCACCTACACTGTTATGGGGACAGAATAAGTGCCCACCCAGTGCTATCGATAAAAGAAGATCTAAATCGTTATGTAGTGACGAAAAAAAGAACTGTCCAAAAAGTGTCCTCCGGTGGCAAAACTCCTGAGGGAGAAAATAATAGTACCGACGGCAGGCTTAAGGTTTGACGTCACGGAAGATGGAACATGACTCGTAGCAGTCGTAACACAGTAAATATACTTATAAAGCGGTTTAAGGTCTGAAGTTCAAATGAGTAAACAAGTCTTGGACATCGTCCTAGCGGTATTTTTCCCTTTAGAAACTCTTTTCTGTATATATTTTATATCTTTGTCACTCCCTGTTTCAGCCACGTCGCCAACCCAAGTCAACCTGCTTGACATTTGTCCAGGCATACGATTAATATATACTACTCAATGATAATCAATAATTTTAATATATTTTTCAATAAACTTTAGACGAATATGTGTATTATTTAATTAATTGTATTATTTCATTTTTAACTGCCTAATAATTAACGATTGCTTGTTTTTCTCGATATCTGTAAAAGTTTAATGCTATTTACTCTAACCCATGTGTTGGAGATGTTTGTGTTTGACTAAGATAAACTATTGAGGATATATTATAATTGTTTTATGGATTTTGATTCACCGCTAAAGTTTGTTTTACATCAGCATGCAAAATATTATATTTAATGCTAAAACAAAAATCAATATCATTATATTTGGTTATCGAATTAAACTTGAAATTAAAATTATTATCACTAATCAGAACTGAACTGGTGTACCTATATTATTCAACATAGATACATGCTTTCTTTTACGTTATTCTTAATCAATATTTGTTTCAACTTAACTGTAGGTACTTTTTTTTAAATTTCTAATCATTAAAAACAGTTTACATAAAACGAGAAGATAAATCTACCTCATGTGAGTATTATACCATAATATTTTTCAAGTTAAGCAATTTGCTTTATTTTACAGAAAACAAACAGTTTGAATCATTGTTTTTTAAAGAAATGCGTAAAATGTAATTTAGCGTTATAAATCCTTAATATTTTCAGACCTAAAAATATACAGTACAATCCATATGACTTGCTTCAAAAATGAATTTTGAGTTTTAAAATCGGAGAATTTTACAATAGTTCATAAACTCACGTGTATCAATATCCTATCAAAAAGTTTTGAGAGAAAAGTTACAACATTGTGCAAGAACATGGAGGAATATTATCCGGTACCCATGAGGACATCCGTGGCCTAGTTGTAAGAAACACTTCTCTTCCTTCCCGGGAGATGCGGGTTCGATTCCCGTTGGAACCCAATTTTTTTCAAAAAGGATTCCAGTCTGGTTTTCCTTTAGAACCTCCTTAACATCTCTCTGATTGATTGGAAGAGATGTCTACATGACAATAAGCTCGCCAGGTTATATTTTAGACAACGCAAATCTAATACAATAATATGATCGTTGGTAAAATAGGTACTTTAAAGAACCTTTGTACTCGTACATCGGTTAGTTAAATATTGGTTCACAACTGACAATAAAACTTGGTACTTCACCTAATAGGAAATAAATATTGTAATTAGCATACTAGTTTGCGCCTGGCCATAGCTGATTTATGAAAAATGACAGTGAGTATCCATCTGTGCAAATAACATGTGCAAAAGTATCTATATGCTCTCAAAAATTCCTGTTGCGGATGCATCTTTGCACAGGTGTTAGACGCTTATCCCGAGACAGAATTGCAAACTAACGAAGCACGTTTTCTCTGTTTATATAATTTATCAAGTACGCAATAACAAGAACATTAATTTGCTCATATATATTGCACACTTATAAAGGCACTCTCCATTCTAGAAGAAGATGGATTTTTTATTATACACATACTCGAATGACAAAAACGCTTATATTCGCATTCGATCCGCGCTTCCCCTTTCTTTCACTAACAGTATACTACCCTTTCTGAGGTGATTTGATTTCTATATATACTCGTATATCTTATTTAATCACAATTCACAAGTCATACAATCAATATTCGAAACATCTTATAAATATGATGAATGTGTAAAATAAATTTGTTTAACTGATATACCACGAATTTAATAAAAGCTTTCGTTTATCTCAGCAACAGTATAAACAGTGACTTTGTGAATGTTTTAAGCTCATACGCCGATTATTTTTCTTACTTAATTTTTTTTTAAGTTTCGCCACAAATTAATGCAAATAATTATCGGGATCGTAGTTAGTGGGCTATATAATTAGTGGGATCTAGTTGAAGTGTTTATTTACTCATTGAATTTTTTATTTGGTTGATAGATTAATCAATTTTAAAACTATCCCAACGTTGTGTCAATCGTGTTTTAGTAATTAATTATTTTTCCCTCAACGTTTAATACTTCCTGAAAGCGTTGCCTTGAAAACTTTTAATGTACATGCGTTTGATAATATTTTAAATAAGTTCATAAAGGCTGATGTGTTAAAGAAGAAGAAAAGGAGAACTTTGAGATGGTTTGGCCATGTAGAACGAATGAATGAAGAAAGACGAAAAAAAAACTGTGATAATGTGAGTGGAAAGTGTAGTCGAGTTAGACTAAGGCAAGTATGCTAGGATGAAGTGTGTGATATTCTGAAAGAAAGATATGTAAAAGGACAGGTAAATTGTTAGAACTATGAAAATGTGTATGAATGTAGATTAAACAAAAGGTATGTGTCGAGGTAGGAAAGGCTGGCGCTCTCTCCTCTGTGTTTATGTAAGTATGAATAATTATTTTGAGCAAACCTTTAGATATACAATAAAAATATATTTTAATGTATTTTCTCTACTAAAAGCTGTCTTTTATATTGTATTTTGTAAAAAGTCAACTAAACTTTATTATTAAAAAAAAGTAAAAAATCTTTAATTATTTCCATTTCCTTGTTGAACATACTTTAGGTAGATATGTTCTGGTATTACGGCGAATAATTAGATATGACAAAACAAAAAATCTGTTCTGAAACCGCATGTTCTATGTTATTTTGTCAACATTATTATTAACTTCCATGATTTAAGATTCGGAATTAAGGCTTTAATTTAGATTATTTCAAAATGTATTTACAATCGATTTATATTGGTATTGAGTAAGTTATAATTTTCTGACAATTGAGAAAAAACACATACGATAATATATTATTGAAATCAGTGTATCCAGACAAGACGAAATCACAATATTTTAACCATATTAATTTATGATAAAATTGTATAAAATATTTTGAGAATTCACGTCATATGTACTCGTATTTATCACTCATCAATAAAAGGGTATATATTGTATTTTACAAATCACTCAAAATAATAGTAAATATAGTCTATAACAAGTTTTTATAATTGACTATATCACTCATCAATAAAAAGGTATACGTTGTATGTTACAAATCACACAAAATAATAGTAAATATAGTCCATAACAAGTTTTTATAATTGATTATATCACTCATCAATAAAAAGGTATACGTTGTATTTTACAAATCACACGAAATAATAAATATTATGTTAATATAGTCAATTACAAGTTTTTTCTTCGTGTTCCAAATTCAGCGAGATTGTATTCTATAGATCTTTATAAATAATTGTTTAGTTACAATTTCCACTTATTTCAGAAAAATAATATTAATTATAATTCACTTTCCTCACTGTGCTATTATATAATTGATACAACTTTTGACATAACACCAAATGACTTTCATAACCAAGTTGTTAAAACGCGTGTCTTCCAGCCTATAATGTGCGGGTTCGCTTTTCGCTGGATTTCGATTTAAAAGAGGCATTGAGGGAAAATCAGACTGAAATACTTTTTAAAATATCTGGGTTCCAGCGGCAATCTTTTTGGTTGGATGGAAAAGATTGAAACATGACAATTAGCCCGCCAGTTTGTATTATATACAACGATTGTGTAATACAATACATTATAATTATATAAAAGTATCACGAGACAAATTAAAAATTTGTTCTATTTCAACATAATAGTCGAGAAATGTTAGAACACTAAATTTGAATGCAATAAGTATTTATGTACATACATAAGTATTATATATTTATTATAAATCATTCATATATTTATATTGATTATTCCTACTCATGTTATCTTATCATTAATTCTTAATATAAGTAGTATTAATTCTGATTAAATGTTGAAGGAATATTTTTTTCTAAAAATCAAATAAATTTAAGCACACTATTCTCTAAATGTTTCAATCTCTATTAGCGAATAGTAATATTTGCAGATCATAATTCCCCTCCTTCCGATCAAATACAGTATGAAACCGAGATCCAAAAATGTGACAAACAAACAAAGATATTTTTTTCTCTCCTTGAGATCTTTTGAAACAGTCGCGCGGGGCGAGCGATACGGAGAATCGGCGGAACAAATCAAATCAGCTTTCTGCAGGTCTCCGGGGTTTGTCAATATCACATAAACACGAAACCCCCAATTCTAGATTATGTCCCCAATAACAAAAGTTTCTCAAACTACTATATTCATTTTTCATCGATTTGAATAAAAGAACTAATGATTTTTTTTTATTTCAAATAATTTTCAAATAAATCGAATTTAATTTATCAGAACATCAAACTATTCTGCTTAAAGGGAAAACAGCTCTTCGAACAGGCATAACCGGAAAGTTGGTTCTTTTGTGTTTTACAGAACATAGTTCCTGCCAGTGTAGGCTTAAGTAATCATATATTACAAATTTAATGCGTTTTTCAAAATGAATTAGAAAAAAATAAATCATACATTCAAGATGAAAGATAATTCATTACATATTTAATATTTATAATCTGTACAATTTTTTCTTTCATTTCCGTGTCCGAACCATCAATTATTAATTATGCCACGCGTTTCCCGTAGGAGACTACAGAGATCGCCCTATCATTCGCGTCAATCAGTTCTTACCCAGAGCATTTAGTCCCAATTTTTGGAGAAACCAGCATGTGTTCTAAGTCCTGTATAACCACACAATCTCATTCAATGCTCCTTTCATTCAATAAATCCTATTTCTGCATGTTCACTTTGTATCTAGCCACCCTTACTCGAAGTCTATTTAGGGCTCTTCAAGTAGATTAAGATTTTTATAAGAGTTTCGTCTAGTCATCAGGTGTTTTTTTTTCTTTCCACTTCATAAAACGCGCTTTATCCGGAGGAATCGTCAGTTTTTGCGCTCTCTTTATGCAATTATTTCTGGATTAATCTCGATACTACTAGTGGGTGACCATATAAAGCAGTGTTTCCCAACGTTTTTTGTGGCTATGCCCCACCTAAGCCTTTCTAAAGTTCTTATGCCCCCCCTACGTAACGGTGACACGACAAAGCCATCAAAATACGACTTAACTCTGAACGAGTCAATTTTCGAATTGCCTCCTTGTGGGGCGTGGGGCCCACGTTGGAAAACACTGATATAAAGGATATCATGGGGCCTGAACTTGTTTTGTTCTTAGTATGTCAGCTACAATAATTCTACGCATATGTACAATTTCATTATGGTGAATGAAAATTCTAGAATCACATTAAATAGACATCTTTTTAACCGTCTCATAAATTATATTTTAACGTGTAACATGTCATATATAAGATAAACAAACAATTATGTATAATTTTGTATACATTCTAAAGCTCTTAACATTTATTTTAATAAATAATTGTTAGATTTTGTCACGAATTAAAAAAGTACGTACGAAATTTATTTATTTTAATGTTAATATTTTTTCTCTTCAAACAAATTGAGAATCACTGTCAATAGTTGCCCTTCCCGAAAACGGGTGTTAAACAGAAAGAAAACAACAGCCGGAGATGTGTTGACGAAAGATAAGATTATATTTGCGGGAAGGCAACCCCTACTCCAATTTACTCAGTGCCACACATTCGCAGATAAACACGAAGATGCAATAAAAATAATATATAATAATATTTGTGAGAATTATTCTGTTTATGTCTATTGAATATTTTTATCGGCATTCATACATTCATTCAGACTAGTTTTTTTAATAAAACTTTTTTTAATAGACATTTTTCATAAATTTATTTAGTTATCTTGTACCATTTAAAAACCTGGCGAAGCCTAGTTGGTAGAACATATATCTCCCAACCCAGGGGTTGCGTGTTCGATTCCCGTTGGTATATATTGTTTTTAAAAAGGATTTCAGTCTGGTTGCTACTTAAAAACTCGTTTTTTAAAAACATGTTTCTGGTTAGTTGAAAGAGATTGTCATAAAGCAAAAACCTTGGTTTTATTGTAAACTACGTGTAATATGAAATCCAAAGATCCCTTCAAGAGGTTTTACAATAGTATGTATGTTCTATAACACCTCTCAATAAATGTAAACTCAAAACCTTTTTCATTTATACCTATAATCCAGAGAAAGTGTATGCTAAAGGACTAGCCACTACAAAAGACAGGTCAAGACAGCACATTCATTTAAATAAATAATTTAAAAGAAAATCCAAACTTGTTTTAGTATGGTATGTTAAATTAAATCAATTTCTTATTTACAACATGAATTTATCAGAAAAGTGGAAAACATCTGTATAAATAATTACAAGTTCCGATGAAATTTAAACTAAGGGTTGGAAATGTTATTCGAAATTGTCTTCAAGGCAGATCCACTTATAAAGATATTTTAGTTCGAAATTTTTACTTTGTTTTAAAATTTGACAAAAAATCAAATCTATGATTTTTTTTTTATTTATTGATAAAAATTCCATACAATTTAGACTCTGAAACCAGCTATTAGCTGCTGTAAGACTTGTACCCTCATTGGCTTACTTCAAAAAGTGACATTAAAATTATTACATTTATATTTAATTACATAGTGTATCTCCTTATTCCATGCGGAAATCACTTCCAACCAACCAGACAAGAGTTATATACTATAGATTCGTGCCAATTGCTGGATTAAAACGTTATTTCGAATAAGAAAAGAAGTAAGTACTTAAATATTAAAAAAACATTTAAACAAAATACAATTTGCAAATGTCACCCAACACTCGGAAAATTTGCATAATTAATACTAAAAAAACAACATAAGTTTGAAAAGATTTACGTACTATATATTCAACAATGGCTGTGTGTTTTAAAACTTGAAGCCATATCGTTACTTTATTAGCACCAGGCAGAAATTATAATTTTGGACAATTGGTTTAATATCAAGAACATTAGGTTAATTAAAAAAGTACACCCATAACTTTTTGTATCCTTGTTTATATCATATGTATATTAGGCCGTAAGGATACTGGCGCCATATTAGTAGCCAAAATAATGAGGACTTGAAGACTAACTTGTGTGGGTATCTTATTCGTGATATTTGAGAGTTTTTATTATCTGCAGACATTCCATATACGAATGCGTAACTCAGACACATTATGTGAACATGAAAAAGTGATCCAACCCACAAAACACGATTTTTTGTTATTTTTTTTTAATCTACTATTTTTTTTTGTGTAAAACCATTAAAGGGTTGAAACACATTCTCTACGACGTTAGTTCGACTATAAAACACACTTTAACTGGATACGTTTAAGTAATCATAGATAATTTTTATTTAGTAATGGATTGTCTAGTTTCATTTAAAATCAACAAACGAAATACTACGGGATTATCTGCGAGTTAGATCATTTTCGGAACAGGATTTACACATAATTCAAATAATGTTTAAATGAATCAAGTATATACGAGTATAAAGAGGCCGTACCCCCTTGCGCTGGACTGACCAGATCAAAGACGCTACCACTTCTACTCTATGTAAGACTTCACATCTGACCAAAGACAGAAATGGTTGGAAAAATGATGTGCAGGTCTCATCATGAAGATATTAAAATCAGAACCCTCAGCCATGATAATGACAACTGGAGACAGAGATTTTGCATAAAACTTTTTTTTGTAGATAATTAATCTTAGTGTTTAGTATGTATTCAATTTAGAAGTACATTTATTATACTCAAAAAATATGAATGCAAAATCTTATATAGCAAAAACACGAAAAACCATGTCATATAATGACTTTATCACACCCATACCTCACTTTACGGACTTAACGGAATTAAAAAAACAAAAAAATTTGCTTTACGTAAAAAAAAATCGATATATTTAGAATATTTTTCCGATGACTTAAAGGAATCGATAATTATGTGATAGAATACGCGTAATGTGGGGGTCAAATAAGAAGGGTTGGATGACCAAGGTTATATTTGAAGATCAGTTCAACAATATTCAGTTCAACAATGTTTGCTGTTTTGCATATTCGAGAGAATATGCAAAACAGCAAACATTTTATGGATATTTCTACCCGGTTACTGCTTCCCAGTCGACAAATTCTGAAATATTTATATTTATAATATAATGTATAATATATATTTTCTTTATTCTACATATTTCACAATACACTCTAGACCTTTCTCAGAGATTCAATGATTTTTTTCTTCTTTATAGAACACGATTTTTATTTGTATTTATACGAAAAAAAAATCTATATACGAAATTTCGATTTACGGACAACTTTTCAGGTACGTATCTCTTCCGTAAAACGAGATGTGGGTGTACAACATTATTTTTTTATATTAAATATGTCAAGGATACTTGATCACTACGCATTTGAACCAACGCCAACATTGATTAAATCAAATAACAAAAAGCTTAAAGTTATAATTAATTTTATGAGTTTAACAACAACTAATCTCATTATGTTTATGTAATAAAATAATAAGTCGTATAAATATAACAAAAATGATGAATTTGTTAACAAACACATAACAAGAATCTCATCATACCTCAGTATCTGCCTATCTTTACATAAAGGAATCGTTAACCGCAACTTCAACGAACGAAATTTTAGTCTAATTGGACAGGGGTAGTAAACTTTTTAGCAAAAAAAAATGTCTTAATTAAAAATAAATCACAGCAGTGCATTATATCAGTATGCAGTGTTCCTTGTGGGGTAAGCAGAATGAACATATAAAAAACATACTATTTGGTGAAAACAATAAAAAAAGGAGTTGGTTATTAAAACCCCCGAGGAAATTTTAAAAGACCGCGGCCTCTGATTACTTTTGTTAAATACTTCTTTAATAACAAGAAACTTATTTGATTATGGAATGCATACATTCAACACAATATTTTTAGTGATACATTTTTTTCATATATTTCCCTTTCATTGAATTGGAAAAATCTTGTTGAACACCATTCTGGTTGGTTGTAAGGAGGGCTGAGATTTTTTAGTTTCACCGTATCTCAAACACCGAGGTGTTGCGTCGAATAGGTATAGAACGAAAAATCTCAAATATCATAAAATGTCGAAAGATTGACTATCTGGATCATATATTGAGAGGAAAAAATACCACTTCCTTTTAACATTGATGGGCTAAATTGAAAGTCGACGCTGAATCGGTGCCTGTCTTGATTACGCAACGGTTGCGAATGGATAGATATCCAAACAGTTGAGGAACTGTTCCGTGTCACCAAATATTTTCTCAAATATGTTTGTCGACATCAGGGAGATCGGGCAAAGCTCATGAAGAAGAAGATTATAAAAAAATATCAATAAATAAGTCTTGCATAACAAATAACAATATTAAAATATGTGTACACTAGTTTCACTCGATAAAATCAAATACTTAATAAAATTTAAATAATATTTTCAATTTTACAGCTTTTAGTAAAAATATAATTTGATAAAAATCAATTAAAATATAAATTGTTTGATCTCTACTGTCGCGATAATTTTATCACCAAGAAATCGTTGCAATATCGTACGTACTCTGACCAACATAAAACCAAATCAAATGTAAAACATTACAAAGAAAATCCACTCCGCGAATAATCTGTGTAAAGCTGAGTTCATACCTCTCGACAAAGTCGTCCGCTTTGGCCGCACGGTCCGATCCGCCTCCGAAGTGCGGCCAAGCGACCGCAATCGCCGGCCAACAGATAAGGCCGCCCGCCGACGGCTGCGGTCGGCTAATTAACTGCGCTACTAGCGGTTTTCACACAGAGCTCTCGTAAAATTTGTAGATAAACACTACAATGAGGTGTGGAGGTGACGGCCATTGGACATAACTACTATTAACAATACGTGTCTTTCAAAAAAAATTGTAGATAAACACTACAATGAGGTGTGGAGGTGACGGCCATTGTACATAACTACTATTAACAATACATGTCCTTCAAAAAAATATTTGTTTATTTTATATTGAAGTTCTTAGGTGATGACAATGAAAAATAGCTAGGAAATGAATATGATAAGTATTTATTTATTTATTTATTTATCACTTTTAGTGCAAATACAATCTGGCGGGCTTATTGCCAGGCAGCAATCTCTTCCAACCAATCAGACAACAGTAAATGAAGCAAGTTACTTGGTCGCATAAATCATTCAAATGACTATCCATCCCCACGAAATCCATAAACATCCATATACGTGAGCACATGCCCACGAACCCCACAAAGACGGACAGTCACCCGAACATTATTTTTCATATAAAGTGAGATATCATCAATCAAGATAAGTACTTAGGCGATGAAGATTAGAAGTACTTAGTATTGAAGTATTTGGATGATGAAGATGACAATTGCTTAGGAGATGAAGATTACAAGTATATATTATTGAAGCCCTTGAATGATGAACATGAGAAGAACTCACATGATGACGATTAGACGTATTTATTATAAAAGTAATTGGATGATGAAGATGAGATTTACATAGGTGATGAAGATTAGAAATATGTATTATTAAAAAACTTGGTTGATAAAGATGAGCGTTACTTAGGTGATGAAGATTAAAAGTATTTATTACTGAAGTAAGTTCCAAGAAGTACTTGGATAATGAAGATAATAATTACTTAGACGATAAAGATTAGAAATATTTATTATTGAAATACTTGAATGATGAAGGTGTGAATAACTCTTCTATAATCTTATAAATCGAGCACATGTGAATCTACCTATAGGTATGCGAATTAAATAATCAAACTGACATCACGCACCCTTGCTTTACGCATTTAGTAATTCTAATCTACTGAGTGAATTCTCAATTTACTTTTACACATACGCTATTTATTATCTTTATACATCAAGGCAATTACAATTTACATATAACATCAAATTGATTGTTAACATAGAAGATATGTGCAAGTACATAGGGTAAGATTTTATACGCAAGTGACTTAACTCGGCGGAACTTGATTTATCAACACGTCCATTTGTGGAAATATAAATAGGAAGTTATGCTTCAGCAAATAAACAATGAGGAACTCTTGAGAACAATGGAATACGACGATGCTATTGAGTTAGGCTCGGCTAGAACAGATGTGTTCTAATGTTATTAAATATGTGCAGAGAAGCACTTCCTATATTTTCGTAGCAAATGAGGAATAATTTTACTAACATGACTTCAAGATCATTAAAATATCTGTAAAATATATAATATAGTAATGTGATATTTTACGATTCTTTTCTAAATGTGATCTCCTTTTCTGATCTCACCAATGCTCCAGAATTATTTTTCCACGAGTCAATGACAATAATAAAAATATGCCATCAAGTTCTAAAAGTTTCCGTAATGAACATATTAGAACGTGTAATGGACAAATACCACGTCACGCATAGTCAAGCAATCTTACAGTTAAAATTTGATACATCTACCCTCGGTAATATGTCAACAGTCAAAAATACGTGTTGTTTCATTATATTATAATATATTCTGAAATATTAAAAATTGAATATGGCAGAAATCAAACGACGTTTTTTTTAAGAATAGATATGACCGAAGTCATAGGTATCCTTATACCCTCGAACACTAGGCGGAAAAAGTGCCTGTGTTGTTCGAGGGGAGTAAAACAGCGCGGAGCTCGAACCGACGACTTTCCGCACGGAAGTACAGCGCGTTGCCGCGCAGCCATGCACCTCATATTTAGTTGCTATTTTTGGACAAGATTCTCCGTAGACGACATCTAAACGTCCTTTAATTTCTACCGGGCTTTTCCCTTCATTTCATGTTTTCTATTGGCTCTAATTGACATAATACTGAAGGTAGATGGATACAATTATCACTAACACATCGTCTGACCATGCGGTGGGCGAATCCAGTGGTGATATCTCTCTATGCACGCTCTAACTTCTTCAGGCCAGAAACTTTCGTACTTAAATGGTGTTCTCGGTTATGTTTTTTATGACTGTTTTATTTCATTGTTTGGTGTTTATTTTTTAAGAACTTTAATTTATTTCTGTTTGTAATTATACTGTATTGTAAAAAATAAGAATAGATAACTTTGTTATTCCACTATAACAAAGTGATTTATTGTTAAATATTTTAATATGAAGTGCCACAAAGTTAAAGTCAAAATATTTGACAAAGTATTGTGTACAGTACAACTTGGCGGGGGTTACTGCAATGATGCAATAAGCCCGCCAAGTTCAATTCATTCAAAGCAACCAGAAACATGTTATAGATGCCTTAAGCGACAACCAGGTTAGTATCTGTTTTACAAAAGTCGGGTATCTGCGAGAATCAAACCCGCAACCCCCTTAACCAGTACAGTCACGGAGGTTATAATGTAATTTATTAGGTACGATGACTTATAAATGGTATATCGGAAGTTTCGACTGATACCGTATTATATCCATCTTTAAGCTTTTGCTTGATGTATACGTGTATGCCAAAATATTTCACATCATACACTTAACATAAATTTCCTTAATAATCAATATTTAAATACAACGTTGATAAGAAGAACCGAGTTTTAACGCATGGAAAGTTAAAACAATATCAGACTTTGAATCTTAAACAAAGATTATCTAATATTTTATAATATTACACGTTCATTGTGCATAGTACAACTTGGCGTGTTTATAGTCATATAGAAACCTTTTCCAACCAACCAGAAAGATGTTGAAGTGGCAGTAAATAAAAAATAGTACCCCCTTTAAAATAAAATTGGTGCTAACGGAAATTGAGCACGCATCGAGCGAATTAGAAGGCATGCGTTTTATCAACTAAATCACATTATAACGGCGAGTTTTGAAAGTTTAGCAGTGTACTCGTAGATCCAAATAAGTTATATTTCACCATAAATGAGTATTGATTCGGGGTTGTAACTCGAGATTTGAACCCACTATTATTGATATTAAAAATATTACAAATAAATATACATTAGTCGAGTGTAAAAAAAGTGAGGCGGAAGCCCAAACTATGTAGTGGAGTGTCCAATTAATAATTACCAAAGCAAACCTCGCTTTTTAAATTGATTTATTTTAATTTTAAAAGAAGATAAAATTTCAATAATCAAATGGACTTCAACATTTGTTTACAGTTCAAAAATGAAAATAGCACATCATGCAACAATGTAATTAACAACAACAAATGATAATTTTAATTAAAATCTCCACCCAAGGCAGCTGGTCGCATGGTCCAACAGGAGTATTTATTTAGCCGATTTAATTCAATTATAAATTTGTGCCTTTTATTTGGACTTAATTATATTTAACCAAGAACGGAATTCACACGGTGCGATAACGGTTAATATTACGATATAATGGTCCATATTACGATATTCTGATAAAAGTGCAACCTTCGAAACTTATCTCGTGACAAATGATTTTAATTATTTTTTAAATGATTATGATGACTTTATTTTACATAATGGGTCGCCACCAAAAGACGATGACATAAAACAATATTTCTACAAATTAAATTAGAACCCACGACTTTGTTCCACCTGGGAAGCTATGAGTATTCTTACATCTGATGTATTGCAGAAGATTAATGCACACTTTTGAAAATCAATGTTGACACTACATACATACACTACACTTAAAGCCCAATGTGTCACTATCACATGGCGAAAGACCTACAAATGTTTCTTTGTAGTTCGTCTTCCCTTGTTAAGTTTTCTTCGGTTTTCTTAAGAAATATGTATTTCTAAACATATGCAGACGTGGGGAAGTTCCTTATCTAATGACCGCAGCCACCACCTCTTTATTCTCTCATAAAATTGTTTCTAAGTGGCACTATATAAATAGTAATTTTATTATTATTAAAATAAAAAAAGAACAAAGTGAAAAGAAAATTGAGATAAAAAAAGTCTATTGATCACCAATGAATTGAAATAGACTGACAGATGTATTTTACTATACACATATTTGGTATTTCGAAAAAAATGTAGGTCGCATCCCATAATAATTTTTATTTTAAATGTTTATACAAAGATACCAAACCTATGTGCTTATATTAAATTCACTGAAGTATTGCAGATTTAAGATAAATAACGGAAAATTCGTCTGTGTTCCTTTTGTGCATAAACAAATATCAATGTTTTTTTAATAAATTAGATTGACATTAATCTAACACGTACTACTATAATACAAATATGTTTACAAATTTGATTCTAATTGGGTAGTAATCTTTTAAATTTTAAACAGTTTGAATTTAAATAAAGATAAAACATATGTCATGTACATAAATTACAGTAGTTATGTGTGTTTTTAATTTAATAAATTAAATTAAGTTATCGCTTGATTAATATCACAAAAGTAATATACCAAAAGTCATAAACAACATAATCTTACACTTCAATAATATTATCAGCTTTTGAAAATAAATTATATTTCACGGAAAAAATGTTTTTCTCTTTGATATGTACGTGACTGTTAATAAGTTGAATAATTAAACAAGATACGAGTTTCTCTTTAATATAAAAATAACGAGTTTTCTGTTTAATATAAAAAAAATAATATTAATGTTGAAAATTAAACAAAGATTGTTGAATACTTGCAAGATTTGTAAAATATAAACCACAATACAAAAGGAAATAACTTTTTAATTAACTACTAATCGAAATGAGGAAAAAAGTTAAATATAAGGATGAATTGTTATCTATATATGGTAAACTTCCATGAAAAGGAAAACTTTAACTGTAAATGTACCTATGTACATTCTTAGTTATATATAAACTAAGCCTTTACTACTATTTGAGAGTTTATTTTATATTTGAAAAAGGTTCAACCCAAGTACACAAACCAAAATGCATAATATGAAAAATACATAAAACTTGAAAAATCATTGTAAAATCGATTATTGCTTGTGCTTCCTGTGAAGTGGCTCGGTTGCATATAAAATGTTTATTAAGGAATTCAATTTTTCCACCGAGATATTATCATAAAGATGTCGATATCGGAAAATTCGTTCAACAAATTCATTCCATGTGCCAGCAGTGACTCTTGTACTATCTGAGTTCATGAACACAGCACCAAAAATAATCCTAATTTACATTAACCTAAATAATTATCAGATACATAATAAAAAAGCTTGTCAATCAACAAGGGGTTGACTATTTTTTCTGTTGCGTAGATCTCTTCTTACACTTAATAATAGTAGGTAAGCATGCCTATTAAAAAAACGTGCGAAAGAGCCAGATGTCCTCAAATATGTTATATGTCCTCAAATAAAAACTGTCACAGAAATCTCTTTAGGACTCGGTCAACTGTCAGTGACTTCTGGATTCCTCATGGGTTCCATATGATTTATAAATGTTATATTCAATATTCTCGTGATTTGCGTCATCATTGTGTTTTTTTTAATCAAAAAAACTGAAAGATAAAAAAATCTTATTGCATAAAAATAATGCACAAAAGTTGATATTTTTAGTTTATAAATAGCACGTAATTATAACTGTAAGAATTAAACATCTCGAATAACATTTTCCTAGATTAGAGCTTGTTGACTTAAATGTTGGCACACCGACAACCAAATTGTTTAATTAAGTAACTTATCATAATAATGACTTATTGAAGAGGACATAAAATTTTAATTAATAATTACACTATTTTCATAATGTTGAAATTATTTATATGACTATTTTCGTGAATGAATAAGATCCTAAATTGAACATTGAAAAATGTATCGGCTGGAAAAGATTATTACGTAGTACGATAATAAAAAGTCTATTATATTGTATTGAAAGAAATGAAGTGTAAATTAACATGTTAAAAAATACTATATTAACATGTCATAAGGCTAATTAATCTATGAGGAATTATGTTCAATGGGTCACAAGACTTTCAAGGAAGATCATTGCTGTTGAGAGTCTATTTCGGTTTAAGTTTTATAAAATTAAGAAGAAGATGAAAGTTTTTACTTTAATATAGAATAAAAATACTATATTAACATGTCATAAGGCTAATTAATCTATGAGGAATTATGTTCAATGGGTCACAAGACTTTCAAGGAAGATCATTGCTGTTGAGAGTCTATTTCGGTTTAAGTTTTATAAAATTAAGAAGAAGATGAAAGTTTTTACTTTAATATAGAATAAAAAAAACTTAAACTAAAAAAAGAAATTAAACTTCTCAGTATTTTGACAATTCATATAGGTGAAAATATCGATGAACGGTTAGTATTCACCTGATTGATTCACCCGAAGTTCAATTTCTGGCGGATTAACTTCCGAATTGGTATTATTTTTAGACCGTTTTACATCTGACTTTATGTGTTTCTGTTAATTATATACAGCTTATTTTAAATTGTTAAAGCGCTATTAAGCAACGTAAAAGTAGCGCTGTGTAAAAAAATGTATATCAAAAGGCTGCAGGTTAAACAAGTCAATAGTCATGGAAATTTGATATCGTTGTTATCAGAACTTAGGGTTTGATATGTCAAGAATATGTGCTTGCTGAAATGAGCTTGCACACAATGAACTAATACATCACGCACAGGCGTCTTCCACCCGCAGGATGGCTGAAAGTCGTAATCGATCATGAGGGATTGCCTATCATCATAGGTGAATCAGAATTCTAAAACGTATATAGTACCTATTCAAGGAATTATAGAGGGATTGCAGTTCGATTCCTGTTGGCACCCATTTTTATTAAAAGGGATACCAATCTTATTTTGCTTAAGACATCTTTAACATATTTTTGGTTGGTTGAAAGAGATTACTAATTGGCAAAAAAAATCGTCAAATCTGTCAGGTTGTACTGTATAGAAAGAAAAATCAATTAAAAAAAGGAATCAACGTATGTGCCTCCAAATTTTCATGATGAATTGAAACATTTTTTAACTGACCAAATTAAAAACTTGTACTTAACTGAAATATTTAGTTTTAAGTATTACAAACAAATCGTATGGGGGATAATAAATGTTATATCTCTATTAAATAGGGTCGTGGTTTCGCTTTTTACACAATTTGTGCAAAACTTACAATGATTGTAAAAAACTTACAATGATTGTAAAAATAATTATGTATCAAATCCTGAAAAACATCTTTATAGACAAATGCAAATAAGAAAAATATACGTTTAAAACAAAAATCACTTTGACGCAATTTTTGGGAAAGTGCTTTTTGGGAAAATTCTTATATCAAAATCAAATGTAAAAAAAAACTTTGCCTACCTGACATTCTGTACCTCGCGTCAACCATTGAAATTACTAAAATAATTTAGAAAGTCCATTGGTTTCAAAAAACAATCGAAATCGATATTGTGTGTCACAAAAAAATCCAAATTGTACAAAAAGTTTATTTTAACCTGTCAATATTTTTTTACACACTGTTATTGGTTTCACTGAAACGATTATTTATAGTATTATAAAAAAAAACATTAGGTTAAAGCAATACAAATAAATATAACAATTAATTAATAATATTGTCTTAATTGAATATTCTGTCAAATCACAAATATTCTCTTAAATTTTGGTTAATCCAATTGATATTAACTGAAATTGTTAATTTCTCAGTTCACAAAGTAAGTACTCTCTGAAACGAACAATTATTTTCTCAGTTCAAACGATCGCGTTTCTTACACAGATACAATCAAAACTGTCACACATGTAATTATGTAGACGCGTAGAGACGCGCGCGGCCTAGTGTCCCGCACACGAATAAGCCATCATTCGATGAAATCCCATCTCGTCCCCCCTCTCCCCGCCCTCTCGCTCTTCCACGGTGAAATCCCGACTCGCCCCCCACCCCTGGCTATATCTGGATCGGGATATCCAGGGGTGGCGCACCGCTCACCCCCGGACTGAGGAAAGCCGACCACGCCTAGGAATCTCGAACAAAGATCATTTCCCTCATTAACGTTGGGAGATTTTGAATGGACAATATACAATACGTATAGGTACACAAAGAAGGAACAAATAAGGAATAAAATGTAAATATGTTTTGAAATTTTTTTTTATCGAAGTTAAACAGAAAATTGTGATTATTAAAATAAAATATTTTTACTACTAAACTAGCTGTAACCCAAAAGTCAAGGGAAGTAAATGGACTTGTTAAGCTGAAAGGTTTTAAATTAAAGACTACTTCATAATAAAGCTTCTACAGCGCGAAGCATATTGGCTTCCTTTGATGTTTGTCTCTCACGCAGTTGTCTCCGATAGCTGCGCTTGTATTCAGCGCACTTTGATCTTCTTCCATTTGGATTCATTTCCGTAACTATATAACAACGTTTAACTATATAATAAAATTTTACTTATATATTTAAAGGCAATAATATTTACAATACTTAACTTAAGCTATGAAATTAATAATTAAAATGGTAATATCAAACCGTAACGATCATAATATAAATTATTAGATACGAACGTAAGTACAACCGAATTTATATTGATTGAATGATAATTTACAGTTCAGAAAGCATTACTTTACACTGTTTGATTTATTACTTGGAAAATATACAATAGTATTTCAAATTGCGAAAGGTAAATGAGTGAAGTGATGTCGAATAATATTGTTAAGTTATGACATTACTTTTATTTTAATTTAATGTTAATAACACATACCTAATTTTGCTAAAACTTCGTTTGAAACGTAAGTCAGCAATTCTCTTTAAATAATTTTAATGATTAGCAGGAGAAAATTCAGAACAGGGGAACTGCTGTAAGAAAACGGATCTCTTAGGTTAAAAATTATTTCATTTTGGTATATATTGGTTTGTAATTGCTGCCTTAAGGGTGGAGATGGCCGTGATAGTTGTCAACACCCGAAAAAGGGAAAAACTTAAAAAAAAAACATTTTTTCCCATGTTAATACAGTGTTATTACAAATACGATGAACTGCGAAATGTAATGTAAATGAAAATTAATTTTTCAATCATTACTTCCCAATAAATATAATAACTTAGGTGGTAAAAAGTGAGTATTTCTTAGTACACAATTGAATCGAATATATTTATGAATTAAAACATGCAGCTCAAAAATAATAACACCCAAAAAAATTCCCAAAAAACCGATCTCTAATTCCATGCCCTGATTTTTTTCCTGTACCAAATTCATAATAAGATTTTCAGAAGCAGCTTCCAAGTTGTTTTATATCAATCACAACGTAGAATAAGTATCATATTATGAAATTTTCCCTTGATTTCAACAATTTGTAAAACCGTCGAATTTTGATATAGGCTCTACTAATATTGGTTTCTAGCCATATTATATAATAGTAATGCCTAATCTATAAATGATATTAACTTTCAACGCGAAATGAGTAAGCAAGTAAATGCAAAGCACCTTATGTTTGCTTATGCTTAACACGTTTAAATCTTTCCTTAACACGTTTAAATCGATAGTTCAATGGATATTTTTTCTAGATTGTGAAATGTTTTATTTTATAATAAACAAAGTAAAAGCATATCAAAAATCTAAATTGTTTTATATAATTATCCAATTCAGATCGATCAACGATTTAAAAAAATTATGTAAACCTTTTTTGAATTTTTTTTAATACTCGTAACTTTGACTAACAATGAAAATTTTTCTCGAAGTTCAGCGATCAATAGTTTCAAAATCTCATATTTCGTAAATATTTCAGATTTCCAATCTCATCTGTATGACACGAAGTAGCTTCACGCTATCACTGTCTCATGCGATGGGCGGAGCCTGTGTGGGCGGGTCGGGAGGGCCGGGGCGGGGCGAGCGGGGGTGGGGGCGTGGCGGGTGATGACACGATGAGCGAGATGACGAGCACAGACAGGCCGCATCCCCTTGTGAGTGGGGGTGAGAGGAAGATATTCCGCGATTTCGAGAGCAAAACTGGTGAGGATCTTAGAGCTGTGTCGGGGAAAACGGGATATTTGAGAGGTGCTCGTGATATGTGATGGACTCAAATGTATCATTGTATGAGAATTCTGGATATTAAAGATATAAAATCATATTTTTATACTTTTCATATGCAAGGAAGTCAAATCAATTATTCACATCAAAATAATATCTAAAACGATATAATTATCCGAATAACTAAAAAAGCAGAGCTTTTAAACGGCTAATTGTTACTTATAATCATCATGTTCATATTATGTAAACAGAGAGAACAAATCTCTATTTCATTCTATCCTGGCACAATAATTCACTTGTACGACGTGTATACATCTCAGCATGCATACTCTCCTATTATAATGGATTTTCACTCTTCTTTTTTTTTCAAAATTTGATCTTGTTAACATTCTTTAGGTCTTCCCTGACTTTTCGTACCTTCTATACTATTTGTATAAATATTTTATGATCCTTTAATCCTCCATTCTTTTATATTCAATACGAATATAGCTGAACCATCTCAACAATTATGTTTTCATCGTAAGGACAATATATTCTATCAATCCGCATTTTTTCCTAATGTTATTATTATTTTTAATATTTTTTACACTTTGATATAAAGTGTTTTAATTTTACTTGCCCAAGTATGCAATATAAATAAGACAAATAATTTTTAGACATTTTTTGAGAATATTTTTTATATGTTATAAAATTTTCGTAATATTTGTTACTATCATTTCCATAAAACGACGCGACATGTCTTAACCTATATGTACATATTACACTAGTAATATTTGCATCGTCGAACCATAAATGTCACCCCTGTTTGCATAATTTATTTAGGACCTTGCGCCGTTCATCCCTTTATTCCGGTAATGGCATAATTTGTATCAATTTGGGTCAAATGCGCATTCAAATATTCAGACACCTTCAGATCTTCTCTATTCAACTCGTGACTTATTCGTTTTTTTTTATTTCTGTCAGTATTTATTAACAGGATTTAAAAAATCTGAGGGTTTTTTTTTTTAGAAAGTTCACCCTTTAAAAATACTAACATTACCTAAACCTTTAAAACGGTAGACAGATACATGTTAAATAGATAAGTCATTTACAAAAACATCCCATAAATTCTAAGTGGGTGTGTACTCAACCCGAAATAATGTATTTATTAGTGTCTATGGGTTATACCAGGGATTTTCAAAGTTTTTCGTTTAACTGGTTCCTTAGTGAATAAATATTTATTATAATTTGTTTTATCAAACACCGTTTATTCCACTGTTTGTAACAGCATAACCCTGCCGGTTTGAAGGTTTTCACTTCATCATCAGAGGATAGTCATAGATCATAGTCTTGTTTGTACTCCCCTGATGATGACGTGAAACATTGAACCCGGTAAGGTCATACCGCTACACAAAGTGACGTTTAGCACAAATATAATAAATATTTTTTCAAGACGCTCTAAACAAAAACTTATCAATTTGTGGGATGGGTGAATCTGTGGTTCACTATACATTTTCTTAAATCTTGAAATCATACAAGACACATCTAGCCTTATTTCCTATTCCATGTTGAGTTCTGAGCGACATTTAGTATTTATACAGCTAAAACTCATCTTCGCAGAGATAACTCATCGTAAATGAAACCAAGATTCGATGAGCTTTAGCACAAAGTAAAGGATATTCATAGAATATTCCTGATTTACATGTTATTTATAGTTAAGGCAACATTGTGGAGGTTTAAAGACATTGTAATTTGTTTTATTAAACACTGTTTATTCCACTTTTCGTAACGGTATAACCCTACCGGTTTCAAGGTTTTCACCTCATCATCAGGGGGCCTAGATTCCTCGCACTAATTTTCTATTTTTAACAGTTTCACATTTTGATCAATAATAATGGTTGATTGCATAAAAATTGTAGGATGTTTTTTGAGATTAGTATCAACTGTGAAGAAAATCAAGAATTAAAAGAGCGTGCACTATAAAATTGATAAATTATTTCCCGATTTTAGATCGTGTCTATCAGCAGCCAAGGCGTTTTACTATGTTTATGGATGGTTCAAATTAATTAGCACACCACGCTTGTGCTGTGTGGAATGATGTGTTATGCAATACAATAATATCACGTGTGAAATTTTCTATTGAAACAAAGTTAAGAAAAAGTATTTTTAAGATTGAAAACTTCATAATATTGTAATTTGATGATATTTTTTTATAAGTACATAAATTGAATTTTGAAGGATAAAAAAAATCACTGTATTAGTGAAATTTGTGACTTTTAGTGCGTTCTCTTTTTATTCTAACATTCATATTAAAGGAAGTAAATATATCATTATAAATTAATATCAATATGGTTTAGCCCTTCAGGCCCGTATGTCTAAAACATTTTTTCAGTCCTAGGGACGTTAAATTTTTTTTTATGGAGATCGTTTTTAATGAAATCGTTAAACTATTGCTCATATAAATAGATGATAAAACTGGGCACTGTTTTCGTCCATCCTTGTGTGGGATTTTTGGTGTGCGTGCGGTGCACGTCATACGTCCCTGTGGGGAGTTTTGATTTTGATGCGCGTGCGGTTCACGTCATACGTGCCTAAAGGATTAAGATATAACATTAAATGAAAACTCCTTTTACTTCTTAACTACAAATTTTAGTAAATTTATGTCTGATACGATAACCAACCGAATTATATTTTCCATGCTTCCCATGGCATATATTTATCGTGCACTGTCCGTATATATTAATTAAATGCATGTGTTTTTTAAACTTACGTTTTAAACACGCTTTGTTTAACTCTTCAGAAATGATTTACCACGTCTGCAATGCGTATCCTAAATGTTAATACATGCGTTACCCATCACGCCGTGCCCCTTGCAACCCTAATTCATTCATTCGTATGGTACCATTCATATTAACTGAATTGAAGATACAAACGTGTTGAAGAGGATAGCTGGGAGATAATGTTATCTTCGGCGCAAGTAATCGAGCTTTCTGGTTAAGAACCTCTGGAATATTCAAGTAACTGACAGTTCGCCATCCTTGCTAGGTACTTTTCATTCCACACACACTTATTTCGCTCTCTTCACATTCATATATCTCTCTGGCCATGGGAGCTTTAATGGCAAACTCTTTAGCTTAAATCTTGCCTATTCACCCTGTTGTAATTTTTGCAGCTATTTGGATCAATATGTGGTACTGCGATGATAATCGAGTCAATGATTACCGAGGGGAACTCTACGGCGGTTCATCTTTGAACCGATCGGCTACTCCGATCGAGTGGCGTCAAAGGATAATTTTGCTGCATTTAAGATTACCTGTGAAAGTACTAGCAACTTGCTAGGATGTTTAAATTCCATGCCTCAAACTACTTCATAAGTTTGTTTACTGCACTGCGAGTCATTTTACTTCTACCGTGATGTCGGACCTTAAGTTTGTCGTCACTACAATTCTTGTTAAACTCAGTTATATCGCCATAGAACACGGAGTCCCTTTGGTAGTTCCTTCTTCGTTACTACTTGACGTCACGCTCATAAACATAAATAAAGAAATTTTCGATCTTCTAGAGTAGATCGCGCTGGATGGGGACTTATTCTATCCCCCATAACAGCGTGGGTGAAAGTGGGATCGAACAGAACTGAACTATCTCATCATTCACAATCTTATGTTATTTGCGATTTTCCCTTTACCTTATTTGGTCATTTGTATCACTTGATTCAGTTATGTTTTTTTTATCTATCTGTTCCACGAAAACAATGCACTCTGTAACTGTAAATTCTTACGTCACTCAGTCTCTCCATATATTCAATCTTTAATGCTTCTTTTTTTTCTTATCAACAAATCACTTTCACCTTCATTCTTATAATACCTAATCGGAGTAAAGGTATAAATAAGATTGTCATTCCCCACAGCATATTTATAAATCAATAAATTCTGTTGAGCCAATGACACAAGATTATTTCAAATCCTTTGGGAGTTTCACAAAAACAGAATGGAAATAACAGGCGCGCATTCAAATTAATGTTTATGACATTCCATATTTTTCACTTTACCTCCACACGGAATGGAACAAACGAGAAGCTAGGATCCAGGATCACATATCTCCATTAAACCCTTCCGAGATATGGATATTCCGCCTCGACAAACAGGGCAGGCGCAAAAAATGTGTTAGTAAAAAAATATTAATTTAAATTTTGTTTACATTCTCTATTCCTTAGCATGTTTTTTTTCTAGATTTTTCATTATTCCTTTTTAACCTCCCCTATAATCTCTTAGCCATTAACGATATTGTTAAACTTGTTTTTCAATCTTAATTCTATTACATTTTTCTGCATTTTGGGTTTTATAATTTGGGCTGTAATTCGTGTTTTTTTCATAGGGCTTAATTAAATTAGACATTAAAAATAAAGGCATTAAAAAGTAAGAACGTGCTGAATTAAAAACTTTTTAAGAAAGAGAAACATAATAACTATATTTGAAAAAATATTACGTTACTCATTATACACGTAGCTTTCCATCCTTGTATTTCTTAGTTTCCCTTCTTTGACGTAGAACAAATTATTTTCCTCTAGTCCTATCATTATTGTTAAGAGATTTGTCATTTTTACTTAAATTTAAATACCTGCTATGCATTGAAACAATTTAAAATAACCACAATAAGCTGGCTGACTAAGAAATTGCTGGAAAACAATACGCCCATCAGATCGTCGTTGTTCTGCGAAAAGCATTTAAGTCCAAATATTGAGTTTTGAGATAAATGCAATTTAAGTTTCGGAAGGCGATGTAAAATCAAGTTATATGACTTTTTATCTTTTCATAACAGCGAAACCATATAACTTTTGGACATAAATGTTTTTTCCATGTGTAGATATTTTTATTTTAAGTAAAATGACATCAAAAAGTAATTTTAAGCAAAAATGGACTTAAATGATTTTCGCAGAACAACGACGAGATATGCCATGTATAATCGTGTACAAAAGATAATTAAATAAATAAATTAAATGGTTTGGTACAAATATAAAATATTTACATTTCAGTATATATTTGCAACAAACTAAATATGACATCCTCGTTAATTTTAGATATCTGTTAATTAAATTTAATAATCGTAGTTTGTTCTGAAAGTGTGCCAAAAATGATTGGCAGAGAATGAATAAAATAGGTATTCATGTTCAAATTTAATGTAAATCCATTAAAAAAACTCACAAACCAATCAAGAGGTTCGTGATAATAATAAAATATCATTTTATATATCGCCGGATAAAGTGCAGACTCCTCTCGTAAACGATCTAACTTAGGATTCGAACCCACAACTATTGTCATTTTAAAACTATTATAATAATAATGAAATGACAAATAGGCAAACAGGGCGTTTAAGTGAAATGTCACTTATTTGAAAACTACAATGAACTTAATGTTGGCTAGATTTGAAAGTTTTTTTTGTTATTTATTTCACAATTCACAATTTTTCTACACAATATAAATAAATGCTCATGACCCAACTCACTACGAAACAATCTGTAATAAGTTAGGCAATTGGATTAACTATCAATACAGGCAATGGTTAAACAATTTTAAGGTGTATTGGATATAATTATTCACGCTAAACGTTATGCAAGATGATATGTATATATTTTTTTAATTTGTTCAAAAAAAGCATGCAATATGTTTAGAACTAACAAAAATAAATAAGTCTCAGAGCTTAATCCACACAACGACCAGAATTACACAATGTGAGAGTAAAAAATATATTTTAGAGCGCTAGAAGGTAGCTGTGACTTTATTTATTTTTATTTCTTTAATTCACAGTCCCTTAATCCGCATCTGCTCGAATACGAATCAGGATAGCGCGAAACATTGCGAAGGATAAAGCTGAGTCATAAATCTGAAGATATTGTCTCGCAATCTAAAGCGCCCCGAATATTCTAATGCAAATCTGAATAAACGACATTCTGCTGTGCTAAAATGTAACAAGGAATATAGTTAGAACATACGTGTACATACAAGTATACTCGTAGAATACGAGATCTGAAATACTTTTAAATCTGAAAAAATGGTGTTGTGAGTTTTAAACAAGTAATACAAACACGTTGTTTCGATATAAAGAAGAGACGTATTTCATGCTTAAAAGCTCTGCGTTGAAAATATCATAGAGTGAAGGAATTTACGCAAACTACTAAGCCAGTTTTTTTGCTCAGGGGAATAAAACATATTTTTATGGATAAAAATACTAAAATTAAAGAAAGCATAATTTAATAGAATCTTAAACATTCTTTGTCTTAGAAAATCAATAAATTTCCAGCAAAAATCTTTCTTCTTCTTCTTCCTGGCACTGTCCCAACTCATTGCCTAGGTAGGCTGTTGGGATCGGTTCTTCTCGTTCTCAGGCTGTATATTCTTCGGTTATGGGTGTCGCTTTCATCTAGGCCGTTTTTCAGCAGGATTTTGGAGCATTGAGTCAACCAGGAGTTCTTTGTTCTTACTCTGGACGGCTGTCGAGGAAGATTCACAGACATTGCCTGATTTACAGTATGGTCTGGTGGTCTCCGTCTTATGTGCCCGTACCATCTCAGCTGTCGCTATTCCCGCTTACTATTTATGTCTGTGACCCCCAGGCTACCACGAATGCGTGAGCTCTTAATTTTATCTTTTAGTGATTCCAGCAAAAATCTTTAATAACAAAATATTATTATAGTTATCTTGGAACTATCAAGTAATCCGCGGGGGATAGGCTCCAAGCTCCATCCCCCTTCGCGAATGATGAAATCCGCATATAATAGCGAGCCCCTTCTAAATTATTGAGCTTTTTTACGCTCCATTTGTGTAACTTTTGTAGTTTGAGATGCAACAGCAAAAATAGTTCGATTTCTGTCTCTTTTTTTTAGCACAGTACAAATAGAAGATTCGTTCTTTCCATGTATTCTAACAACGATAGCGATTAATTTCTTTTTGTGCTAAAACACAATTATAAGCTTTTCACTTAATGAAAGCACTTAATTAGATATTTTGACAGTCTCTGAGTCAGCAGAGTCCTTAGTCTTGAGTGTTGGAGGGATTATCACGGTAAATAAGGGTTATTTAAACAAAAACACTGAGACACCGGGAACTGTGCGATCTTTAGCAAGCCTGCTTTTATCGTCGGTGGCACTGATTTGACGCGAGATTTTAAACTTCAGTTTTTTGAGATATTAGATTTTCTCGCGAGAGGTAAACCGCGAATAAGTGAAACCGCAGATACAGATCCAGCGGATAATGGGGGACCACTGTGAATGTTTTTACGCAGGTCTTATTATTTATTTAATCTACGAGGTCAAAATGACATATATTTTACTAATGACTTAAAATTTTAGGAATATTTGATTGTTCCTTTCAATGTTTTGATCATTTTAATAAAGCAGATATTATATTTATAACAAAAACTTAAAAGAATGTATTAAAATGAATATTTTGGCCTAGTTAGTAAGATGATGATCTCCGTGGTCTAGTTTGTAAGATGCCTGTCTTCCAATCCGGTGGTTGCGGGTTCCGTTCTCGTTCGTACACATTTTTTTAAAAAAGGTTTTTAATCTGATTTTCATATTAGGCCTTTATACAATAGTTATAGTCAGTTGGAGGAAATTACCACATAGCGATAAACTGCCAAGATATGATATTTATAACGAAAGTGTAATAATTAAATGTATATGATTCTTTTACGTTTGGTTCACTTTGATAACTACAATATTTTACACATTTTATAAATATTGGGATTTTTCTTGTGTGTATATGGTATTACTTTGCATGTATTTTATTATATTTTCACTATATACAGTACAACTGAATGCGTTTATCGCAATATGGTAATAATCTCTTCAAACCAACCGGAGAGATTTTATATGGGTCTAAAATGAAAACCAGACAAGAAGCCTTTTAAAAAATCGAGTAACTACGGGAAACCTAACCTAACCCCGGATGGAAGACAGGTGTCTTAACAACTAAGTCACTGTATTCGTTTTAAATAAAATATTGACTCTTTTTTTAAATATCACAATGCAATATTAAAAACTCGACATTTATTAATTCACCACATTAATTTCATCTAAACTGACGACCTTCATGGCTTAGTTGGTAAAACTCGTCTTTCACGCTGGAGTTTGTTGTTGTTATCTTTCTGTGTTCAGTAATATTCTCAGCACGCACCATCACGTGCCTCCTCCAGATGTTCTAAAATACAGAGGCATGATTAATAGGGTTGAAAAGAATGTGATCTCCTGACATCGCGCGTTTGAACATGTCCGCAAGGCAAGACGAATATACTAAAAATGGAAAGTGAAATGGAAATTCAAATGTGAAATGGAAAAATTCAGGAAATGAAAAAAAAGAATTAAAAATAATGCTTAAAGGTTATAAAATTACAGTAACGCGACCTCGAAATCGAACTCAAAAGCTCAGAAATGAGTTCAAAAGTTTACCTATTTTCAATTGAAGTTATCATCATCAGCTAGCACCTTTAAAATATGCCACATTCACAAAGCACAATTTCCTTTATTCTCGTGACGTGATCAATACAACAGAGACTTGGCTAGGGCAGGCAATCGTATTTGAGGGTTTTTCAATTTCAAAGTGGGCAGACACTCTGCTGAGGTTGACATTTGTTTGAGCCCCGTTTGGGCAGTTCCTTTACACTCCCTTTGTCCTGTTATGGCGGACCGCACCACTCTGCCAGCGAACAGGGGTGAAGGCCGCACGTGGGATACTTTGCCCGCAAAATATCAAATTGTTTGAAAAGATCAGAATTGAAATCTTTAGACGAGGGTGTGAACATATTGTGCAAAACGCAAACTGTGATAAATAATTTTTACTCAAAAATAAGTTTTCACTATTATTTAAATCGTCCAAACCGCAAACTAAGACACCTAATTTTTCGCTAAAAACAAGTTATTGGATACACACATATAACGCCGTGTCCCTTGCGGGGTATGCAAAGAGAATAGATCTCTAAACTTTTCTATTCAAGCTCACAACGTTCACCTTCTCCATACTCATACATCTCGTCATGCATAATCTTATGTTATTAATTCTTCTCACTTCATCTTCTTTCAAAATCTGGCCCATTAGTCCAGTCATATTTTCCTTGGTCCACCTCTTCCACGCACACTTCAGACTTGTAAACTCGCTTAGTCATTATTTTATCATTCATTCCCTGCACGTGTCCAAACCATCTTAAAGCTTCTTTCTTCATCTTATTTCAAACATCCATTTTATCTATGCATTCATATCTGAAGTCTTCAAACATTGACACTCCACAAATTCATTAGTACACGCATCTACACAATATTAATATTTCTCTTATACTCCTCCTACTAAGTCCAAACATCACTTCCGTGCATCAAGATGGACACCAATAAGTTATTAGATTTGTAAAAAATAGGATAGTCAGCTTTATAATATCATGAAAAAATCTATTTACATCACTTTTTTTCATTTGTGAAAAAAAAAATTAAATGTAATACTATGATGCATTTAATGTTTTTATTTATTTAACATTTCATTGAATAAAAGAACAATCCATGGGTGTATTGCTCTACGGCAATGCCTTCCAGACAATCAGACAGGACATACATATGTTATACCAATTGCTAGTCGAGATGTTAGAATGATTTCATGTTACACATAAACAGACAAAAAACATTAAGAAAAATCAGATTTTTTAAATAAAGGTATGGAAGAAATAAATTGTTTTTTTTAAATTAATTTAACATCCATATATCTCGTCATACATGCTCATCTGTTTCTCATACTTTTTACCTATCTTCCAGTTGAAATTTCTCCAATTATCTATACTCAGTCATTATTTCCTCGACCTACACCTTTTTCGCTATCCATTCATTTTAGACACAATTATTTTGTATTTCTTTTAAAGCTTATTTAGTTAGTGTGGCCAAACTATCATAAGACTCCATCTTATTTCTACTAATAACACCCACCTTAACACGTATTTTATCCGATTATTCCATACTCTTTTCACATATCATGATGCAAGTTATTCTTGCACTAGCTGTCTCTTATCTCTTTTTTTCAATACCCAAGTTTCACTTCTCTACACCAGACATAAAACTTTTTGCATCAATGACCTGTTTTTCCTAATGCAACGTCCGTTTAAATATCTTTCTGTACATAACCATGCACCAGCTACTCACGTTTCCTCATGTAAACCTGTCTGGGCTTGGAAGGCAATTCTTATCTACAATAATCAGAGCTTTGAGAAAGAACAACAGCATGAAGTAAAAAATAAGGCATGTTGGTGGTGGACCCAACTGTTGATAAAACTGAAGATTAACTGCCGAAGAAAATCTGGAGTAACTAAAGCCGAGTCCACACATACCACAGTCGCTGAGCCAACTTATGCACAAATGAAGCCTTAAGCAGTCACCACTGTATGAATGTGGTCAGGTACAGACCACGGAACATATAGTCAATGACTGATCATTGATGATTTCACTGTAAGGTTCCAAGATGTATACATGACCACACCAAAAGCGTTAGACTAACTAACTCAGTGATGAACAACATTTCTATTCACGAGAGCCAAATTAAATACCAAAAACTTTTTAGAGGCCCGCACTTGCATACGTATATATTTTCATACTATTATCTTCAAACAATTTTCGCTTTTTGCTGACAACACAACAAGTACAAAATTAACACAAAACATAACAACAGCACAAAATTAACACAAATCATAACAAATTTACAAAGTTAAGAAACATAAAGTATACTATTTATTTAACACTGAAAATATTTCGCCTACACACAAGAACTTCCAAGTGAGATGACGGAACGATCAAAAGTGTGGGATTTCCCATAATACATACTGAAACTATAGCCCGCCATACACCAGGTGATCCGTCGTCATCAATCCGTCTGATGACGGATCGAAATCGTAGATAATGTAACCATAGCTCGAATAACAAACAAATATTCTCTTGGCACAACACATGTTTTAGCGTGCTATAAAAAGTACCCGATACAGTTCGTTGGCATTTTGTTCGGACATTTAAAATATGTTTTTATATAATGTTAACTTTAAAATATACGTCATCCGTGCTTGGTCGCAGAGAATCATTCCGCTTAATCCTGTACTTAATCATCTGAGACAGCCATTACTCGTATGTCTGGAAACTATACGAGGACCAAGACCATTACCACCTTATTTACGTTTTAGAATGAATCGAAAAAATATGAAATTAGGTACTCAGAAAATCATTTCATCTCAAATTTTCTTTGTTTCATCTTCCTCATCTTTTTGAACGAATTAATTTCCTCAATTTCCACCATTATTTTTTAAAGATTGGTCATTTATATGTTTTTTTTGCTTGATTTTTTTATGTGTTACAGAATTAAACAATTTAATGTTTTCAAGATGAGCTAGTTGGTAGGAAGAAATTGCTGAATAGCAGTAAGGCCACCAGATAAACCATGTTTAACCATGTACCATGTACAAAATAATGAAAATAAATCAATTCTATAAATATCTTTTTAAGCTAAAATAAATGTGTAGGCTTTATTTTCATCTTTAAATAAATGCAATTAATTAGCTTCATATAAAAGGTCAACGATTTTTGAAACAGAATTAGTCAAATCGAAACAAAAGACAATTTCGATCACGTTTGATCTCCACCTACGATTTATTAATCTGCTCCACTTTGTGAAAAGGATCCAACCCCCGGCTACCCGTTTTGAGATATTCAAATCAACGTCGCTTGTACCGTCTTGAATATAATAAATCACGAGATAAACATTTTTTTGTCATGATAATTTTTAGATATATCACTTACAAAAAAAATTATATCATAAATTTACCAAAGGTTTCAGATTTAATGTAACTATGACACTTTCTAAATTTATATTATAGATGTATCAAAGGTTTCAGATTTAATGTAACTATGAGACTTTCTAAATTTATATTGTAGATGTATCTAAGGTTTCAGATTTAATGTGACTATGAGACTTTTTAAATTTATATTATAGATGTATCAAACGTTTCAGATTTAATGTGACTATGAGACTTTCTAAATTTATATTATAGATGTATCTAAGGTTTCAGATTTAATGTGACTCTGATACTTTCTAAATTTATATTATAGATGTATCAAAGGTTTCAGATTTAATGTAACTATGACACTTTCTAAATTTATATTATAGATGTATCAAAGGTTTCAGATTTAATGTAACTATGAGACTTTCTAAATTTATATTGTAGATGTATCTAAGGTTTCAGATTTAATGTGACTATGAGACTTTTTAAATTTATATTATAGATGTATCAAACGTTTCAGATTTAATGTGACTATGAGACTTTCTAAATTTATATTATAGATGTATCTAAGGTTTCAGATTTAATGTGACTCTGATACTTTCTAAATTTATATTATAGATGTATCAAAGGTTTCAGATTTAATGTAACTATGAGACTTTTTAAATTTATATTATAGATGTATCAAAGGTTTCAGATTTAATGTAACTATGAGACTTTCTAAATTTATATTATAGATGTATCTAAGGTTTCAGATTTAATGTGACTCTGAGACTTTCTAAATTTATATTATAGATGTATCAAATGTTTCAGATTTAATGTAACTATGAGACTTTCTAAATTTATATTATAGATGTATCAAAGGTTTCAGATTTAATGTGACTTTCGAGACTTTTTAAGCTTAAAACTGTTCCATATCTGTTTCTTTATTTTTTTAAATTTTGTTCAGTTTTCTGTAAACTATCTGACTAATGACTGGCGTACGCCTAGGAGTACGAGTAAATTTCATTGTAAAAATTGAAAAATACTTTTTTTTTTTAATTGTGAAACTCCATACTGAATTTTTAATTTGTTATTGCACAAATTAAATTAATCACCACAACTAATCCAGTAAGTTTTGTCACATAACGACATTAGCTACCTCCATTTTCTGGCTGCCCTACGGCTTTGTAGGCCACCTTGTGGTTTTGTCTCTACGTAGAGTGCTTCGATTCTAAATCTAAGTATACTCTTATTGGAGTATTAGAAAAAACTGAAAAATAAATATTAGTTCATGTGAGATCTATCTCAATGGTTGAAAGTATAAATAAATTCTCAATAAAATAGCGCAAGAATTTTAAGTGCTTACGATTAAGTCGAGTTCAAGTTTTTGTTTATGTATTAATCGTTTTGATTGGTTGTAGTCAATTTTTAATTAGTCGTTACAGGTGAATTTTTGGTTCATAATTTGCAGATGTTTTTATCTTATTGGTTATGCCATTGATATTTCTCATCATTGCCTTGAGCTAACCGAATAAAAGTTTTTTTTTTAAATCCACTTTTCGCGGTCGCTTGCCTCCTTTGCTGAATATATTGCTTGCCTCCTTTGCTGAATATAATATATATTACTGAAACTAATGATGAGGTAGACCACGAAATAATGGAAGGAGAAAGTTTCAACTAAGATAAAGGTACAAAGTACGAGAAATAGAAGAACATGTTATGAGATGCATATACGAGTATGTGGAAGAGGAAAATACTTAGTTCGTGGATGGAAAGGTGTGGAAATCTGTCCTATATTCTTACCCTAAATGAGACACGGTGTTATGTTGTATATGTATGTATTATATTTTTTCATTCATACATATCAAATATATCGAATAAATAAAAAAACTTCCTTTTTGATACGTTCTGCATATATTCGTTCATTTTAATCAACATTTCTTGCAGCCTTAGACTCTGTTCAATACAATGTTGTATAAGGAGAGAGGAATCTCTTCCCCTGCACTCGAAAGAAGCCAAACCATTAGCACTGAAAAACCTTTACGGGTGAAATGCAGTGCCGTAACATTCGCATATGCAGTAAAAATGTTGTAAGCGGAGTGCCAATTTAAGAGAAATACGATGTTCAATAAAGACTTCCCGTGTCCTAGATGATAAGTCGTCTTGATTGTCGTCCAGTCGAGGCGTTGTTGGGTCGATTTCCGTTGGTACCCATTTTTTTAAAAGGGTTTTAATCTGGGTTTCTGTTCAGGCATCTATAAAAACCTATTATTATGTTCTTTGGAAGATTGCTGCATGGTGATAAACCTACCACATTGTACAATGCAATGAAATTTAATAAATTTGTTTTACATCTTGCAAAGTCTTGAAAATTGACCTGACAGATAATCATCATTATAGAAGCCTTCGTCTATGATTTTGTCAATAATGTATTATAAGTACATAAGTTCAATTTTGCAACATACAATTTTGAAAACATACAATATCATACAATTTCGACAAATCAAGTCTGCGGTTTTGATGATAAGAAGTTATAATTATCAAGAGCAGATATTTTAAAATTTATAAAATTTATTATTTTACAAAAATGTACTTTGATTTTTTAATATTTATTAATTCATTTTGTACCCTAGATATAATCAAATTTGGTGATACAGATATATTGAAGAATGTAGCCAGATTAAAAATGTGCTGTTTATAGTTAAGACATTAACGTTGTGGAGGTTTAAAGACATTGTAATTTATTTTTATCAAACACTGTTTATTCCACTTTTTGTGACGCTATAACCCTACCGGTTTCAAGGCTTTCACCTCATCTTCAGGGGAGCGCAAACAAGAAGTCTTGTTTGCGCTCCCCTGAAGATGAGGTGAAAGACTTGAAAACGGCAGGGTTATACCGTCACAAAAAAGTGGAATAAACAGTGTTTGATAAAAATAAATTAAAAATATTAAAAATGTGTCTTCTAACCTCATTAATAGAACCTTCTGGTTTAGAAACACTTAAATAGGCACGGAACTCGCAGTTTGTCATCGCACGTATTGACAAAATAAAAAAAGCACCAATACTCGTACACGTTTACCACACACAAGTAGGTACTATAGCAGATGAACTCTTTCACCAGACGGGGACCATCTTTTTTTTTTTTACCATCAATCCAATAGGATCGTCTAGTGCTAGTCCCGTGGCGTGAAATGGGCTTCCTATTAGTATTAGAGATGCGACACTGGAAGAAAATGCTTTTTGTAAGTCTTGTCAAAAAAAATCATTGTACAATATTATGTTATATGAGCACTACGCTACACCTAAAGCCGAATGTTTTACTATCACATATCGGAAGATTTACAAAGGTTTATTTGTAGTTCGTCTTACCATGGAAAGTTTTCTGCATCTTGTTTACCAAGTATGTTTTTCTAAACATATGCAGATTCGTGGAAGTACCTTATTTCATAGTCGTAGCCACCAATTTCCTATCCTTACACTCAACTTGTATATATTTATTTTATAATATTTTTAATCTGTCAATAGTAGTGGGTTAGAACCCCAAGAACCCCTAAGGAGAGCATGATTTGTAAAAAGTGATATATCATTGTATTTATTATTAATATCGAGAATCGAACCTGTATCTGAAAAAAAAACGGAATTCAAGCGTCTCACCAACCAAGCCACGGAGGTTATCATAAATAAATATTACTGATCGAAATATTTTATTAAAGGGTGGAATATTTGAGTATCGCTAACAGACTCTGGTGAAATACCAATATTTCTGTCTGCTAAGAACAGGAGCTGAGATTCTGCTTTTATACCCAAGTTGTCAGGAGAGATTTATTCCCTCGGAGGGAGCGAAGATGGAGGCTGGCGCAGGCAAGTGCGGTTTGTTGGGTTATGTAAGACAAGGGTAATTACACACCCTCTCACGTTCACCCTCGAAGCGAAGACTCACAAAAGGTGAAGCGCGATTGGGGGTATTCTCAGCACTAAAATGACCGATTCCAATTGAGTTATTTGATATACGTGGATCAAGAATAATATAACATATTTAATGAAAACTACACATCGACATTTCTAATACATTATCGCATTTCTAATAATGCATCGATGTTTCTTATGAATAAATATTATAAATATGATACACTTAACACCAAAAACACATGTTGCAGGTTGCAGGTTTCCTAAAAAAATATTATAAAAATATTTAATAAACTTCCTGTCCGACATCCCACAGCGGAGCTTGTCGGTGAGTATCGGGTCCTGAACATAGCCAATTTACATTTCAAATCCATTCTCTGGCACCATCATCGAGAGGAAGGGAAGATGCAGCCTCAGCAGAGACACATGACACGCATGGCAACTGATCAAATGTTCACCATCCCTAGAGTTAAAACATATTTTGCCCAAAGGTAATATGTTATGCCTATTGAGCTCCCATGACATATAATGGGGTGCCGAATTCAATAAAGGCAAAATGAGGAAAACAATTCAGGCAGTCGATCGGATCGTAGTTGTTATTGCGACAGGAGTTTGAATACTTGGGCTTGCAAGAGGAATGACTTGTAGCAAAGGTTTGTGTGAGCTCTTAAGTGTGGTATTTTTTGTTATTTTTTATGATTATGTGCGGTATATTGTGAGATAAACGTTTTGGTCTGTCTGGAGTGATGAAGGGAAAATTTAATATTTTTAGATCAAATTTATACGCAAAACTTCACCAAGACGTAGACGTTGGTTTTTTATACATACAGTTTCTCAGTAACCTAATAATTGACGTTCTAGAGCGGACACCATCTTCGATTGTCATATCACAATTTTTCAAACCATAACATATATTGAAAAATCTCTTAAATTTAGGGTAATAACATACTTAAAATAATAAATTTTTTATACTATTTGACATGCTACATTTTGTCATAATATTTGAGTGTAACATATATATTTTTACTATTGTGCTTATCAAATAAGTCCTTAAAATTTGAATTGTTCAATACGAGTTTTTTTTAACTTGTGTTTGGTCCTTGTACGAATTAGGGAAACCTGTAATGTGCAAAGAACCTGAAAAATAAATTAATAAAAAGGGTTTAATAAATATCATGATATATAGGTACACGATAGTTTGCTGCATCATCGCTATACACAGTGCATATATATTATTTTGGTTTGTATAGCATATTTCACCCTTGCGGTAGTAAAAAAGGATGAAGCATCGGAAAAGAAAACTTATTTTATTCCACCTGCAAAATGACACAAAAAAACGATAAAACAATTTGGGTATATGGTACAATGGCAGAAGAAATGCGCTATTACCTTTTATAATAATATACATTCAGCACGTTTGGGATGAAGTTAGCAACGAAAAAACTTTTAACGAAATCTATCCGAGAAATATGATACTACTTTGTGGACAACCCAATATATATAGTATAATACATATAAGAATACAAAAATGTGTTCGGAATGCTCATAAAATTCTTGAATTCGTATGGTAACTTCTATACCTGCATATCCAAAACGGTAGTGTGGTTTTCCACCCCTCCCCCCCAATCGAGATTTTTGTGTTTATAACCACTAAAATATGCACGTAACTCGCAGTTCATCGTGTTAGCAATACTTTTGAACCATGCTGGAACTTTTCATTTATTGAATCGGGAATTGAACCCGAAACCTCCACCTAGTAAACAAGCATCTTACCAACTGAGCCACAGAAATGCTCATAATATAAACACGTTAATATTATAAAATATAAACTTACAAGACTTCGTAAATACTATAATTTAACATGAATTAATAAGTATGGATGACTTCCGTGGCCTAATTGATAAGACGCTTGACTTCCACCAGAGGTTTTCGGGTTCGATTGCCAATGGTACCCAAAAAATGTCCTAGTCTGATATGAGTTTGTTAGGAGCCAAAACTAGCACACGCGGAGTACTTGTGCGAGAGTGTTGTTGACTCTTCACATGCTGTAGTATTAACAACATATTTTTAGAGGAACTGCGAATTCCGTGTCTACTCCAGTGGTTCTAAGCCCGGTGGCTTGATCACTGGGGCTGAAGACAATGTTGTTTCTCGGATACGCTCTTCAATATTTCCGAAGAACGAATTCAGATTTGTTGAAGAGAACGTAAGAATAAATGTCGATGCATTAAATATCATACAATAATCATGAAAATTTTTAAAAATATTATTTTTATTACTTTATATGTGCGCAACTGTGCCTTTCTATCCATATGAATATCAAGAATGAAGTATGGTGTAGTGTGGTGCGGGCTGCTCGTTTTGAGGCGGTCCCATATCATATTTATTAGACTGTATATTATTATTATTTTGTATTTTTATAAAATAATTGAAGTGTGTACCAACATAACATACTTATGTGTTGTTTGAATTATTTTATGGTGATTATAACTTTTATTTGGTTTTAATGGGACTGTTTAAATTGTTTTTTTTAATTTATTTTTCTTTGTAATTAATGAAACATTCACTACTTATATTTTTAAATATTGTTGTAAGGTATATTGTACCGTTGATGAATGAATTAATAAGTAGATACATAAATATTTTCTTTCTAATAATCGATATCATAAAGCAGTATCACGCAAAGTTTTCCTGGCATGAGCTTAAGTTTAAGGGTTCTTAAAGCTTTTCTACCTTTCGGCGAATTCTTTTGGAATCGAGGTGTGAAACCCTCAATAGCGCTGAGCATAAAAGGTGGAGGAAAAGTCAATCGAATCGCTTTCTTCGCAACTCTCGTGTTCTCGAGAATGGATCTGTTCCATAATTATAAATTCCGAGAAATATAAAAAAAATAGAAATATGCGATGAAAAAATTACAGCTGTTTTTTTTATATGTACATACTCATACGTACCATCGGCCCATGCTCCTTTTGGGGTTGACAGAGAGGAAAAACTTTCAACACGTTTCAAATCTTTCGCAGACAGTTTTTAACATTCATGAATCTCGTCATAAATGATCTCATGTTTTTTTCGTACTTCTAACCTTCCTCTTGGTTATTTTTTTTTCAATTATCTCCTAATATTATATCCTAAGCATACTTCTTCGTATTACGTTTATTTCATTCACATATATATTTGTTTTGTAAGTCTTTCGTAGCGCATTCCCTCGAAGTGGCCAAATTATATTAAGATTCGTTTCTTCATTTAGAACAAATAGCGATCTTTTATCCAATCATTTCTTACTCCACCATATCTTCATTTAGAACAAATAGCGATATTTTATCTAATCATTTCTTACTCCACCATCTCTTCATTTAGAACAAATAGCGATCTTTTATCCAATTATTTCTTACTCCACCATCTCTTTGAAACCAGATATCCATAGTATTTATCCTACTTTTATAATAAAAACAATACTGTTAACATTTAAAAAAATGTGTTAACTTGTTATACGTACATGTTTTTTAAAATAATACAATATATTTTTTTCAAAAATGTTCATTTTGGGTGTTGATTTCTAGTTAAATATCAAATTAATGAAACTCATTCGTTTTTAAGCATATTTTTTATAAAAAATAAATAAAAGTCTACTTTTTCATTGATGGTATAAATCATTAATAATTGTTTTATTAAAATTCTAAGATATCTTCGATATTCTCGTGCACAACAAAATAACGGCACTTTTTAACGGAAATCAATGTTTTTATTTTTATCAAATTTAAACTTCTTAATAAACTTTTGTATAACAGTACGAGTACAAGCTTTTATCCCAATGAAGGCAGTTTCGTACAAAGAGTATCGCAACGTCTCTTTTGTGTTCATCAGAATAGCAAATAGCAACAATAGTGGCACATGTTAAACACTATTATTATCTGACTGAATGCCACAATACTAGCAGATATCAAATTGCACTCGCAATAACTGACTTTCTTTTTAGCAATACTTTAAATGATACACCATAATGGATGGGAAAAATACTTTTTACGAGGTTGAGCTCCATTGATTCTGTAATATTACTCAAAAAGAGATAAATAAATGCATGTGATGTAAAATAAGCTAGATCTCGATGTAAATTTTATTATTAATATAAATGTTTGTTTTATTTAGCTTATATAAAAAAATCATAGCTAATACGATACATTTTTTACAGACAATCCACCCAATTTAGAATGATTTGTGACAACAAATTCAAGTCATTATGCAATTATATAATAATATTATACAACTATTTTAAAAGATAACAATTCTAGACTATTTAATGTTTCAACTTATTAAGTTTCAAAATTTTTACTATCGATCTAAGTGTAAAAATTCCATGAAGAAAGAAGAAACGCAACGTTCATTGAACGTGTAAAGATAAAAAATATGATACATTAAAATATAAATCTAAGTTTAAACAATTAAATGAACTTTTACAGACACTAAACTTATTCAAAATATGTAAATGATACGGATGTGGACATATTTAACATAGATCAACGTTGTCACGGTTTAAAAGAATGATGACTGAATTGATACGGATGTGGACATATTTAACATAGATCAACGTTGTCAGGGTTTAGAAGAATGATGACTGAATTGAAGGAAGAATAAGTGGGTTTTTTTTCTTTGTACATCTAAATTATTTCAAGCATTTTTTCGTAACATTTTAACATGACTGAATAGTGCGTGAAATGGACTCTGTTAAATGGAATTTGTTGGTATTATTTTTAAAAAATGTATACATTCATTGATTAATTTCTGTAAGTGTTGTTTTTAATAAAAATATATGTACAATAATTGATCCACGAGAGAAACTGATGCTTCCGACTTCTTTAATATGTTTGGTAAATCATATCTGAAATACTGAATCATTTTTAATAAACATTGTTTTAACTTCCTGCGTTTCTTGTTTTTGAAAATCTGAAATCATTGCGATCTCTCGTATAGGACCCATTAATTTCACTAATATATTTAACATCTTTCGTCATATTTAAGTAAAATATTATTCTTATGTTTATAAATATAAATCAAAATATAAATACTAGCTCGCTATTTAACCCTATACATGATCACTTCTCTATATTTTATCAATTTCTTAAGTATATATATAAGTACGAGTTTATAGCATTGATTATATTTAAAGAGTATATTTTAAGGACCGCAAGCGCAATGATTGGTTTCACTTTCAAAGGTCCAAAGTTATATACTTAATTTAGACCATTAAACGATTCAAATAGAGTTGGCCATGACATATTGTATCGTATTCGTTATTAAAGTCAATCTCATGTTTTGGTTATGATTACTTGATATAGTTTGATCGTATTGAATTAATTGTTTCACAACATAGTTTAACCAATCAAATGTTTAAAAGTCTCGTATGAAAAATCAGACAGGGAGCCTGAATTTTTAAGTACCACCAGTAAGCAAACCCCCAGGTGGAAGCATTCTACCAACTCATTTATTCATTTCTCACTGTGATGCGAACATCTACGAATAATAAAGTCGGAAGACAATATGGTCCTATGTCCATTAAATCAAGCCTTCTGGTTTAAAACTACTGAAGTGGGGTCTTTTCAACAAAGGTTTGTTTGTAGTTTTTCTTCCCTTGGTATATTTTATTACCAACATTTGTTTTTGTAAACAAATGCAGATGCGGAAAAATACTCTTGTACGATTTAAAGGAGGGTCTGCTCTCTAAGCGACGCTATATAAATTAACATATTTTTATTATTATTAACCTGATTATGAACTTTTTTTAGGTCCTATTCGAACTCAAAACATACGGTCGAAAAGCAAGCATACTACCAAGAAGGCTATGTTGATTCAATCAAAATGAAAAATAGTACAATCTTGATTCCGTTCCTGTCGCGTTTCCCATCGGCCACCTGACTCAGCCTCAACCCTCTTCTACTTCAGCTCGTATCTCTCTCTCCGGGACTCTTTAGATCTGCGTGCCTTGAATGGCATTCCCACTTTTCAATATTCCTCCTTTTGTGCGACACGTCCGTTTACCGCTGTGATGGCATTAGCAATTGAAAGGGTAGCCTGTAGGAATGGGGTTGGTCCGTACTCCGTACTGCTTGCTACTTGTTACTACCCCCGACTGATGTTTGGAGGGAGCGATTCGTAAAAGGAAAAGGTGTCAACTCTTAACCAGATATTTACGCCAGTTCAATCTTATAATATTTTGAAATATTGTAATTATAAGCATATTGTTTTTTTTTATTGTTTGAATGTAATATACGAGTAAATCATGAAAAAATATTTTGACCATTTTCTACCAGTAAATAGCTAAGAAGACACCAAGCATCAACTCTTAGATACTCGTATATTACAATATAATCATTTTTCTTTTTGATAAATCGCTTAGTGTATCTTTTATTGTATACAATACAACCTGGTGGGAGTATTGCCATGTGGCAATCTCTTCTAAGTAACAATAAAAATGTCAAAGAGGTCTTAAGTGAAATCAAACTAACCCCTTTTTTTAAACCTGGATTTCAGTGGAAATCAAACCTGCAGCCCCCAGGCTCGGAGACAGGTGTCTTATCAACTAGGCCACGGAGATTATCTACCGTAGCAGTTCATTGCAAATTTCATTCATTGTCATGTCTTTATCTTAGAAGATTCAGGGTTCCATTGCCTACAAGGCCCTGTCATATGTTTCTGTTCTACGCCAACACATGACTTGAGTACCATTAAAAGCCTAATATGTATCCACCATTTGCTTCCTCCGTGTATGACTAAGGCTATCAATAGGACACCTTTGTTTCAAATTTGCAAAAAAAATGCTTTTGCAACCATTTATCTGCCATTCGAAGTACAGTACCCGGCGGCAAGTAATACATATCGGGCTTAAGAAAGAGACTTCGGCTTTGTAGAGCATCGTCCCTGTCATTCATACATGTGTTCCGTCGCGATTTGTCGTGCAACAGAGACGACGCCCTACAAAGTCGAAGTCTCTTTCTTAAGCCCGATGTGTATTACTTACCGCCAGGTACTGTACCTACATGTTCAAACCAACTATTCAATAATCTCTTAATATGAAGAGTTAGATGGTCTATGGATTCCACTCAAGTCAGTTTAATATGTCTTTTATGGTTAAATCAAATACACGATTTAACCAAAAAAAGATACATTCAACAAAATAACTTGAACAAAAGTCATTATGTTTCATACATGTACGAGTACAAGCCAATAAATTCAAAACGGCGAGGTATTTTCTCAATTACCTCAGAACAGATAAAATGTGGGTAGAATTATTTTTGCTTAATTATATTCACACATATGTAAAAATAATCCAAACCACTTTGTAATTAATATTATTTGAGATATTTAAGAAAGCATAATGTCATGTTGTATGGGCTCGTTTAAATGATTTTTATGACAGAATTTATGTATGAAAGACGTACCTAGCTATCATAATATATTTTCATATAAAAGATGTGTGCTGATTTTATATTTGAATTATGAAAACGTAATTTGTGGGTTCGATCTTTTTTGTATATGGTATATGGTACACGTCCGTTTAAACATTTTATTTTGAAGTTCGCAGTGTGCTACTCCCCTCGAACGACACAGGCATTTTTCCCTATACCCCATATGTATCCCTATACCCCCAAAATGTAGTATTTGGGGGTATAGGGATACATATGACTTCAGCCATATATATTATTTAAAAAAAAAGAGGAGAAAAATATATACCGGTGTATTCCGATCGTCTCACTTCGGTGTGCCATCGGATCCAGTACAGCGGTGTGGCCGGTGAGGTTGCTGGTGTGAAACGGCACACTAACATGAGCAATTCAATGGTAAACCCATTTGGTTACCATTGAATTGCTCATGTTAACACTTGCCTTACTGTGCTAAAAAAATCCGTCAGCCACGGTGCTGTACGCTAAGCGTCCAGTGAAAAATGTATATTTTAAATCAAAATTATGCAAAATCTGCTAGGTTATTTTTTGTAATTAGCTATAAAAATCATTTTATTATGTATTAAAACGTCGAATAATCAAATGAAATATAAGTCCTGGTCACTCGCTATCCATCACAGGGTGGCAAGTGTTAAAAACACAAACTCCACGGCACAGCTTTGCTTTCCAACTGAATTGACGTTGGAATGGCGAGGGGTTCCTCGACTACAAGGCCTAACAATGACGACGGTGAATGGAAATGAAACGTGGACGTGGAAAAAGACTGAAATCAGCCGAAATACACGAATTCACAATGCGTGACAGAATAAGAAATGAAGTGATTAGAGATGAATGGGTACTTAATGGGATGAGTGTGAACTTAAAACTGATGTGCTGTTGAGTAAGATGAAGAAGAGCTCGCTGAAATACTTTGAGTATGTAGAACGGATGAGTGAGGAAAGACTAACACAACAAATACATATATATTGCAAATGTGAGTCGATGGCGTGATAGAGGAAGACCAAGGAAAGTATGGTTAGATTAAGTGAACGATCGTGGAAAGACTGATAAATCGTAGGAATTAAGTGAGAAGGTGTATGGATGTAGAACAGGCCAAGGATGTGTGTAGATACAGAAAAATATGTTCCCTCTGCCTACCCTAACAGAGAAATGACGTGATGGTAAGTATATAATAACATTAAAAAATAAAATACTTGATACCAAAACTAAAGTTGGACAACTGCTGTCACATTCTCTTTGTTGTGAAAAGAGAAAGGTTGCGTTGTAAGGTTGCATTACTCAATTAAACAATTTGTACCAGCTTGGGTAGACTAAAAGGAATGTGCCAAGTATTGAATCTAGGTCAATTCTATAAGTTGAATGTTTTATTAAGATATATTTTCATCGTCTCTCTTACCGGGGGCGTAGCTCAGATGGTAGAGCGCTCGCTTAGCATGTGAGAGGTACCGGGATCGATGCCCGGCGCCTCCAAAATATTTTTTTTTTTGTAAAATATGTGTATATCAATCTATGTTTTTTTAGGTCTGAGTAATTTTTATTGCATTTCCTATTGAACCTCAATCCTCGGAGTTGAATGTGAGTGTTCTAGCAAAATGGCATGAGTTGTAAAATTAGGTTTTTGAGAGGTTAAATATATAGTATATCGACATGCATTGATGTAAGAAAATAAAGTTTAACTCAACAGAACGCATCCAAGTGAAGTTAAGTAAATCATTTTTGAATAAACCAATATGCCAAAATGATCACCACCAGGATTAAATAAATCCTAAGTTATGGGTATTAAAAAGTGTGAAACGAAAAGTAATTACGACATATGGGCGAGTAGTGAAAGATGGGAAGAAGTTGAGGAATTCTACTGTTTGGGTAGTATTTTCTCAGATAATAATAAAGAGTTAAGTTGAGAGGGATATCGAACGGCCTTGTTGCGATAGGAAACCAAGTCAATGGGGTACTAAAACATACAAACTCAAACCGGACAGTATCAAAATGTGCTAAGATAATAGTCGAAAATAGTGTTTTGGTGCCAACTTTGATGCATGGGAACGAAACGTGGACATTGAAAAAGACTGAGATGAGCGAAATAAATGCTGTACAAATGCGTGCATTGAGAAGAATACATGGAGGGACAATGTATAACAGAATACGAAATAAAATAATAAGAAATAAATATGAACTTAAGGCTTATGTGTTAAGTAAGATGAAGAAGAGCACGCTGAGATGATTTGGGCATATGGAACAAATGAATGAAAAAGATTAACAAAACAGATATATAAAGTGCGCATGTGAGAGAAAGGCGTGGTAGAGGAAGACCAAGTAAAGTATGGTTGGGTCAAGTGAATGATATTCTGAAAGTAGGAAACATAGAAAGTTAGAGAAATCGTAGAAGTTGTACTGTATTACCCTTTCGTTGTATACAGTACAACCTGGCGGGCTTATTGCCATGTGGTAATCTTTTCCAACCGACCAGAAATATGGTAAAGTGGCCTTAAGTGAAAACCAGACAGGAATCCTTTTTTTTTTAACTTAGTTCCAGCAGGGTTTGAACCCACAACCTTTGGAGCTGGGAGACAGGCGTCGTTGAAGAAGTTGTTTGGGGGTAGAAGAGGCTAAAGATGTGTGTCGAGCTAGAAAAGATAGAAAAGCTCATAGAACTTCATTAAATCACTTGCTATGTGCTAGAATAATAATAAAGTTGTATGAAAAACGGTCTGAATTTGTAACTTAAATCCGTTATCAGTCAGGGGTCGATTAATAATAATAAAAACATAGACAGTTTTTATACTATTAAGGGTGATGGTACTTTGAAAGATCCGTTTTAAACAAAAAAAAATACGGGTCCGTTCCACGCACGATTCGCTTATGATCAATCAAGGAGTCGTAATAATTATAAAACTGTGTAAAATAAAGGTGAAGCTAAATAGTCAATTTCGCATAGCAAAAAAGCTAATCACAAGAGTAGCGACAAACCAGCGAAGGTTGGTCAAACAACTGGTCTTAAAAATTCTATGAAATTTAAATTATTCTCTTTTATTTTTATTATTATCAAACTCAAGATAACATACTCGTATTGGCAGTATTTAGCAACCAGGTACGCCAAATACCAAATGTTCAAATGAATCTATTTTAAAGAAGTAACTGTATACGGAATATTCGCCTCTATTTCCTCCAAATCTAACTGCAAACTCCATCGCCTAGTAGGTAAGATGTCTGTCTTATAATCCGAGGGTTACGGGCTTGATTACCGTTGAAAGTTTATTTATTTTAAAATAGTTCTAGAGTGACTTTGACTTAAGGCCTCTTTAATATATCTCTGGTTGATTGGAAGAGATGGTAACATGTCAATAAACCAGCCAAGCTGTAGGTTTTGCATATGACGAAAGTGTTATAGAATAAAATACAAACCTTTTTCACAATTTGCGTCCTTGCTTACCCCCTTATCACACATACGAGTATATGGTACGTGCACAGGAGAGCGGATATTTGGTAAGAAAACTTACCAAGGAAGACGAACTGCAAAGAAACCTTTGTAGATATTTTGATATGTGATAGTAACACAGTCGGTTTTTGATGTAGTGTATGTATACAGTGTTCATATATCATATAATCATAAATTTTGATACGATCTTCCATAAAACGATTGTCTTCAAGTGCATCCTTAAGCTACACACGCCATCCATAAATCTAACACAAAGAGGCAGAGGGCACAGAACTTGAAACCTATGGTTGATAGTCAATCCTACTACTAATAGGCGTCATCTTTCCTCGTCATCCTTATCAGGCTCCGGTACAAGAGCACAGGACAGCGGAGTGGCGTGAGTATATCCCGCGTTATCTGGCAGAAGCAGTGTCTGTGTCCGGTGTCAGCGAGGAAGCTCCCGATGGCCGGCACATTCCCGTGGGACTGAGCTGTCCTCCGCCCACCCGGCCAACACTAGCTAATCGCCCGATCCACGTATCGGAACGTATACCGCGACGATAACCAATTTTACGTACGATAAGTAAATCTAAATAGGGACGAGGAAGCACGAGATCATATTATTTTTTTAAAAAAAGCAACAATATCTCTAAAATTTTAGAGATAACATTGCATTAGGCAATCCCTCGTAGACTGGTATGATTCAATCCTAGATCTGCACGTATCGACATGAAGACGAAAGACGTTTGTGTGTGTTTTGATTTAATGTATGATATACTTCAATAAATTCGTAATCTGGATAGATCAAACCTGCGGCTATGATAGCAAAGGATTCCGAAACACTTCAACAGGTAAAATGTGTTGCAGTTTTTGTTTGGCTTAGCGCCTGGTCTATCGTTGAAGGTTTCGAAGTGTGGATCATTTTGGGCAAAATGTTCATTTGTAACATTCCACCTTTGATGGTCATGCTGGAATGACATGTTTCCCGAAGGTTTTGACCGCAAGATCATCAGAACACGCAAGCCTCCGCCACGGCAATGCAAGGATCAAAACTTTAGAAAACATACATCCGACATGACATCAAACAAAAAATCAAGCGACCGTACATACTATCTGATGATGGCTGTGGAAATTCGACTCATCGTTGTAACTAACGTAAACTTTATTTGTGGTAAGGCGACAGATTTTTTCACAATTACCTGGAAGCTCTGTCGTAACTAAATGGTGGAACTATTGTAATCTAATGAAAGAAATACTCAAAATAACAGCTGAAAGATTTAAACTTTTTTCTGTGTCGTGATCTCAATGCTGAGGAACATTACTCTCACGAGAATTGCGGTATATCGTATACATTCTTCTCCAGTTCTCCAGGCATTCTTGGTCAGGTCGTCCCAGCGCATAGGCGATAGGCTCCTGCGATCGTACACTTGTCAGTAACCACAAGTTTTTTCATTTATTCTATTCGCAAAATTTGTCCAAGGAATGGAAGAATGCATCAACTATATAGTTTTGATAATTTCATCTCGTATAGGAGCTTTTGTTTGTCGCTCTATCCATGTTACATCGCATAGTCGCTCTGTACAGCAATCGTCTTCAGCATCGAACTCCAGTGGGTGGATTTTGCCAATCAAAGTATTACAACGTGGCTCTAAACAGACCCGGAGTACCTGGATATTTTTTAACAGGATCCGAACTGGAATAAGGAGAACCAATGACAACATACAATCATGGCGCATGTTGCATGATGGATGGACTCTCTGTATTTTCGGTGAGGTCCATGCGACACTTGCTGCAAAGCCCGAGGAGCCTGATGTCTTGCACCGATATTGTAATTGGCACAATAAGAAGAAAAAGATCCTTTCACGCACATCTCGAGAGTCTACCCATGACTCGATTTAAACAGTGACTGCAATTCTGACTTTATTATTAGCACTTATCAATGTCATTTGGCATGAAAATGCACTCGCGGCTCACCGCAGCATATTTATTTCTGTGAAGCGCAACTTTCGCACTGGTTTCTTCTATAATAAGTCAGGAATCAGAGCCGAATGTTATGGCTTATCGGGGAATTTGTTTTATATGCTTTTTTTCCTCTACTTTTATAGACAAGAGTTAACGTACCACAAAATATGAGGTCAAGTTATGTTTTAATAGTACTCGTATTATTTAATTCTGCATCCTTTGATATATATTGGTCAATGAATTTGAAACAAACGTCGTTTGGTACATAATATCTAGCTGATTGCATGTATTTTGTGAATATAACAAATATTTATTAAGGACTTTGTAATTTAATGTATTTTGTGAATATAACAAATATTTATTAAGGAATCATTTACACCGTACCACAATAGATGAGGATAATGTTGGATAACAATTGACTGCGATCATACCTGAGCCTCTTGCGTAAGTACATATTATGTAAGTTAATAGGTTGTGCTACTAAGGAAGCACTCTTGGAGGAATCGAAATGGTTTGAAAATAGTACTACATAAAATTATCAAAAAAATATATTAAAATAGACTCATGGACATACTTTTTATAAAGAATATATATGACCGAAATCATAGGTATCCTTATACCTTCGAATACTAGACGGAAAAAATGCCTGTGTTATTTGAGGGGAGTAGCATAACGCAGGGTTTGAACCGACGACCTTCCGCACGAAAGTCCAGTGCCTTGCCGCGCGGCCATTCATCTCATATTAATAGTGATATCATATCCCATAAAATAATCTTGGACCCAACACAAGCGAAATTTTAAACGGTAAAAAAGCTATGTAAGTCGAATAAATGCAGTATAAATGGTAACGTTACGTAAAATGTGTTGATAACAACAATAAGAAATGAGGACATTATGTAAGAATTCATGTTGAAAGAAGATGTAGTACTTAAGATGAAGAAAGGAGTATTTACATGGTTTGGTCACATAAAAAGTACGAAAAGTTGGGATCGAGAGAAACATGGCACAACCAAATTAATCAAATTCTGAAAGAGGGGAAGAGTGAAAAGCGTTAATAATATGAAAGAATGTAAGGCGAAGGGTATAAACGTGGCAGAAGCAAAAGTTATCTACCAGGATAGAATAAAGTCGAGATCAGTACTATCTGCCTACCCCAATAGAAATATGACGTGATAATAATAGTGATGAACTTTAAAAGGTTAAATTGAAGTTTAATATTAGACTTTTTTATTATATGCCAGCCCTTCTTACAACACGAAAAAAACGTTATCCTTTGAACACGTCGGATGTTATAACAACTATCGTTACTGGAATAATTAATAAACCAAACCAGATTGACACAAAAAAAAACCTTTTGCGTAAAGGCGCTATAACACGAAACAATTTTACATCATCTTTATGATGGATTACAATGGTACAACATTGGATTCCACAAAGTCGTTGTTTTTTATATTATTGGTTATTGGCTATTCGTATCTAGTGACATTAAATGATAATTTTGATGCATTCGATTTTCTGTGAAAGCACTAGTAACTTCCTAGACTGTTTGAACTCCACAAGCTTTAAGCGGCTTTATTAATACATTTACAGCGCTGCTAGTCATTTTCCATCTCCCGTCAAACCTTAAGTCTGTCGTCGCTACTATTTTTTTCACATTCAGATAAGGAGTCCTTTTGGGCATTTCTTTCTTCGTCACTACGTGACGTCTCGCTCATAAAAAAAAATAAAGAAGATTTTAATATTTTAGTTTAGATCGCGCTAGATTAGAACTTATTTTGTCACCCATAACACCGGGTGGGATCGAACTGAACTATCTTATCAGAAAAATAATGTATTTAGTGTAGATTCCATAGTGAGTTTAGTTTTTTTTCTCTGTATCGGCTATTTTTGAAAGAAAGAGAAAATGTGTATGTGAAAGAGAGAAAAAACTTTGTGGGTGCACCAACAACCCACCCGCGCGTACGTGGCATTTAAATAATGTAAGCTTTAATGCTTAATACCACGAAAGACAAACAAAAAATATCGTCCATAGTCGAAACTCTATATGGTTTCTAAATTATCACATCTTATTCAGAATGGTTTATTATTTTATGTTAATCAAAGTTGACACGTGAGTTATTTGAAAAAAAAATGAAATGTACAATAAATATATCTGAGAATCCGAAAAACGTAAAGAAGTTAATCTTTAAATATGGCATTGTGAAGCGGCTTAAATGGTTGAGGTAAAAGAACGTGACTAATTGGTTGAGGTCAAAACCAGTCAAGTATCAATACTTTCAGTTGCAGCTTCAATTTTGTTGTTTGATCGCATGCTAAAAAAATCGTGGAATTAAAACCTGATCAAGAATGGGATGGATTTGGTGAATTGCGTTATTTCAATTATTGTTTACTGTCATGTCTTAGTAGCTTTAGATTCGATGGATTTATCTGCATGTGTTTACATATATAATACATTACATTGGTTCGTTAATGTTTTGCGGTTTAGGTTTTTAGTACACGTAGGAAATGCTGTAAGCATTGTTATATTTTATCTCATTACAGATAGGTATAATGTTTTGTTATCATTTTGGTTAATTATAAGAGATCTAATGAATTGATATAGCATTTAGTTTAACATATTTTTATCATTGCATAATTTAATTAATTATTTATTATAAGTAATTGGTGGTTCTGTTATTTCATCATGATACAATTTATGGTATTTTTATAATTAGATAACTGTATCATAATGTGTTTAAAATAGTATTGATTGCAATGCGATTTTTATTTATGAAATACCTATGAATTTACTTGATATGTATATTGTTCTATTTATTTCAAAACTTAATACTATTTTATCTTAATAACAGTATAAACGCACCAACGTTAGTATTTTAATTTAAAACTTTAAATATACGAGTATATAGGTATTAACACGATTCCCAGTGGTGTAAGAAGTGTTTTTAAATGTAATTTGATTTTACTGGAAATGAACATTGTTATATGTACTTATTTCAATATTAGTTAACCCAAACTGGATAAAGGAAGCCAAGCAGATATTTAAATGTAAAACTTAAAATATATGGGTAAATAGGTACTGACACGATTCCCTGGGGGGTAAGAAGTGCTTTTAGAGAAGTAATATTTAAAATAATAAATCAAGTTTTATTTATCACTCATGTACATGGTTAATTTATGACAATAAAAAAATTGTCTTTCAGAATACTAAAACTTCCGTTATTCAGTGTCAGCATTTTGAGTCATTGCTTCTTAGAGTTTTCTGTTTGGGGGACTCTATGGGCCAACTTCGATTCGCTCATTCGTCCAGCTTCGAAAGATTATATTGTGCACCAACAATCCTTTGTTAGATACCTTGTTTTATCTCGGCTTTCATCCCAATCAAGGTACGACAAGCACTTTCTTTGGGTAATATTTAAATGCTTTATCTTCTAGTGATACCCAAAATTCATATCAGCATCGTTACTTCCGACACGTGATACTTATGATCTGACTATTACATATTAATTTACATTCAGTAGAACTTTGAAAGATCTTGAGAAGACAGGCTAAGTTAACAAGGCCTCTCAAGTGTTAACTTATTTAAATACCTTGGCTCCTATATTTACATCAGGGAAATTAATAACAGCGTTATATCTACGTTAATCAAGGTTGCTCTTTTAAATTTAAACTGATGAATTATTATGCTTGGATAAGAGCTGAAAGAAACGTCCGTGACGTTATAGATAAGATTGCTCGGATGAAATGGAAATGGACTATATTTTTTCTAAAATATACGAAGGGGGGCATAATAAACACAACCAAGCGAAACTAGATGTAGAAGGCGGGTGCATGACAGGGGTGGAAGTGGTTTGGCACGAGCTGCCTCCTGAAGTTAAATGACATACGTTGAAGAAGATAATGATACAGAAACATCCGATCACTCCATGTCCCTTTTGGGATACGTAAAGAACACATATTTCAACGTCTTTCTATCCATGTACACAGATCTTGCATCTTACACAAACATACATCTTGTCATACATGCGCTCTTGTTTCTCATGCTTCTTACCTGTCCTTCAGTTAAAAATTCTACTCTAAACTATATCCCCCCAATATTTTATCGGTCTACCTCTTTCTCGTTTTCCATTTATTTCAAACGTATATGTTTGTTTTGTACTCTTATCACGATTTTATAAGAAAATCAATATTTTCAAAAGAGCTCATATTTTTTTGTTATGAATAAAATAAGTTCTGTCTTCTCGTTATAATATACTAATGTTTGCTAGTCTTTATTGTTGTTATTTTAAATCTTTAAATTATTCGTTCAATCTCCCATATTCGAGTGTCGGGGAACGTTCCGTTAAGTAAACAGCACAAATCAAGCTGATCTATTTCAGATACCATCCCCCGGTCAATTGTAAATTCACTCCTCGTCCATTCCCAATACCTACTCAAATAAAAGTATCCATTCACTTGGAATCCAATCCTTTTTGCCGGAATACTCCTTTGTAGCCGCCAGAATACAGCTAACTCGACTTTAGCTCAGGGATTCTGAGCAAAGATGCTATAACTGCGGGTGACCATAACTTATCTATTCTACAATATAATAATCAAAAGTTTAAAAAGATGTTACATTTTTCAACGAATTAATCTGAAGGAAAATTACATGATCATAGGCAAACCCTCGTGATTGAATATGATCGTCAGCCATCTTGTGGATATAAGACACCTATGCATATATTCGTGTATTGTGTGCTTGCTGTTGCACTTCAACAAGCCCAGATCAACCCCGAATTTCCGTTGGCAAAAATATTAATGATTTTTAACCATTATGTGGATGGAAGACGCCTGTGCATGTGTTGGTTCGTTGTGCGCAAGCTGTTTAGCAACTTCCGCAAAGACACAGTCTTAACAGATTGAACCCAAAGTTCCAAGACGATTGGTAAGTTTTAATATACTGCAGCATTTCGTTGGGCTGAATTTTTTACATTTACGTTTCTTAAAAACACTATAAGCATTTAATTTATAATCAACAGCAAATAAGCTGCAGGAAAACACAAATAATTATGTAAACGCTCCAAAAGTAAAACCAGGTTGGAAGTAAATCCGACAGAAATCAAGCGTGGGACTCTCCCTGACTTAGCTTGATTAGACCATGGCCACCGACAAGGAAAAGTCTGCCATTCTGTCGTATCTAGCTACCCCGACAGAAAGATGGCTTGTTGGTATATATATATAAGTATGCATTATTTACAAGACATCTCAAAGGAATCATTCAGAAACATAATATGAATTAAAAAAATAAAAATGTACGAGTCTATGGCTATTTCTTACAGAATGGTCAATCCACACGTCATCTTCAAATGCGTTTTTAATTCATTCATAAGCAATGCGCTCCTGCGGGTTATCTTTTAATTGCTAACATTAACCAGTAAAGTTTCTTTAAACGATGGTCACCTCAGACTTTAATACAGAGTTCAATTCAAGAATGGTCGATTTTCAATACTTTGTATTTTACAATGGAGAGCTGGAGGGGCGCGGTGAATAGGGGGCTATCTAAAACTAAAGTGGCGTTATCTGACCGGCCCTGGGGCACACAATGGCCCGAAGCCATAAATTCTGAGTCCGCCCCCGCATTCAGAGCGAACTATTAACTATTAGGTACATCATTTATTTAAAGTAAATACTTTTAAATCTATTTTATTTGAAACTGTTAAGAGCCCCGATCACAATGGATAGAAGTTACGTCCTCCAATGTTCGTATCACCGTTTTATTGGATCTCATATAATGATGATCCCTGTACAAGGAAGATAAATTATTTTATTTAAACAAAAATATCCTAAATAGTCAAGTAGTAAATTTTTTGTGAATTTTATTCCTCGAGTGTTGTACGGAGATATTCTTACATTTAATATAATGTTGAAAACATCCGTAGTCTAGTTGGTAAGACGCTAATCTTCCACCAGGGGGCATGTGTTCGATTCCCGAAGGTACCCAAAAATGGGTACTAATATGGTTTATTTGAAACAGTTAACGAACATGTCGTTGATGTTACTCGTAGTCAAGGATCACATCACGATTCCAACGTCAATCGCGGACTTCTCCTCCACGTCGATCATATAATTTTCTGTGAGAGGAGAACCCGATCCTAGACGCGTACTCCCTCCCGCAGACTTCACAGACATGTACATTCAGTTAAACTGTCTAATAATGCGGACGCAAGTTCACACCAAGCTGACTATTTCTCACAGATCTAACTATTGAGGCCCCACCAATTCGAGAACAGATATCTCTCCCCTTTTTTCGATCTTGAGTCACATGCTTCAAGCCTTCAGGCGCCCCGCACAAAGCCAGGGACTCTCGCAGACTGTCCGTCTGCCCACCAGCCCTTCGCTTGTTCACTAACATACAATACTACCACACCAGCGGTAGGACTTGTCAACAGATATAGTGATTGGTCCACTTGTCTTCTACAGAGTTTCATTCATGAAAGTCCCAAAAAGATAGTCCTAGTTTAAGTTTTTTACGCTTAAGCATCTTTCGTTTTCGCTTAATCATCTTTCGTTTTCGCTTAGTCATCTTTCGTCTGGAAAAAAATCTTGAAAGTAAGTCAGCTAAAATTTAGTGTGCATAACGGATATATAATACAATATATCATAATCGTCGAGGAAACCAAAAAAATGTTTTGAATCGATTGGAATAGAATAATCCAAACAAATTGTGGTTCATATACTAAATGGACCCAAACCATATTTTACATTGATATGATTAGAAAAATGTTCTACCGTTTGTATGGAATAAGTTTAACCCTTAAATACCCACATCACTGCCTTGATATTTTTTTAAATAAAATGTATAATATTTTATGCGCTTTTATCAATAAAAAGAAATTTCTGTGTGTTTTTGCATATACGAGTGTACGTCTAAATAAATATACATTGTTCGTATATATACGTCCAAATTATATACAAATATGACCCAACCCACATTTTATATTTCCTGAGATAATTGAAGAAACCTCACGCCCCTTTTAGGGTGCGTTTACGATTATAATATTTTAAGACAGAATTTACTAATAACCATTAAATCTCATTTATCTAGCCTAATATTTCTCCTTACAAACCAATTAAAGTATTTTGTGGATAGGACCTTTCTGGTTTACATACATCCAATTTAACTAAAAAACATATTCAAATATACATTCAAAATACATTCGTTATATCATTAAAGATACAAAATTATGCTTTATAGGATGATAAATATCCTAATCGAAAAGAGTAAAAGTTACAATTTTCTCGTATTATCTGACAGTGAAAACGAGTTGTGACAGCAGTAAATAATGACTATGATAGGGTGGCATAGGCCAGGGGTCGACAAAGTGAAGTGCCAAATCGCTTTTTTTTTAGATTTCATTAGATGTGATGTATCTATCCATCTTATCCACACAGTCACGCCAGTACCACATTTTCTTAATGCTCCATCTAAGCTTATTGCATCCCTTGTGTTGCAGGTCTGTTGGGTGCGAGAGTTTATGAGCTTATCTTTTAGAGATTTTCTCGCGATGGTTCGTAATATTCTTATTTCGGATAATCGAGAAAAGCTGTCTTCAAGTTGTGTAGGCATTGCTTTAAGTCATGATTGGTCCGAAACAGATCTTGCTATCATGTGTTTATTTTTCCAGATCATATATCTTAGACAACCAGATATTGCGGCTGCCTTATATGTTTGTTCTTTCACTTAGTCGTATATGGTAGATCACTGTGGTTGGACATATCGATAACTAAGTATTTAAATTGCATCACTTGCTCAACAGGCTTATCATCGATGCCTAATGTGCATCTCTTCAACTCTTCATTTTGTTTATTGAAATATTCATATTACACTGTTTGGTAGAACTTACAATAATCGTAAGTCACTTTCTGATTCTGCTACTATGGTGGCGTCATCTGTTTGTTAGTGCATTTAATTTAATTTAATTGTTTTAACCTTTTTTAATGATATTTCACCCAAATTTGGGTGTTCCCAGTAAGAGAGTAATGTTGAGTTGCTTATATTTATTGATAATAGAGAATATGTTCTAGGCGCACAACACTTTATTAAATAAGAATACTATTTTTATATTTGTCGTCAGTGAGATCAGGCAAATGCTTAGTTTACTGGGGACACGACAAATGAAAGGCAACAAACCCAGATCTATTAAAATTATGTGTCAACATTAAATTAACTGTTGTTTTTTCACAAATGATGTGTATTTCTTGTCAAGTGTAAAATAAATAAATAAAAAATATTTATTAAGCTAAGGATGCATGTTGAAGTAGGAAAATCTAGCACTTTACCCTCTCTGTTAGTCGACAGGGAAATGGTGGGATGGTATGTATATGGTATATGTATTTCATTAAAAACTATAAACTCTCTTAACACTCTAAAACGGAGAAAGTGTATTCAATATATTCTCTATATATCCATCTTTGTATTTTATGTATTATGTATATCCACAAAAAGAGAGTGCACATTTTCAACCATTTAATAGAATTAAATCTGTAAATGTCATATCTTGCGGGTTAAATAGAAGCAGGCTGCGGAGCGGATTTTTTCTCAGATCGTAGTTTATCAACCCCTGGCATAGACAATGTTGACAGTATCGGGGTCGAGGCCCCCCGAGGGTGACCTCCACTGACCGTAGATGGATGACCAACTGACGCCAATCCAATTTCAGAATGCCTATAAATCAATCCTTGTTGAACTAACATGCATCTGTGGACACTGCTGAATTCTGGTGACAAATGGAAAATTTATTCTGAAGTGGAAAATATTTGTTTATTTCAGGGGGCGATGCAAAATATTGAAAATGCATACCATAGCACCATTTCTCTATTACCAATCTTTCTTATCTCGACATAATTATTTAACCTCTTCCACATTCATAAATCTTCTCATGCAGTTAATTCTGTCAATTTTACTTCTTACTTTTCCTTATTTCAAAATTTCATTCACTTGGTTCAACCATACTTTTGTAGGTCTTACCATGTAACTGACGATTTTGACTGATGTTTGCATCGTTAATTTGTTTAATTAGTCCTTCGTCACCCACCCATGTGTTCAACGTATACAAATAACTTTAACGTGCTATTTTTTACCTTACTTAATACATCTTCAACTCGCATTCATCATTAATAACTACATTTGTGATACTGATATACGAGTATATTGAACACGAAGTATTTTTCTCATACACTTTCCACGTCCACATTTCCCTTACATACATCAATGTTGGCACTTATACGCTGTTACGAACAATAAATTTGTTAGATCTTTATATTACTTGGTCTGAGTATATATATTTAAGTGTACTGTTTGCTTAGATTCCTATTGTATCTCGCCGCTCAATTTTTTCCACATTTCCGTCATCTAAGAATATACATCTCGTCCTGAAAGTGAATGCAAATATAGAGCTTTCCGTCATCTGAAAACATACGTGTGCATCTGAAACTGTGAATGACTGATGCGAATATATAACTTGATATGAGAAGTTATTGAGCATAATTTGAATGTGGTTGTTGAGATTAGGTGGCCGTTGGAATTGTGTATGCAATAGTTAAGAATATATGTTAGTATGTGAATGCTGAGTATGAATGTTTCAGACGAATGTTTTAGTATGTAAGAATTAATTTAATATTTAATGTTAATGTAGTAGACGACTTCGTCACAGGCCTTGCCTAATGAAGTTATTCTATATATCTACAAAAAGAGGATTTGTAAGCAGTTTTGTGTATTTAGAGTAGGGGTAGACTGGAGACATAAAGGCATTCATTAAGATTATCATGTGGACACTATTCGAGAGATGTCAAATAAAAACGTTGACGCTGTTTTAGTCATCTTTGATCTATGTTTTTTTTTCTGGAAAATAAAACTATAAATGTAACTTATAAAACGAAAAACTGTCTTCAAACTGCGTTAATTTTATTCCTAGTGACTTAATCATTATTGAAAAATAAATATCGTTTATAACGAAGTATATTTTTATATCACGTATATTATTACAATCTTTTTTTTATATTCATTCTAACAAGACGATTTATTTCATATTTATTTTGTAACATAAGCCATAAAATATTTATAAAATATGGTAAGTTTTATTATTTCTCTATAAGCTGCATTAGAAAACGAAATTTATAAGTAAAGTAATTTAATTTAGAATTTCTTAGGATCAAATATATTATTTATGTCTCTTCCTTTCAATTGTCTGCCTTCGATATTGTACATTTCAATAAGATGTGACAAGATTACGGACGGTCATCTTTCAATATTCTAAGAAAGCAATTGTCGTTAAGTCCATCTATCTTGTCGATAGAAATACTCGTATCTTTAGACAGACAAAACACCATCCATCTTCTAAACGAACTTCAAGAATAAGATGTTGAATTTAAGATAAATAAAATAAAATAAATGCTTATCTTATGTGATATTGAAAACTTTTTAATTAAGGCGAAAATGTTAATTAATAATATTTCAAATTAAACGGATGATAATAAATTTGATGAACAATAATTTTGTATCTAATCTTATAATACAACAGGCAAAATGAAATAATTACCTTATATAAATTGCAAAAATTAAACAACACGTGTGGAAATAAATATGTTTCTGTCTTAAATAAAATATTAGGAAACTTTATTGTTAAAATATATGAATGATGAGTCTACTGTCACACGGCAATCTCTTCCAACTAACAAAATAAGAGTTACGCAGATTTTTTCCAATTACGGAATGAAAGGTTAGCATGTTTTTTTTTTAAATCCAAATGTTATAAAATTCGTTTACAAAATTTGATTATTTTAAAACACCTAAATGTAAAAGATTTTTTTCTCATAAATAAATTATTTAAAACATATGTTAGCTATTCATTGTGCAATGTATTTTTATAATATTATATACATTATGCTGCATAATGTTTATAAAAACTTTACATGTAATATTAAAAATTAGCTCCGCAACACTGACGCCAATTTTCAAAAACTAAAGACACCTTACATATTTTCATGTCCTAACTAATTAAAAATATTTATGAAACGGTTAAAAATAATTACATAAAAAATGCAGATATCATGCTTTCAATCGGATCCCATAAATCTGTTGAGGGGGAGTGATGCTTCATTTATCAGTATAATAGAGTGTTAAATTGTCGAGACATATGTTTGTCCGTTTGTCTGATACTGGGGTGACTTCTGAAGGGGTGGCTTCCGGGTACATCATCATTAAGGGTGGGGAACAAGCAATACAGAGATAAACATTCCTCGTTCAATCTTTTCTTACAGTCTACATTATTATTGCGCTGGAACCGGGGTCAATCAAAATGTTTTATTAATAAGCTGCCGTGTATATATTATGTATTTTTAAGATTGTATGTTTTAAAGATTTTTGGGATTAAATCACAGTTTAAAAATATTTATGAAGAAACAATGAAGGGTATTTGCAAAGCGAAATGTTAAAAATAGGTAAGATGTATCGTGATTTTTTGTAAATAAATCGTTGGAAGTATTAAACATAAAATCGTTGGAAGTATTAAACATAAAATAGGAATAGTAACTAAATTAAAACGTCACCAAATCCAGGGGATTTTGAGAAAACACGACGATGAGACGATGTATGATCTATGGATTAATATGAAACTCGTATTGTTTATAATAAACTGACATATTATATTAAAAAAAATAAGACTTAATTTCACTATATGTATTATTTCACTGAAAGCATTATTTCAATTGCCCTTATACTTGGAATAACAATTAGCTTTGCACAGAACAATTGTCAAAGGAAGTGTGTCAGAAAGAAGAGGCGGAAACCGACCGCCAGCAAGATGGAGTGATCAGGTGAAGGAATTAACGGGTAGAAGGAAACGGTAAGTGACCGAGAAGAGTGAACACGTGTCGTTGCAGCCTGTACCACTAAATGGTTCATATATCACCACAACCCTCAATAATGAAAAACGACGGAGATGATGATGATGATGAGAGATTATGTATAGTAATATAATTTTGTTGTACAGTACAAGCTGATGGACGCATTATCATGAGGTATTCTCTTCCAGCCAACCACAAAAAGGTTAACACACTTTGAGTGAAAACCAGACTCGAATACTTTTGACAAAATGTCTAGGTTCCGATGGGTATCGAACCTGCATCCCCGGGTTAGGTGGCATACATCTTACCAACTAGGCCACAAAAGTCATTACGATATTTTATCAAACAAAACATCTGTCAATAATTATTCTACAAAACGTCAGTGATCGAATTTCATTTACGACGTTAAAATTTATTATTTTCCACCTAGGGCAAATTTGAAATGCATTCGAAGCTACTCGAAAATGAATTTTCATTGAAATGTGTAACACTTTTCACCGCTTTCACGAAGCAACAAAAAGAAAGCATTAAACACCAAGGAGACGCGAGAGGGGGTGGCTCCCCCATTCAACCCCTGAGTCACCCCCTGACAACTTTTCATAAGAGCCACCCAGGGTGGCTAAGAGAGAGGGTGAAAGAGGCAACTGTTACTGTCACCTTAATTTACGAGATTCAATTATAAATTTTATATCCCACAGTGTTAACTTCCTGCGCGACTGAAGAAGGTCTCAACTGCCCGCAAACCCAAGGGTTAAAAATCACCCTTGATGAGAAGAAAATTCGACACAAGTTTGGACGGTGTCTTAAAAATAAATTGAATCGATAGCCTTAGTTTAGAAGTTTATCTTGTGATTAAAATTTCATCTGAAGAGCACAAATCGAGATTTTTTTCACGATTTTCTTTTGGTATGGCATTAAAAAGCTAAGTGATAATTGCATTTTTTAAACATGATTTAGGATTTATGGATAAAGAAATGTTTTTTTTTTTGGTATTTTAATTCTATATCTCAGGATATCACACCTAACCGAGATTGATCAACATAATATTCTCATAGTTATTTGTGGCCACTCCGTGACGATCTTTGTGGTTTAGTTAGTAAGACGCACGACTTCCATCGTTTCGGATTCGATTCCCTATCAGGTCAAATAGTTCATTTGGTAACAATACTCGCACTCGCCAGACATGTGAGAGTGTTGTGACCTCTTCACATGTGGGGTAGTAATCCAAATACGTCCACGTATTACGAACACATACAATGACGAACATTGAGGTGTGTGTCTACAGCGGCGGGTCAAAGCCCGAGGGGTCGATGAATGGGTCCTACGACAATGTTGTAACACCTCATCAATATTATATATCCGAATTACTACTTCAAATATATTGAAGGATTATTATAAAAAAAAATTATTAGAGTGTTTTTTTTTATATTCACTGTTTGGTTTCTTTTCACTTTTATTTTTTTGTCATTAAGATTAACATATATAATCTTTCGTATTTAATTTCCTATTCCATGTTTTTTTTAACACATATTTTTTTCAGTATCTTTCTAAAAAGTAGTTGTAATCAAAGAGCGAAGATTTCTGTAGCAGTTTAGTCTTTAGAATTTCAAAGGAATTTTTCTAATTATTTATTGCTAAGAGTAGGCCCGGCCCGTTCTAAGACGTTTTGTCTATCTTTTATAATTGAAATTATTTTTAATTTATTATATATGTGTATAAGACTTAGACTGTCTAGGATTGTTGTGATTAATAAAATATGTGCAAATAGATGGTACGAATTAAGATAGAATTTCAACTTAGTTTGAAACTTCATTTTGATATTTTTTTAATAATTTAGATTCTCATTTCGAACACTTCACTAAACATCGCATTATGTGAAACTGACGTACGTCTCCCAGAAGCTGTCCTTATTGTGGGTTATCTGTTCACCTGGTCTAGGTTTCTTGAACGTAAGTATTCAACACATAGTGAGATAATTGATCAAGATATCAATTTGAAAAAATCGCGGCTGCAGGTTAATACCGGCGTGCTCGAATGTTTGCCCTTGCGACTTGTTAATGGTGATGGCACATATCCAGGAATGATGGAAAATTGTCGCTTCAATGAAAATGGCAAAGCTGCATCAATCGGAACCAAATCTCAACGTATGTTGATAATAATATCACAGTAATTACACTCGTAAATTATCTCCGCCATGATGAAGTTTCAATGAGGATTAGTCGAGATCAGTCGGGTTCCATTGCACATTCGTTTTTTGGATTAAGATTACGCAGTAACATAATACTCCCTCTTTTTTTCAGTAGCTGAACGTGTAGTGGCATGCCTGATGGAGTTTGGTGGTTTAAGAACTCAATAAGGTAGTTGAGTGCATCACTGTGATCATCTGAGATGATAGAGTCAACAATATTGTAAATTTCTCTTTGACCTGGCGTCATATTAATAATCTTCGGTTCATATAAAGAGTCTGCTGACTTGTAGGCAATAACTAGTTTTGATTATTCTTCTTCCATAAAATGATTAATTTGCGTGTCAAAGATGGGATTGATGAGGTCTCCAACATCAATTAATAATACACAGTTGTATTGTATTACTTTTTTGTTGTAAGCAATACATTCTGGCGAGCTTATTGCTGTGTTGTAATGTCTTTCAACCTACTAGAAAGATTTCGAGGACATAAGTAAAAACCCTATTCTCCTTAAAAACTATGTTACAGCAGGAATAGAGCCCGCAATCGCCGAGTCGAAAGCGAGGCACCAAATAGACTACATGCACGACTGCTTATAACTGATGTTGCTCCAGAAATTGCTTTAGCGATTAGTAACTGAAATTTTATAGGATTTCTAGGTTATACAGGCTACTACAGGACAGTTCAGAGCCAGGATGCAGTGCCTCGGCAGGAAAAATCCACCCGATGTTGTAGGTTGTTCTTCCAGAGGCTTAGTGGCCCTAATGAAACTGTGTTTGGGTTTCAATCTAAAGACTGGAGAATTGGAGTTGAGCAAAGGATGTCTCGAGTCATTCAATTAGTTGGGTATCTTAGAACTTATTCCAATGTGTCTCCTGATTTTTTTAGGATCAATCCCGGTGAAGACGCGTACCTTATTTAATATGGCTGATTTAAGGTAACCCGTGATCAGACGACATGTCTCATCCATATCGTGACTCGATCTCCAGACAGTATTTGGGATAACCAAGAACAACATGTCAAAATGGGGAATATTACGTAATAGATCGATTATCTGTATCTATGATGAGCAGTAATCCACGCGACACTATGTTAACTAGTGTCCGAGGAGCTCGATGCTTTAGAACTTTAGACCGACCGAATAGGACTTTATTCGCGGAACGCTCAGTGCTGTCCAGGTAGCGCAATTCGATGCGGATGTAGGTAGTCAAGTGTTTTTGATACGAAAAGAAAAAGAATTCAAATTTTATTTACAACAAATGCGCTGTGTAACATAAGTAAGGAAATGTTTTCATTTCACTGAAATGATTTCTTTTTCATGTGTTAACTAAAATTTCATTTTCTGCCTCAACACTTGATTTATCATCGTCCCTGGTCAGATTCGCTATAATGTAAGTTATAACACTTTTACGACCATCACCATTGATAGAGATCAGCCATTTTACAGCCAATAGTAGAAAAATATGGAGTGGATTCAGGGCTGGGTCTAAACATTCGACGTTCAACTTTACCAAAAGAATATTTCATTGAATTATAAAAAGATCTCATGTTGTACTGTCGTATTTTTTTAGAATGATTGGAAAGACATGAACTATAATTTTTTTCGGTATTTTCAGATACATTTTTTATAACGCTGAATTAATTTTTCAATCACATCATATAAAAAACTCTGAAGTTTTGTTCTCAAAATGGTGTAACTTCTTTGTTAGATATATTTTTTGCAGGCAAATCCATTTTCAGTTTTGAAATTGAGAAATAATCACTGATTGTGATTCAATTGTTGGAAACCAAAGTGTTGAATAGCAGCCTTTGCGGCAACAGGAGTGAGCACTGGCGCATTATCGTGCAATAATCTCACACCTCGTGATATCTCGTCAGTATCCGTAGTATGTATCTCTTTGAAGTCAATTAACAGAATTCCCCGACAACTCAGAAAATGTTGGCATAATCGTTTTTAGTTTTGTGTCACCTTAGAGTTTTGGGACGTAGTGATCTTGGACGGCGCCGTTCCATCGAGTCCCTTATCAACAGAAGATCATGGTCCAAAATCATGGTGTCATATTCCGTAACAATTGACTCATTTTTTTTCTTTCCCGTCACGGGGCATTGAAAACCATTGCAATATCCAACACGTCGTTGACTTTGAACAGCACACAAGTTTTCGCAGACATCTTGCGTTCACCTTATTCGTACCAAGATGATCGTACAGAATTCGGAGTACTAAGGTTTTAGAAACTCTCCCTCATGCTGCTATTTATATTGATTTTAGTCTTCTATCTTGCAACACTTGCTCTTGCACTAATGCAACTATTTCTGGAGTGAGTGCTTCTGCTGGTCTACCATGACGAGAGTCATATTCAATTGATTATCTAATTGCGTAAGTTAAACTGTTAAACCCAATTTTTCACTGAGGAATATGACGAAGAGTATTTTGGGTAGACAGCATTTAAACATTGTTTAATTTCTGCCGAGTTTTCCCTTCTTTAAAAAAAATGATAACCGCGCAATAGTATTTTTTTAATGTGGTACTAAAACATATCGTGATATGCAGACTCCGTGAGGGTGAAGTCGTGCATTGTTCAATTAATATTAATTTGTAATTGATACGATTTGGTGTCATATTCACATATACATTTTTTGGCTTGTTTTTAATCCCTATTTTACTTTGTATACATTTACAAAAGAAATACATTTTTCTAAATCTTCCTGAGAAATCTTAATTCTGAAGTGACAAATCCGAGTCATATAGTTGAAATATTTTAGCTTTTTAATCCGTTTGTACTTTTGACAGTTAATATCAACTTTTGATGGCTGAGAAGTCGAAAGATCCCTCAAACTGTCATATGTTTGCACCGAGACAAATAAATAGTATTCCCTTCCTTTGATGAAATGACATAACCAACTTTATGTCAGCACTCTTAAAATGAGCATTAGTGAAAATTCTCAACCAAATTGAACCTAGAACTGATCCTGGATAAAGAGGGTGTTTCACCCCAAGAGCCGCCGAAAGCAAAGGGATGTTCAGGCCGCGTGCCGTCATGGGGGGTAGGCAACGATGGCAGGGCCGTGACAGCGTCGGGGCCGGCGGATCGGAATTGATGTCTCAATCGGGAGGCTGCCTTCTTGTCATTTTTCACGCCGAGGTTCGCGTTTATATTCTGGTCTGTCGATGGTCACATTTTTCAAAATGTTTTTCACCCATTTGAAATATTATTATTAACGCTTCGATGAACGTCATATTTTTGCACGTGATACTCTTCGCATATTATAAATTTTTACAAAGAAATTTGCACTTGATTTGGGTTTTGAATTACACTTTTATTGTATACAGTACAACTTGGTGCCTTTATTTCCAAGTGATAGTCTATTCCGATCGACCAAAAATATGTTTAAAAGACCTCTAGAAAAAACCCGTTAAAAACCATTTTGAAAAAAATTTTGTTTCAACGAGAATTAAATCCGCAACCCCCGTCCTGAAAGACAAACTTTTTATCATCTAGACCAACGAGGTGTTATGTATAGATTATTATTAAAATACATCGCGAAATTAGTTTAGTGAGTTATATTTTACAATGCCGAAGTTATCCTTTATTGAGAAATATGTAATGTTTAAAAAAATACTCGTATAAAGATACTTAGCTTTTTGTTATATTATCATCATCATCATCATTGTCAACCAGGGTCGATCCACTGCTGAATGAAGGTCTCCCCAAGTTGACTCCAAATAGTTCGGTTTTTTGCTCGCTGATGCCATGTGATGCTGCCATGCTTCCTGATTTCAACTATCCAGCGTACCTTCGGTCTTCTTCTGGGCCTCTTTATGCCTCTTGGGTACCATTGGATTATTTCGGATGTCCATCGGGCGTCTGACATTCTGGCTACGTGTCCGGCCCATTGCCACTTCATTCTTTTGCACACCTACTTACTTAGCTTTTTGTTGTATATCATTATATAAAAAATAATTAGCGAAAAACTCTAGAAAGCAGGCGATATACAAAATCTTATATATTTATTTAAAACTATATTCTATATTGTACAATACGGCATGTTCATTGTCCAGAGACAACTTCTCTCAACCAACCATTCGATTGTTTACAAAGTTTTGAGTAAAAGATAGGGATCAACATAATAAAAGTAAAGAAAAAAGAACTATACAATACCAAATTAACAAGAACAAATAAGCAATAAATACAAATTAAACATCATTGATAGCCTGGAGAATAAAAAGGATATTGGTAGAAAGAATGATATTAAACCAGGAAAAACACGCTATGTCACTGAAGAGAGATGATATGTTTTTTTCATTCAAATTTTTGAATCGCGTCAACGGTGGTAAGAGTCTTATATTAGGTGGTAGTTGGTGTCAACGATGGTAAGAGGCTTATATTAGGTGGTTAGTTGGTGTCAACGATGGTAAGAGTCTTATATTAGGTGGTAGTTGGTGTCAACGATGGTAAGAGTCTTTTATTAGGTGGTAGTTGGTGTCAACGATGGTAAGAGTCTTATATTAGGTGGTAGTTGGTGTCAACGGTGGTAAGAGTCTTATATTAGGTGGTAGTTGGTGTCAACGATGGTAAGAGTCTTATATTAGGTGGTAGTTGGTGTCAAAGTCTAAGATCATGAACAGTAAAAGACTATGTGGAAATTCTTCTTATCTCATTGAATGTTCAATGTCTCTAGAATAAGACACACAATGCTGTGTTATTTACCTTAAACATAAGTATATTTATTCAAGAACATAAATCATAGGGTTTATAATTATAATAGACCACTTAAAAACTTACTCGAGTGCTAATAGCTTAAAAACCTTTAAAACAAATTAGTTTGGACATTCATTTCAACTAGGCAATTTACAGTTGAATAGAGATATTGTAAAATAATTTGTTCGTATGATACTTTTGATCATATCTCAATTGGCTATACTAACAAATTAAAGAGTGTAACCGGGTGACAACATTGTCCACGGCCCCATTATTCAAGCCTTCAGATTTAGAATCACTGGACTTGATGTAGATCTCGCAATTAGTTATCGCACATGTTGGCAATACTATCATTATTATTATCATTCCCAAACTAAAACCCCTTATTATTTTATAATTTTGGTACAGTTGGTCCAGGTATTTTTGCTTTCGGAAATCGAATCCGAAAACGTTGGGTGGAAACTAAGCGTTTTAACAATTTGGCCATGGAGATCGCCTATTGTAGAAATCGAATCATTCATATTTTTCTTAACTTGTTTAAAACACAACTTTTTTAAAACTTTTATATGTAACAATTATCAATAATCATCTGGTTTCTTCGTTCTAGTACATTGATGAGGGTATAGTCTTTGGCACCGTTTAGTGCCACGGAATCACCTCCATGTGACCTACATCGTTTAGTTAATAAAACGTCTGTTTTTCAACTAGGGGTTTACGGACTTAATTTCCGCTGATTCCTAATTTATTTTAAAAGGGTCCCAATCAGATTTTCGCTCAAGATCTCTTTGAATTATTTCTGGCTGGTTGGAAGAGATTGCCACATGGCAATGAACCATGTGGCAATCCCTTCCAATTCTCACGATTTTACTGAGTTGCTGCAAAACCTTTAATGCCGTCTGACCATCAAGGCTTTCGCCTGCCATAATTTATAATCTGCTTATAATTTTAACAATACAATCCCTTTTTCAAGATATTAAAACAATATTGACTAAATATCAAAATGAAGCAGGTAATTATTTATTTATCGTAACAAAATAATAATTTAGTATAACAAATTGTGGAATTTTCTCCTCCTTAAGAGTAACAATGATTTCTAATGTCATGAGCAGTAATTACGTTGATGCCACATTATTAATCATCCCGGATACATTTGTAACGCCTCCCTGATAGATGTGCAAAGAAAGAAGGAAGGGTGTGATGTTAGATGGTGGATGGTAAACGTGAGAGTGGAGAAGCGAAGAGAAAATGGGAGGCTGCTCTGAGATGGGGAGGGTGGCAACAACATTATCGTTAGATCACTCTCCTGACAAATACACTGCCGCTTAATGTATCGGCAGTTAATCAAAGTAAGTCAAGATGTACTTGTACTTTTCTTTACATGAGATGAAGTATATCGTTGGAGATTGTATAGTAGTTATTTTTTTTGTAAGGAAGTTGACATCCAAGATTCAACTCCCAGCAAAATGCACTTGCAAACAGAGTTGAATACAATGAAAAGAAGTGCTCTGAGATGGTTGGGCATATTATTATTATTATTATTATTACACATGACAAGAAATATACACAATTTGCGAAAAAAACAACAGGTAATTTGATTTAGACACAATTTTAATGGACCTGGGTTTGTTGCCTTTCATTTGTCGTATCCCCAATAAACTAGGCTTTTGCCTGTATCTCACTGAGGATATTTAGCATGAAAAATAAATCGATACTTCTTTCCGATTTTTGATTACACAAAAACAAAACCCCGTTGCACGCTCTCATCAACCTGACAAACAGTGACACTCAGCTACAACTGGAAACATCTTGTGAAATTCAACTCCTCACACATCATCACTCCAGAAAGACAAAAAATATTCAACCCACAATATACCGCACACAATCATAAGAATAAAATTTTTAACTAAAAAAAAATACACAGAAACTCAAATACAAAAATAACAAAAATTAAAACAACAAGAAGAAACCCACACTCACGAACTCACACAAATCCTTTCCACTCCTCATTCATCCTGAAAGCCCAAGTACTCAAAATCTTGTCGCAATAACAACCACGCTCCGATCGACTGTCGAAATGGTTTTCCTACCTTTACCTTTATTAAAGTCGGCACGCCATTGTATGTAATGGGAGCCAAATAAGTATATTGCCTTTGGGCAAAAGAGGTTTTAACTCTAGGGATGGTGAACATTTCATTAGTTGCCATGCGTGTCATGTGTGTCTGCTGAGTCTGCATCTTCCCTTCCTCTCGATGGTAGTGCCAGAGAATGGATTTGAGATGTAAATTGGCTATGTTCAGGGTCTGATACTCTCTGAAAATCTCCGCCGTGGGATACCGAGCAGGAAGTTTATTTATTATTTTCACAATTAATTTTTAGGAAAACTGCAATATGGAACAAATGAATGAACGAAAGACTAACAAACATAAATATATATATATATATATATATATATATATATATATATATATATATATATATATATATATATATATATATATATATATATATATATATATATATATATATATATATATATATATATATATATATATATATATATATATATATATATATATATATATAAGTGCAATAATGTGGAAAGACTAACAAAATAAATATTTAGTGCAAATGTGAGAAGAAGGCACTATAGACGAAAACCGAGGAAAATACGGTTGATGAAGGGAACGTAGAAAGTCAGAAAAATAAGGTATATGAATGTGAAAGAGACGAAGGGTGTATGTTGAGAAATGAAAATCTGGCCCTCTGTTTTATCTGTCTATTCTGATGGGGAAATAGTGTAATAGTATGTATGAATGTATTTAATCAGAAAGTGTTTATTTTTCTACATTATATCATAGAAAACAACACTTTATAGAACTCGAACAGACTAAACCCATGAGTAAATATTAGAAAATCTTCCTATCGGAATGTGGAGTTTCATCTGTCAAGAATGTTTGCTTTCTTAAGAACAACTAGCTAAACATTTATAGACGCAGTGAATGTGTATATAAAACTGCCTGTACACACTCACAGTCCGACGACTTCCATAACCTAGTAATTATACTTCGGAAATTCTAGGATGGGTCCTTTGACAGTTGAAAAATTTGCCCCAATACAACCTTGTAACGTCGTTCAGTAATTTTAATTATTTTATCAACTTTAATATAAGCCTCGATTCTAATAAATAGCAAGTTATTTAGGTTAATACATTACATAAAACTAACAATAATGACAAATTAATACATCTTGTTACAAATTAGCAAAAATGTGGCAGTTTGTTAAAATCAAATAATATTTGGTGACGTTTGTCAAAAGTCACTACGTTAGTCTGCATTGGTTAGGGATGGGGTATTCGATAATTGGATTTTCGATTTTTTTATACCTAAAATGAAATATTCGTAATTAGTATTAATTCATTGTGAATCTTGGCCTATTTAAAGATAGATACAAATCATAGAATACATTAGAAAGCCAGTATAATGAAAATTAGGAATTAAAACGTCAGTTTAGAGAAAAACAATGTTTCGATTTATAAAAAAACTATTCGACTTATAAAAAAAAAGATTTTACCCCACCCCTTTGAGCCAACGCCACATGGCCCATCCTAGATTTTCTGAACTATAAGACGTTTGAGTTCCGATCGGGAGTTTCAGTTCAGATACCTAAAAAAGGTACCAGGCTGGTTTTTTCACAGCTGACCTTTTTACACCTTTAAAAGAATTGTCTCATGGCAATAGGTTCGTCAGATGTTACTGTATACATGGTACGAGTAATATAATACTCGTACAATCTTCAAACAACATAAGTAGTTTTATCTTATAATATATTTTATCCAATAATAATTATGATAAAGGGATAATTTACATAACGCTGTTTAGAAAGCTGACTCTCTATTGAAGGATTAAAATAATATGAAAAATAAAACAAATTGATCATGAGGATAGGAAGGTGATGGCTTTGGCCATTATGTTAGATACTTCCCCGCATCTGCATATGTTTAGAAAAACATATTTGATAAGAAAACATAGATGTACAATTACATTTTTGTTAATTCATTGTAACCAAAGAGGAAACAACTCCATCCACAACACTCGTTTCCCTTTTTTTCACTTTATCCATTATGGTTGTTATTAAAAGGCAACATAAAGCATCCTCAAGTTTATAGGAAAAGAAATTGCAAGACATTAATCACAGCCATAGTTACTATTTGTTAAGTTCCATACAAGTTGCCAATGAAGACAGGGGTGTTCAGTGTTCAGGGTTCGAGACCTTCCCCCATTAATAAAGTATGGAGAAGAATAGACGGAAGGCAGGCAAGTAGCGGAGAGGAGATGCGCACACTTGGCGCATCGATAAATCAAGTGACACTTATTTAGCAATCTTTATCCAATTTGCTCCTTTTGTCTGAATCGCGCCTATATGATGGCGATTTGATTACGAGATCAAAATCATAAACAGGGTGGAATTCAGGAAAATTTCAGTTATGTAAAAAAACCTATAAATGGTTTTGGTTTTTCAAAAAAATATTCTAAATTCCTTAGGAAAAATATGCATATATTCATTTTATGATTTGGCCATTTTGGCCGATTTTTACTAGATATTTTCATTCTGTATTGTATTGCATTTTCGTTATTAACAGTATAACCTGACAGGTTTATTACCATGTGATAATGTATCTATCCAACAAGAAATGTATTAATGAGGCCTTAAGTGGAAACCAAACTTAAGCCTTTCGTAAAAAAATTAGAACCAACGGGAATCGACCCCCAACTCCCGGGTTAGTGGACAAACGTATTATCAACTACACCACGGAGGTCATGGGAGTTCTGCGATCATAGTTTATCTTTTTTTTTTCAAATATTTTTGTTCATTGGATGAAATACATAAAAAAGGAATAATAATGTATTTTTAAAATACACCAAACTGAAATAAAAGCAAATTATTAAACATTGAGAAAAAATTTACGAAATAAAAAAATAAGTATTTAAATTACAAATCTATTGCATGTCAACATTATATCGGTCGGATTTTATAGATAGCGATTAAATATTTTTTATGTTAAAAATGTAACAATCTTGTTAAAAAAACACATGTGTAATATACCTATGCCTTACACAGTCCGACTTTATGGTTCGGACGATATCCCGGACTGTTTGACGAATAAAGTGTATAAAAAAAAGAATAATTGGAGCCAACAATACTTTTTTCAATGATCGATATATTCATGATGATTTCATGAGCAAAATTAATAAAAAAACGAGATGAACGTATTTAAATGATTGTATTAATGCATAATTGGAGAAAACATTTTTTTTCTTTTAATCTACCTAAAAATTGTTATTTTGATGTCTGCACATTTTTCTGATTTGATTTATTCTTTTCGTAAATGTCTTTGTAGCAAAGAACTGCACTTTTTATAGTTCATAATTTCCAATCATTCCAATATTTTTTAGAAGTTCTTGCGCTGTTTATTATTTTGTAGACATTTCAACTAATTCTGCATTATCTAAGTTAGTGTCTCTTTCTTCATAAAGTCGTTGTTCATCTAATAAGAGTTTCATTATCCAATCATTTTATATTTACTCATGGCTATTTATAAAATGGGAAACTAATTTTAAATAAAATAAAAAATGATGATGGTGGTGGCTATGGTGGCTAAACTGTGAATATATTTTCTTCCATTATGCGTTAATGGTTTTTATATAATTTCTTTCGTGACAAGTACTAACCCATTTAGTTACAAAATAAAGCTTCGAATAAATCTTATCTAGAATAAAATAGTAATAAAAAGAGTCAGTTATGTATATTAAGTAGGTCAAACTAGGCAGACCTTAATTGATTAATCTTAATAATGACGTGCATGGCTGCAATGTTTCGTGCTGGACTTGAGGAAAGAAAGTCACTGGTTCGAAAACCGCACTATGATACTCCCGTCTAGTACAGGGACATTTTTCTACCTGGCTTTTAATCTGTTCACCGCGTTAAAAATCAAATTCCACGAATCCTGTGCGCGGCACAATTTCGGCGTTTTAAAATTTCTAAGTTTAAACGCGTATTTTGTTTAGAACCACTGATATTTGATTACAACACCAAGTAAACATGACACATAAGTAATTTTCTGATAATAAATAATAGTCATTACTCTTAAGGAGACTCATAAAATAAAGGAGATAAACTAAACATTACGTAATATAAACAAAGGAATGCTACGATCAAAGCAATGATTCATTACACTCACCCAATCAAATACATATAGCACTAGTAATGTTTATTTACGTAAGAGAGACTCATCGCAGGACTCGATCCGCGCGACAGGTCGTTACATGTGACGCAATAGCTGGAAATATTGAGAAACCAGAAAAATTCGGCGCTCTGTTTATTCAACAATATCTCATAAACTAATATATTATTTGACAAGGTTTTCGGAGATGTCGCTAGAATAAAGATTATTTTAAATTTTAGTTCCATTTTCATTCCGGTTTTGTGTCATTCTTTTTAAGTATTTGTGATTTGAAACTTGAATTGTCGTCAGATCACAGGCGTTTGTGCTTCCCGCGAGGAACACGTTAAGGATAGCTATGTTTTTAGTCATTACGATTCGTTTTAAAAAAATATTTTTTAAATAATTATGAAAAAGTACAGTAAAATAAAATTAAATTAAAAAAATATGTAACCAAATCAAGAATATTTTTAACGAACTTTAGATCTTCGTGAAACAGAATTGTTTGAATTATTTTTGATACAGTCATATATTAAAAAAATTAACACCTGAGTTTATTCATTGTAAAATTACACACTAAACTTTAGGGTAGAAAACACAATAATTATTTTAAAAAACGGTCACCAAGTGCTCTAAGGCACAATAATGTCTTAAGTGAATACAATAGACGACAGGTAACCGCCCTATCCACAACCTTTGTCAACACAAAACATTAAAAAAACATATCTAAAAGAAAGTTATTTTTAAGCAATTTCGCACGGTTTTACACTCTCATCGATTTAATAAAGATTTTGTGAAAAGCCACTAATTTAACCATCAGATAACCTTTTTTTACAAAAACCTTTTGATTGCTTATTACCCTTTGGCGCAGGTATCTTTTGCCCTTTGACGTTTCTATCTTTTTAAAGAGATATCACAATCGGAATGGATTATTGACAAATTTCGCCTTGCATCGAGACTTAACCCTTTTGACCTTCGGTACTAAGGGGTCGTAACTTATTTCGGGAAATGTACGTGAACCCTATTCAACACATTGATTTTGTGTCAACGGATGGTTGACACAATGACACCTTGGCCTCCTTTCAATATTTATTCGTTTTAAGTAAAATCGGTGAGAAATTTGTAACGGTAATTTGGAATTTGAATAAAATGCTTTACAATGAAATATTTTACAACTTTTAAAAGAATTACTCTAACAAGGCAATTTCAAAAACATGATGAAAATACGTGCTTTAGAACACAAACCAGTGTTTTTTACAAAGATTATTTTGAATTTAAATAAGTGGAATATTGTAAGAAATGCTTTTAAAAACGAAATCGTTTGTTTAATAATTGTATACAAAGTGTGTACTGTTTACATGGTACAACGAAACCGCATGTTTTAAATATAAATTATTTAACAAAAAGACTCACAATGAAGGAAATTGATGTGGCAAGGAAAGGGTTTTTTTCCGAAGTAAATTTGTTGAAAACGTGAAACCACGTGATTTCACATAGTGTATAGAGATTAAAAAAGGAGTATTAAGATGGTTTGGTTACGTAAAAGGAATGATGAAAGATTTTGTTTAAATCTATTGGTTTTATAGAAGGTTGAGAATGTCTAAAAACGTGGAATGATCAAATTGTAAATGAAAAACGTCCTAAAAATAGAAAAACACACTCGACATGGTGTATACACGTGGCAGAAGTGACACATGTAACTTATTTCACTTTGTGGAATTCCGTATTAAAACACAATAAATTACTTACTAGACTGCATTATCTTCAGACGGAATGTATAAAAATATATTAAAAACTAAATTTAAAAAAAACATTCTACAAAATTTAAAAAAAACTTTGCAGGTGTACGAAACCAAAACAGTTTTCTCCGAGCAGACATTTCAATAAAATTCAATACATAAAGCTCTTAAATTTTAGTGTCTAAGGAGTACTTGTCATGTTTTGTATGCATAACATAGTATGTACCCTCTGAGAGCATATACTACTTGATCAAAAAGTTTTAGGACTTTATTCATAAAATCGAAAATAAAAGTTTATTCATCAAAATCGATATGGTCCCCTTCAAAGTACTCCCCATCGACTGCAACGCACTTACGCCAGCGCTTGATCCAATCCTCGAAACACCGCTGGTACTCAATTTTCGGTATGTCCATCAGAGCCGTCTTCGATTTTTTCATAACATCCTCTCGGGTGCTGTAACGCATTCTACAAAGCGGTTTTTTGAGTCCGTTGAACAGGAAAAAGTCGCAGGGAGCTAGATCAGGTTAATTCAACGGCTGCTGGATAGTAGTCGTGTTGTTTTTGGTCAAAAACTCATGGAAATCATGTCTTTCGCGATTTCAACGCGGTCCTTTTTTTGCATGAAATTGAGGTCTTTCGGCACCAGTTTTGGAGCGACACGACTGAGGCCCAAATCACTAACCAAAATGTCTTGAGCGGATCCATAAGCGATGTTCAAGTCCTCTGCCAGCTCTCTGATGGTCAATTTGCGGTTTTCGGCCAACATTTCTTTGATTTTATCGATGTTTTCATTGGTTTTCGATTGCCACTGCGTTCGTCATCCTCGACCGACTCACGACCACTTCTGAAGCGTTCGTGCCACCAAAAAACACTTCTCTAACATTTCCAAGGTCTGCGGACCGTTAAATCCGTTTTTCACACAAAATTTAATGCAAACTCGTTGATACCATTTTCAAACTTGTAAAAAATCGAAAACACGCACAAAGGTAGATGTACTCAGTACAGCGTAACTTTTACAAATGTCAAGCTATGACGCTGAAATTTGGAGGGAAGTGTCAATGATAGATGTGGTAACCTCACAAAAAAAAAAGAATTCCAATCGGGTGACTGACAGCGCCACACGGTGGCCGGTCCTAAAACTTTTTGATCAAGGTAGTAGGCACTTCTCATTTCATATTCAAAGGCGGGCTATTAAGTCAACCCATAATAACGCATTTTTACATTGACTTGTAAGTTATGATGAAAACACTCTTACAGGGTGACCTGAGAATCATGCATATTAAAAGAAATATTACACTTACGTTGTATTCAGTATTACCTGATGAATTTATTGTAATTTAGCTACTCTTCCAACTTGCCTGAACGAACTTCAAGAGGACTCAAGGAAATACTGGTTGGTTAGGAGAAATTAAGAGACTTAAGTAAATAAAAACAGAGTGGAGCCATTTATAAAAAAATTAGTGAAACAGGGATCGAACGTAAAAATAGGTGTCTTACCAACTGAGTCACGGAAGTCTTCTATAATGTCATCAATTTTAATACATTATAAATTCAACAAATACAAAAAGTCACTGTTTTAATTTGATTGATAATTACGATGGTTATTTTTTCAGCGACTTTTACTGACATCGAGGAGCCGTTCAAAGAATGCTTTGATAATTTCCCTAATTAAAAATAATTTTAAAAGAATTTCGGAATTTATTTTCTTTGTTTATTTATTCATTTAAATATTTACTTTAGTTATTGTCTTGTTTGTTTATTAATTTAAATATGGTACTGTATACAATGATGACACCGTGTTATGTACCGTCTTAAAATATTACAGACGTTTCAAAGGTGATAGAGCTTTCGTCTTCAAGGCGATGTCGAGATATCGAATTACCGAAAATCATTGACATGGCCTTAAAAATGAATAAAGTGATTGTCAAAGTGAACTAAATGATAGTTCCATCTATCAGATAGAATTACCCCTTGGAGTATTCAGCTCTTGGAGAATTCGGCCATTGAACACAACATAATATACCCCCTCAGTTCGCATTTTTTCATTTCATTCCACTTCTACCTCCTCGTTTCATTCCCATATACAGATTTTTGTACCATAAGTGCTACTATCAACCATAATTTTACCAGATTTTAATATTTTTTTTCTTTCTTTAAATTTATCTACTAATTACTGAGTTTTATCAAGTCTTGACGAAAATAAAATATCAACCAACCAAACCCTTAGGCTTATTTTTAACATTAAGCATTTTCAATGTGTTTATAAAATTACCAATATGACAATAAGCCTATCGGACTGTATTGTATGCAATCATCTTCATTCGTATGGCACTATTCAACATATCCGAATTGTTTATTCGAATATATTGAAGAACGTGGCTAGGAAACAATATTGCCTTTGGCCCCTGTAATCAGATTTCGAGTTTAAAACCACTGGAGTATGTATACTTGCGGTTCATCACTGAATGTGTTCGCAATACTACCACAAGTGTGGAGGCAAGATCGCTCGTACTCGGCGCATGCGAGTATTGTTACTAGATAAACTCTTTCAACAGACTGGGACATATTTTTTTAGAATTTCATTGAGAATCGAACCCGAACCTCCCTGGTGGAAGTCAAGTGTCTTACCAAATAATACACATAGGTTGTCAGCTGCAATGAAAGTGTCATAATATGAATATTAATTTAAATTATTCGTAATAACCTTCAACAATGTCGACCCTATACTTGTCGTATATGTAATATTATTAAGTCAGCTTACTTTATTCAACATTCACTCCAAAGATGTCGCTTTATATTTCCATTTCCTCTGAAGGGTTCCACTGAGCGTTGTCAGTCCTATATATAAAATTCTAAAGCCCCGCGCATTCTTTAACGAACCCCGCTGATTGGAGAACTACAATGAGACTATATCGCCACAGGGTAGTTCGTTTTATATTCAGTCACTAACAGGACATGTGAGATTTCTTTCAGTTAAAAAGCTTTATTCAATGTCAGTGAAATCATTTATTTGGAAGATATTTTATAATGGGTATCAACTATTTAACTTCTAAATAAACTTGTTATTCATCATAATGAAAATATCCGTTGACGAATCGGTAAGCCAGTTTTAAAAGTATTCTGTGGTAGTACTTTTACCGTAGCATGTTTTTACAGATTTATCTTGACATTTCTTTCTACCTCGCTCTATCTCCTCGTCATTGATTACAATGTCACACCTATATAAGTTTTTTGTCTTAATCCTCAGATTTTTTTTAGATTTAAAATATTTACGTTAAGTATCGTTACGTTTTTTGTCTAAATAAAGATATGAAAAGATTACCATTTGATAATGAATCCACCACAGTATATACATTATAATGAAGCGTTTAAATAAATAGTTTCACCGCTTTTCTTCTTTTCAAATTTACCAGAAATCCTGTCTTGTTCTTTTTATCATACGAAAATGATCAATCTAATTTCCACTCAGAATTCTGCCTGCAATATCTGAAATCCTCTTTGAATATATTTTGGCTTCTATGACAGTTAATAAATATGATCTTTTTAATTCAATGACTATTTTATCGACGAAATTTATTTTATACTAAAAATAACGGTTTTTAAAAATTATCTAGTTTTTCCTCAAACAGTCTCATTTTTCAAATCAACGAACATCATTTTTTTTAAATAGACAATCCACCTAAATTATGATGATTTGTGTCACTAAACTAAAGACAGTATGAAATTATATAAGACAATATAATAAAAACAATTTAAAAAAAATGACAATCCCAGATGATTAAAAGTTTTAACTGATTAAGCTGAAATCGATCAATAGATCTATAAACGGAAAAATTCCTCGAAGATGGAAGAAACGCAACATTCATTGGACGCGCAAAGATATGGCTTTTAGTAAATCAAATCTGTCTCGCAAAAGACAATCGAAAAATACATGGTCCATAGTTGCATTATCCAGACCACACTCGCAGTCGGGATTCTTCACAATACCTATTTTTTAAAGCAGATGGGCCACTACGACAAGCCCCCACGTAATAGCTGCAAACGACAAATGATAGACACTTCCATCTTAAAAGCAGACAGGCCACTACGACAAGCCCCCACGTAGTAGCCCGTCTGCAAACGACAAATGATAGACACTTCCATCTTAAAAGCAGACGGGCCACTACGACAAGCTCCCACGTAGTAGCCCATCTGCAAACGACAAATGATAGACACTTCCATCTTAAAAGCAGACGGGCCACTACGACAAGCCCCCACGTAGTAGCCCGTCTGCAAACGACAAATGGCAGACACTTCCATCTTATTCATTCTCATAATAGTAAACCATGGTTTCAAAGGGATAGATTGTTGGATTGATTTATATCTAGAGCTCTTATTTATACCAGTTATATCCCAATCCAACGCCTATTGGTACCAAATATCATGCTTCATTTTATTCAAAATATCAGATCGGACATCATTATTACCACTCGTAATTTTGTAGATATCTAATTGTCCAAACATACTCGTATGCAGCCATATTGATAAACCGAGCCTGCAATATCAGTAGCCACCAAAATTTTAGTAAACAATTTATTCTTCATCAGACTATTGGTGGTAATTAAAAATCTGTTTTTTTTTTCCAAAAACTGTTTTCATGCACTAAGGTAAAGGCATGGTCATGAATGTCAATTACAATTATTTAACTAAAACTGTTTGATTGGAAGAAATTGCATTAGAATAATAAATACATCAGATGTATTTGCATGAAAGTATTAAATAATAATAAATAATATTATTTTTGTAAAACCTTGATAAAATATCATCATCTCTCTCATTTCACATTACTATTGCTCGTGGAATATTGGATTTTGGTGGTGCAGGGTCCGACAACATGTCTCCACTCCTTTCAGTCACTTTCCTTTTTTATGGCAGTGTAAAGGATTTCCCTAGTCAATTCATCACTCCATCTTGCTGATGCTATATCTCTATATCTTATTTCTCATCAATTTCTGGAGATGTGCCCGAAACCCCGCTTGATATGCTGAAAGCATATTGAAGACGACCTCCATGGCCTGGTGGTAAGACACTTGTCTGCCGATCCGGAGGTTGCGGGTTCGATCTCCGCTGGAACCCAGATTTTTTAAAATAGGATTCCAGTCTGGTTTTCACTTAGGGCCTATTAAAACATCTTTCTGGTTGGTTGGAAGAGATTGCCACATGGCAATAAACTCCCCAGATTAAAAAAAAAAAAAAAGACTCGTACAGTCACATTTAACTCCCAAAAAAGTGCATGAAAATGTTGATTGAATTTAATTCAAAATTGAAATATACACGTGGTTAAACCGAATGGGCCAGATTTTGAAAGAAGATTAAGTGAGAAGTATCAATAATAGAAAATTGTCGATGACCAGATGTATAGTTGTATGCATGAGGAGGAGGGGAAAGTTGTGTACTTGGAAAGAGAAGTTTGGAGATCTGGTATCTCTGCCTACCCCGCAAGGGACACAGCATGATGATATGTATTTATGTATGTAAAGTATACTTGTTAAATTTATATTTAACTTGTACAACAACGGTAAATTATCATAAATGTAAACCGTCTCATCTGTACGAGTACAAGCAATGAACGATACTGAAAAAAAAGTGATCGATTAAAATTCATTATTAATAATAAAAAATAAAATAAAAGAGATCTCTTATATTGAGAAGAATCAAAAAATGTATTGTTATTTCGAAAGAAATCGCAACCACACTTCAAATTTGTATGCACCTTAAATTGACTCCTTTAAAGATTTTCTCTTAATAAAAGAAGTCATTGTTTTGAGTTTCCAACGGTATTTGCGGAAGGGCCTAATTGAATGCACTATCAGCCTGGAGATCTGCAAGAACTCGATCCGCTCCCAGACAGGGGGACTTGGCGAGGCACAATAAACAATAAATGAAATATGAAATTGCCCTTCACGTGAGCTGTGGCCCGATGATCGTTAAAATATAAATTGAAAACAATAAACATCTCTTGCTGCTCCAGACGGACTCCCATAATAACTGAGCAATAAATGGAATTAAGGATGCCACAAAACGAAATGTTACTTACTCGAATAAATATTTTATCGATTTCGTGAAATGGTACTGATAAACTTAAATGTTCGCTATATTTTTCTCCTCTTTTGAATTTATTATATTCAAATTCCTCTCGTCTAGTAAAAACAAAAATATTAAACGGACGCTGCTTTCAATAATAACTTCAAGGTGTAGGTATCCAATGTATTTTTTAAATGTGAAACACACGATCACGTCATTTTTCAAATTAAAAACATGTCATTTTCTTTAATTTTGAAGCAAACATGGCTGATGAATCATTAATTAATTCCTGTAGTATATACATACATACCATCACGCCGTTTTCCTAATGGAGTTGTCAGAGAGGACAGAATGCCAAAAATTTTCTATCTTACCACACATCCTTAACCCCTTCCACGTCCATACATATTTTCAAACTTAATCCAACCATACGTTATTTGGTTTCCTTTTATATTTACACTATATTTATTATTCTTTCTTCATTCATTCGTTATTCATGCAAAAACTATCTCAGAGTGCTCTTCTTCGCCTTACTCAACACATTAGCTTTAAGTTCATATTCATTCCTAATCACGTTATTTTATATTCTATCATAAATTATCACCACATGTATTATTCTCAGTGCACGCATTTTACAGTATTTATTAACTCCTCTCAGTCTTTATCCACGTCCACGTTTCATTCCCATAGATTAAAGAGGGTACTAAATTACTGTTATAGATGGTACTAAACTACTGTTATAGATGATACTAAATTACTACAATATCTTAGCAGATTTTGATACTGTTCGTTTTAAATGTATTTGATTTAGTGCCTCTTTGATTTTGTATAATAAGATGCGATATTTTTATCCACAAAATATTACGTTTTGTACGATATTGTTGACGGAAATAACATATGTTACTCGTATTTCGGAATTCCGGTAAATTATTTAGTTCCAAAACTTTAGTATTCATTTCGTCCCGGACAGTAGTTATATATCTCGAATAGCTAACGAAATAAATTTATTATTATTATTATACCAATTATAGTTTTTAGTTTATTTGAAATGATTATAGTAATGTTTTCTGTACCACAAATGGAAACCTATCATAAATTTCCTATTAAAAAACATTGATTTCTTACTTGAATCATTTTTAAACCTGTACTCAAAAGGATGTAAACAAAACTCAAAAAGATTTCTTATTTGAATTTTTAAATTGGAAAAAGCAAATAAACATTTTTGGCTAAAAGAATTCCTAGTGTTCTAAAAAGTAAATCTCTTTTAACATACTCGTACACTTATATTAAATTAGCATTCAAGTTGTCGAATTAATTATATTGTTAAATCATTTCCACAGATTTATGATTGTGTACATAACATACATATAGATCCTAAAACAAAACTACAGAACACCAAATATTCCTATCACGACATACTATCTTCGTCTCCTACACATCTATACAACTTCTCATGTAGATTCTTGCAATTCTCTTATTCATTGCCTTTCTTTCTTTCAAAATTTGATTCACTTAGTTCAACCATAATATTCTCGGTCGTCCTCTACCACGACTTCATCAATATTTCGTCATTCAGAATGTTCAAACCAGCACAACGTGTTTTTTTTAACCTAACTTTACACATAAATTTTGAGCTGGAATTTTTCCTTAAAACTAGATTTTTTATTCTAGCGTACATCGACACATCACATATATTATTAATCTCAATACGCGCTTTTCCATTGCATTTACTCAGCTTCTATCATTAATTTTTCCCGTCCAAAAAAGATCAAGTTCTGCTGATTTCAACATGTTGTACGGATAAATTACAATAGGCTGACCAATCAAATTTACGATATAATAATGAATGGAAGGAGTCGTGATAGAGGACGTCAGCAAATATTATGTGATGGCCAAGTCAATAAAATTTCAAAAGTAGGAAAACTAATGAATAAGATAAATACTAGAAACTATATGAGAAGATGTATGAATATGGAGGAGCACTTATACGCCGTTGAGAATCATTTTTGCATAACTCAATATTGAATGATTACTCCAAAGAAATCAGAAATTTAAAAAACAAACTTATAGGTTTCATGAAGTTAAAAAATATCCGAAAATAAGTAAGAAAGCGTTTTCAAACTGTGAATATCATAATATAAATAAGTCAAAGCCCGTACGACGGTTGTCGCCAAATAAATAATATGAGAATTGAATTTTGAATACAAGAGAGCGAGAGAGGAATACTTGGATTCTTTCCGAAAGTAATTCGAAATTTGAATCTCGATGGGTCCGGGATACTGAACGAATTTTAAATTTTTGAACCAGTGTAAAAGGGGACGATGTATAAATGATATATATATAAACAAATTTTACAGTTATGAATATATATTTTCATAAATGTAGAATTTGTTTTACTTCCGTGAATATTTCACGGGTTGCAACTAGTATATTTTATTTTAGAAGTTTTAAAAACTGTATAACATTTAATGTCAAATAATATAAAATGAGTTATAACAGTTTCCGTTTAACTCGACGATATTATATTATATTATTTTACAAACAAAATATTTATACATCTTAAGACTTATGTGCCATCCCTGTCTGAGAAGCATTTTTTAGATGAATTACCGTTCAACGCTCATTATCAGAGCACTACTATAGCTATGCGATCGTTTTGTGTGGCTCAACGGGCGCCCGTTTCCAATGCAGTCGCAGCGCCAAGTTCAACCATTATGGCTTGCTCTATTCACCAGGCGTCCTCCTCTTGCTCTACCGGGCTTCAATATCAAGGTTTCAGTATACAGTCAGCTGGATAGGAGAATTATTATTTGCCTGTTTTATGTGCATATATTATGCGAGCTAGTTGATATCATAGAGCATGGATCTCCAAAATACGGCCCGCGGGCCAACACCGGCTCGCGAGCACCACCAATCCGGCCCGTCATAGTTTATTTTGATTACATTGAAAAATTTACAATGTAAGTAAATCATACAAAACAATGCAAGTAAATCACACAAAGACTGTTGATGAATGATGCAATGTACAATTGATGGTTTTGAACCACCTTCATTTTCTACAGCCTTTGATACGAGAGCAACGACACCTTTATTTTTTCCACACATTTTTTTGCCACCATCAATATGTGATACACTTTAAGTTTTTCCATTGAGGATTGTTTTTCTGAACAGCATTTTCAACTCCTTTAAAAATATCTATAGGAGCGGAGTCCACCCCCACACCCTGTTCCATAGATATTTCACTCGTCGGCTAGTCCCAATACGAAAATTTGCGCGCAATTCAAAACTACAGTATGTTGGTATGATGAACAAGCTAGGTCTTGGCCCTTGGGACTTAGTGGAGGAGTCAGTGTGGCCCTTAGGCTAAAAAGTTTGGAGACCCCTGTCATAGAAGAATCAAAGAAAGAAATTCTCGAATTGTAGAAGTATATATAGTAATGTAAGACAATATACACATACATATACACAGTATAACAATATACACAGACAATAATGGTCGGAAGACAATATTGTATTCGTTTCCATTAATTGAGCCTTCGGACTTTTAACAATTCGAGCAGGTCTGAAACTCGGTTTGTCCTCACACGTGCTGGCAATACTAACTCACGCATGAAGAGGCAACAACATTATCGCACATCTAGCACTTATAAGTACCTATTGTGACCAGACATTTTGGTGGCAACATTTGCGAATCCATTATGTTCTTTCATAATAAAGATCTTGACATTTTGGTGGCAAAATTAATCGTGACAAAGAAATTCAAGGGACCCAGAATATATTTCAGAATATATGATTGTTCCTATAATTTGTCTATTTATTTATTATCCCTTTATATACATAGCTATACATGATGTAACTCGTGAGCTAATTGCTGTACAAATATTTCTTCCAACCAACCAGCTTATCCTGGTTCAATCCTATACACAGGATAATTGATTAGTGCCAATAACAATTTGAAAGAAAGAAGGCAGTATGAGAATATGTAAGAACTACTGTAGTTCTAAATATTTAAAGAGTAAAGGACAGTCGATTCAGATATGTGACGATACATTAATGGAGATTTGAGTGCAAGCAGGTGGCACATGTTGAATGGACGTGGAACATATGCAATTGAGTAAAGGTTGTATGCTGCACGCAGAAAACGATAAAAGAAAACATGGTCGACGTTCTCCTCACCTCTACATGTGCAGATGTTACGTTAATTCAAGTAAAAAAAATACCAATATCTGATGAATAATGGTAAGACTGTAAGAAAGGAATTCATCAAAGGATAATGAAGAGAAAATAATATTGAAAGGGTTTTCTAAGTAGTGTAACATTTTTCGGCTCTATCTTGAACGTGATTAGGGATGGTGCATATTTGATAACTCTTTAAAGTTCGTTCCATAGTCGCGCCGCTTGGACCGCAAATAAAGATGAGTAAAATGGTATGACGTGTTGGTAAAAGGAGTCCCTCACTACCCAATCAAAGTTGTTTTACATAAATTGTGTAGGTATAACGTAATATTTTAACATTAATCATATTTCAAACCCTTCACTGACCCAACGACAAATAAAAATATACCATTTTCATATTGATATGCAAAGTAGTCTCTCATCGCCCGATCGAAGTTACTTTACAAGATCGAAATTCCTTTACAAGTCTCTCGTCGATCAATCGAAGTACCTTTACAAATATTGGCATCAAATTGTGATTGGATGAGTATCTGATCACCCAAATCAAAGTTTCTTTTAAATTAAAATGAAATAAAATGTAATTTTTTTAACATCAGATAAATTTCAAACTCCACCACTGCCCCAATATCAAATAAAAATTTAAGATATTTATTTTTGTGGGCAAACGAGTTTTTCATCACCCGATCGAAGTTTCATTCCAATTCGAATTATTTATTACGAGATTTTTTTAACATCAGAGATATTTCTAACTGCACCACTGACCCTATAAAAAATATGACGTACAACTTTTATATTGGTGGGCAAACGAGTTTTTCATCACCCGATCGAAGTTTCTTTCCAATTAGAATTATGTACAACGTGATTTTTTTTAACATCAGACATATTTGTAACTGCACCACTGACCCTATAAAAAAGAAAACATACAATTTTTATATTCTTTCCAATTTAAAGTATGTACGAGTATAACGTGATTATTTTTAACATCAGTCAAAATTCAAACTCCGCCACTGACCCAATAACAAACAAAAAAGAATGATTTTTATCTGACACATAAGAAACAACCAAAACTCTCTTATTGCCCTAGCAATGATGAAGTCCTGTACACAAAACCCATTCAATGCTTAAGGAACCATAAAAGTCGGTGTTATTGGCCCGGGCCAAATCTCGCGGACATTTTTACAACCGAATTCCCATTTTTAAATCGAGAGGGTTAGATTAAACGACTCAACTTGTAAACAAAGAACTCAGTGTAATTTGAGTTTTTTTCCATTCATGCTTTACGATCATTTATTATGAATGTCTTCAGATGTTTTGTCTGAAGAGTTAATGAATTTTATTTTTAGAACGATGGTTAATTTTAATTTGTTTACTTTGTTTCTCCCACTCATATTTTTGCTTATTTGTTATTAAATATTGTATTGAGATTTCGTTCTATACAGTACAATAACCTGACAGGTTCATTGGCACCTGATATATGTCTTACAATCAATTTTCTGTCAATAATATTGGGTTCCAGTCCCGAGTTGGAGAGCTCTTGAAGAGAGTTTGCTCTCTAAACGGGGCTATATAAACTGTCATTTTATTATTATAACTAATCAGAGATATATATACGAGTATGTGTACATAAAAATTTAACAGAGGGTAGTTTAAGGGTTTCCTGGTTATGGTCAAAGAAGTGCATTTAGTTATTTCCGGAAATAACGACACGAGACCTTCTTTATCAGTAATAGTTCATTCAAAATCTACCTGAAAGATTATTTTATTTATTGTTTGTCCTTTCCACTTTAGTAGAATTTTTAGATAAATACCAATTTGTCATGTATTATAGAATTTTTGTTGTTGTATACAGTACAACTACATAGATTATTGAGATGTGACAATCTATTCAAAGCGACTAGAAAATTGTTAGAATAAATCTTAAGTGCAAACATGACTGGAACTCTTTTTTAAAAATTAAGTTAACAGTGAAACTCGAGACCACACCCCCCGAGATAAATACAAGCGTCTAAAGATAAACTAAGGTTGTTTGACAATCCCCATGCGTCTGACGTAAATCAGATATTGGATAAAAAAATTATCTAGAAACCATCGGAATACAAAGCAACTACTTTTTAACACTGTCGACGACTGCCAAAATTAAATTTCTTAAAGAAGTATGCCTTTATTCAAGACAAGCACTTTGTCTAGAATATATTTTATTAGGTATAGATTAGGGCCGACTTTGTGTTGATTAGCTTAAATGCTAACCAATATCGTGGCCGTGGGTGTTCCCGGATCTGGGCTGGTTTCATTTTTACTATATTATTGTATTACACTTCCTTTGTATTCACTACTTGGAGAGTTGATCGCCATGTGGCAATCTCTTTAAATCAACCTAACTGATGTCAAAGAAGGCTAAATTAAAAATAGAGACATAAATAATTATAAAAAATGGATATCAACGGGATGCTAACCCTCGATTTGGGAGACAGAAATTTTCCCTAGGCCACGAAAGTCAGCTAATAAAACCTTTTTATTTTCATCTAAATATTTTTTACTAACTCTGCTATAAAACAGCACAAAATCAAAGTCGTAAAATGATCCCAAATGTATTTCAACATTCCGAAAAATTCATGCACCATGACAAAAAAGTAAATTTAACCGAGTTTTTCATAATTCACGATGCGTCCATAGCAGGAAAAGTGATTTTTGAGCGTGGGGCCTACGTCCCCCTCAAGTCAACAATCCGCCCGATGTAAGCACACAAAATTGTTAAATTAATTTCCAATGGCCCCGGGCAATCGGCACCCCCAGCACCACCTCACCCCACGCACCACGCCAGGGGAAGCAAATATACACGTATATGCAGGTAACATTTTACAAAAACCTACCCAGCGGAAAACTGGGCAACATCAACGTATACAGTCATTTCAAAATAATGATGAATGTGGAAAGAAATCATTTATATTGTGGTTTAATGTTTTCATAATAAAAATAATAACAAAAGAACAATTTATACAGCGTCGTTTAAAGAGAAAACTCTCTTCAAGGGCGCTCCAACTCGAGATTCAAACACTTTTCGAGTCCCAAAGGAAAGCCCGCATACCCCAGGCTAGAAAACTAACGTCTTGTCAACTTGGCTACGAAAGTCGACAATTGCAAGTGTTTTTGTATAAAAAAATCGAATGATCCAAGACTATATGTCCGAAGATGTATCATTGTAAAGCTGAATAGAGATTCCTTCGTAAATGATTAACTAAATTTTCATTGCAATACCACAGAATGTGATCTGAGTGCGCTACAATTGCAACAGGGTAAAGGGACTAAATTTAAAATCAAACACCACTAACGAGATTGATCAAAACATGTTAATTATATCCCTATGCTGAACACCCCTGTCTTTCGCATATAGACAGAAGGGCCCGGAGAAACAATCACCCGGTATCACAACACCGAGCTTAGTTGTTTACATCCTGCGGGCAGCAGATACAATGCGGTCCCGCCCCCCGCCCAGCCCACCCCCACACAACACAGTACGCTGGAGTCAGGACTCGGGTCGCTTTAGGCTACCAATGGATACAGGATAAATAAATAAGCCGTGTAGTGTTTCAATATTTGACATGATCAATTCTACCGAGTTAAAATGCAGAGGGGTAGCAGGACATACTAGACCACCCCTCTTGTATTTGTTTAAAGTTAAAAAATTCGCAAGAGGAGTTTTTCAAATTCAATTAGAAATTATTTTTTATCTCACTAATTATCGCGAGGTAAAGAGCATACGACCTCTATATTTTTCAGGCAGCCATTTTAGGTAATGTGTAAGAGGGAGATATTTGCAAATAAGGATCGATGATAAGCCGTCTTTAGGGTTATTCTAAAGCCTCAGTGTAGTTGGGTTAATCTAAATAAACGATTACAAGGATGCGAAGTGCTAGGCTGTGGACCAACCTGAGTGAAGGCGTTTTATGATGTTCCTGAGCGTATAGGGTAATAATACGTATACTCGTACATACATAACATCTCAACATTTACCTGTCGTGGTAAAAAAAAGAACAGAACGCCAGACTTCCTTATCTCGACATACACATACATCCTTAGCTCCTTCCACATTCATATAACTCCTACGATTTTTCTGACTTTCTACGTTTTCTTCACTCAATCCAGGCATACTTTCTTTGGTCTTCTACTACCACGCCTTCCCCTCACATTTGCACTGTATATTTATTTTGTTTATATTTCTTCATTCATTTATTCTACATGCCCAAACCATCACAAAGTGCTCTCCTTCATCTTAATCAACATTTCAGCCTTAAGTTCACATTCATCCCTTATCACTTCATTCAGCATTATGTCATAAATGATCACCCCAGGAATTTAGTAGAGTGAGGAAGTCTTATTTAAGGAAATATAGAAGAATCTCAATCACGAGGCAGAACACCTCAGGGATGGACGGACCTAGTAAGGAATGAAACCAACAGCTCACTCTAAGAGTGCAGTAGAAATGCTACTGACCGTGAGAAATTCAGGATCATTCATTCTACACCTGCAATGCGGTCAGTTCGCTCCTAAGATCAAGTCCAATAATCAGAACTGCTCTGTAAAGGCATAAAGAATAAGAATTTAGACAATTTAATACTCTTTTTACTTCAATAAGAAAATTCATGTTTTTTTTTTAAGAATATATATGACCGAAATCATAGGAATTCTTATACCCTCGAAACTAGTGATCGAGGGTATACTACAAGGATACTCAATATGTATTTATTAAGAATTAAAATATTTCGAAGAACACAGTGAGAATGTATGCTGAATCTTTATAAAATAATATTCCTACTCATTCTCGACCGCACACTGGTATGTCGGAAAAAAATTCTGGTATGTCGGAAGAAATTCCCCAACCGGTGGTCCGCGGCCCGGTGCCGGGCCGCAGAGACTTTCCGCCGGGCCGCACACAGTATACCAAATTTCAAGAAATTCGCCATGCAAAATTATTAAATATAGGATTTTCATCCATGTCCTCAATAAATTCGAAACACAGGAATAGACTGGACGTAAATGCAGCACTTCGTCTGTCAGAGACAGCACTGCAGCCAAGAATATCCAATATATTAGCAAAGATCAACAGCAGGTTTCGCATTAGTTTGTTGCAAAAACCCCATGGTTTTTGTTAAATTTTAATTGTATCAGCCAATGTTACAATTAAAATTGTTAAACTGTTATATATATATATATATATATATATATATATATATATATATATATATATATATATATATATATATATATATATATATATATATATATATATATATATATATATATATATTTGTCAATTATAGTTACATATGTCCATCTGTCCCAATATAAGATTAAAAAAATATTTAATAAAAAAAACATTTTTATTTCAGTATTAGTGGTCCGCGAATTTTTTTCCCTTTTTTTACCGGTCCACAGGTCTAAAAAGGTTGGGGAACACTGCTTTATACAACAAAAGTGTAATACAATACACTCTATATCAATAAGTTTGTAGTATACCATATATCATATGTGATTTTCACATGTATTGAAACTGCAGCCAATGAGACATTTTAGAATATACGAGTATGATATCGAAAAATTGGTTAGAATTTCGACTTTTTTACCTTTACTTATAAAATTAGTACTAGAAAATTTAACGACTGCTGGTTTTACGTTTGGTATTTAATCCGAAGGTTTTGAGTCTGATTTTTCGACGGTACCCAAAAAGTAAAAAAGGGCCCCAGCCAGACGTATGATATTTCCTTTCCTCTCCACCTGCAGTTACATTTTCAATACATACGACAAGATGTGAGCTACGTGCCTATTATAATAGCTTTGAATCTCAATGCTTGATTATAGGGGCCAAAAACAAAGTTGTCTCCCATTTATTTATTTAACACTTTTATTGCAAATACAATCTGGCGGGCTCATTGCCAGGCGGCAATCTCTTCCAGCCAACCAGACAAAAGTAAATGAAGCAAGTTACGTGGTCGCATAAATCATTCAAATGACTATCCATCCCCACGAAATCCATAAACATATACGTGAGCACATGCCCACGAACCCCACAAAGACGGACAATCACCAATCATGAAGTGAGATATCATCAATCAAAAGGAAAGGAACGGATGGTGGAGAGGAAAGGAAAAGAAAAAATCAGGAATGAAACACGTTATTTTACTGACTAGAAATTTAGAGTTTTTTCAGTCGCTTCTTAAAGCATGCCAAGGACAGAGCGAGTCTTATATTGGTTTGTAACTGATTCCAGAGTCTCACTGCATGGACACTAAAGGACGATGTAAAGAAAGAGGAGCGGTGAACTGGAAAGGCCACTAAACAATCTCTGTTTGAGCGTAGCGCTAATCCGTGATTGAAAAGACGCTAAAAATATTCGGCGAGATCAGAGGGGGTGGCGGGACAGTTAAGGATATTATACAATAGAGACAGTATGTGAATTTGGCGTCTATTTCTAACATTCAACCAGTTCAATGCCTTCTCCTCGCTTTGTTTTTCAACATATACACATAAACAATTAGGATATGTTGAGGGGTACTATACGAATCAATTAATTGAATTAATTTCTTGATTTTTATTCAAATTCTTTAAGTACGAGTACCTTCGTGGGCTTCCATAGCATGGCACAATAACTTTATGACGTCTACGAATTTCGGTAAGGTTATCGGTTGATGCGGTCTAGTGGTTATTATATTTAGAGGGATATTTATTTCAGACAGTAAATTCTTGGAGCGCTCGTCGGGTAACCGGTGTTCGTATATAGCGCTTTATACGTTACGCGATTGCTTAAAATAGTTATTTTATCATATTCAAAAATCATAACATCAAAAATAAAATAATCCGCCAAAAATATTACTTAACATGTGGGAATACTTAAGAAATATCCTAATTTAAAACATTTAAATAAAATTGTAATTATTTAACAAACAAATTCATTTTGAAGTAAAAATACCGTTTTTTTAATAAATTACAAAAACACAATTAATGCCAATTACGTTATTTCCTTACAATACCTTAACGTGACTAAAGAATGTGGGAAAAGGAAAGAAAGGAATCATTGGAAAGGATAAGTAACAGGTATGTCTAAGGATTGATATCTTTGAACATTTTTTTTTATAAATCTATGTATAAATATTTGTGTAACGTATAAGGATTTCAGTTGTTATCTCACTGAAGCCAAGCTCGATGCAAACGGGTCCAGCTTGGCTGTAAACCTAACGTACGAAATGCAGGTCCGATATAGGAGGTTCGACTACACATACTCGCAGTTAGTTATGGAAAAAAATGTATATTGAGTCTTAATGGTCTCGGAAGAACGCAAATTTGAAACTCAGCCAGCAGGAATGGACTATCAACCACGTTGTTAAATTTTTTATATAGATAGAGTAGATCGATAACTTCTCTTTTATCGGAAAGTGAAATCATTTTATGGCGTATCTCTCCAGGACTACTATGATTGTTAATTATATGAGTTCTATAATCGAGAAATCTGTATTGAACGCTTTCGACTATGAACATTTTTTTTATTCACACATATTTCTTCCCCTGTTTTGTTATGCCCCTGTTTTGCGTGTTAAAGCAACCTAACCCCAATACAAGCTAGAGCAGTTGAATTGATTGAGCACGGAAACATTTATCCGGATCCGGAAGCAGAATAGATAGATTCGGAACCAATATAGATTATCCGGATCGGGCGGCACGCGTGGGTCTGATTGGGAAGAAACGCTATTGTCCAGGTATTTCGGAAGATGGGTTGAACAGGATTAGATTATTTTTGCGATAAAATTGGAAACGGAAAGTAAGATTATCGTATTCAGGGAGGATTTAAATACATACGAGCATTCATAAATAATTGTCATGTGAATAAAACATAATTATCAATCAGGATAAAGGTATGGCCGTTTTGTTTATGATCCTGCATGAAAGTGCGTGGATCAAATTTTATTTCGTCAAACTTTTATTATAATTAATAATTCACATTCTTTAATTTTCATTCTAGAATATTTAACCTGGAGAGATTTTTTTCATACTATGAAAAATATTTTTTCAGGATTTTGTCATGCATTGGTTAACTCAGAGAAAATGGAGTAATTTGATAAGTTCTGTTACCTGGACAGTATGTTTTAGTTTGTTAAGCGAGATGTAAGGGACGTTAAAAGAAGGGTAGTGACAGGGAACCAGGTAAACGAAATACTTAATGTAATATACAACAACCGCGCGATATAAAAAAAACTTAAATATAATATATAATAATGGTTTGGTGTCCACCTTGACATATGGAAGTGAAACTTGAACTTGCCAGAATAAGGATAAAAGTAAAATGATTGCTGTGAATATGCGTGTGCTAAGAAAATAATGTAGCGTGTCAATGTATGAAAAAAATGTGACATCAGAAATTAATGTTTTAAGTAAGATAAAGAAAGGAGTTTTAAGATGGTTTTGACAGAAGAGAATAAACGAAGAAACGATTATTGAGCAAGAATACAATTCAGAAGTGCAAGGTATGCGTGGGAGAGGTAGACTGAGGAAAACGTAAATTAATCAAGTGACTCACATTTTTCAAGAAGATAAAGTGAGAACTATGAATAATATAATATTGTGCATGACGAGATGTATGAATATGGAGGAGGAGAAAGTCATATACTTGGATTGAATTTTTTGGACTCTGCGTAACCTACAAGATACACAGCGTAATAATATGTACGTATGTCAGTTTTGTTCAGTCAATCAAAAAGACACAGTTTAGAACTAAGCCGAGCAATTCAAAGCTTCATTTTTGACACATTAGAATGTATAAAACTTAAATTAGATTTATATAACAATTGTACAACAGTATTCATAATTACTTACAACATAATTAATTCTCAATTATCATTATTTTATTGCATACTTTTTAACCTGGTGGGTTTATTGCCTTATAAATGAATGAATCAATGCCCATTAACCGTGACGTGTAGGAAGAAGGCACAATTCAAAGTGGAGATCAGGACACTATGTAAGGAGTATGTAAGCCAATATGTAATAGACATATAATGTTGCATATAGACATGCCTGGATACAGACTCCCAAGAAATATCCTCAGCTTACGGAAGGCAGTAGAAAGTACGGTGGGCACCACAAGAGGTATAAAGACGTACTGCATGAGACGCTTAAAAACATTATTGCTCAGCATAACTGGAAGCAAACTACAGCAGGTAGAGCCAAAGGCATCGAATACTTGCTAGTTATCAAGTAGGACGCCTTACTCCTTCATTGGATAATTTCTGACTGTTAGGATATTTATAAACTGCAAGTACTGAAGCTCCTTGCTTTATATCCAACCAGGATTGCTGATTTTTTTGGTTGGCTGGAAGAGATTATAACAATCTTTTCCGACCAACGAATAAGTTGTTTGAAAATTTTTAAGTGAAATCTTAAAAGTAACCCTAATTTAAAAAAATATCTCAGTTAATATTTTTTCTCTAAATTTAAGTTAACCGTAAACAAAAAAATATGTGGAATTCTTATTTTCCATGGAATAATCAACTGCTACGATATACTCTCTTTTATGGCGTAAAATATTGTAGTGATAAAGACTTAACAGTTATTTCATGCATTGCATAAATATGAAATCCAACGAATGGGATCATGAGAAGGCGTATCCCCAGGTGCGCTCCCTAAGTGGAAGAGAGGAAAACGATGTGAGGAGTGAGGATGGGGTTGCACGGGTTTTCCGAGCGACAGAGAGCTATCATCGTTTAAAATATTGCACAGCAATTTAATTCCAACGAGACGGCATTTAGTTTGCTGGGGTGGCTTCTGTAGGAAGTTCTCTTAGTCGTCTGTTTCCAGTGGCGGTGAGGCAGGATATTTTAAAATTAAATAATTTATTTTTAAATAATTTTAATAATTATTCATCCCTCATTATTTTTTTTAATTGAGTCAAAAGACTATACATACTTCGATGAGCATGAAAACGGTTGGGCTTAAACATTACTCGCGAACACACACCCGGATCCTTCCTCCTAAAAGGAGACTCGATACAGTATAGTATATAGAAGCACGTTTAGTAGGGATTACTATTACGGTATTGGTAATTTATTATTAAATATATTATGTATATTAAGGCATTAATGTTGTGAAGGTTTAAAGACATTGTAATTTGTTTTATAAAATACTCTTTTTTCACTTAATGTAACGGTATAACCCTACCGGTTTCAAGATTTTTACCTCATCATTAGGAAACATAAACAACACTGTATTCTGTTCGAACTGGTAAAAAATCGAAAAATTCGGGTTTGGATTTTTTGCAATCAGAAATGTGTATGTCGATACCATTTTGAACATAATTCAGTCTAGTTTGTGTTCCCCTGATGATAAGGGGTAAAACTTGAAACCGGTAGGGTTATACCGTTAGATAAAGTGAAATAAACAGTGTTAGATGAAACAAATTACAATGTCTTTTTATTAACTATTTATACAGAGTCCATAGGCTAAGTTCATTTTCAGCATAAGCTGAAACCTTCGATAAAAAAATATTACAAGGCTCAGAAGATTTTACTGATAAAACATTAATAACGTCGAGATAGTATTAAAAAATATCAAACCGTCTACTAAGGTCCAAAAGTTTCCGGTCTGAACAGGTTACAGCATGTATGGGCAGATACCAGGTTTACCGCCTGGTCAGGTGATGTTACAGTTAAAATTTGATAACTCTAACCATAGTAGTATGTCAACTATAGTGGATAGAAGACCTGTTATTTTGTTACGCTCTGAAATGTGCAAGATTAAGTGTTGCTCTTACAAGATAGAAGTCTGAAATCGAAAGAAATAGCAGCAAGGTGTGGGCTTTTTTAAATCTCATTGTTTCGAATTCTGTACGATCATCTTGGTATGAATAAGGTGAGCGCAAGATGAGCGCAAGATGAGTCCCACCCAAAACTGAGTGCTGTCCAAACGAAGTGTTGAATGTTGCAATGATTTTGAATGCTCTACGATGGGAAATAAAAAGAAATGATCCTATATCGGAAAATGACTCCGATAAACCGATGTAAGGCTGAGTGGAGTTCCCTTCGAAGATGATTGACTCGATTATAATCGCAGTACCACAGAATTTGATCTGCGGATTGATCCAGATGACCGCAAAAATTACAACAGTGAAAAATAAAATTAATTTTATACAGCATAATCTGGCGGGCTTAAAGTGAAAATGTATTCCAACCAACCATATACGAGTGGATGCTAATGAAGCTTCATATAAAAACTAGACTGAAATCCTTTATTCTTTTCAAATGGTGCCAAGAGAAATTGTATGTGTTCATAATATTATATACTATCGAGTCGTTTTTCTGAAGTAGACATTCAGGACAAAATGATAGATTTTTGTCGAGTTTAGTTTTTTCAGACCTAGCGTCCATTATAATGGACACAGAGTTTATATGCAATTTGTAAACAACTTTGTGGTATATTTATGTTCCCAATGATAAAAAAATTAAGTTTAGTATACTGTATTATCGACTTGGAATGTTTTGGGCGCCATATATCTAAACTAATATGACATAATGTTACATTTAGTATAAATAATACACTTACAAGCAAGATTATTTTATTTAAATCTACGAATCAATTCAGGTCTGAAGAGGTTAATTGGTAAAGACTGCCATATGGCAATAAACTCGCCAGGCTGCATAAAATTAAAATGTAATAAAATAGAATAGAGGTTATCCTTTTCATTTTTATTATTTCATTTCCATACTCGTATAATGAATACAATTGACTCATAATTTTAAAAAGTGCTACAACCAATCCTACCCCCCTGTGTTGTCTTAGACATACTCGTATTCATATTTACATGTGAGCCGGTTATGTAATAAAGTTTGCTCGTGGCTAAAGTGTGCACACGCCAGCGCACACGCGAGTAACGTTTTCTTTTTCTTTTTTTTATAAAACCCACCCCATCAACCGCGGCGCTTTTCTACCCTCCACCCTTCGCATCGCTCGCTCCCGACCACTTTTCAGTTGAAGCAAAATGTAATGGCATTAGTCAAAGGAAAACTAAACGTGGAATTTAATACACTTTCGTACGATTTCAGGATCAGGAGAAAGTTCACTTGCAACGTGGTGGTTTTATTATTTGAGATTCATAGGAGGGCTCAAATAAAATATATAGTTCAATGTAATATTATTTGAGTCGTCTTTATTTTAAATTTATATTGTATCGTATTATATTACACTTTCGTTGTGTACATTAAAACCTTGTTGACTTATTGCCATATGGTAATATCTTCCAACCAACCAGAAATACGTTGAAAAGGCCTTAAGTGAAAAAAAAATTGGAAACTTTTTTTAAAATCTGATTTCCCACAGGAATAGAACTCGCAACACCCGAGTTGAAAGTCATGCGTCTTACCAGCTAGGCAATGGAGGCAGTCATTATGGTTGTTTTTTTTTCATTTTGCATTTGAACGTCAATATGCATACTTACTCAATTCACATTTTATCTGTTCTGTGGAAATATTCCTACTGCATGGTATGGGTTTGTATGAAACATTTTTTTAATATGGAATTTCAAGATGATGAATATATGAACATTTAACTGACTCGATATTTTCCCATGTAAGATCAAAGTATGTTTATTCAATAATAATAATAAAAGGACAATTTTTATAGCGCCGTTAAGAAAACAGACACATCTCAAGTGCGCTGTAGCTTGGGATGGATTCGAACCCTCTATAATTGACAGATTAACAACATTGCACAAAAAATAAGTTAAGGTTGCAGTCAGATTGGATACCTTCCCGCATCTGCATACGTTTAAAAAACATATTTGGTAAGAAAACTTACCAAGGGAAGACGAACTACAAAGAAACCTTCGTACACACCGATATATGATAGCAATACATTCGGCTTTAGGTGTAGTGTGTATAAATAAATTTTAACTTGGACACGGTACTTTAATTTTTTATTGTATTATACTTTCGTTATATACAGTCCAACTTGGGAGTTTACTATCATGTGCAGAAATATCTTAAATAGGCGTTAACACGTTCACTGCGTTGAACACGGCTCCCGTGTCCATACAAATATTTTGTATGGACACGGGAATCCTTGAATGTTTAGTGCACTCATAAACGTCTCCCGATAAGGATTCGTCGCCGGTTTCATGTGTTTTGAAGACACGAAGGAATACACTTGTATATGATGTTTCAATAGAAAGTAGAATTTGATTTTTAACAAAGTTATGGGTTTTCAAAAATTCGCGAATTTTCAGCATCTCTGTATGACATTAAGTATTTTATACGCAGTGAACGTGTTAAGTCAAAACTAACTGTGTAACCTGTAACCCTCGTGTCGGACGATAGACGTCTTACCAACTAGGCTATGGATCTCGCAATTTACAAAATAATCGCAACACATTTAAGAAAAAAATACTTTCTTAGAGATTTATTATAACTATTTAAAAAATAACAATATCAAAATATATCAAAGTATGTGTGTATATTTGTGTTCATAAATTGAATACAAACATAAATATAATTTTCTTTTTAGATAAACAGAGATGAGATCTCCTAACCTTTCTGTCCAAGAATAACTTCTACCTCATTCGCATCCTCTCATCTCGCCATATACATGTATGTACTACACTGTTTTTAGAAACAACACTTTACACTATTAACCAAGTCTAAACCATCTCAATATCAATTTCTTAAGTTTACTTACAAAATCAGCCTCTAGCAAACAGTCATCTCTTATCCAACTATTTATTCTTCACTCAATTATTGTGTTAGTACATTCCACTACTAATAGGTTTTTTTTATTTCTAGGCCTTGCTTTCATCAAACAAATTAAATAAAATTTTCGAAATATCATAACCAATCAAAGATATTGTACGACTATTACCATCAGTTCGAACAAACTCCAAGAACTTCTAAATTATAAGAGATCATCGCTTATGACTCCTTCAGAAAGAAAGAAATTATGCTTGAATAGATGTTACCTTGTCATCCAGCATCATCTTGAAATATCAGAATCTTACCTGAAAGGAAAGAAAAAACTAGTGTGAATAAAATTAATGTTATTATTTTAAAAAAATACACTGGTTTCATTTATTGAAAATACGTATATAGTGAAACTAATATATAACTCGAATCATCATTGACATGCTTCAAAAAGAAAAAAATATGTATTATATCTCTCTTCAGTAACATAGCGTGTTTTATTAAATTTCCATAATCCTTTTCTCCAACATCCCTTTCCGTCTTATTGGGATCGATGACATTGTTAAATTTGTATTTGTGGTTGGTTTTATATTTATTATATTGGTAAGGCATTTTTTTTTTCGTTGTATCAATAAAATAAATCCTTCACCTTACTGTCAAAACGTTGTAAAACTTTGTATGGTTGGTTGAAAGAGATTGCCACTTAGCAATAAACCTGGGATATTTTACACAGCACAATAAAATTTTAAAGAAATAAATAAAGAGAAAAAAGAAAATAAAAATTCCAACGAATCTATTAAAACCCTGCATGTAATAGTAATAGATAAATAACTCTTTATAGCGGTGTTTCATAATCAATTTATCACCTCGAGAATGTTGTGTTTTAGAATATAAAGGATCTTTCAAATTGAGCGGTTTTTTTTTATTCTTGGATAAAACACAGATGGCGTCGTGAACTTGCCTGGGTCTTGTGGCATTTGAGGACTGTAACGTATGAAATTTATAAAAATGGAGTCGTATACAATACAACAACGCGTTCAAATTGCTGAATTATTTTATGTATTGTAATCTCCGGAAACTGTGATGTTAATTGGCCACCATGATCATGTGGTCTGACACTGTTGGACTATTTTCTCTGGGGTTACGTGAAATGTCAGGTCTATAAGAATAACCCGCAATCAATTCCTGAGCTAAAGGACGAAATTATTCGCGTTATTAGTGAGTTAGAACCGCAATTATGCCAAAATGTCATCTAAAATTTTAACAAAAGAGTGGAAATCTGTGGAGCTGCAAGAGGTGGACATTTGGCGGATATTGTTTTTTTGTGTTTAAATGTCATACATTATACTTCAATGGCCAATAAAAAGTTTTTTGAAATCAAAACAAATTGTGTGTTTTATTTAAGAAATAAAAAAAATTTAATTAAAAAACCGCTCAATTTGAAAGACCCTTCATAAAAGGCATTTTTATAAAGGGCTTCTACAGTATCATCAGTTTATAATAAATTGAAATATTCTTCTAACTTCTATTAGCTTCATTCTTCTAACATTGTTATTATCAACACTCAATTATTAGATTCACGTATCAATCACTCACCTTATATTATTGATATATAAATAAATTAATTTGATTATAAATAAAGTTTATATGAAGTACTCTCTCATTAAGATAATTATTCTGTTCTGTGTTTCGTGTCGTTAAATTCATAATTATTAAAGACATGTCGTTTCATTCCGGAAACGGATTTAACTACAATAATAATTTTGTTAAAAAATAACTTTAAAAAATTAGGTTTTTGATTGTTTCAGCACGACATTTTAATTTAATATGTTATATATTTATTATTATGTATCAAAACAATAAGACGGCTGCAAAAATAACTACAGATACTGAAAGGAAGAGGCAATTGTGTCAATCACAACGAGCAAGCGAAACTCTACGGAAGCAACACGAAGACATGCACAACGTCATATTGAAAAAAAATAGAGTTTCGCCATTACTCACTAGTTAAGTAGCAGACTAAATTCTAAAGTAATATAAACAAATAATGATGTCAGTAATGAATATGAAATCTACTACTCACTAAATCATTGACATTTTCAAAAGCTACTTTAGAATTTTACATTTGAATGAATCTACTCGTAGTTGGTTGTGAACCAAGAATTCTTTTGACATCTATTCGTTTCAGGTCATGATTGAAACATTGCTAGAGATTTGCTCCATGCCAGCCTTTAACAGCAATATTCCACGTTTTGAAGCTATATTTTACAACGATAGTCCTCGTTTCGAAGCTAAATTTTAAAAAAAACTACCTATATAGTTGAATGCCGTCACGTCATCTTAATAAACGTTCTCTATTTTTATGGGTTGCATAACCCCAACGCCTCACTTATGATCTTTCATCAAGATATGACGATATAAAAATTGAATAGTTAAGTGAGAATACAACACGAATCGGCTTTTATGGTCAAGAGGCGGAAGGGGGCGACCGGGCCCCAGGCCGGTGCTCTCACCCCGCAGGACGAGGGCCTACGAGTAGGGTGCCGGCCTCAATTCTGTTTAATAAACTAAACGACAGGGGGTGATCGCGTTTTGAACTCTTCAAATTTAATACTTAGTGGAAAACAGTGATACTTGGGATCAAATATGAACCATTGGCGGGGTTATTTAAACCCGGCGGGCTTATTTACACGTGGTAATCTCTTCCAACCAATCAGAAAGATGTTAAACAAGCCGTTAATAAAAAACAGCTAGAACCTTTTTTTTTAATCTGCGTAAGCGTAATAGAATCAAACTCGCAATCCCACAGTTGGAGGACAGATGTCTTAACGGAGAGCTTAATAGTTGTATGTTAACATAAAGCTGTTCTGAAAGAAATGTAAATCGTTTTTATGTTTCAACTGACTAAACTCTTTCAAAGTGCTGAAATAGGAACCATATGAAAGAACTACTTTATAAAATGTTTACTCGTACAATTATTTACCAATTTGCAAAGAGAAAAGTTGTTAATATTTTTTTTAACCATACGAGGACTTCTTAAATATCAACATTTTTACTGCTGCTCACAGTTAATGCACAAAATATACATTTAAAAAAATTACATATTTTAGATCATGCTATGAATATATGCCAAAAAATAGCAAAGTAATATTTTTCAAATATTATAAAGTGATATAAAAAAATTACTCGTTGAAGCTTTCCGAAATCACCTACATTATTAGAAGGAAGTGCGTAAATGTTAAATAATTGTTATCTAGATATAAGTTAGATTGCAGGTGTTAAATATTCCTAAGAAATTAAATATTAAGATTATTTAAAGTAAAAATCACATGTAGGAATTTAAAATAAATTAGTTTATACTCGTAGTTAGAATACATAAATAAGATTTGTCCTTAAAATTTATATTTGTTTATTCGAGTCGGTATAGCATTTAGTAAATGTTTGTATTATAGATTAATTTGTTAAAAAAAGTATTGTAATAAAAAAGTCAATCCAAAATAGTTTCAGTATACACGACTTTAAGAAATATGTGGTATAGAAATTAAGTTTACTTTAGAATTTATCGGGGTAATTCGATTGTGTTTGATCTAAGTAAGAACTACTAGATATCGGAAATTGGAATAACCAACCAAAAATATCATATCAACTCTCCAATTCATAGCTTTCATAATATGTAATAAGTTCTGTATATTATAATAATTATAAACATACAGCGTCGTTTAGAGAGCAGACCCTCTTCAAGGGCGCTAATAGGTATTGAAAACTGACTCAAAACCATGATAGCTTTTAATTTTATACACAAAAAAAAAACCAAGTAAGGGTGAAGTATTGTACACTGTATTTAAAATAAAACCAATTTCTTGTAAAAATAAAACCTTTAACCAACATGTTTTCTCTCATTTCGTGCCAGTCGAATGATGTTTTTTAACAAACTGCGAATTCAAACCACAGTCAGTAGCCATAAAAGTTCATTAGGGATTAGGTTAAAGGTTGAAGGGTAGTCAGTTCGTTAGGGGTGATTCGTCCACTCATCAAAGAGGGAGTTTTGGTCCTCTACATCTGATGCTGTAATGGTTTTAGACAATAAACCGTTTTGGCACAAGAGGATACTCCAAAATATGAATGCTCTTTTCCTACTTACGCAATATCCAAACCACTCGCTCTCGGTTGCATTGGCAATAAATGTTGGTTTTTAATGATTGTATTGGTAAAGGGAGGATCGCTTACGAGTAGGTTTTAGAAACTTTTGTATTCGACATTTCGAAAGCATGAAAATGATGAATGACGCACTCGTAATGCAATGATCTCGATTCACTGAGACAAACGAATATTTTTTTTTACAATTTGGAAGTGGTTTTTTTGTGACAATTAAATATATTTTGAGTGCAAAAAATACGTTATTTATAAGGCTGTCTAACTAAAAACAAATTTTTGAATCCATTTTTATAATGGTGTTATATTTTAAAAACACATTTTCAAAACAAAAAAATTATGTAAATGCTATATACTCGTACATATTATGTGTATTTGGTACTGGCAAACGTTGCGATGTCGCTCAATTCCTTCAGGAAAAATTTCTTAAATTTAGTGTAATACTTGAAATCATTTCATTTTGTATATTATATAATATGCTACATTTTGTCATGTTTTAGTATAACATGAACATTTTTACTATTGTTTTTATCAAATAAGTCTTAAAGTTTTAAATTATTTTATACATGTTTCTTTTACTTGCTATGTTTGGTCCTTAAACGAATTTGGGAAACTTGTGGTGTGCATATAGTATAGTAGGACCTGAAAAAAATTAATTAATAAATGGAGTTTAAAGTTTTATAATAAAATTGTAAATTTAGTCTAAATCATTGTTTTTTTTTATTTGCCCTTGAAAAGCTAATGAATTAGTATATTCAATAAATTTACAACCTTAATAAAAGTTTATTTTCTAGATAACTTTCAATTTGATGTAGAATGACGGATAATGTCACAAAAAAAATCGTCAAGTCTCGTCAAGACAGTTAATTTTGAAACAGACCACAACCGTGCAATTCTTCAAAATCTTAAAAAGATTAATCGGAAAAGTTATACACAAAGTTCAGATATGAAAAAAGATGTATGAACCGGTGCTAAGTTTTCTGCTGTTTCATCCAACACTGCAGATTTGACAATGTTGCAAACCGGACAGAAACTGCGTCTCTCATTATAAAGGCTGTCCCATTTTAAAATTGATTTTTCATTATTTTGAGAGAAAAAAACTAAAAAAAACAAGTAAGAACAAAAATCTTTTTTTTATTTACTCATATTATATATTCATAAAAAATCATGATTTATATCATATTCATGATTCGAATGCACAAAACGTTCCCTAGGGGAACTTTTGTAGGATTTAAAACTATCCTTAAATATATCCGTGACTTTAGCATATTCACGACCCAATCGATGCAATCTAGGTAGGGAGAATTCTAATAATAATTAGTTCTATAGTTTTCGCATCATGAACTATCGATAATTATTTAGTTTGCGATGTCGTTTGGCGACCGTCAACCATCTAAAAGGTGCCTTGATAACCACAAAGTTTTTAGATATCATTCAATCAAGGTTGGTAGAACTTATTACTTGTATAACGTTCATTCATAGTAAAAGATTATAGTAAAGGATTTTTTTTTATTTATAAAAAAGCAAATCACATGTGATATAAGTTCCGAAATAAATGTAGGTGTAATGAATGATGTATGAAAGTTTAGAACAGATACTATTGTACTAATGTTTCGGAAGATAATAATAATAAAAGAAAAATTGCTTGTAGCAATCTTTTCCAACCAATCTGAAATATATCACACAGGCCTTAAGTGGCAACCAGACTGGAACACTTCATAGAATAAATTGGATCCCAAAGGAAATCAAACCCTTAATTCGGGTTGAATGGGAGTTATATTACCATCCAGGCTACGGAGGTCATCTAAAGGAAATCACTGTAGTAGAAACCGTGAATTACTCAATCCCGAGTTTGGAAATGTTAATGTAGTGAACAAAAGTAATCAGAGAATGGCAAGTATAGGAAATGATGAGACGACACATAACGCTCTCTGATAACTGATATCACACGTAGCTAATGCCATCAGTCGACCACTGTCCTATGGGTCATAAGGGAATAGAGATAAGAGGACGGTGCTGTCCAAGTATCCGGAGATAGCCAGAAGGATAATTATCTATGGATGACAGGATGTTTGGCATACTATTTATTATCTCTTTAACATGGAATTTTGAATGTTTGTTTACCAAAAGCATGTGTGTTTTTATTTTCCCACAGCTTATATAATCACAATTTCTTTTTGATATTAAAAAAATATTAATTTCATTACACAGATATAAAATAGAACGAGTACATCCGGTTCCTTAACTGCAGCGAATATGGACGGCTCGAAACATTTCAATATTAACCCAAAAAAAAGACTAATGCTTTCCGTAGTTTTCTCCACTTTCTTACCACAAAGGCCAAAAGTTTCCGGTTTGGACAAATGAAAGCGTATATAGAGATATACGCCAGCCACACTAAACGCATGGTCAGACGATTTTACATTTAAAATTTGATACCCATACCCTCAGTAGTATGTCAACTAAGTCATTAGAAGGTGTGTTGTTTCGTTATATTCTGAAGTATTAAAAATTAGGTATAACGCTATTTAATTTCTACCCGGTTTTTTTATGTACATTCTATGGTGTATGTTCATAAATGCTCTATCTTGTCCAGATTGGAAACTTTTCGGCCTTAGTAATATATGGAACCGAGACCTGGAAACTGAAAGTAAATATTAGAAAAAAGGTGAATGCAATCATGATGTGGTGCAGAGGGCGCACGTTAAAGACACCTTGATTGGCACGGTGCACCAATGTATCAATCATTCAACAACTTGGGATTAAGGACAGGCTCTCTAGGATTCGTCTGCGACAAGTACTCCAATTCTTTGGCCATAATATACCATATGACTTACAGAGGAGAGGAGAATTTGAAGATACTCATTATTACGCGCAGTATGGAGAGATACGATACAGAGATAAACTAGTAATATAATAGACTGACCAAACCATGAACTCAACAGGGTCCTCTGTGACTTCAGAATTAGAGACCCAAATTACGTAAAAGTGAAGAATTGTCGTGAGCAGAGTTAAACAATGGGTCCGAGAGATCACAATTCTCTCAGTCACAAGTAATTGACCAAGAATTTTTGGCATTACTACGACTATGTTTTAAAATGTATTAATCATTTTTTTTCCTGCTCGTCTTATTGCATTGCTTTCATAATTCATTCGATGGCTAAATAAAGATCCATATAAATCTTGCAAAAATAATTGAATATTTAAAATCGGCTACAATTTTTTTATTATTTGCTTCAGACAATATTCAAACTTCATAAAAATATTCTTAAAATAATGTAAGTCAATATATTTACTCCTCAATAGCTCATATTATACTAAGTGGCATGATTCGCAATTACTTCGTCATCATCATCACACCTTGTTCCTATTTGGATAAGCAGACTTCCACGTAATTCTTACCTGAATATGTCATCCACTCGTCATGCAACTCTCATATTATAAAGGTTTTTCATTCATGACTCTTTCACAAATTAATTTATTTTATACTTTATCATACTTTTTTTACTTCTTAAATAGATTATTTCACCAGCTTCAACTTTTTAAATAAAAATTTCTTAGTTCTATACTGGGATTTATTCGTTCATACTCGAGTATTGCACACTCCATAAACTGAAAACAAAAATATCTTTCAGGAAAACTGAATTGATTAAACACGTAAAAACCTTTCAAGCTTACCATTATAAAGGAAGCCGGTATTAAGCGATTTAAAATTCATAAAATCAACATTATTTTTCACAAAACGGATAAACGCCAAAGCAGAGTTTAACCAGACGATAATATTGAAGCAGAAGGTTAACAAGACAATCAACCGCCTCACCAGCACTTCCGGCAAGATGGCAGGTCATTTCCGGCGTCGGTGTCTGCCGCCGCCTTGACTTCCGCCCTGCAAGCAGAGCCTTGCGAGACTCATTACTTCCTTGAAAAAATGGTTTCCCGCACGAAACATGGGAGCAACATCCGAAAACGAATAATCTACATCATTTTTATGTTTTGTTATGGCTAATAGAATAAAAGAAAAAATTAATGAAATTATGTTTTTGTTAAGAGTAATTTTTGAAACGGTTATAAAGGTACTTTCAAATTGAACGGTTCTTTTTAATTCTTGGATAAAACACAGATGGCTTCGCGAACTTGCCTGGGTCTTGTGACATTTGAGTAATGTATGACATTTATAAAAATGGAGTCGTATACAATACAACAACGCGTTCAAATTGTTGAATTATTTTATGTATTGTAATCTCCGGAAACGGTGATGTTAATTGGCCACCAAGATCATGTGATCTGACACCGTTAGACTATTTTCTCTGGGGTTACGTGAAAAGCTAGGTCTATAAGAATGACCCATAATCAATTCCTGAGCTGAAGGACGAAATTATTCGCGGTATCGTTGAATTAGAACCGCAATCATGCTTAAATGTCATCGAAAATTTTGACAAAAGAATGGACATCTGTGGAGCTGCAAGAGGTGGACATATGGCAGATATAGTTTTTTGTGTTTAAATATCATACATTATACTTAAAAATATGAAATCAAAGCAAATTGTGTGTTTTATTCAAGAATTTAAAAAATATTTAATTTAAAAAATCGCTCAATTTGAAAGACCCTTTATTAAACCTACTAATATACTTTTTAATTACAGACCAGTTACTTTAACTCTGAAATGATACCCAACCGTATTAGATTTGATGGCCAATTCATTAGGTTTATGGGCTATTAGATGGAGGTAGATGATGCATGTTAGTGAATTGATTTATTTTGTACAAATTATTTTACTTCAAAAAGTACGCAGTCTTGAGAGGGCAAACCTTAAAATCCAATGATAAGGAGCACGAAGTTTTATCTACTGCAGCTTTACATATGACAACATTTGTATCCCTATTTTTATTACTGTTAAATAGCACAATATGTCATTGTATTAGCGCGCTTCGACTCACCATGGGTGTATCTACGCTATATGACTACCCAGCTTGTCTCTTGCCATTTTACGACCATGTTCTTCCATGACAAACTTCCTTTATTTACATTTATCTAGTTGATTAGGAGAAATTGCCACCTAGCAAGCCAAATTGTTATACAATGAAGTGTTAAATAAATAAAATCGACTTAACAAATGGGGTTGATCCTTTTTACAAAATATGCCTCGAAAGTTTCAAAATCACATTTTTCAAGTATATGAACTTATTGATATATTTGTATTAGCTAAGATATTTGCCTCCCTTAACCGTAAACGTCCCCTCAAACGACCCTCCGATCGTCACTCTGAACACCCCCCCCCCCCCCCCCCCCGTACTCCACCCCGACAGAGACAGCGCCACCGGCAGACAATTTACCCCCATAGGCAACCGCGTATCTCCCATAATAAACATTTACGTATTAATATATTTATGAAAAAGTCACACACGTTTCCCCATATACCTATATACGAGTATAATACAATTCATATTTTTTTTATTTTTTTTTATTCACCACCATCTCGCCTTCATTATTTTTCACTCACACCCATTCAATATATTAGGTCCTTACATATGAAATTGGCGTTTTACCGTACTGGCAACTTTGATCTCAAATATCTTCTCTTTGGTTAGGAATTCCAAATTCAAATTTATACAGCTATTTACTCAAGTATTTGTGTTTCGAAAATTATAATTCATTTGTTTTTCCTCAATTGTTTTTTTTTTTGCGTCACTCAGTTTACAAAATGGAAAACTTGAAATATCGCGTTATTTACGAGTACGAGTTCCACCGTGGCACCAGTGCTGCAGAAACGGCTCGAAGGATTAATGATGTGTATGGCGACGGTGCCGCAAAAGAAAACACAGTGCGTTTTTGGTTCCAACGTTTTCGTTCTGGAAATTTCGACCTGCGGAATAAGCCCCGTGGACGGCCGGAGACCAAAGTTGATAATGAAGAATTGAAGGCTATTGTGGAAGCGGATCCATCGCAAACCACGTCCGAGTTAGCTGCAGGTTGCGGTGTTAGTGATAAAACTGTTTTCAAACAAAACGCCAATTTCATATGTAAGGACCTAATATTACCGTGTGTGACGACGCAAATCCACAAATCTATGTATATTCGTATGTAATATTATTTATATACCATCACGTTTATATAAGTATTTAATCGTTTTATTATTTCTCATAATCATTCATCAAAAAAAAAAATACACATTTCTCACAAACTATCCTTCCCCGATTCCTGAAAAGAACCAAAAATTTCAACCTAAATATCATAACAGTCAGACTTTATCCGATAAAGGAGTAAGGCGTCCTACCATTGGACCGAGACTCCGAATAAGTTATCCATCACTTGGATATTTGCCTTCTATAGTAGCACCTGATTATCAGAGGCAGTGTTAAAGGTACCAATATTCTGATGACTTGTTATCAGTGGCCCTTGTGGGCTCCTTTATATTAATTAACTATTCACTCTAAAGAGCTTATATTTTATCATTATAAATCTTCTATTCAATGGTTGAAGCTTTGTTATAGTGCATGAATTTGGTTAAATTATGAGTTGCCTTCGTATTGGTGATTAAGATCTGCTTTTTAAAAAAATAAAACGATCTCGAGGTGATATTTTCATTGTGAAACATCGCTTTGCAAGTCTTTTTTTTTCTTATCAGACACTAGACTACTCCCATCCAGATTTCTGTCACATGAACAGCACTGGTAGTTCCACGAATCAAGTCCTCTTCGGTGCAAGGCAACGGACTTCTCGGGCACTGCAGCAAGTGCCGCATGAACTGCCCCTCACCGTAGATACAGAGAATCGATCCATCACGAACTTTCCCCTATTTTGACATATCGTCCTTGGTTCTACCAATTCCTGTATAGGACCTGTTAAGAGATTTCCAGTTCCTCCAGGGTAGTTAACGTTATAATTTTTTTATTCATACATGATATTTTGGTTTACTTCTAAATTTCGAATAATTTGACTAAATCACTCACCTTATTTTCATGAGGAAAAATGTACATTAAATTATACCCTAGCATTTTCTATAAAACTAATTCAGTCCATTACCCATGAATACGTGGTTTCAAATGAGTTAACACTTTGTATTCCGATTCCGCATTTTAATGTGACAAACTAGATTTACGTTGAATACCGTAATATGTCATTTAGTGTATAATACCTCTTCAAAAAAGGACACATTACTGACGTCCAGCAACTATTTTTTTTAAACAATTCAACCTTTAAACCAGGACTAGCCAGCCCACGGCCCGCGGCACCCTTATGATATATGCGGCCCGCGGTCATATATGACGAATGAGGTTTATTTTTATTACCATACTAATATATTTACGAATTAATAACTTAGAATTCTAAGTCATATTATATTACCATACAAATAAATTTTGTTGTTTGTTCAATACATGTTTTCTCTTCATATCTAGTTGTAGTTTCGTTTTGTTTTTCTTCAGATTTCCACTGATTGAACACTTTCTATGTACCTTTGCATTCAAATCGATCACTTACAAAAAAAATAAGTAGGAATTTCGTTGTAAAGCCAGATGTCGAAAAAAAATTTTGAAACAAAATTTGAAATTATTCTTATTTACGTGCGGTTATTGGAAAATTTTAGGTCGTCAATGCGGCCCGTATGACAATTTAGATTTAGATAGGCTTTAACACGAAATTTGTACTTATTTTTTTTTTTGTAAATGATTGATTTGGATGCAGAGATACACAGAAAGTGTTCAGTCAGTGTAAATCTGAAAAAAAAATACGATACTATGAAGATATGAAGAGAAAACATGTAAAAGATATGAAGAGAAAACATGTATTGGACGAACAACAAAATGTATTTGTATGGTAATTAAACTTAGAATTCTGAGTTATTAATTCGTAAATATATTTGTATGGTAATAAAAAAAACAAAATTCGTCATATATGACAGTGGGCCGCATGTGGCCCGCGGGCCGTGGGTTGGCCAGTCTTGCTCTAAAGTAATATATTCAATAATTAAGAGATTTCAAGGTTATCCAAGGTAGTTTAGAGCCAGATAACTTTACGAGTCATTTACTCGGGGATAAAACCTTTGTTAACTTGTTTATGAACTTGATTAAATTATTCATCTAACTGCACATTAATATATTTCAATTCATATTCTAAGTATGATAATCTGGAGTTGTTGACAATAAGTAAAGTACAGCTGATATAATATCAAATAACCCGCAATTAGCCGGAACAGTAAGAAAAGCTGAGAAACGCGTGGCACGGGTGTTCTTCAGCCGCCCCTGTTAGACGACTCCGCTCCGCCCATAGACAATATTACAAGATAATGGCTGCGTGCTCAAAACACACGATGTCTGATCCTCTCATGTGCTTGTTTTTGATAGATGACACGGTAAGTATAGCTAAATTGTTTATTAAATAAGTTTGTTTGAAATAGAATGGTGGAAAAAAGGGGTGAACACTTAAAATTATTAAATGCAAATGTTTCACTTTTTATAAAAGTTTTTTACAAAATCTTTTTGTACACTAATTTTGTAATAAACTATCAAATAAGATACTTTTGATTTATCTAATTTATACTTGTACAAAAACTGAGATATTTTGCCGAATGTTTCCGTTTCCGTGTTTTGCTTTGAAACAGGAACAGGTTGATAAGTTTTGTTTTCTGGGCAGTATGTTTACGTGTGACGATCGAGTTGAACCCGCAATGGGCACAATGTGATAATATGTATCTATGTATGTACGTCCACACTCATACATCTCATCATACATGTCCTCCTATATCTCATACTTCTTACCTTTCGCTCAGTTAATTTATTTTCAACTTCCTCATTTATCTTTCCTCGGTCTACGTCTTCACTTCTCTCCATTATTTTAAGACACATATGTATTATTTATTGGGTGTTAACATAAGTTGTGTCCGTTTTTTCCAAATTTAAAAATGAGCACCAAAAGTAAAACAAAATGGTAAAGGTTATACGTCATTCGAAAGAAAATGTTCTGCTCTACAAGATATTGTGTTTGCTTTTACGTTACAATATTATTTTATTTGATTACAAGCCTTCAAAGTGGAATGTGAAGTAGACGAAAGTGAGCATTTTCGACACCTTCACTCATTCTCAGAAAAAAATTAAGTATTATTATTTTTAATATACTCATATTCCGACGAATTAAAATAAAAAATTACTTACTTAAAAATATTTGTATTCCATTTGTCATAAGTCAAAACTCCCGGCCATGCTCTTCGCGCCACAAATGCCCATATATGTAGAGAAGGTACATGCGATTGAATGACTTAAAATTGAATAAACATTTTGCTTTATTTAATTTAGTCAAAACTCCCGGCCATGCTCTTCGCGCCACCAATGCGCATATATGTAGAGAAGTGACACGCGATTGAATGACTTAAAATCGAAACAATAAATTGAATAAACATTTTGCTTCATTTAATTTGGTCAAAACTCCCGGCCATGCTCTTCGCGCCATCAATGCCCATATATGTAGAGAAGTTACATGCGATTAAATGACTTAAAATTGGAACCATACATTGAATAAACATTTTGTTTTATTTAATTAGGTCAAAACTCCCGGCCATGCTCTTCGCGCCACCAATGCGAATATATGTGGAGAAATTACATGCGATTGAATGACTTCAAATCGGAATCATAAATTGAATAAACATTTTGCTTTATTTAATTAAGTTCTCAAAATTTTTTGTAACAATTTATGGAATATTACACATATTAAATTTTAATTAGTAATTTTTAGCGTATTTTGATTTTTATGTACTCGTACATATTTTATGGAGGCAATGCGATTCTTTACCCACCATTATTATTTATTTATTTATTTATTTAACACTTTTATTGCAATACAATCTGGCGGGATTATTGCCAGGCGGCAATCTCTTCCAACCAACCAGACAAAAGTAAATGAAGCAAGTTACGTGGCCGCATAAATCATTCAAATGACTATCCATCCCCAATAGTATACACAAAAAATATTCATAATAATAATTAGCAAATCACCAACGAAGTAGAGTAAGAAGTATTAGGGCAGCAAAAGCAGAAGGTAAGATAGAAATCTTTTGGGCAGCTGGCGCGTGCCACTTCCTTCCCGCATTCTCTGCTGCAGGAAGTCACTCGTCAATGGAAACCAGTTCCATTGCATTGAAATAAAAGAACCGGCACAATGAGGTGAGCACTTCATAATAAAACCGTTAGCGGGCGGGGAAGCCCTAAGAATTAAATGGCAGCCCCAGCCCTTGTACTTCAGAAGAACAACTTATTTGTGTGTCTAATTGTACTCTACCTTTATCTTTCAAAAACTTTTGATGCAGCTTGCTTACATACAACTTTTCGATTAATGGATACATATTTGCAGACTTGGGGTGGCTTTGCAAATAGTGTGCGTTTTATTTTACGGAATTACCGATTTATTTTGCTTACTACATCAATATTGTAAAACTACTTTAATAAACCCGATTCTTATAAGAAATAGACGTAAATATGCGCTTACTACGAGTACATCGATATTGTAATACTATTGGGTGTACAAATTAGTTGGGTCCGTTTTTTTGTGTTCAAAAATGCATTTATTTCTAAACAAAATGACTGAATAGATCAATTAAAGTATTGTCCATCGCTGGCTTTTTCCCATCTCTCAGGCAATTTTCGAATTCCATCTCGAAAAAACGACTCGTCTTTTGAGGCGATCCAAGTTTGGAGCCAATTTTCGGTTTCTACGAAAGAAGTGAACCGGTGACCTGTCAAATCGTGCTGCATCCTTCGGAACAACCAGTAATCAGAAGGAGCAATGTCCGGGGAATACAGCGGGTGCGGTAAAACATCCCATTTGAGTGTTTCTAAATATTTTTTACGACTTTTGCGACATGAGGCCGAGCGTTGTCATGAAGAAGAATAAATTTATCATGTCTTTGCTCGTATTCCGGCCGTTTTTCTCGCAATGCACGGCTCAAACGAATTAATTGTAGCCGATACCGATCGCCCGTAATGGAATCACCAGGTTTCAGCACCTCATAGTAAATAACACCCCTTTGGTCCCACCAGATACAGAGCATGATCTTCGAACCATGTATGTTCTGTTTTGGTGTTGATGTTGAGGTCGATGGCAACGATTGACCGGGCTTAGCGTAGTATTTTTTTCTTTTTGGGGTCGTAAAGTATCCACTTCTCATCTCCAGTTACAATCCGATGCAAAAAAACTTTTCTTTGTTGCCTTTGAATCAGCTGCTCGCAAGTGAAAAATCGCCTTTCAACGTCTCTCGGTTTCAGTTCATAAGGCACCCTATTTCCTTGTTTTTGAATCATTCCCATGGCTCTCAATCGTACGGAAACGGCTTGTTGAGTCACTCCCAATGATTCTGCAAGCTCCTCTTGCGTTTGACTCTGATCTTCTTCGAGTAATGCCTCTAATTCTTTGTCCTTGAATTTTTTTGGTTGTCCAGAGCGAGGCTTGTCTTCGACGCTGAAATCTCCATCCTTGAAACGTCGAAACCATTCCCTACATGATTTATCAGTTGGAGCAGCGTCACCATAAACTTTGACAAGCATTCGATGGGCTTCAACTGCACTTTTCTTCCAATTAAAGCAAAAAATTAAAACCTCCCGCAAATGCTGCTTGGTTAACACAAAATTTGACATTTTCAACACTAAAAAACAAGGTTTTTGCATGAAACTCAAAGCGATATAAACTGAATATTATTGGCAGATGGCTAACCTCTCCAAAATCGGCTGTCACTATGAACCATTCATAACAACCAGATCCATCTTTTGGAAATGGACCGATCTAATTTGTACTCCTAATACTTTAACGCTTTTAATCCCACGACGATGATTATCGGCCCCAACTGGTGTATGCGAAAAATCCCACGGGGCCGGTCACCGGCCTCAAAGTTTTCATACAAGTTCTTATGTTAAAAAAAATATTTTTTTATGAAATATGAAAATTACTTATTATTTTATACTCCTCTACAGGGAGGTCTCCACAAAAATAGGTTTTTAAACTAAATATTAACTGAGATAAAAAATAAAATATAAACCACTGTTTTTTGGCCAAAAAATGCTTGGGATTTTTCGCACATTTTATGCAAAATATTCTAGGATTAAAAGGGTTAATAAACCCGATTCTTGTAACAAATGGACGTAAATATTAAAAAAATAAAACTAATTCACATGACTTGTATGAAACAAAAAACTTGAAAACAAAATTTAACAACTATAAAATACCTATATAAAGGACTTTATATTTTTGGACACACATTATTGATCAAAGCTTTGTCGATTTCAAATAATCAAAAACGAATGTGGTTTATGGGGTAGCTTCTTTTTGCATATGTTTGTCCAAATGTTATTGTATATTTTCAGTTTATGTATTTCAGCTACTAAACTCAGATATAATAATACTTACCTTGGAGGTTGCGGGTTCGATCCCCGCTTGAATCCAATTTTTTTAAAATGGAATTCCAGTCTGGTTTTCACTTAGGACCCATTAAAAAATCTTTCTGGTTGGTTGGAAGAGATTGCCACATTGCAATAAACTCGCCAGGTGAAATAAATAAAAAAAAAATAAAAAATAAAATTTGATTAAAGATTGAATTAATTATTAATGAAAGATTGAATTTACCGTTGCTGTTGTCGAAAATTGAACCTGGAACGCAAGAATGCTTGCTTGGCAAATACGCTAACCACCAGATTACCAGCTATGGTACATACTCGACACTAACCAATAGATAAATGATTCACCTTAAAAAATGTTTAATTAACAAAATTGACCAGATATCATATACAAAGTAATTAATGTAATTACATTTGGTGACCGTAATTATATTAATAATTGATACTATTATAATTGAATCTACAAGAAATCATTATTACTATTATAATTGTTATCACACCCAAAAATGTTACTACATATGTTTCGAGTACTACACCAAAAAAATATTGTTACTATTATAATTGAATCTACAATAACTTTATTTAAAAAAATAAAAGATCTATTCAAGAAAGAGTAAGTTTATTTCGTTGTATTACATTCCCACTTAGAGATGACGCGTTGTACTTGATTGCAAAACGTCGACAGTTTGAATTCCGCACTGTGCTATTCCACTCGAGTAATAGAATCATTTTTTCACCTAGTATTCGGGGGTATGGAGGATGACTTCGGTAATGATTTTAGAAGAAATTAATTAAATTGATAACAAAATATTGCATCATTTCCGATATCATAAAATTGATTTTGATCACACTTGAAATATTTTTTGAAACAAAATTAAAATTGGTGTGGTAGTCTATGTAAAATTATGTAATCAATTTATTGTTTTCATTTAAATATCATGTTATAAGATTTCTGTAATCAGAGTTGAAATCCAATTAATTAATTTACTTACTTTAAAATTGTCAGCAAAATTTATTGCATATGTATTAGGGTAACATAAGGAGGTGAAGATTGCGTTCCTGGTACATCTGTTGGAGCCAGCTGCCTTCAGGGTTCCGCCCGCTTCCTGGACATTGTACTCGTACTTTGGATCCGTAGGCGTCATCATCTCCTCCTGTCTTATGAATGCCTGTCCCTTATCATTACACTTAAAGGAACCCCAAAGGGACCAGATTATGAAGTTGAAATTCAAGTTTGTTTTGTTTCGTTCACTTTCAAGAGAGAGGGGTCGAGTGCCATTAAACAATGGTCGCGAGGCGGACGCGTGCTTTACTTATGTTTAAATGCACATGTGTACAATTGCATATCGTCTAAATAGACGTATGTGGTAACCATGATATCCCTATATACTCCAAAATGACAGTTTAGAGCGGGCATGGCAAAACTTTTACCTAAGTGCGCCATATTCCATCAGAAGACGTCACAGGCCAGAGGACTAAAAAATACTATAGTTAAATGAAACTATTTATATATTTATTAAAAATCAATAATTTTTCTTATAATATACGAGTATACTTCTTAAACAATCAGTAAGATAATTTACCTGCTTTGTATCGTCCATCAAATTTTCTTTGTCAAGTTGCATACTTGTTGACAGCCTTAATATCGCTTCTTTCTAATAGAACTTCGTTGCATTGCAAATAAATACATTATAATTGATTTTTAAATGAAACAGGATCAATATTTGAAGAAAAGGGATTGTGAATGATCTGTAAAAAACTTTCAATGTCTCGAATACATTCAAATCTTCGTTTCATAAACTTCTGATCACAAAAATAGACCTTGCGGCCAGGATCTGGCTCGCGAGTCGTAGTTTGGCCATGCCTGGTCTAGAGTCTAAACAGGTTAAACTATCGCTATACTCAAATATTGGACAAAAACCTAATTGCGTAAATCCAGATGAACTTATAAATAATACATGAAGACTCTGGCAATATTTTATAACCAACAAGCCTTAAATGAAAACTATACTGATCTATTTTAAACAAATAAGGCACCAACGACAATCGAACCCGCCACCTCCAGATTGGAAGACAGATGTGTTGCCAACTGGTATACAGTAGTCATCATGGTTCGACGTTATGGTTTCACAGATATGATTATTTTGGATGTGTGCGGTATCATTTTTACAGACGTAGAAATCCATCAAAAATATCTGGAGTATTCTGGCAACCATGCATGCAAATCACCGTGAAAGCAATCACAGATGTGGTTTTGAAAACAAGATTAGCACTCATCTTCCAGGAAAGACATAACATAACCAATCGAGAATCTGCTACGCTTTTAGTAATATCGCTTGACTGTGTGACATATTATAACTTAGCGATTTAGATCAGGGACGAGTTTGACTATCATCCAGCATCCACATGGTGTGTGTCCTTCCAGGAAATATGATATCTCTCAAAATGGTATCTGTTTAATCCTCTTGTGCTTTACCGACTGCGTTATATAAATATTATCACGCCGTATAAGGAATTTGAAAGGCACAAAACACGTGGACGAAAAAACGACAACTTATGGTAGAAAAAGTTAAATTATGAGAGACAGTACGTGTGGGTAAAAACGCTTGAAATTTAAGTAATCGTTTATTGTAAGAAGAATATTATTAAAATAACAATTTATATAGCGCCATTTAAAGAGAAAATTATCTTTATGGGTGCTCTAACTCGGGATTACATATTTAAAAGATGACAAAATGAACATATACAAGTTGAGTGTAAGAATAGTAAGAAGGACCATTAGAGTCGTCTTAAAGTGGTTCCTAAAGCAGCATACGTCACCCATATATCTAACACTAAAATGCAGACCGTTTCACGCCACAGGGCCAGCAACAGCAAAAGCTCTATCTTAATTCCTCGCCCTTTTAGATCGATTTGAAACAGTTAATTTATTATAACATATGAAGAAGAAATCGACCTCAAAGTTATACTAATTGCCGAAGGAACATCTCCCAGACGCAGATTAGAAATATACAATGGAAACATCCCATCAAGGGGCTTGAGTACAAAGAAACAAAGTTTGAAATATATATCGAATATTGTGAGCAAGTTATTGCACTTCAGCAAATACACAATCGAAGTAGATCTAACCCAAAAGTTCTGATGTTAAGTAAATTCAATATTCTAAACGATCCGCAGGTTTATTCTGCTACATACATCCTTTGTTTAAGCTGAGTTTTTATATAGCGCTATTTTTATGTTGCTTAATGGCTTTGTAAGAACTTATGAATATTCATTTATAAGCTGCAGAAATCAATAAATACAGATATACGAATAAATAGTAAATAAGTAAAACAGTAAAATTAGTCCTGAACCCGCCAATAATCGAACCTGGGGCGCCAGCTTGCATCGCACGGATGCTAACCGTTGGACCAAGGCCGCTGGCATTTACATATTTAATATAAAGTACCAATCTTTTTTATTTATTTTTTATTAAACATAGTAATATATTATACAAATATTTGTCAAGGCTATACCTAGATACAAATTCATTACTTATGAACTTAATCTTATTTTCCTACATTTCATTTTATTTTTATTTTTTATAATCTTAATATATGATTTCTTCGAAATAATTAACACCAACATACTACTTATAACTAGATAACAATTCTTACAACTAATTATTTAGCAAGAACAAGTCCACTCGTTCAGGCTACTTGTATTCCATCACATTCAATCAGACCTTGGTCATCCCAGCTAATAATGTAGGTATAAAAAAAATATATACATATATTGGTACTTCCTATTAAACACGTAAGTACCAATCTACTGCAACAAACTCTTTTATTTTTATGATTTTTTTCATCCAAAAATTATTAAACATATGTTTCTTACTTTGAGCACATAAAAAAATATATACATATATTGGTACTTCCTATTAAACACGTAAGTACCAATCTACTGCAACAAACTCTTTTATTTTTATGATTTTTTTCATCCAAAAATTATTAAACATATGTTTCTTACTTTGAGCACATAGGATATATACATATGTCATCTCATATAAGAATTGATTTAAATCCTGCTATTGGCCGTGTATATGCTAATTTACGTAATATATGTAAATTATTGTATTATATCGTATTGTATTACTATATATAAAGCTTTCATTGTTTAAAGTACCACCTGGCAGGCTTACTGCCATATGACAATCTCTTACAACCAACCAGAAATATGTTAGAGGTGTGATGGGAAAATCGGACAAATATACTTTTTCAAAAAATTGCATAGCAACGGGAATTGAACTCGGAGACTCTGGTCAGGAAGACTGGTGTGTTACTAACAAGGTTACGGAGTTGGTTACGAATCTTAAGGAATATAATGATTTTAAGCGAAATAAGGATAGGAAAATGAGATGTTTTATTTGAGATTAAAAAAAACTAAATAATATATGATTTGAGATAACACGTATTTTTTTATTTGACGTAAAAATATATGTCGATTCAAATAATATACATATGTCATCTCATATATACATATGTCATCTCATATGCAAGGTATAGTTTTTCCGCTGTGCATCATTTCAAAGATTAGAGACTTTTGAAAACATGTGATACAGTTTTAAAAACCCGAATGAAATTATTTATAATTTTCATTAAATATTATAATAAATCTCAATATTACGTAACAATAGTAAGATTTTCTAAGCCAAATACTATTTTTCATCAAACGTAACGTATTTTGCTTTGTGGAACCATACAAAATTTAATGGTAAATTACTCTGTTACTCCACAAATTCACAATCACGTGTTTATACCTCTTATTTCGAATCTCTCTTCAAACGAAATAAAACAAAAATACTCAGCAAACCAAAGAGTTATGATGCCCAATTATCAGAGGCAACAGAAATATACAAACATCGGAACAATATTCACAGAAAATACGAATCTCATTTTAAATCAACATGATATCACATAGTCAAAAAGAATCAACCAACTGAATAAAAATCAACAATTAATTCAACTTGTGAAAGCCGCGCGTTTGGTCCCCCGTGGTGGAATAGAACCATACGTTCACGTTACGGTCACGAACCATGACGGACCCATGCGCTCATGTTACTTTTGAGACTATCTTAGGCCAAGCGGTGTCCAGCGCGTATCCACTAGAGAAGTTGACTACGAATAAATCTGAAGAAGAAAACTGCAACTTTTTCGAAACATCGGCATCATAAACCAAACCACGTGGCACAGCGAAAGATCTTATACATCTATAATTCGTCTTCATTCTACGCTTACTCTACCATGTCATCCGCATACAACAATTCGCACATATTCCCATTCGACATATGTATGCCACCCATTAATCTTTATAGTTCCTTCACATAAATCTATGTAACAACCTAGGTGACATGACACATCCTTGTTTTACCCCTTTTGAAATATTAAACCATTCAGTCAAGGCATATAATGACGCAATAATACCACGCAGTTATTTACACTCATCATATTCTTTCAATATTTTCCAAAGTTTGCACCTTATCAAGCGCTTATATGTTTGTTTCAAGTCCACAAACGAAAAATGTAACTTTTTTTTTGACACACATTTTTCCGTAAGCTAACTTTTTATTAAATGTTCTAATATTTTTTTTATTGAAGATCTTCGCAAATTGGTGTATCCAAAGCCAATTTTACGTATTTTGATTTCAATCCGTGCTACAGTCATACTGTAGTGACTGAATTGTGACCCTCACCTCAACCAAGCGTGAACCTACCACCCTTTAGTAAAAGCCAAGCGGGGTGAGGGCACCCACTGGGCTGCTGAGCGAATTTCACTTTGATCTTATTTTTTCCGCTCCTGAACCTAAATTGTGCAAAATTAGAGAAGCTCGCGCGTGCACACGGGTGTTTCTTTTTTGCAAAAATAAATGTGTGTCAAAATTATTTAACTTTTTTTTCAAATTATTGTGACTCGATATTTAATCAGTAATAATTTAATAAATTCCGTATTAAGAATCATTTATAATTTTAACTTATTGCAAATTCATGTGCATATTGTATTTGAAAAAAGTAATATGGATTGTTCAATTGGTATTTTTGTATTCATCGATTTGCCGAATTTCTCCTATTAGACAAAGTGGGTATGAGTTTATTCGTAAGGAAAATATCTGCTGGGATTTTTCTCATACTGCTAAATGACATCCACAGTGTCGTCACTTAAATAATTGTATATATCTACGAGAATACCGTGCATGAATGAGTGTTCTGTGCCCTTGAGGAGAGTTATATATCTAAACGGCACTATCTAAATTGTAATTTTATTATTATTATTAAAAGTCGTGATATTCGTTCTATAAGTTGATATGTAGAACAGTCTCCGAAGAAATATTTTCTTTGTAGAGTTTACGGAAGGTAGAAGAAAGTAAGATGGACAGTCTGGAAGTCTTGTTTGCGCTCCCCTGAAGATGAGGTGAAAGCCTTGAAACCGGTAGGGTTATACCGTCACAAAAAAAAGTGGAATAAGCAGTGTTTGATAAAAATAAATTACAATACAAAGACGTACTGCATAAGACGCTTAAAAATATTAATACTCAGCACTACTACGAGCAAACAGCATTAAATCAAGCCAAACTGCGTAAAACTTTTGCTAGTTATTAAGGAACCAATGGAGAAAGACACGGACAATCTGCAAGTACTGAAACTCCTTGTCCTATATGCAACAGGATATACCTATCACAAATTAAAATAAAAAGTCATCTGCGGTGGCACCAACGTCAGATACCCTGATCCCCCACTTTGTATTGCGACTTCTATTCTACTTGTCACTGATAATGGGCGTTTATATAAACCAAAGTGTGGTTAATTTTACTGCTGTATTTATCGAGGGCATATGAAATTAATGCTTAGTATCACGGGAGAATTAAAACTATGTACCTTGAAAACCTTCATCATTTGATTTTTGTTATTTATGTATTGCTTAGTTTTTTTTTCTCTAAATCAATAATGCTTATCCATCAACTATGAATAAAACATTGAAAAAACAATTGTGGGGTTGGCTGTAAGAGATTATCTCTCGGCGATAAACCCGATATATTGTACACATTATAATAAATTTAAGAATTAAATTTTAAAAGTAAATTATACCCATAGTATGATTTCGAGGTAACTATAAAATATGATGCAGATAATTTGTGGAGGAGTGATAAATGACTAGATTTGTATTTCTAACCCCACATAACAAACATTCACAACCATAAAACATATTTTATTAGGACATCAAAATGTATAAGCGTGCATTACATTTTTTGTCACACATTTTTACAGATGTATACGTTAAGCCGACATAATACATAAAGGGGATAATAAAATCCCCACATTTCAGGATCATATTTAAAAAAGAACGCGACGAATAAGCCGCATTAATATACGTTTAATTGAGACATTTGCGTCCGACATGCGAGCCGTGTCCCATTGTGCGATTCCTCCCCTGTTTCACAATCCATGCTCATCTGCTGTATTCTGATATCTATAAATATTATTTCTATTCCAGAATATGATTTACGTCCAATTTTAGCGTCAGTGTGCTGCTGTAGACAAGTGGAAACTGTGGTAGATAATTGTACTGCTGATGTTACTTTCTACAATGTAAGTTCGGAAGGGATTATTCCGCATTTTTTTAAATTACATTTGTAATTCAATAATGTAATTTCTGTCTGCATAAATTCGTTTTAAAAATAATTTTTGAAGGAGAATTTATACGTCATCATTTAGAAATCACTCTGAGATGGTTTGAGCACGTGAAACAAATTAATAAAGTGAATGGTATTTTTAAATGAATGGAAGGAGCTGTATGAGATGGTGTAAGGATATGAAAGAAGAGGTAATATGTATATCAAGATAAGAAAGCCTGGCGTGCTGTTTTCTTTGCCTACTCCAGCAGGGAAGCGTCTTGATGGTATGTATATACCATTTATAGCGCGCTCACTTAAAAGATGTTCTATCTCGGGAATCGTACCCACAAGTATTGAACATTAAAAATATTAGAAAAAATATAATATGTTAAATGTAATGATAGGAAGGTAGTGACTGTGGCTACTGTCATGCGAGAGATTCAGATTCTATTCAAATGGTACTAAAACAATCTAGTGTAGTTAAGAGTTAGTCGAATAGGTTATAATAACCTCTTCACAGGTGGTAGTATTACCCAACTTACGACCAACTACGAGGGACGCGCTTAATCCAATTGTTCTAAACCGGAACGCTTCATACATGGGGCAGAAGACAATTCCAAGCAACTTGAAATACTTCAATATGGGAACGTTCATTACATACGTGTCTCCCTCCATTTGCAGATGTTAAGAAAACTTATTGGTTCAAATCAAATAAAAATTGGTATTTTTATTTGATTAACATTTTATTATTTGAAAATTTTAATAGCGAGAGCTCATTTTTGTTCATTTTTTGTTATTTTATTTATTTATCCTGGCGGGTTTATTGCCATGTGGCAATCTCTTCCAAGCAACCAGATATGTGCTTTTTAAAGGACCCTAAGTGAAAACCATACAGGAATCTCATTTAAAAAAATCTGGGTTCCAGCGGGGATCGAACCCGCAACCTCCGGATCGGCAGACAAGCGTCTTACCACCAGGCCACGGAGGTCGTCGTGACTTTGAAAACATAGCTTACCGTGACTTTGAAAACATAATATCTATTTTCAATGAACGCAATCAACTTAACATTATTCACTGACTGGGAACACTAAAAGTAAGAAATATCAATTTAATAAAAAGCTCACTGAATGTGAAATAACCAAACTACGATATTTTTGTTTACGTGCCATTGAAAATCCAGCCCAAAACCTTCGGGTGGGAGTCAAATTTCTACTTTGTCACGGAGGTCGTCGATAATCAATACAATTGAAAAACATAACAAAGAAATTACTTTTTTAACAATTCATTCATTTGAAGTCTGCATTTATTCATTGATGTGTGAATTCAAAGTTCGTGAATAGAAAGTGAAAATAAAGCTTTGAAAATACAGCGTAAGTAGTATCGTTAAGGTCAAAAAGTTATATTTTATTAGTCAACAACATCATTGACGATTGTATTCAATTTATTTGAAATAAGTGATAAATTTCAAATGAATGCTAAATTAGTAAAATTGCGATGGGCATAAAACTTATTAGATTGAAGAAGAGCACTCCAAGATTGCTTGGGCTTGTGGAATGAATGAATTGAGAAAAACCAACGAAACAAATATATAGTGCGAATGTGAATGGAAGGCGTAGTACAGGATGACTATGTATGTAAATTATTTTTTTTTAATCGAGATTTTAAAGAATAAAATGTAAAAAGTCAGAAGAATCGTAGGAGATACAAAATTAAGTGTATGGATGTATAGGAGGCGAAAGATATGTGTCGTGATAGGAAAATCTGGTATTCTGTCCTATTTGCCTACCTTGACAGGGAAATGGCATGAACGTATGCATGTATTAAAAAATATTTTAATGCTGTGTATCTAATGAAAGGCTAAAAACACGTAGAAGAAAAAACATCAACTTCTCAAGAAAGAGTGACATTATCAAAGACTTATCTGCCCACTTCGCCAGGAGAACAGCGTGATGGTATGTATGTATGTAAATAAAATATAATTAATTTTTCATAAGATCTTAATATAAATCTGCAGCATATTGCCTATTGAAAAACCAGAGAGATATACATTTAATTTTCATAAGATCTTAATATAAATCTGCAGAATATTGCTTATTGAAAAACCAAAGAGATATACGAGTACATTTAATTTTTTTCAAATTTGAAAATGACATTTTTACATACATAGATAGGTACATACCATTTCGCCATCTCACTTTCAAGCAAAGAGGACAGAGCGCCAGAATTTTATATCACGACACACATCTTTCGCCTCTTCTACATACATGCATATTCTCTTATAGCTCCTACGTATTCTCTAACTTTTCTTCTTTCAAAATACCATTCACTCGATCCAATTATACTTCTTTTTGTCTTCCTCTACCACGATCCAATCACATTTGCGTTGTTTAATTGTTTTGTTAGTATTTTTTCATTCATTCGTTCCACGTGCTAAAACCATCTCAGAGTGTTTTTCTTCATCTTACTCGATTCACCAGTTTAAAGTTCACATTCATCCCTGATCACTTTATTCTGTATTCTGTCATACACTGCCACTCCATGTATTCTAAGTGCACCAATTTCTACAGCATTTATTTGGCTCTTTGCCGCCGTTTCACTCCCATACATTAAAGATAGTACTAAAATACTGAAACAATATCAAACACAATAATAAGCCATTCGTCCCTGGCACATATCCAATTTTAAATAATCCAATCAAACCCTCATCAGAATTCCGAAATAGGCGTTCTTCACTTCCTGATACCCATAATACAATAACCTTTCCACCGTATCAATTATCACAGCGTGAATATTTAACAAGGAAATAGCTCTATTGTCCAGGGTCGGTGCTATCATGTGGGCAGTGTGCGAAGTGCACGTAAAAGGAAAATTCAAGGGATAGTCGCTTCGATCATCTCAACTGCGTATGAAGCTTCTTCAATATTTCCTTGCATATTTCTGCATTGTCATAATCTGCTAGCGTACACCCTCACGCTTTAGAATCTTAACAAGATATGCAGTGAGTTTTTACACAATTTCCTTTCCTCTATTATCACTAGAATACCATATTATCATTATCACTAGAATATCCTTTCTTCTATTATCACTAGAACACCATATTGAGTCATTGGCTTCCAGTAAATCCTCAAAAATAATTGTATAAGACATCGTTTGTTAAAATTCTTTGAATATTTCAAAATATCGTATGAAATTATTGGGTTTTGAATCCAAATTTAGTAGCAATAAACTAAGATAGCTATAGTTTTTCTTATTATTTTATTTTGGCATCGACTTATCTCCTCTCTTCCCCGTCACTTATTTTTCCCATCCATTACTGATATTTAACATTGTTTTCTAATGATTGAAAAATCAGAAAATATATTGAAACATTTTTATGGCCAATTAATTATTTTATTATATTACGTTTGCGTTGTATACATTACAACCAAGCAGAATAATTTCCATGTAGCAATATCTTCCAATCAACCAGAAAGCTATTTTTTAACCCTTTGAAAAACATAAATACCACGAGACGCTTAGATTCAATCCACGAGCTGTAAAACAGAGGTGGTAATTATTATTAATGGAAAGAAATTGCATCCTAGGAATAGAAACGTCAAATATTATGAGTTCGATCTCGGCGCTTTTTGGTTTTCAAATACTGTCGATACTACCCCTAAGGCTAGCCCTGAAATTGTGCCCCCTTCAAAACCGTCAATAATGAATTGATTATCGCTTCCCTGACATTGAACAAAACGGTGTCCATTGTGTGTCTTTAAACATTGGAGTAATTTTTCATTTGGCCTCGCGTTGGATCCACGCCCATCATAAATTGTGTCTATCGTAATGAATGGACAGAAGAGTCCCGGCTGCCGTGTCAGAGTAATATATAACTCCCCATAATGGCGCTCACTTTGGGGGTGTGTGACAGTATAGAAGGGGTACGTTGACAAATTTCGTTTAATAATTCATCATAATATTTTAAAATAGTGTTATGTAAAATAGATTCGGTATTTTTTTAAACAACAGTTTTTTTGTCAAATTATGATGAAGAATTGATGAATAATGCAGAATATTTTAATGGAAAAATTAAATATTAAACATCCCTTAAAAAGCGTTAACGAAAGTAATCAAATTTTACTATAGGAAATGTGTGAAATAAACCTTCAAATATAATAATGTATCAAATATAATTCAAACAAATGTATTGCATGCATTCAGTAGATCAATAATTATTTCGCATCATCATCACCACATCTGACAACGATATGGAATAAGTGGTCTATACTCAGAAGAACCAAAATCCGTCTAATTAATTATCTTATACTCTCCATAGCACTATATGGTATGGAAACATAAACGGTGATAGAGGGAAGCAAACATGATACATGCCTTCGAGATGTGTTGTTGGAGGCGGAGGTTTCATACCCCATGAACCACAAGACGTACCAACGTCTCTATCATACAAGAATTGGAGATTACCGAAAGACTTTCGACAACATGCACAAAAAATCCTAACACACCTTGGGCATGTTGCTAGAGATAATAATGAAAATCTGGGGAAGTTGATGATCACGGGGGAAAATCTGGGGAAGTTGATGATCACGGGGGAAAATTTGGGGAAGTTGATCACGGAGGTTGGGGTTGGGCGAGAAAGAGATAGGTTGTCTGTGAGATGGATTGATGAAATATAGGAGTTAACAGGAGCATCTTCAAATGCAGCATTCAACATGGCCCACGACCGGGACGAATGGAGACAAGTGGTGCACCGAGTTCAAGACATAGCAAAGAACCACGAAGCTTAAGACCAGTGGTGCACCGAGTTCAAGACATAGCAACGAACCACGAAGCTTAAGACAAGTGGTGCACCGAATTCAAGACATAGCAAAGAACCACGAAGCTTAAGACAAGTGGTGCACCGATTCAAGACATAGCAAAGAACCACGAAGCTGAAGGCAAGTGGTGCACCGAATTCTTTGCTAAGACATAGCAAAAAACCACGAAGCTTAAGACAAGTGGTGCACCGAGTTCAAGACATAGCAAAGAACCACGAAGCTTAAGACAAGTGATGCACCGAATTCAAGACATAGCAAAGAACCACGAAGCTTAAGACAAGTGGTGCACCGATTCGAGACATAGCAAAGAACCACGAAGCTTAAGACAAGTGGTGCACCGAATTCAAGACATAGCAAAGAACCACGAAGCTTAAGACAAGTGGTGCACCGATTCAAGACATAGCAAAGAACCACGAAGCTTAAGACAAGTGGTGCACCGAGTTCAAGACATAGCAAAGAACCACGAAGCTTAAGACAAGTGGTGCACCGAATTCAAGACATAGCAAAGAACCACGAAGATTAAGACAAGTGGTGCACCGATTCAAGACATAGCAAAGAACCACGAAGCTTAAGACAAGTGGTGCACCGAGTTCAAGACATAGCAAAGAACCACGAAGCTTAAGACAAGTGGTACACCGAGTTCAAGACATAGCAAAGAACCACGAAGCTTAAGACACGTGGTGCACACCGAGTTCAAGACATAGCAAAGAACCACGAAGCTTAAGCACGCAATGATAAAGACATTACCACCATGTCATATCCCTATTGAAGAAGGAAGAGAGAAAGTATTTATATTTCATTCTATCCTGGCACACATATTTCGCTTATACTACATCCATACACCTCGCCGTGCAAATTCTTCTTTATAAAGACTTTTCACTCATTCCTTGTTCAGAATTTGATAGTAATTGATAGTTCAAAAAATTATAAAGACTTTTCACTCATTCCTTGTTCAGAATTTGATTATATTACCTATTTCTAAGTATATACTATTTTTATTAATTATTTTTGTAAATCACTCATTCTTACAACATGGCCAAATCATTTTCATATCAAGCACTACAACTTCTTTCAATCCACATTCTTTAATAACTTCCTCATTGTGCAAAACACTATTTTTCTCTACATTCTACACAACGCTTTTATTTCACATTTACCCTTTTTTACATATTTTTTTGTCACGACGACCGAGAAAAGTATAAATGTAAAACGGGAATGGAATTTTGGAAGAAAGAAAGGTAAGGAGTAAGAAAAACATGAAGATCAGTATGAGTATGGATGTGAAGAAGGCGAAGAAAATGTGTTGTGGTAGGAATGTTAGGCGCTTTGATCTATTTGCCTACCCCAACAGAGAAATGGCGTGATGGTATATATGTGTTTTTTCTCTATATACATAAATTATTAAATATTTTTTTACTAACACAAGTATGCGTTGTTAAGCAACACTCAAAAACATGATAATTCATGTGAAGTAACCCGCGTGAGGAATGTCGTGGTGTTTTTTTTTCTTTTGAAGTATTGCACTTCTGTTGAATAAATTATTATCGGTGTTTAATTTAAAAAAAATACTTTTTAAAGTCTAATAATATACTGTTGACGACCTCCCTGGTTTAATTGTGTGTCGTGCAACTCAGTGTTTCGGATTCGATTCCCGTTTTACAAAAATGATTCAAGTCTGATCTTCACTTAAGGCTTATTCTTAAGGCTTATTCAACAGCTTTTTAGTTGGTTGAAAGATATTTCCACATGGTATTGTACTGTAAAAAAGTATAGTGTAATACAATAAAATACTGCTTATATCTCATATTAAAACAAATTTTTAAAAAACACATTTTGGAAGCAAACGACTTTGCTACGATGAACATCTAAGCTATAAAGGTGCTAATATTTTAGCTTTTATGTGTACTTATGTTCAACAAACTTCTCACTCATTTCTTTTTATAATTCCACTAATGCCTGAATCGTGTGAAATGTTTAAGTAACCTGAAATTTTTATGGTAACTGAAAAGTTTGAGGAGCACAACTAAGGGAAGCAGCACCATTACTTTGTATAAATAAGTGCGTTCTCTCCAACGCAACGAGCTGATGCGTGCCAGCCGATCAAACAATATATTAAACCTATCAATCGAATGGTGTCAGACACGGGCCCGCTCCTCACTCTGTTCTGCCTTCCCTTCCTATCATAACGGAATAGACTATCACACCGCCACCCCACAACCCTGCTGCCAGAGCCGCCCGTAGGGATGGTTATCTAACAATAATATAATAAAAACACCTGCTACTATTGGGGAAGATCAACAGAAAAGATCTAGAATGTATTCTACCTTGGCGCATATCTTTCGCTTCTACCATGTCCATACACATCGTCATGCATACTCTCCTATTACAAACGGGATGTCCATTTTCAACAGTGCCTCGGATATTCACATATTAATAAACATTTCTAAAAATGTTTTTAAATAAATTATTTTGAGCTTTCTTAGTCATAGGAATTAGTTGTTCCCGCTTAACAAATATTTCCTATTTATTTATTGCTATTTTTTGTTACTGCATATAATTCTGTTTTAGCTTTGTACATAATTGAGTGAGGTTTAAATGATTCAACTTTATAAAATAAATAAAAACCTTTCACTCTTTCATAATTTGATTTATTTGATCATGCTATATTTTTCTAGGAATTCCCAAACTTCTTAATATTTTATGCTACTTGTATATTATATAATATTATTTTAACAAATCTTTAACCATTCATTCTTTCTACATGACCGATACATCTCAGTGCTTCTTATTCATATTAAGAAATGCACATTCAACTCGCACACTTTCCTAATATTGTCATTTATTATCCTGTTTTTTGTCATTTCTTATTCTAATGTTGTCATTTCTTATTCTAATGTTGTCATTTCTTATTCTATTTCTACCGAATTTATTTTATTTGTTTAATTTACGACACAACAGTGTCTTTTATATACAAATGCACATATGACAAGTCATACAAGTACTTAGAATTATTGACAAATACGAGTATGCAAAACTTTATCTAAAACTAACATGGAGATATACTATAATAGCAGTAGTAATAATAAAAAGAGTAATTACAAAATCATTGCTTAAAATTACTTAATATAAATATGTATATTTAAATTCATTATATGTTACAAAATATTACCAAATTTAGTCAAGTAGACTTATTTTATAGTAATAAAGAACTTAGATTTATTTTAATAGGAACAACGCTTAGATAAAACAAGAAGAATTGGGCTTGTCGAGAATTTTAAGGATAGATCTTGAGATATAGAAAACACATGGGCTCACTTGTAGAACGAGATGCAAGTTGCTTTGCAGAATCTAAACCTTCATCACTTTTTGACACGTTCAAGTTTCGCTTATATATTCTAATATTAGGACCGAGACTTCATTATAAGCAGCCAGCTTTGCTTCTCTTATATAACCCACCATAACTCCATCGTCCTCGGCTATTTTTGTTTCAATTATGCACTTGGCGCGATATTGAAGCGCAAATCGCGAATTTTATAAAAAATAAACGTATTATACATTCACCTTATTTAGCATTCTCAATAATCCCTAATTTAATTCATATTTTCGTGTAAAAACAACTAAATGAAAGGGTTAACGTATTTATCTCAAAGTATTTTGTAAAAAATAACTTACTTGTAAGGATTCTGTTACAGCAAAATTAAAAAAAAATATGCTTATAACGGTCATATAAATGTACAGAAACTCTTAAGAGTGTTCTTTTATAACATCAATTGAACTGAGTTGACACCGTTTACGCTTTGCACAACAGATTAATCACATTAATTTTTAGTGTTACTGTTTCAATATGAGTAAAAATTCATTTATTTTTTAAATTAACAAAAAAAAGGTCCTTCATTCATTCGTATGGTGCCCCTTAACACATTTAAAGAGTAACCCTTGTAAAACAATACTGATATAATTTGTTATTTTGTAACGTGATCCGCCAAATTTATTTAGAATCAAACCACCAGGAGTAAATAATACAAGTGCCGGCCCTGTCATCAACCCCAAAATTTCCTGCCCGCTAAGGTGACTATTTCCAGGCCATATTATCAATACTTCTAAATTGCCTATTATCACAGTCGTTTGCCTAAAGAGTGTCTACTTTGGGTAATTCTGGACTTTCGTGTATTCTAAGTATTAAGTCATAACACGGTGGAGGTCTGTCGTTGACACGAAATAATAAAATACTTTATTTTGTACATTATCTCTTTAATCCGTGGTCATCACGTTTCTGGTTTTACGTTTTTAATTGCAGAATCCTTAGCATACTTTCGCTATTTTTTGCTTTCTTCTTTTATTGTCAATATAAATCAATAACAATATAATTCACTTAAATATTTTGAAGAGTTAATAGACACAGTTTCTATTCATAATTTCAAATCTATAATATTTACACTATAAATAAAACGTTCTTCAATATTCATCGACCTTTCCTTTCAGCTTGGATACGATGGAATGGTTTTCTGAGATCTTACAATCTTTACTAGGTATAAATTTAAATTCGCTATAATTGTCAAAATCAAATTCGACGACCTTCGTGGCCTGGTTAGTAAGACGCATGTCTTCTGATTCGGAGATTGCTGGCTCGACTTCCGTTAGAATCCAAATTTAAAAAAAAAATCCAGTCTGGTTTTCACTTAAGGCCTCTTTAAAATCTTACTGGTTAATTGGAAGAGATTGCCACATTGCAATAAATCCGACAAGTTGTAATGTAGGTATACAACACAAGTGTAATACAAAATCAAACTTAATATCACCAATATTTCGCACCAAGATGCCATGCACCATTTTCATTCATTCAGGCCGTATATTATTATGAAACTTGGTCCTAGAGATGATTTCTCAAAGAAACCTGGAGAGCACGGACAAATAATTTGATAATATCTGATTTTAATACTAAAGAAACTTTATAGGTCAGATGAGGATTTGCGATACTTCGGCCACGTAATCAGAAATTAAATTAAGAGATTCGTCATTAAATGAAGAATTGATGGCAAGCGATGTAGGGGTTGATTTCCAGCACATTGGATAGATTTGATTAAAATGGTGGTACATCACTCATAAAAACATCAGAGACGCTGAGACTGCGAGAGTTGTAGACAACCAATTGGAGCAGTACTGAACTGAAATGAGCGTCGTTCATCAAAGACAATATCACTTTGGTGAGAGAGAAAAAAACAAAAGAAGAATTCTTACCTCATTCACATACATGAATACATATGCACAAAAAATACTTAGGTATTGACATCTCTAGTCAAAACGATCTCTACAACGAAGTGATGGAACACACAAATAAGGTAGCAGCGACATTTGGTTGTCTATAAGGTATAATCTGGTAAAACAACAAATATGCAACGACAACTAAGCTCAAATTGATAAAACCCCGTATCAGGTCAATCTTGACTTATAGTGTCGAAACTAGAACTGACACAACTAGAACAAAGAGCCTTCTTCAGTTATCCAAGATGACAGGAAAAATTCTTAGATATAAGGTCAAAAACTATGATGTTTGACAGATCTCCAACACAGACGTTATAGTCAGATGAAGCATGAAAACAATGCGATACTGGCATGACAATATGTATAGGATGGGCACTGATAGAATTATATTATTGCAGTATACAAGATCCCCGCAGGACATCATATATCATGAAGGTGGCCTAAAAGATGAAGAGAAAACTGGTGATCTAACTTCCAAAAAATATTTTCTCAACAAAACAGATCCATGATAAAAATAGATCCATCAAGAAGAAGCGTATACTCGTATGTCCCTGTGCCCAATGAATAGACAAACATGCTAGTACAGATCCTCATATTGTTCTATCCAGCCACACTATTTTCTCTTCCGCCCCATGCATAGGTATACCTCGCCATGCACAACCGTTATTTATTATTCGTGTTTCTCGCTTTAAATTCTTTCTTATCTAGTCCACTCAATTCAGTCGCGTTTTCTTCGGTGTATTGTTCCACGGGAATCACGTTATTCAGCCATATTTATTATTCGTTGACTAATGATTACCTTAAACAAGAAAACATTGTTACGCGTCAAAATATTATTTTTCTAAAAGCCATGTCATTCACAAACTGTGTTTGATATCCTCCAAGGGATGAACGTATACTTAAAATGTCACACATATCGTTGATTATGCCGGGATATCTTCTCTCACACGTGCCGCAAGGATAGCTTAATTGGTGTATTCGGAGCTAATTCGCGTGTTGGCCACGTGGCAAGCCCATTAAGGGAGACATTCCCATCCGAACACAAAAGCACGCCTCCTACGAAATTCCGTATTGACAACAGGAAACATTTAAACCGTGTTTGCCAATTTAATCGCTTCGGAAATCAATAAAGGTTATTGGCTTCAAATTAAAAAATACAAGTAAAAAATGTTCTAGCTTTGTCAAATTTCTTATTAAAATATTTTACCAAAATTTGTTTTTATTCCACTAGTTAGACATAACTCTTGCATAACAAGACTGCGCAGATTGAGTAATCAATATAGGCATTGCATGGCTTTTCATGTGGATTTGACTACTTACAGGAGTAAAGTGAAGAAGTTATTCTCTCTGGGATTGATTGAATCGTATGGATTTGCTTTGTTGTGTTGTTCGACTTGTACTGTTTTTTTCCTATTATAGAACACTGCGTACGTGTCAATATTAAAATGTACATGTTTTTTTTAAGTTTGTATCAAAAAGGTCATTTGAAAAAATAAATTAAAAATATGTGTTTCTATCTCCTGTTTTGACGTTCTTTTCATGCAGACTAATCTTGGTTTCGTCAGAATTTCTTTCGTAAGAAATCAAAATACTGTCTCGGAATCTAATATAATTCTGGTGATTATAAGTTGTCTTATATATAAATTCCTAAAGCGCACTTGCGATTTTCTGTATTATTACGTTTTATAAATTCCTCGATTTTATAAATTTTTTTTACAAATTTTTAATTCCTTTCATAACACCCATCCCAATCCACTAAATCGTATTTTATTACGTAACCATCAAGAAGGAACCCTGCATTTAAAAACGCTCATAACTTAAGTATGACACAAATCTTCCAGCCTTAAAAAAAGTAAAACTAAGGAAAATATATCAATATTAATTTAAATAAACGAATTCCTATACTTTTTCTCTCCCCATGACATTTACAATTATGGTTTCATAAGAAAAACAAAATCCTGTTAACGATTCTTCCGTGACCGAAATATTTTTAATGGTGTGTGAATAATAAAACATGGACTTTATTATATTGAAGTGTCATATCTCCTATGGAAAGTCAGGATCCAATAAATACAAAATAACAAGTGGATTTGTTTATGAAATTTCGACTCTTTATTAAACATGAAGACAAATAATTAAACGCACTCGAAGATAGATTATTTAAATAAAAGGAATGAACGCTTAAAAGCGGTGAGTGGAAAGCGTGATAGATGGAGACAAGAAAGCATGTTTAGATCAAGTTAATCAAATTTCAAATCGAAAGAGCTGTATGATAAGAAATGCATATGTACGAAAAGAAAAATATTTGCTGCGATTAAAAATTCAAAAAATTCTCTGCCTGCCTATGAAAGAAACGATGAGATGGTAATATAGCATCCATAATCAAAATTAACAATTATTTGCGATCAATATTTTTTTAATTACATTTTTATTGTATAGAGTTACAACCTGGCGTGTTTATCGCAACGTAACAACCTCTTCCAATCAAATAGAAATAAATTAAAGAGACTTTTAGTGAAAACAAGACTTTAAACCTTTTAATAAATTGGGTACCGACGGGAAATCAACCCGCACCCTTCAAATATGAAGACAGGCGTCTTACCAACTAATTTATTATTTCAAAAAATTATAAGATATAGTAATTTGTTTTATCAAACACTGTTTATTCCACTTTTCGTAACGGTATAACCCTACCAGTTTGAAAGATTTCACCTTATCATCAGGGGAGCACAAACAATACCTTGTATGTGCTCCCCTGATGATAAGGTGAAAGCCTTGAAGCGGGTAGGCTTATACCGTTACAGACAGTGGAATAAGCAGTATTTGATAACACGAATTACAATGTCTTTAAACTTCCACAATGTTAACGCCTTAACTATAAAAAAATATAAAAAATAAAATTATAAGATGTATATTAAAAGTTCTTTCTGGTGCGACAAATGACAAATTCTAGTGTGACAAATAAATAACATCCATGGCCTAGTTGGTAAGACGACTTTTTCCCACCCCGGGGGCTGCAGGTTCGATTCCCGTTGGAATTGAGATTTTTTTAAAAGGATTCCAGTTGGCCTCTTTAACACTTTTTTGGTTGGCAGGAAGACATTACCACACGTCGATAAGCCCACCAGGTTGTACTGTACACAACAAATGTGTTGTGTAATACAAATCAAAGTTATAATTTAATATATTATTTAAACTTTATAATTAATTGTTTTTAACCATAGTTGTTATTATTATATTTACCCTCCAGGTCTCATTGCCTTTTTCTGACAGATTAATTAACCATTTCACAAATATCTAAGAATTTAATCATAAATCTTAGGGTAAAAACATCATTAAATGCCATCATTTAAAGATAAAAAAATCTGTTTTTCGTAAATTAAAAATTTCAAAAAAATTCCTGAGTTACGTAAATTTGCTTCGCTGAAGTTTGGTAACATTTTGTATTATAATTAATATACATACATTATGTAACGAAAATAAATGTATATCAATATTAACTGAACTCAAGGAATAACTTTATACATAGGTATAATTGTTGATATTATCGTGTATAGAGAATATTACTATTTTCTTTGTATTCATTTATATTCTTATATACAGACATAGTGGACTTTATATCTCACAACTCATTTTTTTTTAGTTTTTGCTGCAATTGTTGCAAAAGTAAAATGTTAAGAATTGTAAGAATTATTTAACCATTATTACAACTTAAATTCTTACAACTTAAAATAAAATTCATGCTCTGATGTGAGTGGAAGGCGTCTGCGAGGAAGACCAGTAAAAAGTATGGTTGAATAAGTAAATGATATTTTGAAAGGAGGGAGAGTAGAAAGTTACAGAAATAATAATTTTTTGAAGAAAATATGTATGTATTAATGTAGAACAGGATAAAGATGCGTGTTGTGATACGAAAGTCCAGTGCTATATTCTCTCTGCCTACCGCGACATGGAGATGCCGTGATGGTATGTATCTAGTTCAATAATTGTAATTTAATAATCTTGTGGCTGAAGTTTATCATGTGTTATAAAAGACACTTGTATCGGGATTCAAATAAATTAATAAATAAACATATAAGTAAATGAACGTAGATAATTGTATGTGAAAAACACGAGTGTATGTCATGTGAGAATATTTTTCGGTGTTCTAATTTTATGTGATTATTGGTTCTTGTTACCAACATCCTAACTTTTAAATAATACAATTATCGCTATGTTAATTTTTAAATTTTTTTTTTAATTAACCAAATACGTAGTCTTTATATAAATTTTACTTAAGTTCAAAATTAAATACAAACCATACTTCGCTTCACTTTGTTAATGATTTTAACTTGGAAAATATGTAGTTTTTGTTTTATTTAGTTCAAAAAATAATTATAAACAAATTTGAATATATTTAACTTGCATCCGAGAACTTATAAATACATTGAAACATTTTAAGACACCTTTATTCCATCCCTGGGATAGCGTTTTCGTTTCCCATTTGAAGCAAGGTTTATTGACAGGATTCTTATCAAGTTTTCACTTACGCCTCTTGGCCATATTTCTGTTTATATGGAAGATATTTTCACGTGGCAATTCCAGGCAAGTTGTAATGTATACAACAAAAATGTAATACAATACACATAGACATAAAATACAATATACATAGACATAAAATACATTACACATAGACATACAATACAATACACATAGACATACAATACAATACACTTTGACAAAATAAATCGATATGCTTTCAGTTTCTTTAATTCTTTTTGGTATTTCATACTGAAAATGTTTTGATTTTTTGTCATTTTTTATTCGATGGAACTACGTGTGATCATTTTTTAAGTTAATACGACTTCTTGTGATCATTCTTGATTCAACTTGTCAATGCGACTTGTGATATTTTTTGTTAATGCGACTTCTTGTGATCATTCTTGAACCACCTTACTAATGCGACCTGTGACATTTTAGTCAATGCGACTTCTTGTCATTCTTGACTTGTCAATGCGACTTCGGTGATCATTTTCGCCAGTACGACTTCTTGCGATCATTCTTGATTAAGCTTGTCAATGCGACTTCTTGTGATCATTCTTGAACTAACTTATTATTGCGACTTGTGACATTTTTGTCAATGCGATCATTCTTGACTTGTCAATGCGACTTCTGGTGATCTTTTTCCCCAGTACGATTTCTTGCGATCATTCTTGATTCAACTTGTAAATGCGACTTGTGATATTTTTTTGCCTATGCAACTTCCTGTAATCATTTGAAATCCCAGATTAAAATTTTACGGCACAATAACATTGTATTCCATTCGTCTTTATTACATTTCATTCTGGACAGCTGATAAAAAATATATACAATATTTGAAAAATCAATAATTTTTCGCTATATCATATCAAGTAAAGATATCACTTATGTATCCTTTAAGTCATCCGAATGTAGATGCCTATTTGTAGCCGCGCATCGATGAATCCCCAGACTCTCCGCGTCCAGAAATACCCGTAACAATAGCCCGAGTGCGAGGACTTCACAAAGCTTCGCAGTTTATTGTCCGGCGGGACTCCATTGACGGAAATGAGCGAGACGGGACACCCACTAAAATCGCATTATTACTGAATCCACCACGAAGCGGCTCGAATGAGATAGAACAAAATAACGCTCCTCTTTGTGGGGCCATGGACGGACCATGGACCAGGTTCAAGGCCTGGACATTAAACAGCCTCTATGCAAATTACATAAAAGCTCGTCTCGGTCCCGGCCGGATGACGACCGGAACATTGTTGTGTGATGTGTGTTGAATGTGCACATGCTGATATCTGCATACGTATCTGTACAAAATATGTTTCTCTTCTCAATAAAAGGTTTTCCTTTTGTTATGATTATGTCTTCTTTTATGTAGGAAAGCTCATTTATAACATATGTTACATCTCCAAAACTTTGCGACACAAATTATATTCTCTACGATTCAAAAGGATGTTATATTCCAATTTGAAAGCTTATGAATTTGAAAATCAATATACTGCCAACATTATTCCATTTAGACATTTCTTATGTCATCTTTCGTAGCTTGTTAAAAATACATTATCCGTTTCATTCAAGTACTTTGTAACTTTGAAGAATACAACTTGTAAATTATATGTGCTTTCTGGTATTAATTAAACGATAACTCATATTTAGACAAAGACGTAAGTTTAAGGGATGAATGTTAACTTTAGGTTGATGTGTTGAGTAAGATGAATAAGAGCACACTGAGATAGTTTGGACATGTAGAACATCTTGGATAAAGTAAATGTTAAACAAATTATAGAAAATGTATGAGAAGGTTTATGGATGTAGAAGAGACGAAGGATGTGTATTAAGATAGGAAAAATCTGGCGCTCTGTCCTCTCTGCCTGTCCCGACATCAAAAAAAGCATGATGGAGTGTACTCGTATATGTGTAAGTATTTTTTTCCATAGCTTTATTGATTGCTCATATGGATCATCTTCATTATATTTGACATCGAGAGTTTTAGCCTCAAGAATCACCTTTTTCCAGAATCCCGTATCCTCCATAAGGTCACGCCAATATTTTTAATATTAGGTGTTAACATAAGTTGTGTCCATTTTTTTCCAAATTTAAAAATGAGCACCAAAAGTAAAACAAAATTGTAAAGCTTATACGTCGTTCGAAAGAAAATTTTCTGCTTTACAAGATATTGTGTTTGTTTTTACGTTACATATATTATTTTATTTGATTACAAGCCTTCAAAATGGAATGTCAAGTAGACTAAAGTGAGCATTTTCGATACCTCTTTCTGTTCGCGTTCAATCGAGGGAATAAAGCTGCCAAAGCTGCTCGCGATATTTGCGAAGTGTTTACGGTGAAGATGCTATGAATGAAAGGACAGCTCGTCGATGGTTTTTCCTTCAATAATGACGTCGAATTGCGGACATGGTTGGACGAATTCCTCGAGTCAAGACCGGATGGTGTTTATCGCACATTCATTGAAAAACTTATAAAACATTGGCAAGAAGTTGTAAATAATGAAGGAAAATACATTATTGACTAATTTGTTGTAACTCAGCACTCGTACACGGAATGACTTTGCTGAACGAGTTTATCAATATTGATATCATTCATATCTCTCAGTAGATAAATTGAGGATTGATATATTTAATAGAATTTGTAAACATAACTATAACATAACATAACATAAATTTATCTTCTTCTCATTTAGAGTTCCTCTCCTCTTTGGAGGTTGGTGATAATTATAGCTATCTTAATATTTGACGCAGCAGCTTTGAACAAAAATATGTTATCACTATAAAACCTCTCTTGTAAGTTCTTCAACCAGGAGAAGCGTCTTTTTCTCACATTTCTTATGTTTTGAAATTTCTAAAATATATCTATCAAATATTTTCTTATGTTATGCATATTTTTATGTAACTCGGCCAAACCGGTATCAAGTTTAAAATTTTATTAAATCAAGTCCAGGGTTTCTAGATTCACCTTCAGGCTATCAAAGCCCCGCCCCGACCAACCAAGGACTTTCCTGATTTATTTTATTATGAAGTGTTTATTGTAAATACATTTTCTTCGCTGTTTATTCGTTCAAAGTTTTCGAATCACCCCAATTTTCTTGCTTCGAGCAGAGCAACCAAAGCTAGTCATTATGGGTTAACTAATGAATGTTAAATGAAAAAAATGTATGGTATATTCTGACTATTGTAAGATTAATTCCTCATATGAGTTTAAAAATATTAAATTAAGTATTAGTGATTTATATATTTATATAATCAAAATAGTTAATCACTTTTGGTAAGCTAAGTGCTTAAAAATAATATTTTAATTTATTATATATTTAAGCAAAAATATTTCATTTCATCAAGGTACACAATGCAAAAATATCCCCAGCGAAACTATTCACGTATATTTAAAGTTTGCTTTTTCAGTCAAAATAATTTATTGTATCACAATTTTTTATCACCAAATTGTTGAACTTACTTTTTTATACCTATCTATTTTGATCAATGGTCTAAACCAGTGGTAGTCAACGTTTATTGATCGCGTGCCAAACCATGGAATCGGTTTGAGAAAATATAAGAAAATAAGAAAAGTCAGAATACAATATAAGAAAAGTCAGAATACCATAGACATTAGATGAATTATATCTAAATAAAAACACGGTCTCTAAAAACAACAAATAAATCTATTAATTTCTCGTTATTCTCGAAATAAAAGCACGATCTCTTAAAAAGAGCCAATAAATGTATTTATGTATCCTTGTAGTTGTGTCTAAATAAAAGCATGATCTCTTAAAAAGAGCCAATTAATGTATTTATGTATCCTTGTAGTTGTGTCTAAATAAAAGCATGATCTCTTAAAAAGAGCAAATAAATTTATTTATGTATCCTTGTAGTTGTGTCTAAATAAAAGCATGATCTCTTAAAACGAGCAAATAAATTTATTTATGTATCCTTGTAGTTGTGTCTAAATAAAAGCATGATCTCTTAAAAAGAGCAAATAAATTTATTTATGTATCCTTGTAGTTGAGTCTAAATAAAAGCATGATCTCTTAAAAAGAACAAATAAATGTATTAATGAATCCTCGTAGTTCTCTAATTAAAAGTATAATATCTTAAATACAAATATGTGTATTAATAACCCTCGTAATTCAGAAAATTTCAATTATCTTACGAAATTTCAACAGTCAAGAAATATTATCAAGAACAAAATATTAAATTCAACTGAAGAAACATTCAACGCTGCATCGTTCTTGGATCACAAATAAAAGCGGCTTAATTAGCTCGAAAATTTATCGGAAATATCATTAAGACAATATCCCCCTCGAGAGGAGCGATATAATCGGATGCCAGTTTTCCGGAGAGAATTACGAAATCTTAAAGACTTAATTAAAAATATAAAAATGCGAATAAATTGTGAGTAAGCTTGTAAAACGCATCTGTCCTCAGCAATTAAAAAGCACATTAGAGCAAAGTTGTTAGGAATCACGACCGTTCTTAATGAGAAACTGAGAAATTATGTCTTAAATGCTCTCGACTCTTACCGGACTGGAATGGCCGATCTACTTCCAGCTTCCAGTCTCGTTACCAGCCCGTAGCAGTTATTTTGAGTAATCATACTAGTGGAAGTACCAGCAGATATATTTACACTTGAAACTCTCTACAAATTATTACTGCAACTAGCGCCAGTATCGCCAGTACTACAGCTGGAAATGTAGAAATTTTATGTTAAAGACTTAAGTTTTTTTATAAAATTATCACGGCGATATCAGAACTGGAACTGTGACATTTTAAGCTTTGAGTGTTATATGTTAGAAGTACATTTAATATACGAGTATGATAAAATAAGGAATAAAGATATTCGATAATAATTTGTTTTAAAAATATAGGACCAAAGTTGAAGAAAGGAGAACTAAAAAGGTTTACCCTCGTAGAAAGAATTACTTATGAAAATTAAATTATATACAATGAAATTTACAAAGTAAATTTGAAGAATTCAGCTATAATAGGTTAGTCAAAAAGTTTTGAAAGCGACATCTATGGAGCAGTAGAAAAACCAAAATTTCTACGCCATTTTAATATTTCATCTTTCATAAGAACGTACTCAAAATTTCATTTCGATCTGTCAACTCATTCTTTGTTTACAAGCCATTTGAAGTTGACGTGTCAGTGTATTTTTTAACAATGGAAAAATCCGAATATCGTGCAGTGATTAAATTCTTTGTTTTGGAAGGTTTATCGGCTACTGAGATCCATGCAAAGATGGTGAAAGTATTAAAGGAGTCTTCTCCTTCATTTCCAACCGTTCACCGATAGGTTTTGGAGTTTAAGCGTGGCCGTACAAGCGTTGAAGAGGATCCACGCTCAGGACGTCCAAAAAGTGCATCAACACCAGAAATCATAGCGAAAATACAGGATTTGGTTTTGGAAGATCATCGATCGACTGTGGATGTGATAGCTGACACCATAGGCATCTCACATAGAAAAACATGGCATATTTTGGCTGAAGTTTTGGGTTTCAAAAAACTGTGTGCACAATGGGTGCCGCATTTGCTAACAATGCAACAAAAACACATTCGAATGCGACTTTCTGAGCAACATTTGGAGCAATTTCGAAAGGATAAAAAGGATTTTCTGCGTCGATTCATCACTATGAATGAGACTTGGTTCTACCACCATGATCCTGAATCAAAACAAGAGGCTACGGAGTGGTGTCAACCAGGCACTTTGGCTCCGAAGCGAGTTCGTGTCCAGAAATCGGCCAAGAAGGTGTTAGCGTCAGTTTTTTGGGATGCAAAAGGAATTTTATTGATAGATTATCTCCAAACTGGTAAGACAATCAACTCTGATTATTATTGTGACCTTTTGGACCAGTTGGATGAAAACAATTGTGAAAAAAGACCCGATTTGCAGAAGAAAAAAATCATTTTTCATCAAGACAATGCACCTGCTCACACAGCTCAAAAAACCATCGCAAAAAACAGTGAATTGGGGTACGAATTGTTGCAGCATCCACCCTATTCGCCAGATTTAGCTCCCTCTGACTTCTGGCTGTTCTCACACTTCAAAAAATTCCTTCATGGAAAGCATTTTTCATCAAACGAAGAGTTTATAGCCGTCGTAGAGGAGTATTTTGCAGGCCTTCCGGAAAGTCACTTCCGTGATGGGACAACAAAGTTGGAAGATCGTTGGACCAATTGTATTGATCTTATGGGAGACTATACTGAGCAATAAAAGTGAATTCCCCGCAAAAAAAATGTATTTTCATTTCCGCTTTCAAAACTTTTTGACTAACCTATAAGTAGTATTTTCACAGATGATGAAAGAGTTCCGAGGGATATCGAATGTCATATAGCGATAGGAAACATTTATACTTGAACCGGATATTATCAAAATCAGCTAATAAGATAGTCCACAACAGTGTTTTAGTACATACCAACATTGATGTAAAAGAGTAAAACGTAGACGTGGAAAAATACTGAAAGGTGTTGAATAGATGCTGTCGAAATGCGTGCTCTAAGAAGGAACATGGGGTGACAATGTATGGCAACTAAATGAAATAATTATGGATGAATGTAAACATAAGACTAACTTGTTGATTAAAATGAAGAAGAGCACTATGAGATGGTTTGGGCAGGTTGAACAAATGAATTAAACAAAACAAATATATAGTGCAAATATAAGTGGAAGGCGTCATTGAGGAAGACCAAGGAAAGTATGGGCAGATCAAATGATTGATGTTTCGAAAGAAGGAAAATTTAGAAGCTTGTGAAATAGTAGGAAATGTGAGAGGTGTACGAATGTAGAAGAGGCAAAATATATGTGTCGAAATAGAAAAGTCTGGCCCTATATCCACGCAGCCTACACAAACAGGGAAGCAGTAAGGTAGTATGTATGTACAAAGTACATCATTATGAAGTTCCTTAAAGTAAAGTCCGAAATATTTAAAAGCATAATATTTATTTTGTTTTCTTTCATTCATTTGTTTGTGTTTCTTTACTATTTTCAATTATCTAAATTCATGCAAATTTAAGTATATGATAATAACAATTACTCAAAATATGTAAAACGAAAATCATTTTTAACATACAATTGCATTCTTCATATGCAAAAATATTTCATCGGAAAAATGTGCTTCTCATGGTTACATTCCGTCTTAAAGAAATCATACAAGCCCATGCAATGTTCCAAATATATTTCCTCAACGATCTCAAAACAGTTAGACTGTTGTTTGGGTAAATTTAAATATTATCTTTTTTATATCAAAGTTATGAATAATAGGTAAATATTAAATAAGTTAATTAATAACTTTTACACCGTTTTTCACTTGCTGTTTCGTTTCCCACCATCCCGCCGTTTCCCTATCGAACAGTGTGCAAGTCATTTCAATCGCAACACACATTTTTCGCCTTCTCCATATTCACGTTTAATTATATTTCGCTTGATCTAAATTTTGACATTTCCTTCTTTCAAAATTGTATTTACTAGTGCAACCACACTCTCCTCAATATTTATCTACCACCACTATCTAAACGCCAAGTGTTGAATATCTTATTTTGAGTCTCTGTCCAATGGGGTGACGCCATCCATACTCATTCATCGGATAGATTGTGTTATGTAATTTAGCTTGAGATTTAATTCTTTTTTTAAGGAAACAGGGAAGGATAAGATTAATGAGATGGTGATGAGAAATAATAAAAATGTTAAATTCTTATATAAACGTGATGATAACATAAATAATATTACATACAAATATACATATATTACTATCTAAACGTTTGCACTGCAGTTTATAAACGTTTAATGTCCAAACCACTTTATAGTGCTCAATACAGTTTATCCAATTTTAAAATTATATTGGCACTGCGTATTTTTGTTTTCAATCTTTCTTTATTCATTCATTCTACCTTTAAATGACCAAACCATCTCAGAATGCTTAATTAAATTAATATATTTGTCTGTATTGAATATATTTGTCTGAGATGTTTGTAATAAATGATATAATAAACTGTTGTATTTGTAAGTAGACATAAATCAAAACATTTTCACCCAACTCTCCGGCAACAATTTATATCATTTACAATAACGTTTCTGTTTATAAACTTCTTGGCCAAATTAAATCATAAAGTCTTCGACAATTAGTTGACATCTGACGCCCGACTGAGGCGTTTTATTGTGTTATCAAGACATTCAATGCTGAGCAGTAATTATGATTTCTCCCCACCCCGACTAAATCACAGTAGGACCCTCATCGTACGACCCTAACGCACGTCTACTTCTCACCCTGCTCCTTGCACAGGCCGATTGCGTGATGTCTCTTAAATCAGTGTTACTTCAAATTTCCAATGTTTTGCCGAAATATTATGTAAATTAAATCGTAATATCACACTTCAAAGAGATTGTTATTCGAAATATTTCGTTGTGGTTAAATAACGGATAATAATCTTAAATATTATTTTAATTTTTAGTATTTTTTAATCGCAGATAAATAGAAATGTATTACATACTTCCAATATTTCCTTAATTACCTAATTACACAAGGCTAATTTATTCTGCAAATTTTTTTCTAAAATATTATAACGATGCCGAGTTGATGAATTTGTGTGTTCGTATTTTTTTTTTTGCAAAACTCAAGAGTACTGATTTCAATACAATTTTCAGTGGTACCTTTTTAAATTAATTTTATCAGCGTAATCATATACCTAATTTATATTAATGAGGTGCATGGCTGCGTGGTAACGCACTGGACTGCGGAAGGTTGCCGGTTCAAGCTCCGCGCTGTGTTACTCTCCTCAAATGACACAAGAATGTTTTCGCCTAGTATTCGGAGGTATAAGGATACCTATGACTGCGGTCATATATATTATTTTCAAAAAAGAATAAAAAGACATGCCGGCGTGTTCCGATCGTCTCACTTCGGTATGCCATCGGATCTAGTACAGCGGCATGGCCGGTGAGTTTGCTGATGTTCAACGACTCGCTCACTTAAAACAGACTCCACGGCACAGCATCGCTTTCCAACCGAATTGATGTCACGCTGGAATGGCGAGGGGATTCTAGTACAGTGGTGTGGCCGGTGAGTTTGCTGATATTCAACGACTCGCTCACTTAAAACAGACTCCACGGCACAGCATCGCTTTCCAACTGAATTGATGTTACGCTGGAATGGCGAGGGGATTCTAGTACAGTGGTGTGGCCGGTGAGTTTGCTGATATTCAACGACTCGCTCACTTAAAACAGACTCCACGGCACAGCATCGCTTTCCAACCGAATTGATGTCACGCTGGAATGGCGAGGGGATTCTAGTACAGTGGTGTGGCCGGTGAGTTTGCTGATATTCAACGACTCGCTCACTTAAAACAGACTCCACGGCACAGCATCGCTTTCCAACTGAATTGATGTTACGCTGGAATGGCGAGGGGATTCTAGTACAGTGGTGTGGCCGGTGAGTTTGCTGATATTCAACGACTCGCTCACTTAAAACAGACTCCACGGCACAGCATCGCTTTCCAACTGAATTGATGTTACGCTGGAATGGTGAAGGGATCCTCGACTATGACGATACCTAAATATAACTCACAAAAAGTAAATTTTACTTTTAGTAACTCATTCAGTGTTAAACTTTACGAGGAATATTATTTGTTCTTTTAATAGAATTAGCTAACAATAAAGTACATTTAACAAGCAACAAATACCTCGCACTCACCACGTTACCTACTACTTCAAATCACGGACATATCGCTAGAAGATAACTAAGTAAAATTCACAAGAACGAAACCACATATAAAGCTTCTAAGATATATTTTGTGAATTGTAATCTCAAGTAGTTTGTATAATTAGGATGGTTATATAGTATGTGATGTATGCATATGAAATGCGCGCGTTAGCGGAGCAGTCCGTGTACGCGCGGCTGGCGGCTTCGCCATCTACCGACACACCAAACGAAGCGCTGACACTTCTATACCAGAGATCTGACTGATAACAGTGCATCCATTATTTACACTTATAAGTACTAGTATAACTATATAAAAGTACTCTGCTTTTATTTGAAAATTTCTGGTCCAACGGCATAAACATGGTACAATTTTAAACAATATATCTTGATTATTATAAATTGCCTCTTCAAGATTTTTTTTCAGAGTTGTACCAAAATTGCTATTTCAATAGTCTTATTTAAATTGTCTTATTCTAAACATTCACGATTATTTAATTATATAAGAAAAACATGTTGTTTTAATATTATACATTTAGTTTTTTTACTGTGATACGAGTCGTTTTTTTTATACACATGAATATATACTCATTTTTTATTAAAAGTTGTAAAGTTGATTTTAAGCGTTTCCTTTCCAATTGTATTTCATCTTCTCTTTCCTCTCGTAATTTATCTTTGTTTGTGAGCTTATTCTTAAGTTTATTTTATAATATATAATAGAACAATGTTATCTCTCTGTTAATAGTAACTATTTTACTTCTTTACTTTCCGTTGTCCAGTTGGAAGGAAGTTGTTTGTACCTTGCAATTCCGACTTGACTCGTCAGTTCGTCATTCTTTCCACATTTCCAAACCATCTTAAAGCCCATTTTTTTAACTTACTTAAAACATCCACTTTATCCATGCATTAATTTCGAATGCCTTCATTCCACCTTCTTTCGTATATTAACACTCCAAAAAACTTCTGAATGCACGCATCTTCACAACATTAATCTTACTTCAAACCTTATTCTGCCAAGTCCCAGTTTCACATCCATATATCAAGGTGGGCACCAATACACTATTATGTTCAGACATTTTTGTTACTATTGATATTGTGCGGTTGTTATATTGATATTGTGCGGTTGTTATACATTAAGCGCTAAAGATGTGCAATAAAATGGCAATTATGAATATTGTAAAACTGTTTGCCAACCGGAATCCAATATGTCTCTAATAGTTAACCATGATGCTGTCCGTCCGTCAGTGTTGGTGCTATAAACGTGTCCGCAATATTTCCTGGAAGTGATTTGTCTCCAGAACACGCGCTACGCTGCCTGGAACAGTTTGGTATGCTCAGCATCGAACAGCGCGCAGGCGGAACCATTATGACTGAACCCTAGACCATAAATTCAAAGTAAAGTGACAATCTGTCAAACAAAAGGCGATTGGGTGTGGTGGGAAACCCCACAAAGGAGGATATTGTTTCGGAAGCAAACGGGAAGACAGAGGAATGGGAAAGATGGAAGGGATCGGCTGTAGAAGTTGATCAAATAATGGAGGTACTTGTATTCATAAATGTTGTTATCCTTTGAAGAATGCACAGAATCGATTGAATGATTTATTTATATGAAATTATAAGAATATAGGGAAAATAAGCAGGGAAAAAGATAAACGGAACACTTTATGTAATATACAACTACCACGCTATATCAAAAGTAGTAAAAAAGGCAATATATAATAGTATGTTGGTGTCCACCTTGAGGTACTCGTATGGATGGAAAATTGGGCATGGCAAACAAGGATAAAAGTAAGATAAATGTTTTACAAAGTGATTTATTTATTTATTTCACGACATAACAGTGACTTTTATATAACATGAAAACAATCGCACACAAGACAAGTTAATTTAAATACTTATAATTATTAAAAAAAATTACCTTAAACTAACATGAAGGTACAATACATAGAACAGATATATATAAATATTGACGAAGTAATGGTTTGAATTAACATTATATTTATCAATTATGTATACTTAAGTTCGATATATGTTATGTACGAGTACTATATGTACTATATACTACAAAATATTTGTGAAATTTGGCCAAATAGACTTACATAATAGTGGAATATTTTGTTTATTAAAGCATTAACGTTGTGGAGGTTTAAAGACATTGTAATTTATTTTTATCAAACACTGTTTATTCCACTTTTTTTTAAACTTTATTTTTAAAGTGGAATAAACAGTATTTGATTAAAATAAATTATAAGTGGAATATTTATTTTAGACCTAATCGAGAAAAATATTGTATGCTTTTATTGTTCCATCTAAGCGTTAATAGAAGCTTATTAATAAAAATATTAATATTATTTTAACGCACAATACTATCAGTTTAAATAATTATTGGAAACAGAAAAGTACTTAAATTTGATATTTATGGTAAACATTAAACTTACATAGAATAAAAAGAATTTATTTATCGAGAATTTTAATGGATAATCGTCTTAAAAATTTAATAATGCATGTACGGAGAAATAAATTGAATTGTCAATATATGAAAGAAGGGGGAATAAAGACATCATTAATTGATGTATGAATAAAACAAATGCTTTAAGTAAGATGAAGAAAGGAGTTTTAAAATGGTTTGGAAATGTGGAAAGAATTAATAACGAAAACATAACTAAACGAGTATACAAGTCAGAATTGCAAGGTATGCACGGAAGAGGTAGACCGTGACTAGATCAAGTGGAAGAGATTTTGAAAGAAGAAAAATTAAATGTATTAGTAATAGAAGATTGTACGTGACGAGATATATGAATGTGCTAAGGGAGAAAAAAGTAGAAGAGATCTCTTACTCTCTGCCTGCCCCGCAAGGGACACGGCGTGATTATATGTATGAAGAAGTCTTAAAGGTAACTAAGGTATCTATCTCATGATTAAAATTAATAACGAATTAATTTGTACTTATAAATAAAACTTGAATTTATTCGTATGGTGCTCTTCAATATATTCTAATTGGGAATGCTTAAGAGCGTAGACCCATTAATTAATACAGTATTCTACTTAGAAAACATAGGTAAACTTTTACAAACGAAAACTTTAAGACAATTTTTTAGCGTCCACTAGCGTACACTGTGATGTGTAACTAGTACACATCGCTTCTAAAAACTTTAATATCTCTATAAATATAATAAATACTGGGTTCAGATTTTAGGTATTCCTTCGTAATACATTTACGCATTGAATGAATAAAATAATATTAATAATAATTAGCACTTATCGGCCACATCAGAGGTATTTTGTGAAAATCGGGAATAAATTCACCAATACAATCAAACGTGTGCTAGTGTGTGACGTAGGTATATTCATTCTAAAAACCGCTATGGGTGAAGAAGCGACGTTATTTCGAGTATCAATTTGAGATGGTCGCTTCGCCCGTTTTGTGAACGTCGGCCGATGTTTTCAGCAATTAAATTTCAATTATTATCACTTTTGACTTCAAATTTAATTAATTTAAACGATTGCTATGAATATTTTTATTTTTTTGATTTTAAATCGCTCATTTTTAATATACATGTGTATTGATGTGTATTGAATACACAGCACCGGAATGCGCAGATTTTTTAGCACAGGAAGGGAAAAGTTATAACACGACCCCGTAGCCTGGTTGCGGGTTCAATTTGTATAAGTAAGTACCCAGTCTTTTAAAAAAAGGGTTCTATTCAGATTTTTTCTTGAAACTTATTAAAACTTTTTCTGATTGTTTGAAATAAATTGCCACATGGTAATAGACCCGACTGGTTGAACTGTGAACAACGAATGATCAATAAAAAATTTAAATATCCTAGTAGTTCTACTCTAGCAAATAAAAAAGTTGTATGTTGTATACGCGTATATATTTGTAATTTGTAAGTATACAAAAGTCAATTGTGACAAATAAATTAATTTCATTCAACCACGATGTAAAAGTTTGTCTCATCAATTTAAGCGAATCCATTTGTGTTTATTTGAACTTTGATTAATTTTCCCTTTGATTCTGTTCGTCACGAATCCGAAATTAGACGGAGGGATGGAATGAATTGAGTGTAGGGTGTCGAGGGAGGGGCGCGGTGTGGTGGGAGGGCAGCGCCTCGAAGACAGGTATGAAACCATAGACATTTTCAGTTAATCTATTTTATTGTCAATGGCACGTTAAAAGGAATGTCAAGTAAACAGAAGTTATTCGGAAAAGTAATTATGTACATATTGGATTTATCTAACTAGACTTAGAGACTAATTAATATATTAATTACTATAATGGCCTAGTTGGTAAGACACCTATCTCCCAACCCAACGGTTGAAGGTTCGATTTCCGTTGGTACTCGTTTTTTTTAAAGGATCTCAATAATTAATTTAAATTTCTTTTGCACGAGAACTTCCCTAAGTATCATCAATTAATTGGTTGTACTTAGATCCGTGTGCAACATTGTACATTGTCATATTTACGGTCAAGTATTTATTATTTTTATTAATAACATAGTTAAAACATTTTTATATTTCAAATATTGTTTGAAAACTATCACTTCTCCATATTATTTTAAGACAAAATAACAATAAAAAAAATTATTTATTAAGAAAAGATGACTTTGCTCTTAAATAGTAAAATACATATATAACATTAAAACGAGAAAGCAGTTCGTAAAGAGTGAAAATGCTTGATTCTTCTTTCATTTATAATATTGGCACTCTATTAGATTCAGATTTTATATTGTTACTTATATTAGCTTTACATATCATTCTCACTCACCATATAATTATTTGTTTCACATACCATATCACGCTCACTCCCTTTAAACTGTTGCTATGTTTATAAATTAATCGGGTTATTATTAGTTTATATAAAGTTTTCTGTCAATAAGATGTTACTTGTTCTGAGCTTCGTTTCGTGTAAATTCTACATTATTAAATATTTCCAATTTCATTCCGGAAACAGATTTAACGAATTTTGTTAAAAATAACCTTAAAATCTAAGTTTTTTTGGTTTCAGCGAGATAAAGCATTACAAATATATGGTATTATTGTGGGTTGAAATTATAAGATAGTTGCTAAAAAAAGTTACAGATACTAAACGGAAGAGACGATCGCGTCAATCCCAATTAGCAAGCGAGACTCGAGAGAACAGCAACAAGATGGCAACTTTAAGCAGTACAAAGACATGCACAGCGTCATATTGGAAAAAATATTTACTTTCATTCTTTTGGACGAGTTATTACTATGAATGATTTGTGTAATTTAAATTAAAAACTTGATCCACTTACATTTATGTAATAACATTTCTCTTCGCATTTATCAAAGGATACTTTTAATCATCAGTTCATGCAGATCTTATTATTAAGTCATAAAACCTAACAAAATTAATATAATTTTACTGCATTTTAATTACAATGCCGCTTAATGCATTCGAAATAATGCGCAAGTTTCCTTATTCAAACTCGAGTTGACATCTGTCTTAAAATGACACCGCATATTCAATAGAGAAGATGTTTCCACTTAAAATGCTGTAATCATGAATCTATCATGTTTTCTATGACTTACAGTGGACTTATCTTCAAAAAGCTCTTGAAGTGACTATAAAAACGTGCATGCAAGTATACTGAACACTTATAAAACATTTCATGACGCTCACCGGAGGCATCGGCTTTTGAAATGACATAATCCTGTCTATTTATGAAGGCTAATTAATTAATATAATCTGCCTGAGATCAAATATATAAAAGCCAGCTGGCCTATGATTCACCACAATATATTTTTGATAGCTTAAATTTCATTCTATCTGTCATACTCGTATACGATTTATTTATGTATACAGGTTATATCAATATTTAAATATAAGTTAAAAAAATTATTTCTGTACGACATTTGTTTTTATCAATGTTAGTCTAATTTTCATATTTGAAATATTCTATTTTATTTTCATTTTATTCTGTAGGTATAAATGGCATGTTGTGTACCAAATCTCTTTGTTCGTTCCTTCAATGCTGATGATCGAGATCAGTTGAATGAAATAAATACTAGCGTACCCTCTACAAACATTACCATAAGCCAGAGTTTATTTTTTTCTTAACTAGGACATCATGTTCTGATATGTGAGGTAAGTAACTTTATTTATCTCCACTTCTTTATGTGACCATAGAAGACAGCGTCAGACTTTCCTATCTCGACACAAATCCTTCGCCTCTTCCTCATCCATACATCTTCTCATTCAACTCCTACGATTTCTCAGACTTTCCACAATTCATTCTTTTAAATATCATTCAATTGATTCAACCATACTCTTTTTGGTCTTCCTCTACCACGCCTTTCACTAACATTTGCAAAATGTTATTGTTTTGTTAGTCTTATTTCATTCATTCATTCTGCATGCTTAAACCATCTCAGAGCACTCTTCTTCATTTTACTCAAAACATCAGCCTTAAATTCACATTCATTCTTCCTCTATTTATTCCGTATTCTGTCATACATAATAAGCCAATGTATTATTCCCAGTGCACACATTTCTACAGCATTATATTCGGTTCTTTTAAATCTACGAGTCCACGTTAAGTCCACGTCGACGTTTCACTCACATACATAAAAGTTGGTACTAAAATACTGTTGTGGATAATTATCTTAACAGATTTTGACTCTATCCGGTTCGAGTATATGTGTTTTAGTGCCCAATTAACTTGATTTGTTATCACTACACGCCATTCGATAACCCTCTTAACTCTTCCATCATCTGAAGAAATACTACCCAAATAGCAGAATTCATCAACTTGTTCAAATCTTTCATTATTCACCCATATATCGCATTCATTTACTTTTCGTTTAACTCTTTTCTATTACTATGGATTTGGATTTAGCAATACTCCATATTATATATTGCATATACGAGTATAGTAACTCACAATACGAATGTAATATAGATTATTATTCGACTTATAATTGACTTTCTTTGAATAAAAACATGTATATTTAACAAATTTCTAATGCATACATAAATTCCACATGCGTGAGAATCAGTCTTCTCAATAAAGATTTTTTGAGTGGAATCCTTGCAGGTTGTTATACAATTGAACTTGATGAAAGGAGAAGCAGCATCCTTCACAAATCCTATGGGAATCTTATGGGAAAACAAAGATAATGAAGTCCACAAGGATGCGTTTAATAAAAGCTTTTTTATGATCCCTTTTCATGCTGCCACAGGTTCCCATAAACCCGACTGTCCCACGAGAACTCGAGTTTAAGAACTAAGATAATTTTGATATGCGTTTGGAAGACGACAAACCTCTCTTTGTATTGCAATCAAAGCCATGTTTTTTTCTCACACTAATCGAACATATATATGCGAAAAAGACTCAACTAACAAATATTGGCTAAAGTGAAATATTAAAATATATAGTTCATACATATGAAAAAATATTGATAAAGAGTTAAATGATTTTTTGTATAAATACAACGCTAACAAAGCCGCGAAACATAAAAAATAGTTTATTAATACTCGTATATGTGCAAAAACATTCAAAATGAGTTAAATGAATGTTTTTGTTCAATACAAGTGCTAACAAAGCCGTGAAATATTAAAATAAATAGTTCATTCATACAATATATGGGCAAAAATATTAAAAAAGAAATAAATTAATGTTTTTGTTCAATACAAGTGCTAACAAAGCCACGAAATATTAAAATAAATAGTTCATTAATAACATATATGGGCAAAAATATTAAAAACGAGTCAAATGAATGTTTATGTTCAATACAAGCGCTAACAAAGCCGCGAAATATTAACATAAATAGTTCATTAATAACATATATGGGCAAAAATATTAAAAAAGAGTTAAATGAATGTTTTTGTTCAATACAAGCGCTAACAAAGCCGCGAAATATTAACATAAATATTTCATTAATATATGGGCAGAAATATTAAAAAAGAGTTAAATGAATGTTTTTGTTCAATACAAGCGCTAAAAAATGCGCGAAGTATTAAAAAATGGTTCATTAATGTATATGCAAAAATTTTCAAATAGAGTTCAATGAATGTTTTTATTCAATACAAGCCCTAACAAAGAAGCGAATTGTTTCCTCTCAGAATAGGTAAAACATGAATTGGATTAATTTTTCCTGTATGCGTCTAATTATTTTACCTTTATTCATCTAATTATTAACAATTTTTTTAAATATGTCTTTGTAATGAATAAAATATTCAGTACTTACATATTTTTTTAATTTCGTTGTTAAGTACATTATACCGTTGATGAAATAAATAAATGAGTACAATAAATAAATTAATTAAGAACCACAACAATACCACATATTAATATATCATTTTTTGTAACATTTATTATTCCATCTTAATTTTTTCACCGTTTCACGCATTTATACTAGTTCGTAACAATTGAATTTTTTTTCTTTAGTATGTAAGTAAAATTTTATGCACATTACTTTTCTCTTTCTTTGTAAATGATGTTTTTTTACGGATTAAAATCGTATTGACATGTTCATGACATCTGACCCCTAGCAAGGTGGTAGAAATAATATTCCAATTAATGAACAAAACGTTTTGACAATGTCATTTTGTAATTAAGAAAATACATACCTAAATTAGTTACAGTATATCAAACAATACATGTGACACATGAATTGATCAATGACCCTTCAGTAAAACTGTCTGTCAAGTAGTTAAACTGAATTGCCTTATAATTTGACGTGACGAGCAGGTAGAATAAACACCCCTCGAGTCACCCCAACATGGGTAGTGGGTTGTTGTAAACATCACCTTGCCTTTCTTTGGAATAGGAATATAACAATATAACAAGACTAGAGTGGAGCCTTCTTCCACTCGTGCTTTATTGCCTCCACTTCCTGTAGCCTATCATCTAACTACCGGTTTGATTCCACTATAATGACGTCTAATACGTTACAGTAAATACACGATTAGCATAGACATTTTTCCATAGCTATTTATTTATGTTTAGTTATATGAATACTTTTTTAGATATATGAATACTTACACACATTTGTTTAGTTATTTAGTGAATTACCAAACAAAAAAAAGATTTTTTTTGTGCAGGAAGTAATTCGTGTTTTAAGTCAAATCCATAAGATAAATTGCACCAAATGCTCGTGGATGGTGGTTTTCGATATTTTCAGTACCTCAATATTTCATATAAACAAATAAATATAGGTTTATTGATAGCATAAACGTATATATGTGTACACATTTCCTGAAATAACAGATATATTTCAAGATCATATCGAAGAAAATACATTAAAGAGAAGAGCTATCAAAAAGTCTGGGCTCATCTCATAACGTCCCTCTAGTCTAGTATCATCAATACGGATTTTTTAAAGCAAATTTGATACACACGATCGCTTACTCAGTAAGTCTTACTGCATCGTCTTCAAAAACTATTTATAAATATTTTTTTTTTAGTTTTGGTTGCATTTTTTCTTTGCGATAGTATAAAAGCATCGAGCACCGAAAAAAACAACTTAATATTGTTCCATCTTCAAAATGACGCCTAAAACCCGATTAAGTATTCTGATCCACCCATTAATCGTGCCTTACAATTAAGAGCACTGAATTAGGAACGGAACTGTTAAGCAATACTATCGCGTGTTAAAATTGTTGTCAGACGAACTCTTTAACCTATTGGGGGCTGCAATAGCCGACTTTTCTTTGATGTCTTGAGCTGCTGTCTGATCACAATCGAGTTTCTTTGAAAATTAGGAGCTTTGCGAAAAACATCCTTGGTATAGCTGAGTTTCGCTTAACTAGCTCAATTTTATTAAAGAGGTCTTTTAATTGCTGTTTTTTTAACAAAAATGTCAGACCTTTTTTTTCGAGCAACATCGGAAATCAAACCTAAAGCCCCAAGGTGAAAGCATGTTACTAACTGGGCCGTGAAAGTCGTTAAAAGGGTGAGGGGGGGTTAATACTTTAAAAAAATAATGTTTTCTTTGAAATAATATTAACTATCAATTTTTCAAAAAAAATTATTCACCTAAAACAAGGACGTACTGTGAAACAAAAAAATATCCGTGATTTGTTGAAAAAGTTATATATTTCGATGCGTCTTCCGTGACAAGAGGTGTTTAGTGATTACATCTGCAAGTATAATGTTACGATGTTCAAATTGTACACCTCGGTAGGGAAATTGAGGGTTCCACTGTATTTCGTGTAGATATGGAGGAAATTCTCTTATAGCCGATGTGCCACTATTAAGGAAATTTATTGTGGAAAAAGAAATAAATTAAAATATACTACGAATTAAACGTAATCTTGCTTTTAAAATATAACGAACAGAAAAGTGGAGTGCATAAAATATATAAATTTTTAACAAAGACAAATGAAAGAAGAAAAAAAACGTTGATAATTTGAAAAAGTATTCTCTTCATTATTTGGCACTGGCGTATACTCCTTCGTTTATAGGACCATTATTCAAGAAGAATTATTTTCTTAATTATTTTGATTCGAAAATTTGAAATTAATCATATTGGACAGGAACAACGGAACTCAAACGATGTCATAAGTTTAAAAGCTAATTTAAAAATAAAACATCCGCTTATTCGAGTATATTGCTTATAAAATTGTTTTTTTAGAGCTTATACATATATGTAGAAGTATGTTAGTAGACCATCAGAAACTAAGCTTAAAAGGCTATTGCTTACCACAATATTACATTTTTGGTTATTAAGCAGTGCACAATATTCCAAAATATTTCAAGTCTATTTCATGTCTGGTTTTAGTCGATAACAGTTTATTTTTCGTAACTTGAATGTGTTCATTTAATTATTGCATAGTTATATTATTATTACGCAATATTTAATAAATTAATGATATTTATTTTACATAAGTTGTTCGTTTTCTCGAGAAATATTTTAAATGGATCGATCGTTGTCTACTTTCAAGTGTTAGAGATTTGGTAGGTTAAGTGTGCAACTTTATGACGCACTTGAAACCAACCCTTTTTGGAAGGTCTTATAAAAAATATGGTTTTATAGGAACACTACACACTTACATTACACTCCACCTAAAGCCAAATGTGATGGTAGCACATATTTGAATATCTACAAAGGTTGCGTTGTAGTTCGTCATCCCTTGGTAATTCTATTACGGTCATCTTACCAAACGTGTTTTTCTTTACATACTGCAAATGCGAAAATGTTCCTAATTGAATTACCGCAGCCCCCACCTTCTTATCCTTACATTTTATTTTGACAATAATAGTGGGATCGATTATCTTAGTTAGAACGCTCTTGAGGAAAAACTGCTCTCTAAACGGCGCTATCTATTCTAAATTGTTGATTTATTACTATTATAATTGCCTTAAGGATCTCTCGATAGAAAAAATACAATAACATTTTTGCAATGAATGTTTTTATGTCGAGTAACTCACCATATTTTACATGAGTTAGCATGTATTTGTTAAAACAACATTTCTCACGTCACACGGAGGTGACAATGCAATATTAATTAATTTAAAATAGAACACGGGTCATACCGATTTCTTATTTAGCGTGACACACTGACTCTCTGACATACACGACTCATAAAGATAATGAAAATGTAAAATAATACTGTAAGTTGAATAAAAAATGTCTAATTAATTTGTATTTTACTCATGCAATTTTGATTATCAAACCCCTCTCTCGTGTCTTCGATATAATTAGTACTTGTATTACTATTTCAGTTATTATTTTATTCTATTACGCTTTCATTGTATAAAGTAAAACCTAGTGGATTAATTAAAATATTGCAATATCTTCCAACTAATCAGAAAGAATTGAAAACCAGACTGGAATCTTTTTTTAAAAATCTGGGTTCCAGGTTGGTAAACAGGTGTCTTGCAACTTGGCCATAGCGGTTCTCACCATAGTCGTCAACATATACAATTTTAATTATCACCATCGTCCATTTTGAATCGGAGTTGCAACCTTTCAGCACTAATCCTGAAGACATTGCCACACGACAATAAATCCTCCAGGTTGTAGTGTAAACAACGAATGTATAATTAAAAAATCTTCACTTATCTCCGTGCCTGATCAATTATTTCCCCTCCACCCAATCAAAAAATTCGATCACTTAATCTGAACAGCTCAAACTTTGTTAGTGTGAATGACAAAATAACAGACTGGTATGAAACAATAATGTCCGCTCTCACCGTTACTGTTCATTATATAAATTGATAAAATTAAAAGTCGCAGTACATCTTCAGAATAAGACCCCAAGGGAAATGCTGATGACGCAGTAGTCCTTATTTCTACAACACCCGATGGGCTCTACGAAGCAGTGAATCAATTTGACAAATATTTTTAAATTTCTATTATTAAAAAAAAAGGATCCTACTCAGTAGCAACACCCATGCCAAATAGTATATTTATTATATATAGATATCTAATATCTATTTGTAATAAATATACTATTTGGCTTGGGTGTTGCTACTTAATCAAGGCTTATTGTGAAGATAGATTTAGGGGAGACTCCTTCTGCACTTTGTATAATACACGATAGTGATCTCCGACAGTATCTCAGAATACTTACGTTACCTAGATTAAACAATTATCTTTATAATATAATGTTGATTAAAACAGCGGTATTGAAAAATGCATACTCGTATAAGTTTTTGTTTGATTTTAAGGGATTGGCTCGCAAATGCCGCCACCCTCATTTGCAAGTGGTTGCGTATTTTTTAAATTATTCTCAATTTTTTATCTCAATCGTTTTTACGAGATTAATTATCCTTAAGTAATCATTCCGACTGCTCAGTGCCCAAAATATTCCGGAAGAGAACACTTCAACGCTTAGTTTTTATTTAACTATGTTACGATATTATTATATAATGAATCAAATTTACATAACCTAGTATTATATACGTGTAATACTTACTTTCGTTATTTTTTCACCTTAATAACTTGTTCATATAAATTAGAATAATATTAAAATATTTTTTAATGATAATAATCTTTTCCTGAATTAACATTTTTTATTTTCATCAACGGTACAATGTACCTTACAAAAATATTAAAAAAATACAAGAAGTGAAAATTTCATTCCTAACAAAGAAAAACAATCTTCAAATAAAAAAAACACTAACAATAACTATAAATCTAAATAGTAAATAAATAAATATAGGTTTATTGATATATTTTAACATAGTATTTGTATAAATAAATACATTCCGAAATCGCACATATGTCTCAAAAATATATTTAAGAGAGAAGCTATCTAAAGATTTGGGCTCATCTCATGACATCCTCCCGGTCGAGATACACCCCACCAATATAGGGCGAGTCCGGTCGCAACGACATCACTTGTTTTTCAGCTCACGCCCTTATAATAAAACACATTAAAACAATTCAAACTCCAATTTTTTTTTTTAAATGTCAAATTTTACAATCGACATTATACTATACGAAACCGTATCAAGAAGACCTTTAGATAGATATTTTGCTTCACATGTTTAAAATTATTTATTTTATCAAAATTTTCAAGCAAACCCAAAACATTAATTACAATAAGTGTTTACAGAGTGATTTTTTTTTTCAGATTTTTAATAAAAAAAATCGTAGGTGCTTATCTTCATAAATAAAAATTTAAAGCACAAATATAGACTAAGAAAATATTTTTTTTATTTTAAAACGACGAAAATTTTACCCAAACCTTGGTTGGGTCTTTGGTAGAAACACCAATCAACTTAGGCCACAATCAAGTTTCTGTACTCCAGACAAAATAATTATCTCGACAAAAAAAAAACGCAAATGGATTAAAGCTTATTTGGTTAGCTCACAGCATAATCGTAACACTTGTAATGCCATTTCGCCTTCAAAATGTAAAGGTCTAGAGTTCGACTCCCACGGCCTGCCCTGCACCCCCGGAGCCGTCCACCCTCCGTGTCTAATGACCGACATTCTGCCGTTCCACCCTCCGTCAAGTGATACATATACTATCTCGCCTCACCCATCAACCCCCAACAGCCCTAAAGTATTTAACTCAAACAGTCATATTTTCATATCTGAGTAGGGTGGAATTTACATCCATCGTTCTTAGTGTTGATAAAAGATATGTATTTATGAAACTAGATATATCATACAATAGCTGATGCCTTCTCGACTGATAATGCTCAGCGACAATCTAATATACAAAAAAAAGCTAAAAAAATATGATAATTCTACTTAGATTGGCCCATACACTGGTTTACCATTCTACAGAATCTTGGTGAGGGAAACCATTTAATGAGCAAAACATAGTTGAATAATATGAAATAAGCTTTTTTGTGTATGTTAGGTCGATTGATTATAATCTAAGTCGTTAACAAATTCTTTCATAATCGAAAAATAGAGTACGTACAAACATATCCTCACGACGTTTCTCTGCCGGCGTAGGCAGAGTGGACAGAACGTCAAACTTTCCAATTTTGACAAACATATTTTGTCTCCACTTCATCTATATACCTTCTCCTACAGCTCCTACAATTTATCTTATTTTTCCTTCTTTCAAAATATCATTCACTTGATCCAACCATACGTTCATTGGTCTTCCTCTTCCACGCCTTCCACTCACATTTGAACTGTATATTTGTTTTGTTAGTATTTCCTCATTCATTCGTTACACGTGTCCAAACCATCTGAGAGTGATCTTCTTCATCTTACTCAACGCATCAGCCTTAAATTCACATTCATCCCTAATCACGTCATTATACTATATATTCTGACACACATTTTCACCCCATGTATTCTTATATGTGTAGGCATTTCCACTTTCAGTACTTTTTTGCCATATCTACGTTTCACTTCGATACTTGTGAAACGTAGACATGACAAAAAAATACGTTCGTTGTGGACTATCATCTCAGCAAAATTTCGAAAGATTCAGAGTAAGTTAGAAAATTTTGCAAAAATTACTTCAAATAATAACACACTTGTTAAAGCTTCTTTGAAGAAATATAACTATTACAGATATGTAATTTTCAACTTAACGAATCTTGTTACTCAAGCAGATAGATAAAACGTAGTAACGATACTGCTTAACATATACTCTTAAGCCGATGTGCACTACTTGTAGCATGTTTATATAGCGCCATTAAGAGAACAGAATGACAATTTTTATAACACAGGCTAGAGAGCAGACTCTCCTCAAGGGCGTTATAACTCGAGATTCGAACTCACAGACCGAACTTGGCATATTAGAAATATAACAAAATAAATATGTATAAGCTGAGTGTAAGCATAGAAAGGTGGTGGATACGGTCATTTGATTAGGTACATCCCAGCAAATGGATATGTATAAGCTGAGTGTAAGCATGAAAATGTGATGGATACGGCCATTCGATTAGGTATTTCCCAGCATCTGCATATGTACGAGTATAAGCTGAGTATAAGCATAGAAAGGTGGTGGATACGGTCATTTGATTAGGTACTTCCCAGCAAATGCATATGTATAAGCTGAGTGTAAGCATGAAAATGTGATGGATACGGCCATTCGATTAGGTACTTCCCAGCATCTGCATATGTATAAGCTGAGTATAAGCATAGAAAGGGGGTGGATATGGTCATTTGATTAGGTACTTCCAAGCAAATGCATATGTATAAGCTGAGTGTAAGCATGAAAATGTGATGGATACGGCCATTCGATTAGGTACTTCCCAGCATCTGCATATGTATAAGCTGAGTATAGGCATAGAAAGGTGGTGGATACGGTCATTTGATTAGGTACTTCCAAGCAAATGCATATGTATAAGCTGAGTGTAAGCATGAAAATGTGATGGATACGGCCATTCGATTAGGTATTTCCCAGCATCTGCATATGTATAAGCTGAGTATAAGCATAGAAAGGTGGTGGATACGGTCATTTGATTAGGTACTTCCCAGCATCTGCATATGTATAAGTTGAGCGTAAGCATGAAAATGTGATGGATGCGGCCATTCTATTAGGTATTTCCCAGCATCTGCATATGTATAAGCTGAGTGTCAGCATAGAAATGTGATGGATACGGCCATTCGATTAGGTACTTCCCAGCATCTGCATATGTTTATAAAAACATATTTGATGAGTAAGCCGAAGAAAACTTGAAAACCAAGGGAATACGAAATCCAAAGAAATCTTTTTACATCTTTCGATATGGAATAGTTCGTGTAGTGTAAGAATACCAAGTAATGCATTATATTGCATTATACAAGTGTACACAACATTTTGTTTTAAATCCTCATATTACATGAATATTATTACATTTTGATGATTTAGTGCGTAATTTCAATCATAAAACTGGAAAAAAACAAAAATGATAATGCGGCAGTTCGCGTGAGGGATTCCCCTACGTTCCAATTGTGAGGGGTGCGATGTCTAATTTAGATAAACTAATGTAAAAATCAAACTCCGTGTAGTGGCGATAGCGCGAGTCAAGTGGCCCTGGGGGACAAGTGCCCCCTGTCCTACGCCCTGTACGAGTACCCACAGTCACTTTACACCTACACGTTGCGCCATCCAGCTGTACCTATTTTTGTCTTTCGAACAAGTCAAAATTATCATCCTGTAATAAAATGTAGATATTATGCAAACTTTGCAAGAAAAAAACTAAAATTACTACGTTTTTTTATTAAGAGAATCCATCCAACCTACGTACGAATGATTGGCGCCAGAGAGTGTTACTCTTCTTCTTGAATAATGGTCGTGAACTCCTGTATATGTATGTAGGAGCATACATATATATGAAATATGTTTTCAATATTTAAAATGTACAGAAAATTTGTATGATATATCATACACCGTATACTAAATGCCATATAGATTTTATAAACTCGTATATAAAATTCCATATAGATTTCATATACTAAACGCCATACAAAGTTCCAACGGGAATCTATCCCACAACCCTCATGCTGGACGACAGGCGTCTTACCATCTGGACTACGGAGGATATAACCTAGTTGGCAAGACGTCTGTCTTCAACATGTGTTGGAAATATTATGGCACGTGAAGTAACAACAACACTCACGTGAATAATCAATCTTATGTGATAGGTTTTTTATAATATTAAAAATCGATACATAATTATGTTATCTAGCGCTTGACAACATTCATACATCTAGTCGTATAAAATCCTCAATTATCAATACCTCACTTCACCTTCTTTCTATATCTGGTCTATTTGATCCAGTCATGTTTTTCTCGGTCAACTTCCGCGTACACCTTGCACTGAATTTTATACTCGCGGAGTTTTTCTTTCAGAAATCATCACATGTCTAAAGAATCTTAAAGCTCCAATTTTTTTTGATTTATGGAGTCAATGATATATAAATAATAAATTTTAAATAATTATAACTTTTATTGATTTATATATTTTGAGATCAATTTTATTATTATGAATTAGATTATTTTCATTTTTAAGATTTTTAGTTACAGTAAATTTTCATTCTTCATCTTACTTAAAGATCCATTTTATCCGTGTATTATTTTATTGTCGTAATTTCACCATTGACTGTACATTTCATACATTGACACTACACATTTTTTTCGATGTGCACTCATTTTCACAGCATTGTTCCTACTTTAATCCTTCATCTGCTAAGTCCAAGTTTCGCTTTCATACATCAAGGAGAATACCAACACATGTATTATGTATTCCCTAGACAAAAAAAAATATTCTCAAACTACCCAAGTTTTACTTACATACGTCAAGGTGAATACCAACACACTTATTACAACACATGTATTATGTATTCCCTAGACAAAAAAAAAGAATTCTCAAACTATCCAAGTTTTACTTTCATACGTCAAGGTGAATCCCAACACACTTATTACAACACATTTATTATGTATTCCCTAGACAAAAAAAAAAGAATTCTCAAACAATTCAATTCTATTAAATCTATTTCCGGGATAATAATATTAATGTTTAATTATGTAGAAGTTTAATGAAACGAAACTCAAAACAAAATACGGGTATATAAGTGTATCTTATATTGACAAAAAACATTATTTACCATAAACAATGAATTGCCAAATACATTGATTTACAGGGCAACAGTATAAAGTGAGTGAAAGTGATATATAATTCTAAAAATTGAACGTTAATATTATAAATATTTGAATAATCGTGTATTCTCACTCATTATAAGCTGCTTTCTTGTTTTAATATTTACGTTTTTCTGTTCAACAGTTAAGTCGTACCTTATTAATAAATACATTATTTAACATTGTTATTTTATATCTCATATTCATATTAAGAAGTGATACCTGTCAAATATTATTTGAATATTAAAAAACTCTAACTATGACATTAATTAAATAATAGCTTTTACACCTTAACTATGACAACAGCTAATGTTACGTACGGACGTTAAGTAGAACCGTTTTTTTTATATCGATTGACAATAGAACGAAAAATATGTTGCGGCCGTGTCTATTTCGATAGATACAATCGTAATTGCAAAAGAGCCCATTTACATAACAATCAGAGGAAAAGCGGAGAAAATTCCTGAAAGTTCAACAAAAAGCCATTCTAGGGTATTTCCCGTGTCGTGCAGGCCGGCCAACTTAATAATATGATAATTTTATTGCAACTCTCCTTGTATTGTCGCGGTGTCCTCGAAGCATTCATTAAGTTTTATGTCAGGGCAATGATTGTGGTCAAATTGTTTCCTATTACTTCGTTGGACGTGGCCACCCCCTTGGAATATGACCTGGGGTGAAGATTTAGATGGGGAGGTCACCCATTCCACGTGGCCATACAGTAAGGGTCGACATAAATATGACAGATTCTTACTCAATGCTACATTTTCGGTAGGAAATATTTTCTTTTCATATAGGTATTTATATATTTAATTTGGACGTTTATGTGGAAACTTAATTGCTAGTTATTGAATAAAATATATCTGTGATATTTTGGCAATGTCTACATATATTCATTCGTTCGTATGGTACCCCTCAACCTATCTGAATTAGCGATGCGAACATATTAAATAGCGTGACTGGGAGACATCACTGGCTTGAGCTCCACTAATCGAACCGTCTGGTTATACTCGCTAAAATAACATGGAACTTACAGTTTCTCATTACACGTGCCGGCAATACTACCGTTTGTGAAGTTACAACAACTCTCGCACACCACACACATCAGCTAGCGAGTATTGTTCCTAGACTAGAACCCTTTGTTATTTTATATAGATGCGTACCAATTTCGCTATTACAGTAGAAAGACAGGAGAGAGCGTTCAACTTTCTTATGACATACATACTTATCATACAAAACTTTCTATTTTCTTACTCCTTACCTTCAAAACTTCATTTATTTGGTCCAAACATGCTTTTCTCGGTCATCCTCTACCATGTCTTCTATTCGCATTTGAAATGTATTTTTGTTTTGTTTTTCTATTGTATAGCTTGTTAATTCAGATTTTCTGAAATTTAAGTATTAAAAATGTACAATAATTGTTATTCAATACTTAGTATGGTATTAAAAATGCTTTCAGGAATCATTCCATCTGAATTTACTTAACTTAATTAAAAATGCTTTCAGGAATCATTCCATCTTAATCGGTGATATTTTTAAGCAGTTTTGTACAAGAACAAACTGCTCTTGAGGTGCTTTTTTTTATCATGTAACAGCGCTGTAAGTCATCTATTTATCATTGAATTTTCAAAAAAAAAAAAAAACGAAAAATGTATCGTAATCAAAATTCAAATTCACGCAAGTAAATTATGCTTGAATTCAGTAGACCTTCTAACTCTTCTGTCTGAGCACACAATTTCGTCTCCTCCATATTCATGCAAAATCTACTATCATTCATGCTTCTCACTTTACCTTCTTTCAAAATCTACTTCACCCAGCCATGTTTTCTACGTTTTACTCGGTCTACCACGCACACCTTACACTTCTGACTTGTATGATTGCTTAGACATCCTTTATTTATTCTCTTCACATGTTCAAACTACCTTAAAACTCCTTTATTCATCGTATTTAATCATCAATTTTATCCATGTATTAATTTCTGACGTCTTCATTCTGCTTTCTTTCACATGTTAACAGTCTACATTTTTTTCTTTGTTCATGCACCTCTATAGCATTAATTTTACTTTCATCCATATTTTACTAAGTACAGGCTTCTCTTTATGGTGAACACCGACACCATTGAATTAGGACGAAACAATCAGAACAAAATCTAAGAGGAAAAAAACTCTTCTGTAGGAATGCTAAGCCAAAATTAACAAGACCTGGTACTGTAAAAATTTTCATGGAAATTTTGTAGAAATGTATTTTAAAAATAAAAATAACGATTACCAAGCTTTTTTTTAAATGGTTTATGTTTTTAGTCGACTTGTAATTAATTTACATAAGCCATTGTTACTTAGCATAGCAGTATATACGACTGATGGTGTAGACGAATTTAAGAGGATTCTTCAAGTGACAAACATTTTCAGAAACCACTTTAAGTCTTGTTTATGCTCCCCTGAATATGAGGTAAAAGCCTTGAAACCGGTAGGGTTATACCGTTACAAAAAAGTGGAATAAACAGTGTTTGATAAAAATAAATTACAATGTCTTTAAACCTCCACAACGTTAATGCCTTAACTATAAATAACTTTATGACAGAAAAAAATTAATTAAAAGCAACTAAGATACAAAAACATATTATTTAAAGAATTTCGACACATGACATAATACGTAATATACCCAATCTGCCCACAATGTTCTGTATTCCCTCCAAAATAATTAGTCTTGCACCATCTGTAATGCCCAACATTTTGACCACTATCCTCATATACAAATAATACAGCAGCTTAAATTGTCGTTAATATGCATAAACAACCCAACCCACATTTTACCTGTTCTAAAATAATTGAGCCAGGAGAATAAATAAATTTTAATATTAATGTAAATCAATTAAGATATTTAATTATGTTATTCAAATAACTCTGGTTTATGCCTTAATACGTAATATAACCAATCCGTCCATGATTCTCTGTATCCCTTAGAAAAATAGTCGTTTTCGTACTATATGTATTGCCCAACGTTTCGGCCATTGTCTTCTTATACAAACAATACATCAGCTTATACAGCACAAATGTCATAAATTTATGCAAACGGCACAAAAAGGTTAAAATGAATACTTTTATGACTATTCGAAATACAAAAGAATGTCAGTTGCTTTCTACTCTTGTGATTACAAACATGTGAAAATGTATTAATTTGGGATTTGCTCTTTGGTTTATACAGGGCAAACCAATTCGGTTTTATCTGAGTCCGTATAAAACAAAAATAATTTTCCTAGTCCTGTTTTTTTTTCTGGATAGAGTAGGTGTAGTTTTTAACACTAATTAATAATATGTGTGTAATAATGTATCATCATCATCATTGTCAACCTGGCCCAATCCACTACTGGATGAAGGCCTCCCCAAATCCACTCCTAACAGTCCTAACAATTCGGTATTTTGCTCACTGGTGTCATGTGATGTTGCCATGCATCCTGATTTCATCTATCCAGCGTACCTTCGGTCCTTTTCTGGGCCTCTTTATGCCTATTGGGTACCATTGGATTATTTCGGATGTCCATCGGGAATCTGACATTCTGGCTACGTGCCCTACCCATTGCAACTTTCCTTGCACATTTCCTTGCACACTACGTATTCTATCTTTGTTTTCTTGCGAACCCGGTGTATCGTTTACGGTCTCTTTTAGTATATCACAACGTTATAATGTATAACATGTTATAAATAATTTATTACATTCGTAATCTTAATATCATGTTATCAGAACATTATTTGGCAGGCCCACACTAGGATGCTTTATGATTATCTAAATCAATAAAAAAATATGTACATTTAAAAAATGCTTGAAATTATTTTACTCATGTTTATATACAAATTCTTACTGGACACAGTCAATAACAATTTTGTTATTGTAATATAAATACAATGAAGTTTAAATCTAACATACATACAATAATTAATGGGTACATATTCTTTATTGTTTTGGATATCAAATTACATTTTATGGAATAAATATAAATCGAATTTATCATATAGATAATTAAATAAAAATATATATTCCATAGATAAGGTTTTTCGGAGTGTTTTGCCGCGTGGTTTGGCTTATGGCGCGTAGGCCTCAAAACATATTTAAAAATATATTGTTTGACCGTGAAGATCATACATCAATTTTGAGTTGAATTATGTGACCAAATTATATTTTTTTCCTTTTACTACCATTTAACAAATGAAATACGGCAAAAGTTTAATACTTGTCTATATAAATGGTATATAAAATTATTCAACAAAGTAATATCGTTTTGTTACCAAGACAAACTGTCATATGGATTCAAGTGGTTCAAAGCTTTCTTTGGCCAAATAAGAATAAACTTTCACTATTGAAAATATTAAAAAAAATACATATGCATAAAAGTTCAAAGACACACTAGGAAATACTATATATTAAGAATGAAAAAATCAGCTTATTTTTTAGTGAATATTCTGTAATTATATGGGTCAGAATTCGTTGTCTATCATTCGACGTGAGCTCAGTAAACTAGGATTTGACCTGTATCTTACTGTGGACGCATTCACATAAAAATATAGCTTAGCAAGTTACCGATTGTTGATTATTATTTCATTCCTGCGTCAAAAATTCTCATTTATTTGATATTTTGTGAGAAATAGCATCGTGTGAGTCAGTCAACCTTTAGCTTATTGTATCATGTTAAAAAAAATATTGATTCTCGCACATTTACGAGTAGATATCAAACCCTCAAAAATTATATATTTTGTATGAAAAATGCAAACCGTCTATTAATTACCCCTGGTACAGATTTAGGGGTGGATCGTGTGTTAGGTGTTGGTTTAGGGATTACGCAACCTCTAATACTGTGCTATTCTGGCAAATTATTTATTTTGCCCTGTGATAAGGGCGCTGCTCGGCTGTCCCCCGCTGTTTCACTATTTGCGAACTACGCACATTTCCATATGGAATTTGTGGAATTGTTAACACATAATTATGATAGAAGCTCAGATGGTTGATTTCATTCATACTCACAGTTCATGGACAATTTAGAAGATTTTATCAAAGTTAATTGGTTTTATACATTATGATAATTTAAAAAATGTTTTTTTAACATTTATATTGCATATTTTGAGGACCCTTCTTCTCTCAGATCGCTACCCAAATACTGCGGTCCATAAAAATTGCCTTGCGATTTTTCTTAACCAGCGGCGTTTAATTTATCATTATACATCATTAAAATTATAGGTGTCTTACCAACTACGCGACCTCTGTGGCTAGACGCTTGTCTTCTAGCCGGAGGGTTTGATTTCGATTTCCAATGCTACCCAAAAAAATGTATAAAAAATATCCAAGTTTGGTTAAATTGTTCATCTGCTAACAATACTTCGAGCACTTAGAAGTGTGCGGATGTTGTATCCTGTCCACGTACGATAACGAACTGTGAGTAATATGGTCACTCTAGTTTTCTTTCCCCGAATGCTCTATTACTAGAACCGATATTGATATTGTATCCCGACAACGCTCTTCAATTTTAATAAACAAACATGTAATTTACGATAAACTCGAAGAAATCCACTAAAGATGTGTTTGTACGTCGGTCATACTACAAAATTTAAGGCATTCTATATTCAAATCATATTTTAGATCATCTTTATTTTTCCGATATTATTTGACAGCTGTCACTTCTTAACGTGTTCCCCGCGGGGAGCACAAACGCCTGTGATCTGACGACAATCCAAGTTTCAAATCACAAATACTTAAAAAAAACAAAACCGGAATAAAAATTGAACTAAAATTTAAAATAATCTTTATTCTAGCGACATCTCTCAAAACCTTGTCAAATAATATATTAGTTTATGAGATATTGTTGAATAAACAGAGCGCCGAATTTTTTTGGTTTCTCAATATTTCCAGCATTAACGACCTGTCTCGCGGATCGAGTCCTGCGATGAGTCTCTCTTACGTAAATAAACATTACTAGTGCTATATGCATTTGATTGGGTGAGTGTCATGAAGCATTGATTTGATCGTAGCATTCCTTTGTTTATTTTACGTAATGTTAAGTTTATCTCCTTTATTTAATGAGTCTCCTTAAGAGTAACGACTATTATTTATTATCAGAAAATTACTTAAGTGTCATGTTTACTTGGTGTTGTAATCAAATATCAGTGGTTCTAAACAAAATATGTGTTTAAACTTAGAAATTAAAAAACGCTGAAATTGTGCCGCGCACAGGATTCGTGGAATTTGATTTTTAACGCGGTGAACAGGTTAATATGATTATAAAACATACAATAACAATGGCAAATAATGTATTTATTAAGAAGTGATAATTTAACTGTTGAAAAGAAAAAGATGAATATTATAATGAGGAAGCAGCTTATATTGAGTGAGAATGCTTAATTCTTCTAATACTCATAATATTAACACTCAACTTTTATATTTATTATCACTCTTACTCACTTTATACCATACTGTTGCTATGTAAATAAACGAATTTAGTTGTTAATAAAATAATTATGTAAAGTTTTCTATCAATAACAGTTTCTTCTTTCTTCAAAGAATTTTCCCATTTATAGATCGATTGTTAAATTTTTTATACTGTGTTGTGAATTTCGTTTAACGCAAATCTACATTTTATAAGTTTTCTAGTTTATTCTGGAAACTTTTCGTGAAAAATAACCTTAAATTTTAAGTTTAACTTTTTTTGTAAGACAATTTTTTTTATTTTAAGCATTACTAACTTCTTTTTATGGATCAAAATGTTAATATGACAGCATAAAGAATTACATATGCTAAAAGGAAGAAACAAACACAACAAATACGCAAGACTCGAGAGAATCAGCAACACGATGACAACACGAAGCAGCACAAAGATAAACACAGTCATTTTTAACATGTGATTTATTACTAGACACTTAAATGACGACAAGTGTTCTAATTAACGAAACTGATATCTTCGAAAATCGTAAAATCAAAATAAAATAAGTAAAAAGTACACTGACCTACAAAATGAACCGTAACAAAAAAAACACAAAGTAAGGTAATACACATAATAAACGATGGATAACAAAGCGACAGTGGGACACTAATGGGAACATCTGCTTACTGAATGTGCTACCCATTATCCTATTGTCACCGAGCCGCCCCTATTACACCCTCGCCATGAGGGATGGGGATATGTGGTGCTCATGATGCCAGAGGGGGACGACACCAATCCAAGGTTGAAATATAGACGTCAACAGCATTGGGCAAATATTTTTTGTTTTTTTTTTTTTTTGGTAACGCGTTAATGTGGGAACTCCAATATTGCTGAAAGCTCATTTTTAATCAATATTTTCTTTAAAAATGTTTCGTGTCTTGTTTTCATTTAAGACATCTATAATATATTTGTAGTTGGTTGAAAGAGATTGCCACATGGCGATAAGTCTAGCAGGTCGTACTGTATACAACGAAAATGTAATACAATACAATGTATGAATTTAAGTAAATGTGTTTAAAACGTAATTTGACGCAAAGAAAAATAATCATACATCTCCAAATATTTTAGTCCCCTATTTAAGAGAACCTTATTCAATAAGACAAACTTTGGACGAAGTCTTTGAATAAATACAAATATTAATTAAAAATCTCCCTCCAGAAGAATCTTTATCATTTTAAATTAAAAAATATTTTTACAAACATTGCTTACTTCCTAAATATTAAAAACCTTGTTTAAATAATCACCTTTTTTTCATTTTTACAATTAAATTTGGTTTTGCAAATTTATTTGATAACAAGATTTTCTCCGTATTATTTTAAACAGGTTTTATTTCAATTAAATGTATTCAACAAATATTATTTCATAATGAAACGGAAAGATCGAAGAAGAGTTTCAATATAAAAACCTGGTACATGAAATAGTCACTCATTGATTAGAATTAGAATATGATAAAATATTACAACAAGAACATTTTATAAATGTTCTTGTTGTTATGTTTTATCTTAAAATATTACAACACGAATAATAACAAAATTACATTATTAACAATGTGTCGTATGCTTTGTCGACATTTTTCTGAATTAGTAATTGAAGTTTGAAAGATAAAACGACACATCCTTACAAGATGCGGAGATTTTTCTATTTTTAAATAAATAATGAAATAATAATAAGGCATATTGTTGCAGGACACAATGTCAACGACACAATTAGAAATGTCAGTAAATCAATCACAAAGACGCAGTAGTTTGCTAGTGCCTACCTTAATTTGTGGAAGCAAAGCCTGAACATTGGAAAGAGCGATAAGAGCAGAAGAAATACGTAGTAAAAACGTGATTTATGATTAATATATGATATTACAATGTATGATAAAGTAAAGAATAACTTTATATATATAATTTATTAGGGATTAAAGTTGTAAGTAGAATTAAGAAAGGAATCTTGAGGAGGGTTGGCCACATTGAGTGAATGAGTTGCGAGAGGTTCATTAAACCAACATTTACATCTTAAATGATCGGAGAACGAGGAAGAAGTTAGCTGAAGAAAGAAAGGAAGAAACTTGCTGGAGAGCTATTAACGGAGTGGAAGGTAAGAAACAGAACATCATGTATCACGAAATAACAACAAGAAGCAAAGGATATATGCATAGAAGAAACGTGTGGATCTGTCCACTTTATCTTTCTCAAGGGGGCATGAAGTGATGGTATATATGTATGTAACAATAACAACGATCAAGTTATTAACCTATTGTAAAACTCACTCACATAGAAGACATAAAAAAATAAAGATACATTTCCTATAGCGAACTTTTGTTTAGGACGACCCACAACCTGTTTTTTCCACATTCGAGATTGCACATTTCGGGTGTGAATTTGATTAATTCATCTTATTTTACACCCCATTAAAGGGGATGAGCCGCGAGCGTGAATGCGCGGCTCGCTGCATGGGTTTGTGTAACCCACGAGCATTGTATCTCGTGTCCCTCGGCCCATTGTGCAGTCTCGTAGAGACGTGTTGACTCCACACTCCTGGGGATGATGCGCAACGCGTGACTATCATAACAAATTACTACGAATCAATTCACCATAATGATCTATTTAATCCATGTTACGCTGCAAAACATCTTGTTCAGTTTTTAATTCTATTTTTTATATTGGGACATAAAACCGCATTTAATTTGAAGTTTACCAGGCATCAGTCGATTGGTTTCGATTAAAAATATTCTTTTATTTTTAAATTTGTTTACATGAGAAATAATACAGCTTTCTTAAAGAATTAAATATGATGAATACACATAAAAAATAAAAACCAATTACATTATTTTATTTCAATCGTTTTAACAAGATTTAAGAATATGAAAAAGGGAACGGAATGATTTACTAAAAGAGATAAGTAACAAATATGTCTAGGCGTTGTAATCTTTGAACATTTTTATTTCTTCAATTTATATGTTTAATTATCTATGTAAGATACAAAGATTTCAGTTGGTATTTAACTGGGACCAAACCCGATGAGGTTGCAGTCCGACTTGACAGTTAACCTATCATACTTAATTAAGTCCGACTTGACAATTAACCTATCGTACCCAATGCAAGATTAATTTGTGATGCTCAAATACATATAAATGGTTTTGGAATACTTAGGAAAAATAGTCTGCAGAGTCTTGGCGGTCTCGGAGGGACGTAAAATCGAATTTTGGAATTTCTGCCAGCAGGGATGAACAGTATCAATCGATTTCTTAAGAAGTTTGAATAAATACAGTAGTAACTTCACTTCTATCGAAAAGTGAAATAATTTTATAGCTTTGAAGTATCTCTCCAAAACTAATATGATTGTTAGTTATATTAGTTCTCTAATTCATAGAACATAATATGTTCATATTATGAACAAAGATTGCCAGTTTAAAATGAACATATTTCTTGGTGATATAGGTTAAAATGATAATTTAAAATAAAAATATTCATAGAACAAATGAACAAACATCTAAACCTTAAAATGAATATTAGAATAAAAATATTCACTTAACAAATAGCATTAGTTAAAAAAAATATTCATAGGACAAATGTCGATAGTTTAAAATGATAATGTTAATTTATAATACTGGAATGTTAGCTTAAAAAAAGAATTATAATAGAACATATGAACAAATATCGATAGTTATAAAATAAAATATTCGTAGAATATATGAACAAATATCGATAGTTCAAAATGATAATATTTATTTTTAATAGGTTGATATGTTAGCTTAAAATAACAATTATCATAGAACGTATGAACAACGATCGATTGTTTAAAATGAAAATATTGAATCGTCCAGAACGAACAAAAAAAATATTTTTAGACACTTATCGATTACGATTCATTCATTAAGTCGGCGGTCGTAGTCAAAAGGTAAGCATTCACGTTAAACAAACGAGGCCCCGGTTCGATTCCTGGCAGATTCACTTTTTGACTAGTTTTACTCTTAGACCATTTTACATCTGAATTAATGTGTTTATGTTTCTTATATATATGCAACTTACTATTAATACTTCTAGCGCTGTCAAGAAATGTAAAATAGCGCTATGAAAGAACTCTGACTAGCGTAAGGGTGTAGCAGATTAAACCTGCCGATCGTCTTGGAACTTAAATATTCTTACCATCAGAACTTTGGGTTTAATCTGTCAATACTACGTACTTTGCTAAAATGCAACAGCTTGCATACAATAAACCAATGCCATATAGGCTGACAACCATATTCGATCACTAGAGATTGCCTATCATCATCGTACATTAATCCATTTCCCGTCCGTCATACATTTTACCAATTCATGCACAATGTATAAAAAATCCCAGTCTAAAAGGTGTACAAATATTCTGAAATCTTTCCTTCTAGAGCCCATCAATCAAAAGAAGTGATATATCTAATATGACTATACCAATTTCTTTTGTGTACGGACCCGAGGTATCGTGCAAAGGAAACACCGTCAAAAGGACATGCGAACTGTCCATTTCAATCTTGGCAGCGCCACCGAGGAAAACACCCTCCCCAGATTAGATAAACGCCGTCCATTACGCTATGCCACCCTGAGGCCACCCTGGGGCCACCCTTCCTTCAAGAAATACGATTAGCGTCGTATTTCTTTAGGATATTTTAATGTTTTTTTGTCCATATTTCACTTTTGAAAGATATATTAAATATGACATGATATCATTTTGTTTCATTCATTTATTTTTTTATTTTTTGACGACTTTCGTGACCTAGTTGATAAGACATATGTTTATATACCGGGGGGTTGTGGGTTCGATTCCCATTGGTACCTAGATTTTTTAAAGATTCCAATCTGTTTTTCACTTAAGGCTTATTTAATGAACTTCCAACATACTGGTGAGGCCATGTAGAAAAGATGAAATGTTCAAGAGTTCACTACATAGTAATGCATGAAATACCAGCTGACAATCGTCCCCCATGAAGACCTTCAAAAGATGGACGGATAACTGTGAGTCAACATCTCAAGAGAGGCTTTGCCGATGATAACAGACCACAGGTCTAACATGTGAAAGAGAAAAATAAAAATAATTCTGAACGATACTTAGTTTCACTGGATAAAGTGACAATAAACATAGATCATGGATAAAGTGACAATAAACATAGATAAAGTAGTTTGAAAATGACAATAATCATGGATCAAGTAGTTTGAAAAAAATTTGAAATTTTATATGACCCAATAAGCAGAACAACCATACTTGTTTTTGCATGGCATAGATATTGGAAAAAATAAGAAACTGCATTTTCCAAGTTCTCCCTCCCCAGAACAAGTTTTCTTTAATATTTTAAGAACATTTATTCCTGGTGTGAAATATTCTTTCCTAACATATTGGGTAAAATATTACATAAGTTTGGGCACGGGCGCGGAAAGCCGCCGCAAAGGCACCCGTGTGCAGCTCCCTCGTGACGGCCCAATAGATTTCCTTCTTGGAGATGGGAGGAGAAAGGAATGAGATTGTTCCCAGGGTCAGACCTAGATTAATTAATTAATATTTCAATTTCTTCTTGGTCGTTCTCTAAATTGTAAGAATCGTGATCACTATGGTCACCAACCATCCTCATCCAGCATAAGGGACTTTTGTCCTATATAATGCCTCCTGAAATGTACATTGCGCTGTTTTTTTTTTTCACCTGGTCATGCCGTCGGATAAGTCTCTAAAGCAACGAAGCCAGAATGGTATTAACTCATTATGATTATAATATTTATACAAATTATGGATTTTTTTCGTCGTTTAATCGATTGCGCAGATTGAGGAAAACGATGGATATGGATTTTCAGTTGCTTAAGGGGGGAGCTGTTCTTTTTTTCTGTTACTTTTCTCTTGAACATAAATTTTACATCTTCTGACCGTCCTTTATAATGGAGACAGAGTTCATATGCCCTTTGTAAACCACTTTGTGATATATTTCTATTCCCAATGATAACAAATGAAATGTAGGATACTGTATTATCGACTTCGAACGTTTTGGGTGCCATCTATCTAAACTAATACGACGTAATGTTGCATTTAGTGTAAATAATACTCACAAGCAAGAATATTTTTTTTAAATGCTTAGAATTAATTCAGAACTGAAGAGGTTAAAGCAGTTTTGAATTAAAAAAAACGCAATTTAATGTTTTTTTTTTATGTAGCGGTGTCATATATTTTTTTAACTACTTCAATAAATAAATATAGGTTAATTGGTAGCAACATAGTATGATATGTACATATTTGAAGACATTCCAAAATCACATTTACTCGGTTATCTCAAAATAGCAGAAAATACATTTAAGAGAGAAGCTATCAAAAGGTCTGGGCTCATCTCATAACATCCCCTCGGCCGAGATACACCCCACCAATAAAGGGTGAGCCCAGCCGCGAGAACGCCATATATTTTCAACCTACACCCTTGCACATGTAGATTAAGAAAAAATATATAAAATAAATAAATGTCAGAAAAAAAATTAAAAATAAACCCACAAATACCACCTCAGATTAACTCAAATAAATAAATATAGGTTCTTTGATATCTATGTTACATAGTGTGTACATAATATGTAAATATATTCCGAAGTCGCACATGACGGAATTCAACCTTTTTCTTTCTTTCTACATAGTATGTTTAATACTGACCGTCGCGGAATCATATCTCAAAATAAATTGCAGAAAATACATTTAAGAGAGAAACTATTAAAAGATCCGTTTTTATATGTGTACGAGTATGTAAAGGGTCTTTCAAATTGAGCGGTTTTTTTAATTCAATTTATTTTTCATTCTTTTTTTTTTTTTTCACACCTGGCGAGTATATTGTCATGTGGCAATCTCTTCCAACCAACCAGAAAGATGTTTAAATGGGCCCTAAGTGAAAACCAGACTAGAATTCCATTTAAAAAAATCTGGATTCCAGCGGGAATCGAACCCGCAACCCCCGGATCGGCAGACAAGCGTCTTACCACCAGGCCACGGAGGTCGTGAATAAAACACACAATTTGCTTTGATTTCAAAAAACTTTTTATTGGTCATTGAAGTATAATTTATGATATTTAAACACAAAAAACAGTATCCGCCAAATGTCCACCTCTTGCAGCTGCACAGATGTACACTCTTTTGTCAAAATTTTCGATGACATTTTGGCATAATTACGGTTTTAACTCACAAATAACGCGAATAATTTCGTCCTTCAGCTCAGGAATTGATTGGGGTTCATTCTTATAGACCTGGTTTTTCACGTAACCCCAGTGAAAATAGTCCAACGGTGTCATATCACATGATCTTGGCGGGCAATTAACATCACCGTTTCCGGAGATTTCAATACATAAAATAATTCAACAATTTGAACGCGTTATTGTATTGTATACAATTCCATTTTTATAAATGTCATATATTACACTTCTCAAATGTCACAAGAACCTGACAAGTTCGCGATGCCATCTGTGTTTTATCCAAGAATTTAAAAAAACGCTCAATTTGAAAGACCCTTTATTTTCGTTTTAAGTATGCCCTCAAATTTAGATGTTTATTTAATACTTGATTTTTAATTTTTTTTTAGGTTTATTTGATTAAGTTTGGTTTATTTTTTGAAAAGGTTATGGCCGTTAAAGTTACTAATACATAAATAAGCCATGAACACCGCCACGCTACTATTGAAAAATACAGAAATAATAGTTATTCTCATTTTTTCTATTTAGTACATTCTTACATCTTTCGCTACATAGATATATTTTATCATACATATTCTTCTATTTTTCATTAAAAAAAATCTATTTTTCATTATTTTTTTTCATTAAAAAATCTATTATAACAGTGCATTACTCGCCCTCTGGAACCGGCACTGCTTTCCCAATTCTTATTTTCTTTCTTTTACTTTTGTCCGCCCTCCCTTTGTTCGGCGGGCGGGCCGGGAGTGGATAGGCCACCGTACACCGCATGGTTGTGGATTGATTAATGGTTAATGGTCAGACGTCGGCACACGCGAGCTCGCCTCAGATAGGTGCTCGAATCAACATTCAATTGGACTGCTTGACTTACATACATCATATGACCTGGTCGATCCAAACCAGCGATTTCCAATGCAAAGGAATCGCATTTATAAAACAATACATGTTACAGTATTTATGTAAGAAATCTTTTAGTTATATTTACATACATACCATCACACCGTAAACAGAGAGGAAAGAGCGCTTAATTTTCCTATCGCGGCACACATATGTGTATGTGGCCTCTTCAACATCTTACAATTATCTCCGACTTTTTACATTTCTTTCAAAGCGCTTAAAACGTCATCATGTTATCGATACAAATAACGTTTATTTTTTAACAATACAGTTACGAATATTAAGAGCATATGTCATTATCACCTGTCATATAGCTCATGACTGAGCATCGTGACTCCCATGATAGCTTCCAACGACTCTTCTCCATCCATTCATGCACTGCGCGGCTCGAAGAGAAATCGTTAAAGGTAGTCCAACGCATTGGGTGTGTTCCACTTGTGTATCGTCCTTCCACGTATGCAGTAACCACAAACCTCTCCAAACTGTATCCTTGGTCACGAGCAATGTGCCCAAAGAATCGGAAGACTCGTCTAAGGAATATTGTCGAGAATCTGTCGTTGATTCTCAGTTCTTCAAGAATAAAGACGTTAGTTCGCCTTACTGTCCATGGAATTTGTAACATCCTTCCCCAGCCCCACATTTCAAAGTGCAAACGAAATTAATTTAATTCAAGATAATACATTTGTAAAGAAATTATGATGACTCAAACCTATGATATAAACCTCACATTATGTAGCTTTACTAACACTAGTTTAACACTTGCCACCCTGTGATGGATAGCGAGTGGCCAAGACTTATATTTTATTATATTATTCGACGTTTTGATACATGATAAAATGATTTTTATAGCTAATTACAAAAAATAACCTAGCAGATTTTGCATAATTTTAATTTAAAATATACATTTTTCACTGGACGCTTAGCGTCCAGCACCGTGGCTGGCGGATTTTTTTAGCATAGTAAGGCAAGTGTTAAAATGTTTTTGCCACCGTTCTGAAGACGTTGCAGCCTTCATCTTATGGGCAATGTCAAAAAACGTTAATGAATATCACTTAACCTAGCCACCCCCACTCACGACCGCAACGATTTATAAAATCATCGTTTTCAGTCTAGCGGCATCCATCTGCCATTTAACATACGCAATGCATTAAAAAACTTATCATAAAAACAGGAAAGCAAAATAATTTCAAATATTACTAAAAGGCTGGGAAAGGATAAGAAAGTGGTAGAATCACATTTCGTTGGTGAAGATAGATGTAATATATTTTAAGTTGCTGTTGACTCTTCGTTGACTGGATGGCGTGATAAAGAACCGATAAACCTTGTACGTCACCCAATAGAGCGAGTAAGCGAGGTTTAGAAGACTCCAGAAGAGCGGTTTATCAGGTAGTCTTAAAAAGACTGATGTCTTAATGGAGACGAATTCGTCAAGTTTTATGAAATATAATTTGCAATCGATGCAGAATCCTCATCAAACAACAAAAGGCGATCAACACGTCACGTCTATAATGATGGAAGTAAATCAAAAACTAATATTTATATTTTAGTTTTCTAAAGTCTAATATTTTTTAAATAACTACATTATTGGCCTTAATATATTTTTTTTAACCTGGCGAGTTTATTACCATATGGCAATCTCTTCCAACCAATCAGAAAGATGTTTTATAGGCCCTAAGTGAAAACCAGACTGTAATCCTATTTTAATAAATCTGGGTTCCAGCGGGGATCGAACCCGCAACCTCCGGATCGGTAGACAAGTGTCTTACCACCAGGCCACGGATGTCGTCATATTTTGTCTTGTATGTTAATCTATCGATGGAACGGGTTGACGTTTTCATTGAATATGTAATCCCTTTTTTCGTGTTCGATGGCTAATTTTTCTTTTTGTAGAGGCACCGTCTGGCTTTTTGTAGAGGCACCACTGAACGGTATTATTTTTGAAGCTGAAAGAAGTCATTTTGTGTGATTTACAAGGGCTTTAGAAGTTGTCGTGAGGAGGCTGTTTTTCTCGCCGTAAAGACTCGTCGCTATTCCAAAGAAAGGAACAAACTGTCTCCGTTATGGAAGAAAAGTACGAACCTGGCAATAAAGATTACATTTCTATAACATAAATTGTTAATAAAAAAATTATCATATCCAAAAGTGACATGTGTCAAATTATATTGAAAAATAATGATGTTCTGAAACATGTTTTGAATGCGGAATTTCTCGCTTTACTAATTATATTAATACAACTAAGTACCGTACTTCGCAAACCATCTTTGTGTGGGTGGATTGCTTAATAAAAAAATATCGTAACAACAATGACATAAAAAACTCTGAAAAACATCAATATAAAATGCAAAAAATATTCTAGAAAATGTTTATTTTTGTAATATGACAGCTGTCAGTTCTAGATTATTTTAGATTGTTTTCGTTTCTATGGATTTTGTAGTGAAACTAGCAGTACTCAAAATACCAACTACAGACGCAGCTACCAAGTGCGCCGATGTCACCCATGTAAATAGAACCAACGAGATCCAATGAAGTGGACATAACTTGACACTGGAGTATACTCCATATTTAGGCCATTATTCAAGAAGAAGAAGAAGAACGTCAAGAATTATTTTTATTCTTTGTTTATTAAAAAAATGTGTCTATACCAGTGAGATGTATTTTCTTTACGATTATTCATAAAACGCCACCGTTTTAATATTGCTCTATTCTATGCTTATCGGATGGAAATAGTTATATTCTCAGATCACGGTTGACATGAGACATAAAGATATTCCAATGACATAATTCTTGTGCGATGTTGCAATGAAATCGTTTGACTATTACAATGATAACATTTTATTGTTATGTTTGACCATAAAACAGTGAATCGCTTTCGTGGAACGCTGATGATACTGCTGAGAGGAAAATCGTAAATAAAGTTATTTAATCATAATATTGCATCTGCGTTATAATCAAATATATATATATTTGTATACAGCTTTGTATTAAAGTACCGAAGGTAATCATATCGCGTTTTGTTATTGCAAGGAGAATTTTTGCAGAGGAAGCCGTGTCTTGCGGGATTTGATACGATAGACTATCCCTCGTGATCTATTAAGTTGATGCATAATTAACGTTTGTTCTACCGGCGCCCTTCGAATCTGTCAAATTTGTAATTTTGTTTCATTTTTTTTAATAACATATTCCTTACTATTTAGGTAGTAAACATGCGCGTCGATAGTCACCTTCATAATAGTCAAATTATGCTTTATCACTTCGAAAAAGGATGAACTGCAGCATACTCATTTTGCGATTTCAACGAACTATTTACTGAAGGAACGATCGTTGAAAGTCAAATTCGAACTTGTTGCAATCGTTTCAAATCCAAAAAAACGATCGTTAATTATGTACTAACTTAATATTATGATTGTCGACCATCCTGCAGATGTAAGACACCTATATGTGTGTGTATTGATTTATTGTATGCAAACTATTGAACTTCAGCAAACACGCAGTCTTCGCAGATTAAACCCAAAGTTTCGATGACAAAGAAATTAAACTTCCAAAACAATAAGTTTCAATAAGTTGGAGCGTTTGGTTGGCCAGGTTTTTTTATAGTGCTATATTTGTGTTACTTAATAGCGCAATAGTAATTTATGATAAGCAACATATAATATAAATTACAGAAAGAAAAAAATCAGATATAAAATATTCTAAGAATAAAGCCAGTCCTAAAGGAAATTCGCCAAGAATTGAACCTGAGGCAACCTGTTTACTTAACGTGAATGTTAACCATGCGGAGGGATATGGTAAGACAGAAGACGTGGTGTGCAGTCTCTAAACACAGTTCTTGCGTGTTTTGCTCGAGCCATATTCAAGCTTCAATATCCATACACCTTTTCATACAGCTCTCATTATTTCTCTCACTTCTTATTTTTCCTTCATATATATCATTCAGCTTCCACATTCATGCACCTTCTCATACATACATACAGCTCGTACTAATTCTCTCACTTCTTACTTATTTCCACATATCATTCACTTGATCCAACCATTCCTTCCTTGATCTTCGTCTACCACGCCTTCCACTCACAGTTGCACTGTATATTTTTTTGTTAGTTTTCTTCATTCGTTCGTTCCACGTGCCCAAACCATTTTAGAGCGCTGTTCTTCATATTATTAAAAACATCAGCTTTAAGTTCTCATTCATCCCTAATAATTTTATAATGTATTCTGTCATACATTGTTACTTCGTGTATTTTTCTGAGTGCGCGCATTTCTACAGCATTCATTCAGCTCTTTTAAGTCATTTTTCACGTCCACATTTCACTCATATACATCAAAGCTGGTAATAAAATACTGCTGTGGACTAGGCTGGTTTGAGTATATATGTTTTAGCGCCCCGTCAACTTTGATTCCTATCGCTTGACGCCGTTAGATACCCCTCCATCATGTGAGGAAATACTACCTTAATAACAGGTTACTACCTTAATAACATTAATTTTACATATTATCATTCTTTTTAGGATCGTAATAGTAAGCTTTAAGCTATAATTGAATGGTTGAAGTAAAATATGCACTAAGTACCAAAAAAAAAAACTAAGTATGCAGTTTCGTTCTGCGAGTATGTCGCATTTTCTTTCCTTTCACACATTTACGAGTATATTACCACGATTTTGGATTTCGCAACATTCATTCTCAGACCTTCTTCTTTACAGCTCTCACATAATTTACCTTATCAGACTCCGTGATTCATCCTCATTCTTCGTTAACACTTTCATGTCACCAGCCTACAGTAATAATAACAATAAAATGACATACTGTACCTACTGTTCTCAAGGGCGCTCTAGCTTGAGACTCGAGTCCACTATTATTGACGGATTAAAATATTGAAAAATAAATAAATATACGTAATGTGATTCTTAGAATAGAAAGCTGGTGGCTGCGGCCAATAGACAAGGTACTAATCTGCATCTGTATATATTCATAAAAACATATTTGGTAAGAAAACCACAGAAAATTTACCAAGGGAAGACGAACTACAAATAAATCATCCGATATGTAATAGTCACACCGACTTGAGATGTAATGTAGTGTGTGTGTGTGTGTGTGTGTGTGTGTGTGTGTGTGTAGTATTCATATAACATCATTAAGTTTTATTTTACCTCCCAAAAAGGATTATCTTTAAGTGATTCTCTTTATATATCTCTAATAGGTAGACCATTCCACGCCACAGTAAGAGCAACGGTAAAAGCGTTATCATAATACACCGTCTTATTAAATAAATTTGGAACAACCAATTTATTAGATTAAGAAGATATCTACCTTAAAGTTCAACTCTTCTCTGAAGCAACATCTCTCAAACACAGATTCGAAAGATATAATTGTGACGTGCCTCTGCCTCATTTTATTAAACTTTGCCTCATTTTATTCAAGTTCCATTAAGATACTTGAATAAAATGAGGCAGAGTTTGAAATCAATCCTTTCATGACACCTAATCCACACACATACGCATTATTCAACATGTTTTTATATTTAAACTATCCACAATTATTATATTATAGTTTTATTCCGTTGTCTTTCATAATTTCTGGACATGATTGTGCTTTAAGCTTCAGTGACCCCGCGCGTGACGTCCCACCATATCGGACAGAAATCCATAATTCCAGGCGAGCAGGCTCACCAGACCGTGCCGTATCGGTAATGGAGGGTCGTTTTACAGAAGCCAGCCATCCGTCCAGCAGACTGAACTCCGTGGGGAGAACAATATTGAAGGCATCGTCAGTTCATTGATTGAAGCTTTCATTTCAACAACTTGGCTACTCTTTGCTGAGCTTTGGGGTGTAAAAGAACGCTGCGTTTTGCAGAGACGGTTTGGTCTAAGTGCTTTTTATCTGGCGTGAAAGTCAATGTTAGCGTAAGCTTCTCGATTTTTTAACTTCAAGTGTTTTATAGATAATACTTTTTATCCATAAATTTCACATATCTACGCGCTTATTAGATTAATTATTATATTTTTGGAATTAATATCAATAGAAGAAGTAAAAAAATCGACAAGGAGAGCATGTTTTCGAGAGATGGAAAGATACAAAAATATTATGAAAAACGCGTTGCTGCTGTTAGCAAAGTCAACAACGCGCATTATTCTATTTTTGCTAAGAAAATTTATTTGATAATATATCAAAGGTTACGGCTTCAACATTGTGGAAATACATATAAGAATGTTTAAAAATAAATAATTTTGTTATTCCAGTAATTACATTAATCCGCGCTACATGTGTTTTACCTCCTATGTCGCGGCTCTCTTCAGACAATCCGCCTGAAAATAAGCAATTTAAATCCCACTAAAATGTTAGCCCACAACAGTATTTTCGTATGAACTTTGATGTATGGGAGTGAAACGTAGACATGACATAATTCTGAAAGATACTGAATAAATTTGTGTAGTTTGAATAATACATTATCACATGTGGTGATAATGTATGATAGAATGAAGTGATTAAGGGTGAATTTGAACTAAGAGGGTTTGGCATGTGGAACAAATGAATGAAGAAAGACTATCGAAACAAAAATACAGTGTAAGTGTGAACAGAAGGCCTGGTAGAGAAAGACCAAGGAAAGTATGGTTGGATCAAGTAAACGATAATTTGAACAAAGGAAGAAAAATCGTAAGAATTATATAAAAGTTGTATGGATGTGGAAAAGGCGAAATATGTGTTTCGAGATGGGGTCTGGCGCTCTGTCCTCTGTGCCTACCGGAATCGTATTATGTCATGTATGTGATTCGTGAAATTATGAATGAAGTATTATGAATGTTCTATTACTCGTAGTAGACCGTATTTGTTTAGCTTTCAAAGATTCATTATGTTTATTATCAATAGCTCGTATTTATAGATTTTCTGAAATTTATGATTGATTGTGAACTAACTTCAAAAATATTTTTTTTAAATAAATGAATGATAATATCTTTCCTAACTAAAAATCACGACATTATAATTGGTTTGAACAACAATATAAATAATTATAATCATCAGCAACTTACAACCCACACGTATCTTTGCTGACTACAGGATTATCTGCCAACTATCTCAGCACAATTCCTTTTCCAATTGGTTACACTCAGTGTGCGGCTCTTTTCTTTCTTTAACGCAGCGTTCTCACTCATACCATCCAACCATTTCATCGTATGTCTCTTCACTCTCTTACGCCCTTTCGGATCGCTGAGCAAAACTTTTCTTGCAGGGTCAATTTCCTGCATGCGGTCTAAGTGACCAATCCAGCGCATTCTAATACTTTTTAAATCTTTCTTTACCGTTACATAATGTAGAGCTCTTTGTTTTACCTCTTTATTGTCAAATAGAAAAATACATATATTCAATATCCTTTCAAATGTATAAAAAACAAAACTAATCATTACACGAGTAACTATTTTCAAAATCACAAAAGAAACTCCAATATACTCGTAACTTTGTAACAATCTGTATAGATGATAAAAATGCCTCCAATTTGACTTGATTACATTTTTCATAGATGATTAAAGATTTTACAAATATATATCTTCTTATTTTAACACCATATTGAATTAATCATGTTAGTATTTTGATATTTTTGAATGTTATTATTGTAGCATCTTGTATTTTTGTATTCACTTACACCCTGATTAAGTTTTGTAAAATATTTTTATAATTTAAATCGACCGTAAATAAATAAACATGTAAAGAACAAAACCTTAAAATTGACTTTCTAGCAATTTTCATAAAAGACGAAATTCCTTCTTATTCAAAGTTAACAACATTTTTCATATATGACAAAAGAACCTTCAATTTAACTTGATAACATTTTTCAACCATGTCTACGACAACGTTCAAATGGCGCCCATTCGTACAATATATAATATTTAATAACCGCCCATGTCCCCTTTGATAAGTGATCTTATCTGAAAATATCCCTTGGCCAAGTTATCTAAGAAACGAAATCAGAAATGACCAAGTCAGTGTTGTGCTCACTTCGGCGGAATAACGCTGGAGGACTGCATTAAGCGACATCGAATTTTCCCCTGTCATATTTCCTCGGAGCGACAGGAAAAGGAACAATAAAAAATGTGACCGCCGTGTTATTATATCCCTCGGCCGGCCACAATCTTATCACCTGACATTATCACGCCTATTACGCTAGCGTCCGCCGACACCCCAAAGCCACCACCCCAGCCCCCAACCAGTTTGACTTGGGTGACACACCACCCACCGCTTGTGCGACTTCTTCAAAATAAACCACTCATCTACTTAAGTCATGAAAAAATACATTCATTTTTTTTTATATTTTTAAACACTAACATATGTTACGATGCACTAAAATGACGTTGTACGAGTACACAATATATATTTTCCATAAAATAAATCATTGTATAGATAACACGAATTTAAATACTGGCAAGCCATAAAATTTGAAAAATATATCTTTAGTCGAGATTCTATATTTAGTTTGTCTATGATACTCGTATGGTATAGTCACTTTACGAGACTGAATGTTTTGTTTTCGAAATTCGAAAAAAAGCGTGGTCGAGTATAGACGAACTTGTCTGAAACTAAATGTGACATAACATTCAATTGTTAAACAGTTTAAAGCTAAAACCGATCAATTGCAATTAATTTAACAGTGTGAATTTCATTGGTAGATTGCATACAAAAAACTATGGTATAAGATTATGTTTTAAAAAATGTAAGTCGATAAAATTGGACGTCAACACGTAAATAAATCAGACCACAGTTGACCAGTTTTGAGATATTTATTATTATTATTATAGTCAGGCAGCATATATGCTGTTGATAGCTATATCAAGTTCAACTATAATATGCTTATAGAGAAATTAGTTTAGGAAAACAAAATAATAATAATAATAAAAGGACTATTTATATAGCGCCGTTTAGATGACGAACTCTCCTCAAGGATGTTCTAGCTCGGGACTCGAACTCACTAACATATTATTGACCGATCAAAATATTACAAAATAAATATATGTAAATTGAGTGTAAGAATGGAAAGTAGAGGCTGCGGCTATTAGATTAAGTAACTCCGCGCATCTGCGTATGTTCAGAAAAAACATATTTTGTAAGAAAACCACAATAAACTTACCATGGGAAGACGAACTACAAAGAAACCTTTGTGGATCTTCCGATATGTGATAGTAACACATTATGTGTAGTATAGTGTATGCCATATTCATATTCTATAAAAAAAATTGCACCTCCCAAAATGGATTGTCTTCAAGTGATTCCTTAAGATGCACACGCCACCCATATTTCTAACACCAAGAAGAAAACCATTCAACCCCGCGTGATTTATATGGAATAAAAATGTTTAAATGATTTTTACCACGAAATACACATTCAACCAATTTGATATATAACAGTTAAAGTATCAAAATATCTTTGTGCATTATTTTTCATGAAATAAAATAACTAGGTAGTACTTCCTTGCGGAAGATCACCGGTTCAAACCCCACGTTTTACTTCATCCCTCGAGTGATATAAAAAAACACATGTGGCTTAGTTTCGCTTTCCAACTGAATTAACGTTGGAATTGCGAGGGTATCCTTGACTTCGAAGCCCAGCAAGGATGCTCAATTTGTTAAGGGTTATTTTTATCATGTCTTGTGCGCTTTAGTTTATGACAGGGATATATCTAAAAAGAGTAGTAATTATACATTTATTAATGCACAATAATTGTAAAAATGTACATAATAGCAAAGTTTATATTAAACGTCTTAGTAATATATTTATTAAGAACCCAGAGCTTTTGAATTCATAAAATAAATTAAGACTGACGGCAGAATATACGCATCGAGAGGAAGATCTTCTCGATGTATCTTCAACAGTAAACCTGGAATGGTCATCGATAATATTTAAGCTACTCATGCCTTCGTGATTTATAAATTACATTTTAGACAAATTTATCTCTCATTTCGATTTACCATTCAGATTGGACTCTTGTATAATTTTCTTGGCAGCATCTTCAATACTGAACATCTCAATCAATGGTGACAGTGACTCTTATTCTGGCGACCAAATTGCTTGACTTCTGGTGATCTTCTGCGTTTTGTAAAGCCGTATATAAAGTATCAATTTCTTCACTTGGTCACTCCAGCGATTTGCCTCTTTTTTTCCTGAAACACTAACTACAGTCTTGTCAACCTGTCTGGGTATCACCTAGCTATGTCTCATATGAAACATATACACACAAGGCAAGTTACTAATATTCAAATGTTTGTCATTTAAATATTTTAATTTAGGTCCCATAATAGACTGTAATAGACTGTAATATAATCTGTTCGTTGTATCTGTCAATCTATGTCCGAGAGATGTTTCTTCGGAGAGGAGTAGAACTTATTATATATTCATCCAATAAATTGATTATTCGGAATCGAACCAATAGGGCCGTGTTTTATAAGATAAATTTTATGGTTGCTGGTCCTGTGGCGTGTGCACGTTTAGGGAGCACTTGAAGTCAACCCATTTTGGGAAGCTCATCAAAATTCATAATTGTATATGAACACTATAACAAAAGCTAAAAGTGTTTCTGTCACATATTGAAAGATCGTCTTCCTTTGGTAAGTTTTCTGTGGTTTTCTTACCAAATAAATACTCGTTTGTCTTTATGAACTTATGTAGATTCGGGGAATTACCTAACCTAATCACCGCAACCACTAACTTTACATCCTTACACTCAACTTATAAATATATTTATTTTATAATATTTTTAATATGTTATTAATTGCAGGTTTGAGTTCCGAGTTGTAGGGCCCTTGAGGAGAGTTTGCTCTTTAAAAAGCGCTATATAAATAGTCCTTTGGTTATAATTCTTGTAATTTTATCAACATTTTTTGTCACCAAAAATCAGAATCTGATATGGATGCTTCGTTGGTAATATGATGAAGAATATAAAAATGATTTTTGGTCACCCTTAAAATATTAGATACATGAGGCGTAACTTTCCCATTCTCTCTTATTTGCCAGGCGGTCAGAGAACCACCCCAGATAGTGTCCCCCTCCCACTCGTCTGGTGTCCAATATGAGTTATGATGACGGAAAGGGATGGCGTGCACGTCCGTGGAGCGTGTGTGATGACGAAATTGCATGTCACTCTTTTCCTTTAAGATTCATGTGACCTGTTTAGAGACTACAAACGGATAAAGATCGAGGAATATAAAACTACCAAGTAAAACAAAGCAATGTAGTAAAAAATATCTAACAATATACCCAACTCTTTATTACAGTTATGCTGTCACGATATGACTTTTTTACAAAAGGCAAATCAACCCTTTGGTATATAATAGCTCTTGGGAGTAAGAAGAAGCTTGCGTAAAAAAAACTCTTTGTAATGTACACAAGACTTAGGGAAAGGGTTCCGCAGTAAAATGTGCAACTAAGCACAAGGAAAAACACTTTATTGTTTAATTTATCGTTTATTCCTTGTTACAAAATGTTTCTTCTTTGTTATTTGAGCACATTGTACATTCTCTTTGTAGACGAGATTCATTCGTGACGGACGACCAGAGTGGCCGGCCATAAACTGGCTGACACGCTTAGGTGTATGTGTAAGTAATTTATTACCAATTATGTACAGTGTTTACTGTGAGCCTTTTATATTTTTTGACACACCTCTATAAATACACAAACCAAGAGCAGAACTTCCCCTTTGTGATCCGTCCTAGTTGAAGGGAAACGCCATAGTTCACGAAACGATCAGATTGTCATAAAGATAAACAGGTGAATTTCAGAATGTGAAACCCCATAATGATTAAACGTCAATAATTACGGTAGTTTGAATATTTATAAGGCTGCTTTATTTTATTTCTAGTTTTTTTTGCCCTCTAAAATATAGCAATTTTAATATTCTGTTTTATTGTAACTTTAACTTTTCTCCATAAATATTATATTTTGACACAATGTTTCTTGTGTAAAAAGATTACAATATCAGGCTCTAAACTTTTATTTCTTTATTTATTAGACACTTTATTTAAATTTTAAGTATTTTAAGTTTATTGTTAAGTGTTACGCTGATTCGTGCTGATTAGTGGGTGAAAGGTTACAAAGTTATTTCCTTTAACACGCAAAGAAATAAAATAAAACTTACTCAAGGCACTAAAAACAAATGAAAAAAACAACACATTTTCAAATGTCACTAAAAGACTGTAAAAAGAGAAAAAGCTATCATAGAAGACCTGCTTTATTCAGCTTTATTACATTCAGAAATAAACCAGACTGCTCTAACTTAGTAGTGAGAATATGCGTAACTAAACCGGCAGGCATGGTCTAACAGTTGGCAATCATACTAAACAAGCGGGCGCCCCAGGTTCGATTTTTTCCAGATTCACTTCCAGACTGGTTTAAACCATTTTACATCAGAATTTATGTTTTTTCTATAGTTTATGCGTTGCTTATCATAAATTCTTGTAGTACAATTTAACAACACAAAATAGCTCTATTTAACGACTGGATCCATTTTTATTTTCATGATAACCATCAGGAATCGAACCCGATTTCACTGGATTAGACGACATATTTTCTAATGACAAGGCCACAGAGTTTATTTAACAGATCTTATGAAGGGGTCGAAGAGGTGTTGGCAGGGGGCAAATCTCCTGGCTCCACAATATACGTGATTGTACTGGTATAAGGAGCGTTGGGGATCTTTTTCGGGGTGCCGAGGACAAAGATTCAACGTTGGGGGGACCTGACACGACACTAGGAAGAAGATGAATAAAAAAACTAGTTCTCTTCTTCAGAGATTCTCAATCATGAACTTATAACAGTAGCTCCAAACAAAGACATCGTATTTCAATGAAACTTGTCCTTCAAATTCTTTAACCTGATAATGCGTCTTTTTCCCAAATATTTTACGTCTCAAAAACTCGAAGTTTTTATTCTACGTTCGCTGTATCTATTTACATGTTGATGATAATAATCTTGTTTCCCATAAATTGTGTCTGATTTGATTTATGAAATTAAACGACAATTTACGAACATAGCAATCAAAGCATAACTTTTATTACGATAATCAAAATTAAACTATCTGATTCTTTAATTATTTACTCAGTGCCGATCCACCATACAATGGCTTTGTCAAACAGTAAAAATAATTTAAGTAAGTTCAAGTATCGGGCTGCAATTAAAATTCTATACAATATTATCGAAATTTTGTTCCAAATCTCTTTACAATAAATATTATTTATTTTCACCTAAATAGTAATTTAAGAATTCAAATATAACTGTGTAATATGACTGTAAAATATATAACGTTAACACTTTTGGGTATATAATATATAACCACGAAGCTTAGCTTCACTCCCAGTTTGACAAGGACAAAAATATCTACGATATCTCTACATGAGTGAGTTTGGTGTCTATCCGTGGCTTTATCCTACGCAGTTTCTGCTGGGCATGCTCGGGTATAACTCCTTGAGCGTAAGAAGAGATCTGCGTCTCTTGGTATACGTTGTCAAACTCGTTCGAGGAGTTGTGAGCTGTCCAGCATTACTACAAAGATTAGCGTTAAATGTTCCTAACAATTACACTAGACTGCGCCGGCAGGAACTGTTCTCAATAACATACGCAAGAACGGGTCTTCCAGCCGCTATGCCTGTTGGAAGGGCCTTAACTCTTCTTAACGGGACTGCTTCGGATATTGACATATTTCATATCACATTACCAAAAGCAAAAGTTAATTTTCTTCTTAGATTAAGCGCGTTAGAAAGCACTCATCAACATACTTAAGTGACTGAATATATATGTAACATACGTTTGTGTGTAAATACTCATTTGTATACATATGCATTATTTTTTACTTTATATAATTTAAAAAAAAGTATTTTTCAATGTAATTGGGCTAAGCCTGTTTTGAAAAAATAAATAAATAAATAAATTATATGGGAAACAGCTGTCACTGAGTAAATAAATAAAGGATATAGAAATATCAAAGCGTTCAATTTTACATTCATATATATCATCACACCGTGTCCCCTATGGTGTAGGCAGATAAAACAGGTCTTCAATATTTTCTATCCAAGCACACAACTTTCCAGATTTTTTGAAAAAGGGATTTCAGACTGGTTTTCACTAAGGGCTTCTTGAACATATTTCTAGTTGGTTGAAAGATATTACCACATGGCAACAAGCCCAACAGGTTGTACAATACAACTTTCGCCTTCTCCACATTCATATATTTCGCCATGCAGAATATTCTATTATTCATGTTTCTAACTTTACATTTTTCAAAATCTGGTCCACTTGGTTCAGCCACGTTTTCCTCGGTCTAACTCTTCCACGCTCACCGTGCACTTCCGATTTGTACAATCATTATTTTGCTATTCATTCTCTCCACATGTCGAGACCATCTTAAAGCTCCTTTCTTTGTATTATTTATTTTAAAGATCCATTTTGTCCATGCATTCATTTCTGATGTCTTCATTCCGCCTTCTTTAAAACATTGACACTCCACAAATTTTCCTTAGTGCACGCATCGACGCTTCTTCTGCCAAGTCCAAGATTCACTTCCATACATCAAGGGTAGGCACCAACACGCTTATGTATTGTCATTTTTGCTACTATTAATATTGCGCGGTTGTTGTATACTGGTATAACATTAACTGGTCCGTTTACCTAGTTCCCTGTTACTACACTTCCTTCAAGTCCCTTTAATTTTGATTCTCCTAATTAAAAATGGAGTTCTATGAATTCATTATCGACACCATTATAACTTTAAAATTGATAATCACATGTTAATTACATTTAACAAAATATTTTTATGTGGGATAAAACCTAATTAAGAATATGTTTACTTATAATTAACTCTAATTAATTTGTCAAAATTAAATTTCATTTCTCCTCAACTGAACAATACGATTTGCTTCTTAATGTCTTCCTTCGTGTATTGTTACTGCTTTGGACAGCCATTTCTGACCTCTTACGATCGCAGGCGCCATAACGAAAAGATTTAAACAACTTAAGTAACATACACATGTCATGAGAGTGCATTGAAACGCATAAATAACCATGCTTGTCTGCTTTAACTTATTGTTGATGTTAGTATTTATGAAGAATCGAGAGAGTTTTCTTCTGTAGTCAAAATAACATTCACGGCTCTGAAATCGAGGGCGGATGGCACAGTTCAACAAAACGCACGAGAATGTTGAACAATGCAGTGGAAGTCGTTTCAAGCTTCTGCAGAATATATGTTATGACAACCTTATGAGAAATACATTCACTGTTTCTGGAACAAGCAGAAATGCCAATACCAGAAAGCACAATAATAAGAGAAAACATTACAAATAACAACTTCAGAAATTATTTTTCGAATACGTGCTACTTGTTAAAGATAGATGTTATAAGCAAAATTAACATACGAATATCGAGATGGTTTAGTTAGATGTTGAGAGTACATGTTATAAGCAAAATTAATATATGAATCTCAAGATAGTTTAGTAAGATATTTAGAGTATACACGTATGTTATAAGCCAAATTAATATACGAATCTCGAGATGGTTTAGTTAGATATTTAGAATATACACGTATCTTATAAACAAAATTAATATACTTATCTCGAGATGGTTTAGTTAGATGTTTAGAGTACATGTTAAAAACCAAATTAATATACGAATCTCAAGATAGTTTAGTTAGATATTTAGAGTATACACGTATGTTATAAGCCAAATTAATTGACGAATCTCAAGATGGTTTAGTTAGATATTTAGAGTATGGGTACACGTATGTTATAAGCAAAATTAATATTCGAATCTCGAGATGGTTTAGTTAGATATTTAGAGTATATGTTATTAGCAAAATTAATACATGAATCTCGAAATGGTTTAGTTAGATATTTAGAGTATATGTTATAAGCAAAATTAATACACGAATCTCGAGATGGTTTAGTTAGATATTTAGAGTATATGTTATAAGCAAAATTAATACACGAATCTCGAGATGGTTTAGTTAGATATTTAGAGTATATGTTATAAGCAAAATTAATACACAAATGTCGAGATGGTTTAGTTAGATATTTAGAGTATATGTTATAAGCAAAATTAATACACAAATCTCAAGATGGTTTAGTTAGATATTTAGAGAAAATAAGTTGTGAAATATTTGCGAAAATAAATATATTTTTTAGAAAATAATAGAAATATAGTTTTGAATGAAAGAGAAGTGAAGAGCTCATTGATTTAGTTGATTAGATAATAGGGCTGAATTACCGCGCGGTAACGCACTGGACTTCCGTGCGGTAAGTCACCGGTTCGAACCCCGCAATGTGCTACTCTCCTCGAGTGACAAAGGCATTTATCCACCTAGTATTCAGGGGTGTAAGGATACCTATAACTTCGGTCATATCTATTATTTCAAAAACAGGAAATAAAACATGCTGGTGTGCTCCTATCGTCTCACTTCGGTGGGCCATCGAATCCAATACAACGATATGCCCGGTGAGTTTGCTGGTGCGCATCGGCTCATTAACTTAAAAAAACCACAGCCCAGCTTCGCTTTCCAATTGGTTTGACATTGGAATGGCGAGGGGATTCTCGACTTCGAAGCCCAACAACGACGACGAATTGGTAAGATAACCCGTCTTCCAATCCGGGAGTTGCGGATTCGTATCCCACTGATACCCATTTTTTTAGAATGAGTTTTAATCTCGATTTATTTAAGGCTGCTTTAACACATTTGTGGTTGGTGGGGAAAAATAGCCACATGTTAATAGAATCACCAGGTTGCACTGTATACAGCAAAAGTGTTATGCAATATAGAAATGAAAGAGCACGCGTGAAATTGATTGAAGAAAATGTGCGGAGATCTGTCCTCTCAGCTCGACCCAAAAGAATTAAGTGATTTTATGTGAAATTCACAATATCCAGATTTTGGTTTGTCTCCCCTTGCAAGGACCGTTTGCTCCACTGCAGATGTTGTTCGCCCGATTAGTTCCCACCGATGCCGTCCACTATTCCATTATGTTGAAAAGACACCACAAAGCTAGCACGTGCCAAACGACGTTTTCTGCATCTTAACTCTTCAGACAAGTGAGAAAGATAAACTCCCATGATGTTTTTTGCATAACATTTGGCCGCTTAATGGTGCCACGGATGTAAATTTTAATGTTAATATGTTCATAATTTGATAGCATAATGATTTACATACATATTATATACCATCACGCAATGCCGCTTTTGAGGCAAGCAGGAAAGACAAAGTGTCATAATTTCCTATCTCGGCACACTTCCTTCGCTTCTTCTACATCCGTACACTTTCGCATATAACTACTACGATGTATCTTGATTTTTTGAGTTTGTTTCAAAATATCATTCACTTGATCCATCCATACCATCCTTGATTTTTCTGTACCACGCATTTCGCTCACATGTTCACTATGTATATTTTTTTGTTAGTCTTCCTTCATGAATTCGTTCTACATGCCCCACATATATCTAATTTTTACAATATCGTAATTTCATTATATACAATAACAAACACGTAGGAATAGACAGTAAGGTCAAAGTTTACAAAGCATGTGTGAGGCCAATCAAGACATGTGAAATAAAGCCTAGAATGGATATAACAAAATTTATGATCTGAACTGAAATGTAAACCCACAGTCATTGCAGGTGAAACACTTTAAGATAGAGTTATAAACTCCCGTATACGAGAAAGTCACGAAGCAGAAGATATAAATTTATGAAACCGAGGATATAAAATACTAGCAATCTGGACCTCCTAAGCAGACGTAAGGATGACTGGAAGTTAAAATCTCAAAAGAGCCTGTTCTGATGATACTCGTAGCATACCATAGGTCTGAATTAGGAGAAAAAAAATAATTAAATGTATTTATACATGACAAGAAATTTTATAAATGCATAATTTATGAAAAAAACAACACGTAATTTTAAGTGAAGACACAATTTATATGGATCTGGGTTTGTTACATTTCATTTGTCGTGTCTTCAGTAAACTAAGCTTTTGCCTGCATCTTACAGAGGGTATACAACATGGAAAATATTTCTCGATTATTAATACCCCGTTGCAAACTCTCCTCAACTTAATGAGCAGTGATACTCAATTATATGTATGTATCACGTGAATCAAACCACATATACTTCATCATTTCAGACAGACCAAAAAGTCAATCGCATAGTGTCCCGTACAAAATTCCGAAAAACATACCACACTCAAGAGTTCAGACAAACCTTTTCTACAAGACAAGTCATCCCTCCTGCAAGCCCGCTTGGGCACTCAATCTCCTCTCTGCAAACACTGCCTGATTTTGTTGCACCCTTTGGCCTTGATTGAATTCGGCATCCCATTATTTGTCATGGGAGCTAAACACACCTTTGGGCAAAATATGGTCTAACTATAGGGATGGTGAAATTTGATAAGTTGACATGCATGTCATGTATCTTTACTGAGTTTGCATTTTTTTCTTGATGATAGGGTCAAATAATGGTTTTAACGTGTAAGCTTGCTAAGTTAAGGACCCGATACTCCTTGACAAGTTCTGCTATGGGATACCGAGTAGGAAGTTTATTAATTATTTTTATGATAAATGTATCATTGATAAAAATCTGTATCTGGAATGCGGATTCCATAATCTTTCCATGTGAATTCTTACACACGCTGGCGCCGTCTTGTAAATTATGAATCATGTTACAGTTCTCACAATGACTGTCGAGCTTTACATTAGTATCATAAAAATGCTTTAATGTCCATTTGTAATTAGCTCTTCGGTATGACACGCTGCACGCTTATTGCTTACTGGCGTCATCAAAACGATCCTTGACTGTAATAGGCGCGATGTCGTTCCACAGAAAATGAACAATTACTACTTGAAATAGGTACTTGGATTAAATGTCTGGGTGACATTAAAATGTTGTTAGTTCAGAAAGCAAACATGTTAAAAGCACATACGAGTACATATGTGTATAATACTAGGTAAGTCCATACAGTAAGTGTACTGAATTTTTGTAGGTTACAATTTTTTTTATTTAAACAAAAAAATTACGTGGTTACCGTAGTACATATGTAAGCTATTTTTCGACATAGTCGCCATTCCTCTCAATGCAGGTGGTGAAGCGGAGTATCAACTTTTTGATGCCTTCCTTGAAGTAGTTTCCCGCCAACCCTTCCGTCCACTTCTCCACCTCCTCCTTTACCTCCTCGTCGGTTGAAAACCTTTTTTCATCCATGTGCAGCTTCATGGAGGTTAAGAAATAGTAATCTGAAGGTGCTAGGTTCGGGGAAAGTGCGGTATGGTTCAGGACATCCCATTTAAACGAGGTGAGCAGTTCCTTCGTGGCGTTGGCCGTGTGTGGTCTGGCATTGTCGTGCAGCAGGCAGACTCCCTTTGTCAGCATGCCTCTCCTCTTGTTCTGAATCGCCCTCCGCAATTTTTTTAGGGTCTCACAGTATCTTGCAGAGTTGATGGTCTCCCCTTGAGGCATATATTCAATTAAAATTATGCCTTGACAGTCCCAAAACAATTTCGTCAGTCACAATTGAAGGTCTTCCGCTCCTCTGATCACCATGCACAGACGTACGACCGTTTTTAAGCTCGCGACACCACTTGTACACACTCGTACGATTCATAGCTTTATCACCATATGCAGTTTTCACCTCATTATAAACCTCAACCGGGGGTTTTCCCTTCCAAACGAGATAACGGATGACGCCGCGTCTTTCGCACTTGGCGGAAGGTTGGATTTATATTTTTCACGAAACGTGTTGTCGCGTCGACCCTTCTCAACGTACTGACCTCGAACCGGTCTCGTTGCGGAGGGGAAGGGTCAGGCTACACGGAAGTGTAGCCAACATGTCGAAAATAAAATCCATCCGGTCGTGAGATATATTAAGAAGTCTGAAGTATATTACTCGTATATTAAGAAGTCTGAAGAATTTTAAATTACCACAAATTATGCTTCGTGAAAATCTTATTAAAAGCCCTTTTTTTCTCGTTTTCTAAGACCACTAAAATATAGAAAAAACTAAAATAACCCACTTGAAAGCAAAATCTAGATTTAAGTAAGAACATTTTTTTTATTTAACCTGGCCAGTTTATTTTCATGTGGCAATCTCTTCCAACAAACCAGAAAGATGTTTTAATGGGCCCTAAGTTAAAACCAGACTAGATTCCCTTTTTTTTTTAATCTGGGTTCCAGCGGGGATCGAACCCGCAACCTCCGGATCGGCAGACAAGCGTCGTACCTCCAGGTCACGGAGGTCGTCATTTCAACGTTCAGACTAAAGTTGAATAAAAGACAAAAAATACATTCTATCAAACTTGAATATAATTTTTTTAAAATCTTAATTTTTTTTTTACTCTTCGTTGTATACGGTTCAACTTGGCGAATTTAATACAGTTTGGTAATCTCTTCCAACGGACAAGAAATATTGTAAAGTTTTAAATTATTTTTTTTAAATAAATAGGGTAAAACGAGAATCGAGCCCGTAACCCTTGAGCTGGAACATAGGTATCTCATCAACTTGTCTATCGAAGTCGTGTGTGTATTTCCTGTACATTTGCTGTAAAGCAGTTCTCAAAAACCTCCCACATTTTCAACGTTGTCATTGTATACTATATTACAAATTGTTTTCGGTACCTAAACTCGATGACGTTTTTCGAAAAATATCAGATCTGCAACTTCTTAAACAAAACATTCCAATGTAAACAAAAATCATTTAATTTTTTTAAGAAATCGATATGAATTATTAATTTAATCAAAATTTAAAGGCACACAAATACAAAACTTTTACACGTATACATACGAGTACCTTGGTATACAGTATATCTTATATTTTTATATTTTACACGTATACATACGAGTACCTTGGTATACAGTATATCTTATATTTTTATATTTTACACGTATACATACGAGGACCTTGGTATACAGTATATCTTATATTTTTATATTCTACACGTATACATACGAGTACCTTAGTATACCTTATATTTTTATATTTTACACGCATACATACGAGTACCTTGGTATACAGTATGTATTATATTTTTATATTTTTGGTGAAGAAAAATTTAAAATCATATTATTATTATTATTGTACAAAGCACCTCCTAAATAGTTTCAGTATATATGATATAATGTGTAATTTAATATAATGGAGATTAGGATGAAAAAGTTTGTGTGAGTTATTGGTTGATGGGGAACTGTCAAGTCTTGTTGGCCTTGGTTGGATAGTTGTAGAGTTGATCATGGTGTGAACAGAGCCATCAAAACCATTGGGATAATCGGGTTGCAGCCATTGGGCGCCACGCGCCGGCCGCCGACACATCACAAGGCTTTTTTATTTTCTATTTATTAATTTCATTTTTACAGTTGAAATTTTCTTACACTTTTATAACATTGTAAATGAGTTTCCAAGAAATAAATTAAAAATATGTTTATTCATTTCGTTGATTTGGTTAGGATTAAATTTAAAATTACATTATTTTGTATACATATGTGTTGTAGCAAATTTTCTTCAAAATTAAATAAAACGATTTTATAACAGATTGTAAATCAAAATATTATAAATAAAAAAATTACTGCCACCTATCCGATAAAAAAATAATACCAGTGTTCTGACAGAAATAAAAATGATATTAGGTGTTTCCGAAAATTATGGCTGATTTTAATACATCATTTCGAACGTTCTTTACTAGGAAACATTTGTATGTTATTTGTATGTTTTTGTTTAACAGTTAGGAATCTACGAGTACTATATTTATTTATTGAGTCAGGTATTTATTTGCTTTGCTTTAATCTTTCAGAAATGTGATTGAAAAAGTGGATTTTTTTTTGTGAAGTGTAATTTTTTGCATGAATTTTAACTTTGACATTATCATCTAAAGCAGCACGCAATGTTGACCAAACACGAAGGGAAAGAACCACTTCTGGATGAACAGTGCGGTTTTTTAACGAAAAGTTTAGGAACGGAGACGTAAGTCTTAAAGATGAACAGGATCGAGAACGTCCTAATACCGTTGGAAACGACCAATTGAAAGCTTTATTAGGAGAAAACACGCAACAAACGATGTTGGAAATGATACAAGAATTGAATGTTGGTGATACTACAATTTCTGTACATTTAAAGCAGATCTGAAAGGAGAAAAAGCTTGATAAGTGGATTCCACATGAACTTAATGATAACCGAAAAAAATGTCACTTCGAAATGTGTTCTTCATTGTTGTTGCGTAACCGAATTATCCATTTCATAATCGTATTGATCTACATAAAAAATGACCATTTAGGCTACGAAACATTACCTCATCCGCCTTACTCACCCAATCTATCACCAACCGATTTTCATACAATATTTACATGCACCTCGATAATTATTTACGGCAGAAAAAAATCAATACTAGAGACCCACCAGAAAATGCCTTTAAAAAATCTTGGATTGTAATACGCCTGAGTTTTATTCTTCAGGCATAACTAAAGCTTATAATTCATTGCCAAAAATGCCTAGATTCAAATATTTTTTTATTTAAAAAGTTTACTTATTTTAAAGCTAAAAATAATTTAATTTTAAGGATACAATCGGTCATTATTTTTGGAAAACCTAATGTTTTCAAAAAATAAGATGCGTGATTTTGTTAGCCCTGAGCACTTAAATGTACTAAGTAACTCCCTCGCCACGCACAAGAACTGCGTTCTCTGTCCTTAATTACTAATGTGTAAAAAAAATGCGTTTTATGGCAATACTTTGCAAAATATTTTTTTTTTTTTTTTTTTTTTTTTTTTTTTTTATTTATTTTAATTATGTATTCGTTATTTTTTAGTACAAATGTGAGTAGAAGACGTGGTAGAGGAAGACCAATAAAAGTATGGTTGGATCATGTGAATGATATTTTGAAAGAAAAAAATGTAACAGTCGGAGAAGTCATAAGAGTTTTATGAGAGGGTGTATGAATGTAGCATAGGCGAAAAATGTGTTAAGTGATAGAAAAGTATGGCACTCTCTCTTCTCTGTCTACCTAGACAGTGAAACGACATAATAGCATATACGTCTGTAAGATTTGATCGCCAATTTATCTTAATTTTGATACATGTTTGTCTTTCTTTTACTGATATTGATAATACTTTAAAGTAAATAGCTAATATTTGGGTCGAATACAAAGAAAAAAATATACATGGATAACATTTGTTATACCAACAATTTTGTGTTTATTATTTTACAAATTTAAAGTTTATTGAAGTTGGTGCATATTTCAGAACTATAAAATTCGTAATTTATTGGTATAAATATGTTATATTTTAGTAGTAATTTGATTTACGCCATTAAATCACAAACGCGCAGTGTGATTCGATAAAAGATATTTTAATATCGCAGCCAGGGAGTTGATATTGCCACATGACTAATAAGATATTTTTCACGCTCAGCTCGACATTAATGCGAACCACTTTACGACGGATTGTGCAAACCGTCCATTTCTCCTGGCCGCTTATCACTTGCGTTGTATTGTTTTATTCGAGCTTTTCCGCATCTTTATGTCGGAGACTAGCCTGAGGCAATGTAAAAATTTCACTCGACAAAACTATGAACTATCGTTGCTAGAGCAATATAAAAGCCTTAAAGCACATAAGTGTGCGATTAAGTATTTTGCACGGATTTCTTCTGTTACGCATAGAGGGATATAATTTTAATAAGGTGGATTTTGGACAATACATATCAATTTTCTTTTGTATTTGAATCTTATTATTTTCCTTATAGTTTCTTTTAATTTTTGTATGAAAAGTGTTGTCATTTTTTTAAATTAGCAAATTTTTTTTCCGGAAAAACATGAGACAGTTTTACAAATTATTTGTTATCAAACCTGTATTTGTAATAATAAACCGTTAAAAAAATTGTATGAAAACTAGCTAAGCATGATCCCTTCGACATCATTTTAATTCGCTCTTGAATTTTATTTAGGATGGTCCACATCCGATAACTCTTAGAAATTAGTTTCACAGTCGCGCCGAGTGAACCGCAATTGAAGTTGTGTAAAATGAGGTATCGAGTGTTAGTATGCAGATTAGTCTCTTATCGCCAGATGTATTTAGTATATGGTTATACATGGTACATACATAATATTTTTTTCCAACCAACCAACTTCTCTTACATACATTAAGTTGTTTAAATGCATGAATGATTTTACAAAAAAATACATATTTAACTTCAACGAAAATGAATAATCTCTAAGCAATAATGGTAGTGGAACTGAGAAAGATTTGTTCAAGGATAAATAAACGAATCAATTTTTTATTTGCGTGCAACAGTTTTCTGAGTAATGTTATTATTTTTCGATTGTCTCTTGAAAATAATTAATGATGGTGCACATTACAATAGTGGTGGCATATGGATGCGAAGCATGGACACTGACAGCTAAATCCGCAGAGTTGCTGGATGCCTTCGAGAGAAGAGTACTAACATACGTAGGATCCTGGGCCCCGTGAATGACGGCGAAACCTGGCGAATACGATACAACGACGAGCTATATAATATGTAAGCTCCCAGGCTATCTGTACATGTCAGACTGAGCAGATTGAGATGGGCCGGACATGTGCAGAGAATGCCGAGCACAATCACGAGCACCCAAAAGAATCCTGGAAGGACACCCGGGTGGGAGAAGGAGAGTGGGCAAGCCATGGCTGCGATGAGAGGACGAAGTTGAGAGGGACGCAACCCGGCTGCTACAGGCGCAGGATTGGAGGGCCGAGGTGGAAGACAGGAGGAGTTGGAGGGGAAGATTGACGGAGGCCAAAGCTCGATATGGGCTGTAAGACCATCGAAAGGAAGAAAGCACATTTGATAACTCTTCGAAGTTCGTTCCATAGTCGAACTGAATGTACTGCAAATAGTAGCGCTGAATAGACTGCAATATGCATAAAATGTGATACATAAATATTTCAGAGCATCCGAGTTCTGGAATTTTTCACGAAGATATGAGAGGGGATTGGGATTTTATAGCAAGCAAAATAATATCGACAGAACATAGAGGTTCCTTCGCTGCCTAATTTTAAGCCATTAAAATCTATTTTGAAACTCTGAAACATAACCATATTTTTTTACGTAGTTTTTTTTTGAGAATAGATATGACCGAAGTCATAGGTATCACGAAGCTGGGCGGAAAATGCCTATGTCGTTCGAGAAGAGTAGCACAGCACGGGATTCGAACCGACGACCTTCCGCATGGAAGTCCAGTGCGTTACCGCACGGTCATGCACCTCTACTTCCTTATACTTCTTCAGATTAAATATACTACACCTATACTTCTTCAGATTAAATGTGATTCGAATGCAAATAATTTGAAGTCTGCTCAAGTTATCCAATTATTAGGTTACTCCTTGGCAACTGATATATCGAATCTACTGATAGATATTGCATATCCACTGGTCAAAGGAAATTAAAGGATATCTGACCAATACAATGAACAATAAAGGATATTTCTGTATAGCGAATCAATAGTAGAAAAGTGATACCTTGGCATTGTCCTTTGACACTCAAACTTTAGTTTCCTACAACTGTTTCTGAAAGTGAAAATGCAGAATAGGCCGCAGAAAGATATTGATGTAAAATAATTTTTCTGAATAGAAATATTTCTGGATCGACACGCATTCAATAGTGTAGTTTTCAGACTCATAACTCAGAAGTGGCACAAAATAAGAAGTTGCATACTTGTAGATACATGCCATCATGCTGTTTCCGTGCTGGAATAAGCAGAGAGATTTACTATCTCGACACACATATTTAGCCTTTTCTACATCCATATACTTCCTTCTACAGCTAATACAATTTCTATAGCTTCTTACTTTTCCTTCTTTTAAAATATCATTCAACAATACTTTCCTTGGTCTTCCTCTACCAGACCTTCAACTAAATTTAGCACTGTGTTTCATTAGTCTTTCTTCATTCATTCGTTCCACACACATTCACAAGTGAATTCTTCATCTTATTCAACACATCGGCTTTAAGTTCACATTCATCCTAATTACTTAATTCCGTGTTCAATAGTAACATATATTGTCACCCAATGTACTATTCTAAGTGCACGTATTTCTATAGCATTTACTCAGTTCTTTTCAGTATTTCACCACGTCTTCGTGTCACTCCCATATATCAAATTCGTTCTAAAATACTGTTGTGGTCTATCACCTTAACAGAGTTTGATACTCTCCAAATCGATTTCATGTGTTTGCGTGCCCCTTTGACTTTATTTCCTATCGTTATAATCCGTTTGATATCCCTCATAACTCTTCCATCATCTGAGAAAATAATGCCTAAATAGCAAAATTCTTCAACTTCTCTAATCTTTCATTACTCACCCATGTGTTTCATTTACTTTTCTTTTCACACTTTTCTATCACCATGATAAATTTCGCAACATTCTTTTTCAGATTTTTGTCTTAACATCTCTCATACTATTTACTTATCATACTCTGTAATTCATCCTCATTCTCCGCTAACACCCCCATATCATCAGTACGAGTATATAGTAATCTGCACACATACCCATTCTCCGCTAACACCACCATATCAGTAAGAGTATATAGTAATCTGCACACATACCCATTCTCCACTAACACCACCATATCATCAGTACGAGTATATAGTAATCTGCACACATACCCATTCTCCGCTAACACCACCATATCATCAGTACGAGTATATAGTAATCTGCACACATACCCATTCTCCGCTAATACCACCATATCATCAGTACGAGTATATAGTAATCTGCACACATACCCATTCTCCGCTAACACCACCATATTATCAGTACGAGTATATAGTAATCTGCACACATACCCATTCTCCGCTAACACCACCATATCATCAGTACGAATATGTGGTAATCTGCACACATACCCATTCTCCGCTAACACCACCATATCATCAGTACGAGGTACGAGAATATACGAGTAGTTATCTGCACACATACCCATTCGACATTAGTATGACCCAACAGTGGAATAGGTACTCCTCAAATCACTGACACAAAAGATAAATTACGAAATATAAACACACAAAAATCTAAAAACTTGAACAATATGCAAAGAACTCGTCGAACGAACGAAACCCATTCGACATTTGTGTGTCACCCGTTAACCTCTGCAGTTCCTTCACCCGCGAAAATATGTTAATATTAAACAACCAAGATGACATACTCTTTTCATGCTTCTAAATCAATAATGATATCCGCTGCTTTACTCTCATCCTCGCTTGTTTTTTTTTTAAATTAATATGGTAAATTTTACTCGTACAATCTCTGCTCTTTCCGATTCTGGACTATGCGGACGTATGTTACTTGGATGCAGAGGAACAGCTCGACAAATTACAGCGTGTTCAAAATGTGTGCCTAAGATTTATTTTCAACCTACGAAAGTACGATCATATACCTTCATACCAGAAGGCATTGAACTGGTTGAATGTTAGAAATAGACGCCAAATTCACATACTGTCTCTATTGTATAATATCCTTAACTGTCCCGCCGCACCCTCTCGCCGAAAATTTTCAGCGTCTTTCCAATCATGGATTAGCGCTACGCTTAAACAGAGATTGTTTGTTGGCCTTTCCAGTTCACCGCTCCTCTTTCTTTACGTCGTCCTTTACTGTCCATGCAGTGAGACTCTGGAATCAGTTACAAACCAATATAAGACTCACTCCGTCCTTGGCATGCTTTAAGAAGCATCTGAAAAAACTCTTAATTTCTAGTCAGTAAAATAACGTGTTTCATTCCTGATTTTTCTTTTCCTTTCCTCTCCACCATCCTTTCCTTTCCTTTTGATTGGTGATATCTCACTTTATATGAAAACTAATGTTCGGGTGATTGTTCGTCTTTGTGGGGTTCGTGGGCATGTTCTCGCATAAATGTTTATGGATTTCGTGGGGATGGATAGTCATTTGAATGATTTATGCGACCACGTAACTTGCTTCATTTACTTTTGTCTGGTTGGTTGGAAGAGATTGCCACCTGGCAATAAGCCCGCTAGATTGTATTGCAATAAAAGTGTTAAATAAATAAATAAATAAGTTATAAAAGTGGTATGGTCACATGTTTATAATGGAAGATATACTACGTTTAAAAATGCATCTGCTTTATCACATTGTTGTTGTTTTCGCTCTTCATCTTGACATCAGTTTTTTCACCTATTTATTAATTTCGCTCTTCATTTTTAATCCGTTTTTTTCAACTTGTTTTCGCTCTCATGTTTTCATCAGTTTTGTATCAGTTTTTTCACCTTCTTTTCGCTCTCATATTTGCATCAGCCATGCATAAGTTTTTCATCTAGATTTTATTTTTGCTCTACGGAATAATAAAGGGATCGCAAAACTCCTATATTGAATCGACATTTCCATTTTAATATCAGTAAAGATGGCGATGAGGATAAAGATAAAAAAAATGAAATTAAATGTTTGTTTGATTGATTGTTTCTTAAAATGATTGTTTCTTAAAATATTTTTTTATTTTTACTCACGCTCACCACAGACTTTATTTCCTATTTTTTTAGGTTTAATCAAGTTAATTCATTCAAAAACTTTCTTAATGAAAACAAAGGAAAAGCTTTTTAAATTACCAAATGAACCATTCTACGCCGACAGATCAAAATGTTTGATCAGTTTCAGCAAACAAGTATCAAACTCTGAAATGTGCGAAAAAAATCAATTCATTCAATCAAATTTCACAAAATTCTAATTAAAATAAAAATAGATTTTTTTTTTCTAAATTTGTATTGTGATAACACCGATATATCGAAAAATATTAGAAAACATCTAATATATTTATTAAAAAACTCAAAAAATTACCCTAAATTTACGAAAAAAAATATTATTCAATCAAATTTGACATAACTCTAATTAAAATAAAAATTGATGTATTTTTGTAAATGTGCCTATATGTTTGATAACACCGACTCGCGGATATGTCTAAAAATATTTTCAAATTTCTAATGTAATTAAAAATGAACTAAATAAACAACGTTTAATGTAACGTGGCCAGTTATCTAAAAAAAAACTAAATTAATACACAATGAGTCCATTAACAGATACTGCCAAAAATAATTTCATTTTGTAACGAATATAGATATAGTCAGAAATAGCATCTTAAAAATATAATTATTCTTGTGTGCCCACGCAATCAAACGAGACCGATATGTAAGCGGAAAGTATACTGAAAACATCACTTTTAGATTTTAAATAACATCGGAACGCAATTATGAATCTTTTATATTCCTAATAAGTTTGGAGTTATCTAATTTTTCTGTCTTAAAATAGGGTGATTTTATTACCGAAATACTCGTTTTTCATCTTGAAGTTATAAAAGTATCTTACACGTATAAAGGAAATTTAAATTGTGTCTGTTTTTAGACAGTTTATTAAAAAAAGGGTAATGAACTTCTATGCTTTTTTTTAAATTAGAAATATCTAAATTTAATTTCATTATCTAATGGTCTATTTTTGACATTCAATTATTTTTCGGTTGAAAAAATATTTTCTTTAGACTTTATTAGACTATTTAAACTATGTTTTTTTTTATTATTTAAGACATCTTAAGTTATATATAGCCTGGTATTTACGTAATGATCATTCGTACCGTATTGGTTTATTTATAAGTTATAAAAGGATGTTTATATACGTTTTTACAAAGAAAACAGTAAAAACAAGCTCAAGAATTTTAAGGTACGTGATATAGCGTTTCAAGAATCCTTTGAAAAAAGTCAGATGCATTTAAGTAAGACTTTAGAGTTGAACTACTAAGACGATGAGACTTTTACGGAAGATAGTCGTAATGTGTGGCAAATTAACTAATTTATTCATCCACAGATGGCGCTGAAATATGCGAAAATAAAATCAGTAACCTTTCCCATTGGACAGAGGCGTGTATGTACACTTCTTCGCCAGCTGCCTTAAGGATTTATATTGTTACGCCGTCATCTCCTGCCGACTTGCCGTTTTTCATACCATTTATGTTTTTTTTTCTATTTCTTGTATAAGAATTTCAGGAACATGTTCCGCAAGGAACAAGATGTTCGAAAAATACTAATTGAATAAAATATTTTTTTAAAAACATATTAAAAAATCTTGGTACCAACGGGAATAAAAAATCTCGGTACTAACATCCCGTGCCAGAAGACAGATGTCTTACAAACTAGTAAAAAAAGCACATACTATTATATATTAAGGACAGTATTAAAGATAATTATTTATTAATTATTTAAAAAAGCTGTTAGTTCTCCATTCTTAACGCAAAAAAATAATCTTAAAAAACAATTTAGTTCAAGTCAATAAAAAGTAACATCAATAACATATATTAAAACAATTCCAAAAAAAAGTAGACTAGTAAACAAATCAAAGTGACATAAAAAATATGAAAATTTGACAATGGATACAAGTTGATTATACGACACGGGACCGCTCGAGTTCTGCCCGCTGCCCGCACCGAGTGTGCTATTGAAATTCATGTGGAAAGAATCATGCAGTGCAAATTCAACACCTTATTATTTTTTCAATCAAACCTCTTTTATTGCTAAACAGACTATGGTAAAATATATTGGCAACCCCAGCAAATTGATTTCCCTAAAGATGCATTCCATATATGTACAGAGAAATTTTGTTAGTACATAATGGTTTTTAATTCAGCCAGTAATACGAGTATTGAGCAGTCCACCTCATACAAAAAATTAAAAAAAATCATTGCATCTTCCTTCAGTATATCAGTATGAGTTACATGTTGGCTTTCTTCAACGTTTGTCAATATAATGTTACGATCTTTGGACTTTCTATCTTCGACTTAATTAGTAATGTGGCAAATGTCTGAACGACTTCTCGACTTGAATTTGTTTTTAGAGATAGTCTTATAAACAGAAAGCTCGCACTCCAAAACTTCCATATGGACAGACTATAACTCCAAGGAGCTCAGTGGTTTTTAACATGATTGTCGATTTCGTTTTCACTAAACTTGCTAGAAGGGTATTTCAATTCGAAGGATGCCATTAATCTCAACGTCAATCAGACGATAAGATTGATGGAATCCATCGCATTTGCCATGTTCTACTGAGAGATCAATGATTCTATATTTAAATTTAAAATAAAAACAAAAATAGAAATCAATGTTAAGTGTAATTGAGGTCGGCCCTGTTCAAATGGTCGCTACTCACGGCCAATCACATGGTATCGAAGTAGGATAAAGAGGAAACGCCGGTTACTTAAAAGTGGATCTACCCACCCTGATTCGGGCAGTAATACTAATATTATAATACTGTTATTATAAAACTGTTTTATTATTTATTATTCATGAATACTTCGATAGATGCCACTACAATATGTTACACAACTAACATGTGGAATGAAACCGTCCAAGTATAAAAGTAATTCAAAATCATCCAAAATATACCAATTAAATAACTTACGTCCGTTTCACAATATTCGATGAAGGAGTAAGGTGTTCTTAAATCGGACCGATACTTCGAGCACAAATTATCAACAGTGCAATATTTAAAAATACTTTTAGCTTGGGAGAGCTAGAGTGAAGACACACGCTCTTCCTCTCCTAAACTATTGTGTGTGTGCATGTGTGTGTGTGTGTGTGTGTGTGTGTGTGTGTGTGGGTGTGGGTGTGTGTGTGTGCGGGTATGTGTGTGTGTATTTGGGTATGTGTGTATGAGTTTTCAACTTTCATTTTCCATCGATCCGCAACTCATTTCAATATTTTCACAACCGTGTCTTTAAATAAGTATTGAATGTCGTAAAATTATAAAAGCAATACAGAGTGAGGACCAGCGTCTTGTTAGACCACTCCGAGTATTTGTCACGCTAGCCCATTACGGATTACGTTTAATGCATCGAGAGACTGCATACGGAATGCTATCGACATTTTATTTATATTATAACTTCATTTTGTACGTTGCCCGCATAAAGCATTATAGAAAAGGCACGCAATAAGAGATATTTCCCCATTCTACTATTGAAATTGTACTTATAGATTTGAGACCTAAGTAGAATTACTTTTTCGGCCACTATAGTTCAGAAAATTTAGGAAGAGTCCTGTGACAGCTCACAAATTTTCCCCAATACAACCTTGTAACGATGTTCAGTAATTTTCATTATTTTATCAACTTTAATATAAGCCTCAATTCTAATAAATAGCAAGTTATCTAGGTAAATACATTACATAAGGTTGTATTGGGGCAAATTTGTGATCTGTCACAGCACTCATCCTACATTTTCCGAACTATAATCACATTTTACCAATTGACTTCTCCGTTCTAGTGGCGTCAAAGTATTGCTGCATTTAAAGTTTTCTGTGTAAGTACATACTGGCAAATCGTTAAACTGTTTTTTGAACTGCAGGCATTAATCCACTTGATAAGTATATTTACAGCACTGCGAGTCATTTCCCTTCTCCCGTGACATCGGACCTTAAGTCCATTGTCGCTGCTATTATTTTTACACTCAGATTTATGACCACCGGAGGACCTTTTGTACAAATAAAAAAATAAGAATATTGGTATCTTCTAGTGTAGATTACTCATCATCAAGGGAGCACAAACAAGACGTGTTGGTGCTCCCCTGATGATAAGATGACAGCCTTGAAACCGGTAGGGTTATACCGTTACAAAAAATGGAATATACAGGGTTTGATAAAACGAATTACAAAATTTCATCTTACAATTTAAGAATATACGAGTACTTTATTCATTAGACTTTTAAATATAAAATACAAAAATAAATATTCTATTACTATAAAGAAAAATCTTACAATCAACCAAACAAGAACTACGTAGATTAGTGCCATTTTCCCACAAAGAATGAAAAATTTACATTAAAAAAAGAAAAAACATGTATGTTAAAATTTTATTCAAGACTGGGAAAGGGTAAGAAAATGAAAGTTTGTTAAAACACACTTCGTCATTGAACGGAGGTACGAAAAAATATGTCACTGTTTGAAGCGAATCAATGGAGATATCAAAAATCTTCCGATGCCTTCCACCGGCTCTGGCTAATACAACATGTGCCTCAGTCTCACCTCGAGGCATCGCGTCCCGCCATCCATCGACATCCCGGCAGGTTTACGAGCGCAGGCCGGAATGCGCGCACATAATGGAGCGTGACCTGTAATGCGACACTCTGACGCTCCGACGCTCCGGCACTCCGACACTCCAGCACTACAGCGCTGCAGCACTGCAGCACCTCGGCTCGGCTCTTATTCATCCGTCAGAGTTATGACTCTTCAGTTAAATCATATGCACTACGCTAATTTCATCTTTTCGGGCAGACCACAGGAACGGAGTAGGGCAATTTAATTCTATAGAAAAATTACATGCCATCTCCCTGTTGAGGTAGGCAGAAAGGATAGAGTGCCAGACTTTGCTATCGCAACACACCTCTCTCCTCTGTTCTATATACATACACCTTTTCATGCAATTTCTCTGACTTCCTTCCCACTCTATGATAAGCTCACTGTATGACTACGACGCGAACATAAATCTAGTTCACTCCAGGCCCAAACAAATATTACGAACTACCCTACACCCCCGATCCACAACGGTAGGCGCTAAATCGCACAAAGAGCACATATATAAGTATATATTTATTAATCCCCTGTATTTATATATTTAATAAAATATATATCTTATCAAGCCACAGCGTTACCACTCGCCCCACATCTTCGTAGTCGCTTATAATATAAAATATCTATATTTGTGTATATACAATACATGAATATCTATCATTTCTATCTGTGTGTACATATAAACGCGTGTGACATATAAAAATATAATTATTTTAACCTATATTGTTCTTGATATATGTCAATCAGTTCTGTAATCTTTCTATCAGGGGCAAGATTGTTACATTTGCGGACTACACGATTCTTATGTTCGAGGGCAGAACATGGGATGGTATACTTTCAAAGGAAAACGGAGAATTGCGTATAGTTAAGGAACGGACGAACTCAAATTTATTGACTAAATTTCCGAAAAACTAAATACATCACTTTTAACATTTCTACAAGAACTCAAGCACGTACAATTAAATACATAACACTGCACATTTGTTCACCTTTGGCTGACTGTAGTTGTGTCTCTTTGGAAAGGGTTGATAGTATAAATAAAGTATCTTGGAGTTTTCGTTGATCAGTTTCTTCGCTGGGAGGTCCATATTAACGCTTTGAACACAAAAATCAGAAAACTAGGACACATATTCCGTATGATTCGAAATTTGCTCAGTGAAAATATTCTTAAAAGTATCTACTTCGGCTTATGTCAATCAGCACTTTCTTACGGTATATCAGACTGGGGGGATGCACCGTAACACAAAAACACATACATCAGGTTTCCCAAAAATTTATTATAAAAATAATTAATAAACTTCCTGCCCGGTATCCCACATCGGAGCTTTTCAGGGAGTATCGGGTCCTGAACATAGCCAATATACATTTCAAATCCATTCTCTGGCACTATCATCGAGAGGTAGGGAAGATGCAGACTCAGCAGAGACACCCAACATGCATGGCAACTGATCAAATTTTCACCATCCCTAGAATTAAAACATCTTTTGCCCAAAGAGAATATGCCTATTTAGCTCCCATGACATACAATGGGGCAAAAGGAGGAAAACAATTTAGGCAGTCGATCGGAGCGTGGTTGTTATTGCGACAGGAGTTTGAATGAGGAATGACTTGTGGCAAAGGTTTGTTTGAGCTCTTGAGTAAGGTATTTTTTGTTATTTTTTATGATTATGTGCGGTATATTGTGGGATGGACGTTTTGGTCTGTCTGGAGTGATGAAGTGTGAGGGGTTTGATTCTCGTGATGTATACATATGTAATTGAGTGTCACTGTTTGTTAGACTGATGAGAATGTGCTTCGGGGTTTATATAATCAAAAATCGGAAAGAAGTATCGATTTATTTTTTCAGGCTATATGTCCTCAGTGAGATACAGACAAAGGCCTAGTTTACTGGGGACACGACAAATGGAAAGCAACAACCCGCGATCCATTGTTTGTCCAAATTGTGTGTCCAAATTAAATTACCTGTTGTTTTTTCGCTAATTATGTATATTTTTTGTCTTGTGTAAAATAAATTTTTTTTTTTTAAATAGAGGTGCCAAAGGATTTACGGTTCGATGTCACGAGAGAAAGAAATGTCTTGCAGCGCTATAAATATACTTACGGTTTAATGCCTGGAGTTCAAACAGCCTAACAAGTTGGCAATACTTTCACAGAAAACTTCAAATGCAACACTATTATTTGAAGCCACTAGATTGCATTAGCCAATTGGTCCGAAAATGAACGGATGTAAGGCTGAGTAGAGATGCCTACGGAAGTTATTATCTCGATTACCATCGCAGTACCACAAAATATGATCTGTGGATTGATCCAGACGGCTGCGAAAATTAAAACAGGGCGAAGGGATAAGACTGACGCTTAAAAGTTTGTCATTTAGGTTCCCATAGTCAGAGAGAAATTGGGTAGTCCAATAGAATACACAGACTGTGAATTTTCTGAAGTACTATTGTACCTGCACACACTATACTCGTACTTACATGCATAATCTATCCAAAGGATGGCTAAAAATCATCTTCAGTGCGAAGCATTACCTATCATATCACAAAGAATAATTATTAAGAGTTCACAGCAAAATAATAAAAGGGAATTATTTGTCCTGTAGAGAGTGAGATTGTCGAATTATTATCCAAGACATTAAACGAAAAAGAGAAATTTAAAAAAAGAAACAAAGAGACTCTTCTATCTTGATCTTAAGAACAAAACTTTTTCGAAATGGAAAAACTTCTCTTGGTTTGTGAAGTAGGGGGAAAGTTAATTGTTTTGGAAGTTTTTGTTCGGCAAAGTTATTGTTCACTGTTCATTCCCTCAGGACACAGCTACGTGGCCCAAGCAGAGGAGCGATAGGGAGAAATAGATGTTTCCTTAACTTTTCTTCCTAATGTTATAAATTACATTTTAAAATAGCGCTTAGGTTTTCTTGCAAAGAATTAAGTAATCATTTTTACCAAATTCATAACCACTTAATAATAATTTTCACTAGTTTTAGATGTTCCTGAATGAAAATATATAATTTCGCAAATTTCCGTACTTGAACGATTTCAAACAGTATTTTTAATTATTTATTTATCCAATACACGACCTCTGTCTTCAGAGAAAATATAAATTTAAAATAATTACACTAAAAACAAAACGAAAAGCAACGCGACTCAAATAAAAAAACCAATGGATACGCAACATAAATTGCATTCATAACAGACAAAGAAACACTAAAACTTGAATACAAAACAGAATTACATTCCATCACGCCATTTCCCTGTCGAGGTAATCAAATGGTACAGACTATCCTATCTCAACACAATCCTTCGCCTTTTCCACATCTATACACCTTCTCATAGATCTTCTACGATTTCTCTGATTGCCTATGTTTCTTTTTTCATAATATCAACCATATGTCCTTTCTTTGGGGCTTCTCTATCACGCCTTTCACTAACATTTACACTACATATTTGTTTTATTCATCTATCTTCTTCATTCGTTCTACATGTCCAAATAATTTCTTATCCCTTAATTTCACGATCATAAATTGTTCTTCCATGTATTCTTCTTAGCCAACACAATCCCCTTGTATGTAAAAGAGTAAAACATATGAAACACGTGCATGAAAAAAACACTAACCAACAATGGGGAATACGAGGCTATGGTGAAAATTAGAACTGAAATGACTAAAAATGCGATGTCAAAGCTGAAAAGATATGGAACAGCAGAACCATTACCATTAGAACAAAAATGTGTCTAGTTAAGTCTCTCGTTTTAGCAATATTCATGTATGGCGCGGAGACTTGAACTCTGAGAGTAAGCGAAATAAGTGGAATAGATGTATTTGAAATGTGATGCTGGAGAAGGATGTTGCGAATTCGATGGGCAATAAGGCTAACTAACTCCTCCATTCGTGAAAAACTAAGAATGACTAGTAGATTGTCGACAATATGCCTTAGGCGAGTCCTCCGATTCTATGGGCACATCGCTCATGGCCAAAAAAATAGGAGAGGCTTGTGGTAGCTGGAAGCATGGAAGTACAACGCTCAAGAGAAAGAGTCCCAGTGCGTTTGACTAAGCAAATGAGAGACGCAACTGGACTACCCTTAACAACAGCCTTTCGAATCATGGAGTGCAGAAATGTATGGAGAGGAGTCATCAGAGGCTGTCATGGGAGTCACGATGTTTGACCACGACAGGACGATATGAAAAAGAATTACCGTATTAGCCCGACTATAAGGCGAGGTTTTTATTTAAAAAGACGACACGTAAATAGGGAGGTCGCCTTATATTCGAGTCACAAACATAGTGGGTAACAATAAATTCACTACTCGCGATTAGCGAAATGGCAACATTGTAATGAGAGCGTTCAAAAGGCGTCATTATTTACACATAGCCTGTGCGTAGTAATTTCTGATAGTTTTTGAGGTGTTTTTTTGTGCTGTGCTTCGTTTTACATCTTTGCTACGTACAAAAATATTATGACTGACCATATTAAAAGACGAGGAGCTCAAAAAAATCAAGGAATATGTAGAAGCTATGATTCCAATTTCAAGGTTATGGTGGTGCGTGCTGCAGAAACAACCAACAACTGTGCGGCTGCCAGACAATTTGATATCACGGCAAATAATGTTAGGCGTTGGCGTTTACAAAAACATGACTTGATGAATGCGCATTCCTCAAGAAAAGCATTTCGGGGTCCTAAGAAAGGAAAGGTCATCTGTGTGAGTGGATCCTGCAGGTCTGGAATCAAAATTCTAATGAGACCATCATCAATGGATTTAAAAAATGTTGCATATCCAATAAAATGGACGGTGTTGAAGATGATATTTTGTGGGAAAATATGATTGAGGATTCCGAAGACGATAATATCACGGAAGATGAGACTGATGCTGAGGAATGAGGATGCTACCTATATAGCGATGTGGGATTCTGACTGATCTGATTATCTACTGTAGTTGGACTTTTTTATTTCTTTTTTTCATGTTTAAACATATACTTTACTATTATCTGAGTACTTTGTTTTAATAAATATTTTTCGTTAAACATTTTGCATTTTATTTTTCATAATATTATAATGGTGAGGGAAATGTTTTTTTCTCCAAAAAGCAGATTTCAAAATAGGGATCGCCTTATAATCAGGGTCACTCTATAGTTGGGTCAAACGGTAAAGGTTTTTTTTTTAAACTGAATATATCCAATAAATGAAGAAAAGAAAATGAGAAACTCGTGAAAACTGAAGCAATAAACAACTCCGAAAAACATGCAAATCAGCATCAAGACACTTATACGAGTATATCTTATAATACCGATAAACCAACTAATGAAAAACCAACGTTCACAAAAATAAACTGCCCTGTTGAAGATTTTGAACGAAGTGGAATTTTAAAATAAAGGCCTATACGAAGACAAACTTCTTTGGACCAGTGGATAGTTCATGAGAAGACCCAAGACAGGTTTGGTTGTAACAGTACTGTTGCAGCGCTTCAGCCAAAACACTGGCTAATAAGATGAAGGGAAGATAGAGAGGAAACAGTTACACAGAAAAGCTCAATCTTTTTTTTTTTATTAATTTAATACTTATGTTTTGCTTTAAGTTTTCTTTAATGGCGTCCTTTCAGGTTATTAACATGATCTAAAATCAAAAGATATGTAAGTTCTTCGTTAAATACTTAAAAATAAAAATGGGGCTGGAAATTACGTAATTTTATAAATATTGATTTTTTGTAATTATAGAGTGATGATATTTAAAAAAATATATTTATCTTTTTTCATTGAACAAATACCTTTTTTGTACCTTTGTTGTGTAACAGTCGGCAAACATTTTTTATGAAGGGCCAAAGAGTAAATATTTTAGGCTCTGTGAGTCAAAAGGCAATCTGGAGGATATTTATGTAGGTAGACCTATTTAAATAACGAGAAAAATATTTCTTGTTTTGACAGTGACATGATTGATATGCAAGGGTAATATTTTTTTTAACAATCTACAATAGATTTATTTACTCGTTTAATAGCCACGGGTAATAAAACAAGAACAAAATGTCGCAGAACAACGATACACATTGCAATGGAACGCTGCCGAATTATAACTGCGTGGCATCATGGTCGAGGCTGCCAACGTGAAGCTATAAGAACGCCACATACGGTCGTATCTCGCAACTCCTCAACTCGGCGATCAGCGTTTCGTCATAGCGAGTACTTAGATATTTCAAAGAATTTGAAATTGTAAAGTCCATTCTTAGCTCGCGGGCCGTACAAAAAGAGGCGGCGCGCGGGCTATAGTTTCCCAACCCCTGGTTTAGATCATGATACAGCTGTAATTGTGTATGTGGTTGTTTGGGATTTAATTATGTGTAAGGGTGTGAATGTTTCAGCTGAGCATTTTAGTGTTTATGATAAATGTTTGAAATTTGTGATAAAGGAATAAGGCCACTTCGTCACAGGCCGTGCCCAGTTAAGTGGTTTTCTATACCCACAAAATGATATTGTTTATGGATTATTATGTACTTGTTCTCTATGTTTCGCATTTCCGTTAAAACAACGTAAGTAGTAAATACTTTATTTTAAAAAAAAAAGGATCAAGGAATTTCAACCTGTAAATTTCAAAAGTTAATTTATAAAATCTGTTTTGATCAGCTTGTAAGGCCACTGTCCAAATATTATAATTACTTGATGCATCAGCCGTTGCATGACCAACGGAAATTTGTCAACATAAAATATTTTCTTTTGCATTCCACGAAATGCTTTCCTGACTCCACAAATACGCGACCGATCATTTCCTCAATTAACTTAATTGAACGATAAAAAAACTTACGAAGAAGAATTTCAAAGGTATTTTAAAGATAGTTTTAACGATTGCGTTTATTTTTTTTGTTAATAAGAAAAATAATAAAATTTAATATGAATAAAATAAACTGTCTCGTTCTTAATCTTACTTATTTTATAAAATTCATTTTTATTTATTCCAAAGACAACTCCTTGGCCTAGTTGGTAAGACATCTATATTTCACCCAAATGCGGGCTCAAATCCCGCTGGAACCCAGATTTTTTTTAAACGGATTCCAGCCTGGTATTTACTTAAGGCTATTTTAACAACTTTCTGGTCGATTGGAAGAGCTTGACATATGGCAATAAACCCACCAGGCTGAACTGTTTACAAAGAAAGTGTAATATAATACAAAGATCGTCGTGTCAATGTGATGGACTAATCAAAAGAAAGAAACTTGAATATTAATAAAAGAAGTATATTCAAAATTATTTTGATACTAGATCAACATATAATATTTTCTCTGATATATTCTTGTTTCAAAGTATTAAATTACTTTAAAATCTATGAGGTTAATAATTTCTCCGGTTTTTTCTACAGTTACTAGAAGAAAATTAAAAGGCGAAGTATTCTTAATTGTATCATCACTTCTTGGAACACACTTTACGTTACTTTTTCGTTGTATGTGGTACAATGTGGCGAACTTTTTTCCATGTGGTTAACTCTTCCAACCAACCAGAAAGATGTTGAAAAGACCTTAAGTAAAAACCAGACGGAAGTCATTATTTAAAAAATCTATGTTCTAACGGATATCGAGCCCCCGGGCTGGAAGACAAGCGTCTTACCAACTTTGTCACGGAAGGCGTCACTATTACACTATTCAAACTTAATATTTTTATATTATGATTTTAGAATATTTGAATATTTTAAATGTAATGATTAGCATTCCTGCTAAATGGTTTCATACATGTCGCACAGAACGAATTTGGATATCGACTGTTTCATAGCACGTATGTTATTAATATATATAACATATAGTGTACGTCCATATTTGATAATTTACAAAGCAATATTGAGAAATTATTGATAACATCCTTGTTTACTTAGTGGACAAATGAATGAATTCCCGTAACCCATGAGAAGTATAATAGAAGGGGCTATACAAAGTGGGTGATCAGGAAACATGGCGTTGGTGCCACCGGAGATTACGTAAACCAATTTGTGATAGGCATATCATGTTACATAAATGGTAAAGAAAAGACAGAGTAAAGAGTTTCAGTACTTGCAGCAAGTCTGCGCCTTCTTTCTCTATCGGGTCCCTGATAACTAGCAACAGTTCCACGTCATTTGGCTATATCTGCTGCTTTTTGCTCCCAGTTGTGTTGAGCATTAATGTTTTCAAGCGTCTTATACAGTACGCCTTATATTTTTTGCGCTATCCATGCTTCCATCAGCTCGCCAAAAAGGACATTTCTTGGGAGTCTCTGAATTCAAGAATTTCGATGCTACAGCAGTTTGCTCTTCTCGAAACTTCATCATTTGATGCTCTATGATACCAGTTAACAAATATTTAGGTCCAGAACATAATATCGGTGTACTACGGCGAATTATTAACCTTTGCAAACATTCTATAACAAATCAGAAATATTTATAAAAAGTAAATATTATAAATACATATTTATGGTGTATCCAGGTTTCCTAGGCTAGAGTCCCACCAAAAAATCATACCCATTCATACCATCATGCCATTTTCCTGATGGGGTAGGCAGAGAGGACAGAGAGTCAGACATTTCTACTTTCCACGTTTCCTTATTTCTAAGCATCATTCACTTGATCCAGCCATACTTTCCTCGGTCTTCCTCGACTTCGTCTTCCACTCATATTTGCACTGTAAATTAATTTTGATAGTATTTCTATATTTATTCGTTCTACATTCCTTAACCATCGCAGAGTACTCTTTTCGTCTAACTTAATGCATCAATCTTAAGTTCACATTCATCCCTTATCTCTTTATTCCGTATTCTGTCATACATTATTACCCCATATATTCTCAGTGCACGCACTGTAAGTCCACGTTTCGCTCTCATACATCAAAGCTCAAAATATCATTCACTTGATCCAACCACACGTTCCTTGGTCTTCCTTCACCAAGCATTTCACTCATATTTTCATTAAATATTTGTTTTGTTAATCTTACTTCATTCATTCGTTCTACCTGCCGAAACTATGTCAGAGCACTCTTCTTCATCTAACTTTACACATCAGCCTTAATTTCACTATCATCCCTAATCACTTCATTCCGTATTCTGTGATACACTATCACCACATGTATTTTGTTCAATGCACGTATTTCTACAGCATTCATTCGGCTTCTATCTCTACGCTTCTCTTCCACACATCAAAGCTGCTACTGAAGTTCGGTTGGAGACTACAATAAGATTAATAAATCTGATTAACTTGGATCAAATATTATATAATTTAAAAAATCTGAGTGATAATATTATGTATTATCTTAAAAAATATACAATGTATATCCACAATTTTTTAAACAAAAAAAACTTGAACTAAAAACATGTTTTGTAGTAGAAAACATTTAAGTCGGTTAATATGTATACAAATGATACAACAAAATCATTTCCAACCTTATGAAACTCCTGCTTTGGATATGTAATTGAAATAAACTTTAAATTTCCATACTCCGGAATTCTCTTTTTGAATTTTTGATATTTGTGCTTTAAACAGTCGATGTACAAGTATATGATGAAACTCTGAAAAATATTTAGCTCTAAAATCAATCGACATATGAAAGATTAATTACAATTTTTTTTTGCAAACGCGAGCCCTAAGTTAACATTCCCTAACTTTCTCAAACGAAAAATTCGAATACGATGGGAGGAAACGCCGATTGATATGGTATTTAAAATATATATATCGTTAGGAGTCACTTGGTACACTCACCTTAGCGTTGAGCGAACTTTGCAAAAAAGTTGAATAAAAAAAAACTCCCCAACGCCATCGGTTGATTTTCTCCCTGTCAAATGTCGTACTTATTGTCTTAAGAGAGCTCAAGGAACAAAACAACAATCCCCTCATTGTGTTTTTTTCTGCTGCCTCGCTCACGTTTTTCAATTTGTTTTATTGTCATGTGGGGAGACTTCAAATAAGATTCACTCGGTATTTTTGTCAGCTACAGTTTCGCTTTAAATCATTTGTTTTTTTTTTCTTAAGGTATGATGTTTTTTTTAACATTTTGATTAAATACCTTAAAATGTGGGAAATGTGATAAAAGATAACGTCATTTCAACCCTGTTGTTATACGGAGATGAACCGTGTCGATATGCCAAGTCGACTCAAGTATTGAGATTTATTAATTTATTAGATGCACGACACAACAGTATCTTTCACATAATAAGAAAACAATAGCACACAATACAAGTGAATTCAAATAGTTAATTTTTTACCAAAATTACATCAAATTTATCTTAAATTAACATGAACATAAAATAAAACTTTAGTAGTAAAAAATAGTAAATAATTAATAGAATTAATCTTATATTTATAAATTATGGGTTTTTGATTTCGACATATGTATTTATATTACAAAATATAACCGAAAATGTGTCAAGTGGACTTACATAACAGTGGAGCTTTCAGTTTAGATATTATAGGAAAAAAATACTTGTTCCATCAATGCGCTAATAGACGCTTGTTAATATAAAACTGATAATATTCTAACGTGCATTAATATCAATTAAAATTATTTTTGAATTCTGAAAAATCTTACTAATTTTAAGTATGTAGAAAAGTACGTAGATTTGTTATAGGTAGTACAATGCTTACATTATAGCTTACGTGCTAGAAGGGTTATACCACAAATCTATGGGCCAAAAAAGCATGCATAGGTCTGTATAACCAGTTACAATGAAAAATACTATTATAATACTTGGGCTTCTAGACTTTCCATCTACATGAAACTACAGACACTAGATGGGCTGGCTATATCTGAAGGATATAGGAAATATGGGTCCCATAAAGAACCCTTGCTGGTATAGCCTGGAAGGGAGAAGAAGAGTTAGGAAATATTTTTGGGAGGGCATAATAAAAAGCGATACACAGATTGCTGATGTCAGATTGGACGACGTTCACCGAGGATATAGGTAATGCGAGGTCAAATCAACCAAAATTCCACGTCTCGATATTGACTAAAGCGTTATTGTAGAAGAAAGTAATGTAAGAAAATGAGAAATATCAAGAAAACTAACTATAGAATAGTTTAATAAATAATGTCACTTACTTCAGATTGCAATGAAAAAGGAGAAATATTAAAAAAAATTTACCAACATGAAGATATCCAACGCAACAACATACGAGTGTAAGTACTGCAAGTTTATTTTTCAGGGGTTTCAGTAAAAATTGACGAGTTTAAATTTATCTCAAAGCTTACTGCAATTGTCATAAAATCGATTTATGAGTTCCATGCGTCCAAACTCAAATTGCATGAAAATATATGTGAAAGAATATGTGAAGAAAAAAATGTATATTATATTAGAAAATACATGTGAAATTTTTTTAAATGACAAATCTGTTATACTATTTTTTCAGTATCGTACACTTTTTACACTGACTTCAAAGAAGGTAAACTTTTATAATATTGTTTAATTTTATTTACTCAAATTTTCGTTATTAAAGCAAAAATTTTAATATTAATATGGCTTTTATAATAGCTACATACATATATAATGCAGAATTTAACTGTTTTTGTTTTCACATGTAAAATTAGTTTTTTTTCATGTATTTTAGTAAATGTGTTATAAATTACCTATTTTTCTTATTTATATAAAGACAACCAAATAAAAAGTCACATATTTTTACTGAATTATCTTCGCCAAAACGTAAAAAAGAATCATTACACTAAATTAATAAATGTTTCACTTTGTGAAAGCATTTTCAAACAGCTTTCAACTGATTTCAAATATCAAATGAGCCTGTAATTTACTATTTTGTGTATTTTTTCTCATTGCGATGTAATTTAACGATATTGAATAAATATAAATAAATAACAGACACATTTTATTCTACGATAATGTTCATTCTGTTAATTGAAATATTCATTTAAATATAATTTATCCCTTTGACATTTAATTTCAAATTGAATAGTAATTACGTGCTTAAAAACAGCAAACTTATAAGCAAAAGTTTAAATAATTTGAACCCGACTTGATGCTAGTTACTAAAACACATAAAATTTCAATTTTATTGAACTTAAAACGGGCCAACCATTATAATAAATGTAGTTCCAAATATTAATTACTATAATTGACGTAAGAAATTGGCCTCGTATTTAATGAAAAGCGATTTTTTTTTATTTTCCCGCTGGTATCAGATGATCTTCGGAGTAAATTTCGGTGCTATGGATTTGCGCAGATATTATGAATGGGCAAAATTTCGGTGCTATGGATTTGCGCAGATATTATGAATGGGCAAAATTTCGGTGCTATGGATTTGCGCAGATATTATGAATGGGCAAACGCCACAAAGTTTTCTAATCGAGATAAATCCCAATTGATATTTGTTTTTAAAACGCAAACTTAAGAAAACACTACGCAAATCAATTATATTATTTAATTACATTTCTATGTAGGTAACATATATGATACATTATAGTATAAGAAAATAAATATCAAATATTGTCAGGAAATTTTTTTAAAATTTTTAGGTTAAATTCCAACGCCAAATTTATATATTTAGAAGCAACTTGCTCGTGAACGATGTTTTTTTAATATTTTTAGTATCTCAGTAATCTTTTCTTATTAGAAAGTTGGTTATTTTTCATCAAAGCCTTGATTTGTTCATCATCAATGGTAATCGGCCTTCTAAAGCAAACATCAACTACTCGAGTGTCGTATCGCCACTATGCTTTTTTATTCCACATTTCACGCACTCGATAGGTTACTGCATCATCGATATACGCTAAAAATTAATGTTGGTGTAAGTCCCATTTTTTCCTTTGCGATACTCAAAACACCAAACACCGAAAAAAATGACTTATGTTAGTCTGTCCTCAAAATGATTCTTAAAACCGGTCAAGTAATTTTGATAAACAATAGCCGAAAAATTACACTAAACTATTACATTTCAACAATATACATTCAGCGCGTTTGGAATGAAAATTTAGTTCGAACGAAATCTATCCAAGAAATAGGAAACTATTTTCGATTTACAATTACAGTTTTTTTTTTCAATAATACATATGACGTTATCCAAGAATTTTTACCCGAAGATCACCTGCATTAACCATATTACCGAGCACTAGTACATAAAATTATTTATTTCCTTTGGTTTAAAAAACAATAATAAAGTGAAAAGCGTTTATAATTAGAGTATTATGTCCCAGAGAATGGGCATGACAAAAACGAAAGAGGTGTTCCAGAATATATTTTATTAGAGATCTATTATTTCTGCCTACCCCAATAAGAACACGACGTGATGGTTGTGAGGTTGATGATGAAGATAGAGCACGAGATATCCAAAAACCTAGCTTTATTCATGCTACGAGTACCTATATCTAAGGAAAAAAACACAAATATTCTTAAAGAATTATTTTTGTTATAAATACGAGTAATATGATTATCTTTCAATTTCTTAATAAAACGTCAATCATGCATTCATTACAAGCGCTTTTTATATAAACATTTAACGCATAAACCTATTTCCATGGGGAAGAAGAATTATGAAGGTTCTCAATATACCTTCGGGGCAAAAAATAAAAGTACTCCTCTGTGTTTATATGGAAAGTTTACCTGTTAACATATTTGCAGTTTATCGATATTATTGTTTAAATGTTTAATAATTTTCGATTCTAAACGGCGGTATTCGACAAAAATATAATAGACTATAAATAATAGAATATAAAAATGTATTTTTATTGGTTGTATAAATCAATAGCGTTAAATTACTTTTTTCTTTAGATTTCTCAAATATTTTCCAAAACGTACCTATTTGTTATGAATTACATGACAATTTGAAGTTTTGTGGAACACGCAACGTGATTGCCTTTCTATGTGTTTTTCCAAATAGAATTAATATTTTTGTTACTTGATTTACATTCTACCTTGATTATTTATATACTCGTATTAGTTTTATAAAAACGAAAAGAAAATTGAAATAACATACATACCATCACGCCGTTTCCTTCTGGGGGTTGCCAGAAAAGAGAGAATACAAGTATTTCATATAGCAACACACCTCTCTCCACTGTTCTGCATCCAAACACCTTCTCATACAACACTTGAAATTTATCTGAATTTTTACATTTATTTCTAACAAAATAACATTCACTTGATCCAACCATATTTTCCATGGTCTTCCTCTACCACTCGTTCCACATATTTGCACTGTATATTTATTTTGTTAGTTTTTCTTCATTCATTCGTTCTACATGCCCAAACAATCTCAGAGTACTTTTATTTGTCTTACTTAGTACATCAGACTTTTTTCTCTTTTATTCTTAATCACTTGATTCCATATTCTGTCATAAATTGTCACCCTTATGCATTATTCTCAGTGCACGCATTTCTACAGCATTTATCGGCTCTTTTCAGCCTTTTTTCACGTCTACGTTTCCCTTCCATACATCGAACTCACATATATCACAAATTGAATTTCGAGCAATATTTTTTAATTATTGAAATGTTAGTCGCTAAGAACAACTATATCAAAAAATGGTTATGCTGTGTAGGAACTTATCACAAACATCAATATGAATATTCGGTACCTTAATAATTGAAATGCGGAGTGGGAGAATTCCTACCAGTGGTACAGGTTGACTTTTCATCGGAGCTTTGCAAGTCCTATTTTTTTGTTTCAGATTTTTTTTGTTTTGATAGTGACGCTGTCTGCGTTTGCTCCCTGGATGGTGTCATTATAAAGATGGAAGACGATATTTGGTGTGAAATGCAAGGATTTTTAATGGTGGGGGAAAACTTAATATGCCCGCCGCGAGGACAAGCAGTCATTGCAAAAAAAAAGTTTACACTATCCGCTATATAATAAAATTAACTTACAAAATGTAAAAATTTATTTGAATAATATATATTATCATTACTTCGTCCCTTAGCATTTTCGTGTTAAATATTACTTCATATATAGGTATTTATTCGCAGATAAATTTTTTTTTTAAATATTTGACTTCCTCGTTAACATAATAAATACCTACGATTTCTCAAAAATTACATACGACTACGTACATACCATCACGCCGTTTCCCTGATGGAGTATCATCATCTTAAGAATTGACTTGACAAAGAAATTTGGAACCTATTGCCAAGTTTCATACTTTACCATTTTATTTGATTTGTCTAATAAATATATTTGGATTTAATATGATTTCTCTTGTAATATGACATACTAAACATATATTAATGAAAATGTATTATTTTCCTTTGCACATAATTTTTTTAAATTTTATTTCATTTATGTTGAAGCTGTAAAAAACATTTAAACTGTTGATGCCAGAACATACGTAATAATTTAAAAACATAACTGATTTGTTGATTTTAATGATGTGTGAATTTTTCAATATTTTGGTTTACCGAATGTTTTCTCGTATGATGTACTCTAAGAAAGCACTTATTGCATAGATACTCAAATATCATACTATCTTTTTGCACATTTCATTTACATCTCAATAAATATCGAATTACTCCAGGGAAGTACTTGAAGATTACAGTGCAAAAATAGGTAACTTATATTTTCACGCAAAACTTACACCTTCTATAATCTTTTATTTCACTAAAGAAAATAACATAAGCATTCTAACAATGGCGAGGATTTGACCTAATTTTTAAGATTGCTTAAAAGTAATTAAATATCTAAAATATACCATTTCTGCAAACTTGATATTGGATACTAGGCACAAACAATGTGTTTTAGAGTTTTAGTTAACACTGTGGAAATTCATGTTTAAACAAATATAATTTAAAAAAATTAAGTACTGTTTAATCCACTTTAAAATATACATGTAACCCAACTAGTTTCAAGTCAGTTAGGAGTACCCCTGAATATGAGTTGCACATGACTTGAAACTAGTTGGGTTAAATATTTACTTTCAAGTGAATTATACAGTGTTTCAGTGTTTAATTATATTAGGAACAAAGTGTTATTCAAAAGTATGTCAAAAACTAAATTCTTTATAAATATCATTGACTTCACGACCAAATGTATCTTGCTGGGAATAAAACAAGAAATTTCTTTATCATTTTATTAACTCTAAAATAAAAAATCAACACATTGATTGAGTGCATGGCCATGCGGTAACGCATTGAACTTCCGTGCGGAAGGTCGCTGGTTCGAGCCGAACTGTGCTACTCCCCTCGAATGACACAAACATGTTTCCGTCTAGTATTTGGGGATAGGTTACCTACGACTTTGGTAATATATATTCTTTAAAATAAAAAGGTAAAAAACGTGCCGGTGTGCTCTGATCGTCTCTCTTCGGTGTGTCATCGGATCTAGTACAGCGGTGTGACAGGTGATTTGCTAAAAAATAAACTTCATGACACAGCTTCGCTTTCCAACTGAATTACTGTTGAAATTAGGAGCGGATCCTTGACTACGAGGCCCAGCAATTGTAATAGAATTACTCTCAATTATATTATTGTATTGTATTACAATTATATTGCGTACAGTGTAACCTGTCGGGATTATTACTATATATCAATCACATCCAACTAACAAGAAAGATGTAAAAGAGACAAAAACACTGGATTTCAGTGGGAATCGTACCCGTAATCTCACTTAGAAGGCAAATCTATTACCAATTAGAACGCAGTCGTCGTCAAATTTATCCAAAGAAACGTTAATTATTATCTGAGTGATTCCGAAAGATCTCAAGATTCTTCCGAAACAGTCTTAACGAATACGTCCCTGTATAAACCAAATCGATACAAGGGCTCATATTTTTTTCTCCACCGACTAACCACAACGACAAACAAATTAAAGAGCATTCCACAATTATACAATAATGACCGACGATCCCATTCACCGCCACATCCTCGTCCTTTAGCTGCATTCATCTCATTTAATTCATCCGAGGCGCAGCCATTGTTGGTCTACACAGGAAGAAGGATCCTGCGGATATCTGTTGGTAGATCTGCGAATCTTCTTTCATCTGCAGACGTCCTTTTATCTTTTGGCCGGATAAAAGAATGGGATCTCAATGAAGGGCCGAAGGAAGAGATGGGGTGGATAATGGAAGGCCGGAAATGTGCTCCCGACTACACAGACATATCATGTTTTCGTCCTTCCTATGCATAGTAAGATGTTATAATTGATCCTGGTATTTTTTTCGCTTAAAATATTAAACCTGTCATCGAGTATTTTTATTGAACCTTTCATAGTGAATGAATTTTTTTGTCCATTTCTTCTTATTTACCGATATTTTACTTGCTTGATTACACATTGTTTGTTTATTAGAGTGATTCATTACATTTATTTATTATATTGTGTTCATGACATTTATTTATTTCTCTAGTTTTAACATAATTAATAGAGATATGTCATTTGCTTTTTTAACTTTTTTTTTTTAATTTGAAAAATCTGTCGTAGATTTAAACAGTTTAATATTTTCAAGATGAGCTGGTTTGTTAAAAAAAATACTGTATAGCATTAAACCCGACAGATGTATCATGATTCTATGTACGAGTACACAAAAGAATGTACTATCTTTAAAAGAACTATATTACACTTTCGGAGCATACCGTCAACCTGGTGAGTTAATTACCGTAGGCGATCTCTTAAAACGAACCATAGATATGTAAAAGAGGTCAGAAGTGATATTCAGACAAAAAACTCTTTTTTTTTAATTGAGTTCCAACGGGAACTAAACCCACAACCCCCGCCCGGGCTAGAAGACAGACATCTTACTAGACCAACTACGCAACGAAGATCGTCTATACTGATGATGCCAGGTAACACAAACTATGATAACTCACTTGAAACAACCTTACAGGAGTGCATTTTTAAATTTAGTGTAAGTTTAAACAACTGACGTAAAAAAATATATACTGATAGGGTTTTTTTTTTCTATGGCATTCAAAAACGTAGAAGTTTTCAATGCCTTTAAGTATCATTAAATTTTTTTTATGAAAAACTAATCTCGATTTAGATATTATTTTGTAGTAATATACTCGTAATACAAAAGTCGCTAATTTCCCCGATTAAAAAAAACGGTAATATGTAACTATTAGGAATTTCCTGGAGAGACCGCATCACAAATGAAGAGGTTCTCCAACGAATCGAAGGAGGAAGGCACCTGCTCAGGATCCTGTCCGAAAGGCGTGCAAGATGGATCGGTCATATAATACGACAAGAGGGCCTCTTGCATGCCATAATGGAGGGCATGACCGAGGGGACAAACTGTAGGGGACGCCCACGCCGAGAGTACCTGGAGGACCTGTTGGTGGACGTGCGCTGCTCAACATACACAGACTTAAAAAGAGCCGCACAGGACAGGGGGGAATGGAGGAGAAGAGTTCAAATTGCTGCAAACCAGTCTTAGGACTGCAACCACGGAAGGAAGAAACCATAAAAAATAGTTATTCTCCTTCTTTTCCTCTCGTATGGTACCCTTCATACTTCATTGGAACCATCGGAATCTAGCCTGAAACCCTCGAGTGGAAGTCAAACGTCGGACCAACCAGGCCACAAAAAGTCGTAGATGATAAATTATTATAATTTGTGTGAATTAAAATTTTATCTTATGTTCATACTCTTCACAAATATTAAAATAAAATGTTTTATTGTAAAAGTAAATATCAATATTATCCAAATATAGATAAATGGCAAATCGAAAAGCACAAACATGCACGTGGTTAGAGTTGTCATATACCCAGTCGTACTATAAAGATATACCAAAAAAGTAAAAAAAATCTCAAACATTTAACAAAGACGACCTCCATAGTCTATGTTATTAATACACCTGACTCGGTGTTTGCGGGATCGGATCCCTTTGGTATACATTAAAAAAAATTATATCAGTCATCTTTTAATTTCAGGCCTCTATAAAATATTTTTAGTTGATTAAGAGTTTGCCACATGGCAATGAACCCACCTGGTTATACATATACAATGAAAGCGTAATATAATACAATACAAAGGATTGAAAAGGGTGCCAACAGAATGGCTCAGAACATCACTTGATGGAATAAGTTAGTCTATTAATGGGGTAAATTGATTAGGTCAAATAAATGCCGTAGAAATTCGTGCACTTAGAAAAATACGTTAGGTGATAACGTATAACAGGATACGAAATGAAGTGATTAGGGATGAATGTGAACTTAAGGATGATGTGTTAAACAAAATGAAGAAGAGCACTGTGAAATTGTTTGGGCGAATGGAACGAATGAATGAAGAAAAATTAACAAAACAAATATACAGTGCACATGTGAAAGGGTGGCGTGGTAGAGTAAGATTAAGGAAAGTAATGTTGAATCAAGTGAATGACATTTTGATAGAAATAATGTAGTAAGTCAAAGAAATCCTAGAAGGTTTAAGAGAAGTTGTGTGAATATTAAAGAAGTGGCATACGAGTATATATTTCGTGGTAGATAAATTTGGCATTCTTTCCTCTCTGCCTACATCGACTGAGAGACAGCATGATGGTATGTGTATATGTATGTTATTGTTCGCAAAATAATTATTTTCTTTATGATTATAGTCATCATTAATTCTGAGGCGTGGTTTAAGAATTAAAATGAAAGATTTCCTTTTAAAAACTGAAGCTGTACATAGACAGGTATATAATGAATACGCTGAGTGAGTATCGTTTATTAAATCCCAAAAAAAGTCACAAAAGAAGTGAGAAAGTGGTGAATATTGTTTGAGAAGCAGCGATCTAATAAATAATATGGAAACCTTTCATAAGTTGACAATCGCTTATTATTTTTTATCGAGAACAATCGATCGTAAATTATATCTAAAAACATAAAACAGAGGACGTATGTCACATTGAGACCAAAACATCGTTATCGATATAAATAATGATTTTTAGTTTGGAAACTGGATACAGCGTAAGCTTATGTTATGTTAGTGCGCTGCCTGCAATTTCATTTATTTAGAGGAAATGGAACTATTATAGATTGGAATTTAGTGTTAGATTGATTTATCAAAGCTAAATCCGTTTTCAAAGCGAGATTAACGCTTTTTTTTGTATTTGTGTCTCTTGAAATATAATTTTAATTAATAAATATTGACGGCCGTGTTCTAACGGCTGGTATTCACACTAAGCAAACGGACGCCTTAGGTTCGAATCCTGTCGGATTCAATTCTGGATTGTTTTTTTCTTTTAGACTGTGTTATATCTTAATTTATGTTTTTTTCTGTAGAATACAACAAATTATAAAACTGCTTTTAAAAACCAGCACATAAATAGTGCTATATAAACTCTGTCTAATAAATGGCTGCAGCATATTAAATCTGTCTTGAAAATTGAATCTCCTTCCCATCGGAACTTTAGGTTTGATCTGTCAAAACTGTGAGTTTGCTGGAGTGTAATAGCTTACACCCAATAAATCAATAGCACAGACGTCTTCCATCCACAATAAGACTGACAATCATGCTCCATCACGAGAGATCATTTATCGTGTAATTTTGAATATTTCTTTAAAATTAATGTTGCCAACATTCTGATGTCCAAAATACTGTCTACTACTGTCTACTACTTATTATAAATACTGGTGTAGTAACTGAGGTGAAAATTATACTCTGAGATGGTCTGGGCATGGTAGACGAATCGGTCTAGTGAGATTTAAGCTGGTATTAAACAAAATCTAGGGCGTAAACTTGAGTGAAAGGTGTCGTTAGTAGAAGGTAGAAAATTTTTTATTTAGATCAAATGAATGAGATTTTGAATGTAACAATTGAGAAAAATTTAATGAGCTGTATTAGACAATGAACGGATGTCAAGGAAACGACGTATACATGTAGTGATAGAAAAATTGACTATCGTATGTCATGAAAATAAAAAATGTGAATTATTCCAAATGCGATTAAAAATTTCTCCCTTAAACTTAATTTCATCATAATTTTATTCAAGTCAACAATTTGACAAAGTTTATATCCTTAAATAAACAAATAATAGGAAGTGTGAAAAACAAACAGAGAAGAAAAAAAATGTGGCATTCTCGCAAAATAAATAAAAAACAATACAAAAATATTCTCATGGAAGTACAGTGTTTAGTCTCAATGTTTCGGTTGGAGATTATTTCATTCACAAATTATTTTAGCTGCTGTGTGCCATTGTTTAAAGTGGTGCCGTTAATTAAGACATTAAGATAAAAATATAACAATCATCAAGCATACAAAGATGTTAACTGTAAGAAAGGCATTGAAAAGTATAAACACAATACTTGAACCTAAACATATGTACAATACGCGAGTAGGTTGAACATTCATTCGGGTTTTGATTATTAATGGTATCAAAAATATGAAACACTGATATGGTAAAATAAAATTTAGTCATATATTATCAAATGAGGATATATATAAAATAAAAATGTGTATTCTATAATAGGTATGTCGGAATACTATGTCGAGGATATGATTGATCTTGAGAAACAGACACGTCTCTCATACATGCATTAACATACCATCACGCCTTTCAGATTTTCCTATCTCGACACACGTCATTTGCCTCTTCTACACCCATACACCATCTCATACGATTTCTATGATTTCTCTGATTTTCTGCGCTTCCTTCTTTCCTAATATAATTAACTAGATGCAATCAAATTTAATTTATTTTCCTCTACCACGCGTTCCACTCACATTTACACTAAATATATTTATTTTTTGTTAGTATCTTTTCATTCATTCGTTCTTCATGCCCAAACTATCTTAGCGTGCTCTTCTTCATATTACTCAACACATAAGCCATATTCATAACTACTACACATCGTCGTCGTTGCTGGGCCTCGTAGTCATTGCGTCGTTGCTGGGCCTCGCCATTCCAACGCTAATTCAATTGAAAAGCGAATATGTGTCATGGAGCTATTTTTTTTAACTTAGTAAGCCGTTGCACACCTGAAAGCTCACCGGCCACACCGCTGTACTGTATCTAATGGCACGCCGAAGAGAGACGATCGAAGTACACCGGTATGTTTTTTTTTTTCTTTTTGAAAGAATATATCGCTCGAGGAATGAAAATAAGTCTTGTTAAACCCCTGATATTCTCTAAATAATGCCTTGGACAATAAAGGGCATAAAAAGATCGAGGATAAATAAACTCTTTCTGAACGTAGTGTTGTATGTTTTATTGACAGAAACTATCAAAATTATGTACTCAGCGCATTCTTCAGTTCATCGATCAGATTTCTCGCAAAAACGATATGGCAAGGCTCATAGCTGACAATGTGGAAGATCGCAGGAGTAGGCGTAGATCACATATAAGCTAAAGCGACCAGGTGAAGAAAACTAAACCGTTACCATAGGCACCGCGTGCAGTAAAACTCCTGGACTGAAGAAGAATGTGCACGACATACAGCAGCTTCAATGTGGGTCGCGGTCGTAAGCATTGAGATCACGACGCAGAAGAAGAATTATACTATACTCAGTCCTCTCATGACACAGCCAAACATCGCGACAGTTATTACGTACAGAAGACTGAGATCATTTTGTTAAATAAACATATTGGCATTCCGATCAATACGAGTATACCAGTAATAATCTCTAAATATTTCTTGAAGTCTCGAAATGTTTACGACCTACGAGTGTTAGTTTCCATCTGGTGAGAGATTTATTCGGAAAACACTTTATCCACTCTTTGACATCATTATCTAGCTGACACTTATTTGTAATCTTGTCAAATTATTTAATCTGAACGTAAAATGCGTGTACTGAGAAGAATACATGGGGTAACAATATATGACCGAATACGGAATAAAGTGATCAGGGATAAATATGACCTTAAAGGTGATGCATTAAGTAATATCAATAAGAGCCCTCTGAGAAGATTGTTTGGACATATAGAACGAATAATTGAAGTAAGACTAACAAAACGAATATACAGTGCAAATGTGAGTGGAGGGTGTGGTAGAGGAAGACCAAGGAAAATATGGTTTAATCAAGTGTATAGTATTTTGAAAGAAGGGAATGTAAAAGTCAGGAAAATTGAGGTGTATGAAAATTGAAGGAGGATGTAGAAGAAATTAAAGATTTGTGTCGCGATAGGAAAGTCTGACACTTTGTCCTCTCTGCCTATCCCTACAGGGAAATGGCGTGATGGTATGTATGTATGAATAGTAGGTGAAACTTAGAATTAAATTAATTTATTGTCTTCTAACGATTTATTTTCAACCAACCAAACATACTTAAATAATTGACAATGGTATACAAAGCAAAGAAAAAAAGTATACTTATTTAAAAAAATGAAGTTAAAAAACGATTTATCAAAAACTACAAATCAAAATATAAAGGTCAACAGTCTCTCCTGGTAGGATTCGGGAGAGAAGAGGAGAAACGAAATAAAAAAGATAGCAAGAAAAAACTCGCAACTAAAAAGAGTTACAAATTATTTTAAGTCGCTCTTTTAATGCTATTTTCTACCATATATAATATAATAACGTGTAATACAATGATTCTCCAAAATCCAATATGAATGCCCATTTTAATTACGTTTAAACGTAAATAATCGTAACACTATAATTTAATAAATAGATTCGTGACATAATTCGATTGGCATTTTAAATGAACTGATGTTCCCTTGAATGGAATCCATGGAAACCACGCCCGGGGAATTGGGATGAACCGGGAACGGTGGTGGGACAGAACGGTGGGATGGTGGGTTGCAGAGCAGTGTTTAGCCTTATTATGCCCTGAAAGAAGTTATTTTCTTGCAATTATTTTAATTTATCATTTATTTCTCATCTTACTTGGACAGCTTCATTTTTGGGTCCAAAATCAAGAAGAGTCGTTGGCATGTAAACAATAATAACGGACGATGGAACCCGCACACATTGATTATAAGAGACGCGCTCGAGCGCTACTATAGCCGCCAAATGTGATTTGTTCTTCTGTGTTTGAATTTTTCAAGTAAATTGTAATTTATTAGATTTTTTACTATTTGAGTATTCCTGAAGCTGTGCAGAATATTTCATCACATTTATAATTTATTTCTTAATTGGTTTCAATCGACAATAGTATATTATTCATATTAATTTGGTTATTGCAACAGTAATTTTAGTATTACATAATATTTAATGAATTGATGATCTTTATTTTCGGTTTTTATTCGTTTTCTTAAGTGATATTTTAATTGGATCGATTTTTCATATTTTAAAATGTCTAGAATAACCAAAACTACAATAAATGATTTGATTAATTATTGATATAAAAAATATAAGTCATGGTGTTATTTTAGTTGTAATTTTGTCTACCTCAAAGTATTAAAGATATTGGTGGTGTGTATAGCTTCAGGAAGTACTTGAAGACAATCATTGTTAGGAGGTCTTATAAAAAAATATGATTATTTATGAACACACTACACTCTACATAAAGCTAAATGTGTTACTATGACATATCGGAAGATCTATATAGCTTATTGTTAGTCTGTTTTCCCTTGGTAAGTTTTCTGTGGTTTTCTTACCAAATATATATTTTTTTATATATTCAGATACGGGGAAGTTCCGTTCCTTTAATCACCACCTTCCTATCCTTAAACTCAACTTATTTTTTGTTATATCTTTAATCTACCAATTAATAGTAGATTTCAATCCCGATTTAGAGCACCCATGAGGAGATTCTGTTCTCTAAATTGACCTGTTATTATTATTATAAGGTTTTGAAGACTAGCTTAGATTAGACTTTATCGGATTCTAAAGGCAGGACAAATAGCAATATGGAAAAAGACTACTGAGCAGGCCATAGGCTAGAGCACTTCATATCTTGGGACCTTAGAAAACCATCGATGATCGTAAGAATGAAGCGATTGATCAGGCAATCTATCGAAATATTGTACATACGAGAGGCGACGGTTTTGTAAAGCTGTACAGTTATCGGGAGTAAATAAATATGTAGTGACATATTAAAGATATTAAGTATGTCATGTATCCAGGCCTTGTGATTTCTCGCCCAACATCCCATTTACCTACGAAGAGATTCAACATTTCGTCTTATATTGACATTTCATTTCACATGTGGAACGTCGAGTGGTCTAATGTCTGTTAAATTTCCAAGTTCCAAAGTGTACTATATTGATGATTCGGCGTTCGCTGTGTATGTGCATGAACAGCCCATATCAATTTTCTTGACTTTAAGACGGCCACAATATTTTGCTGTGCATAAAAATGAGATCTCTGTTTTTAGTACAATATTTATGATTAAAAGTAATAAAAACTTTCATTTGAGTCCTTTTACAATACATGAGTCCATATATAATAATAAAACTCCGTATGAACACTCGTCTTTCCGCAACGTATCAACAAAGATATTGCGTTTCTTCGGACATATATCGAGACATATTGATACATGTATCGAAAAGACTGTCATGCTGGGCAATGTTTCTGGTAGATCAAGAGGCTACGCCCCCTTGCGTTGAACCGACCGACCAAATCAAGAACGTTACTAAATTTACTCTGTGTGAGACTTCACATCTAACCAGAGACTGAAATGATTGGAGAAATATTGTTTATGTAATCATGAAGATCACGACCCTCACCATAAGGATAACTAGAAAGACAGAGAAAGAGAGAGAGAGAGAGAGAGGAAGACTGTGTGTTTATTCCATCGATTTTTGCGTACCTTACTTATTCTAAGGTACTGACTGAAAAGCATATGAAAAGACCCAAGTTATCCTTCTCGCAGTCTGTCTTGTTTGAAAGAAAATCTTTAGATTTACTTAAACTTACGATACTCGTATACGTGTATGTTGAATTTGTGTCATTTTTGTTATCAGTTTTCTTATGTGCATAGGTATATGTGAAAGTTTATTTATTTTTGGTTAACAGTAAAGTTTTTTCGCTTGCCTCGTTTTAGGCACTTTACCTACGCTCCTCTTGTTAGCTATGCTACAGCCCCGGTGGGATGGTCTGGTGGGACGATGAGGGCATGACAGGGAGATGCGTCCCGGCGGATGGGGAAGACGGGATGAAGTACGGGTATGCCGGAGATGAGAAAGCGGCTGCCAGGAGCGCAGGCGCCGGCTGTATCGAGCAGGACGCGCCGCACGCTGACAGAGCGGGTATCTCTCATACACCTGCTATGTCTACCCACGTATATACGCCGCTGTTGAGGGAGCGGGCCGCGCAGACGATTTGCGCCGTAATTTACCTCCTCTATTTTCTGTGCTCCCGGTCAATCTTTGCAAGCTTGTTCAAAAATTTAAATACATTTTTTATAAAATAATTATATAATTTTTTTATAAAATCGCTGTAAATCGTTTTAAAATTTGGATAATTTATACAAAAGAACACAACACTACTTAGTTATCTTCCTACTCAGGGGTTACGAATTCGATTTGTGTTGGAATCCGATTTATTTAAAAAAAAATGGCTCCAATCTGATTTTCACTTAGGACCGCTTTAGCATTTTTCTGGTTGTTGGAAGGAATATATATCAATAAACTCGCCAGATGATATACAACTGTATACAATCAATCATGAGAATACAACAATTTAGTAACTCCTTGTCTGGTTTGGTAGATATTTTTTATGTAGATGTTGTAGAGTTCAGAAGAATCCTTCACTGGTAATTTCCTGAATATAAAGGTCTTGACGGAAGGGTTTTATTATATATTTTTTAACCAAAGAAAGTTTTTATTTGTATGTTTTTATATACAATAATATCCCCTATAGAGAGAGATTATATTTTCTAAATTTTAGTATTTAAATCATATTTTATAAGTCTTGTATTGTTAATTACATTTGTTGTGCGTTGAAATATTTAATTATCACACCTTGAATGATATATTTTACGTCGTCCTTAACTGTCCATTTAGTGAAACTCGGAACCAGTTACAAACCAATGTTAGACTTGCTCCGTCCTTGGCATGCTTTAAGAAGCGACTGCTAAAAATCTTAATTTCTATTCAGTAATATAACTTGTTTCATTCCTATTTTTTCATTCCTCTCCACTATCCCATATTTTCCTTTGATTATGATATCTCACTTTTACTCTTAGTATGTATATTTTCATAACTTTCATAAAGAAGAATAATCATTTGAATATTTTTACGACAATGCAACTTCCTTGGTTTATTTTTGTCTGATTGGTTGAAGAGGTTGCTCTGCCTAGCAATAAGCCCACCAGATTATTTTTGCAATGAAATGTTAAATAAATAAATATCATAACAATGTAAGATTTTTTTGTAGGATATTGATACGTAACCTTTGGATTTTAAGTTTTACTGTGTCATTTAAAGGAGACTTAAGCGTCGTTTATTACATTAATAAATAAATAATCTAGAAAGTATTTCGCCTGAAGCCACGTATTCAACCATTATTCTCAGTTGGAAAATTGAATGTTGGAAAGATCGCGTGGCATAATGAAGGATGACGCTGTAGCAAAACTAGATTGGCATTTATCCACGGTCCATTAGTTCGGTGTATGTTTGCTAAATTGCATACTGCCGTTATCATAGCCATTAAGTACGGTGCAAAATAATAGCAAATGAACGTGGCTGTCTCAAAGGAGATAAGGAAATTACCTGACAACACTATATACAGAGCCAAAATTGATCTGCAAGCTGTTGAGTGAAATAGCATATATATTTTTAAGCATTATGAAATTATCGGATGTAAAAGATTTACTTACATAGGTGTATATTTAAATCATTGAATTTACATTTCAAATTTATACTACGTAATTGGAGGCATGCCTACATAAATGTGTGTTTTTATAATTCATTTGAAGATAAATTGGATGCTTTTACTTGAAACAGGTAGAAATTGAATATGAACATTTTTTTTAATATCACAAATTTACTAAATACGCTAAATACTATATATTTTCCACGACCATTAAACGCTACGTTTCTTCTTTCTATGAGTAAATTAATCGCAATATTTTAAAAAAATCAGTTAAAATTTTAAAATATCCTAAATTGTTTTTCCACATAAATGTTATTTATTATATTTAGCCTCTTTTCGCTGTATTTTTTTTATTTAACCCTGAGAGATCGGCGCACTGCTATAGCAGTGGAAGAAATTTGTTCTACCCTTATATTCTAAATGAATATCTTTCATTCATGAATGATATTCATTTAGAATACAAGGGTACATATTCTAAAATATATTTATGTCGTAAAAATTTTTTTTTTTGTTTTTTTGTTGTTTAAAATAAATATTTATCACGAATGTCCGAATCGTAAATGTATCTCAGCACTAGATAGACAATTATATTTTTTTCTCGTAGCGCTCTCAGGGTTAATAGTGATGGCTCAAACATCCAAGTGTGGGTGGATTACGTTTATATTTATATTTTTAAAAATATATAATAATCCAAAAGCATGGTGATACAAAAGTGTGAAAAGATAAGTAAATGTGACATATCGATAAAAATGAAAGATTAGAGCAATTTGAGGATTTCTGCTATTTTCTTAGTATATTCTCAGATGATGGAAAACTTAAGAGGGATATCGAACGACGTGAACCGTTAGGATACCAAATCAATTGACCACTAAAACAGATATACTCGAACCGGGCAGTATCAAAATCTTTTAAGATGATAGTCCACAGTAGTATTTTAGTGCCAACTTTGATGTATGGGAGTGAAACATGGACATATAAAAAGACTGAGAGGAGTCGAATAAATACTGTAGAGATACGTGCATTGAGTAGGATACGTGGAGTAATAATGTATGACAGAATACGTATGGCGCTCTGTCCTTCTGCCTATCCCGACAGAGGAATGGCGTGATGATTTTTATGTAGGTAGGTAAAAAGCTATACTTGTAGATATGTGTCAGATTTATTGCTTGATACCTACTAATAATAATCGATCGGTGATCAGTGTATCCCTGTATTGTAATAAAATATACCAATTGCGCTTTATTTTTTTATATGCAAAAGACAGCTGTAAAAATAAGACCTAACAAACGGAAGTATCGGCAAATTAAAAAAAATATTTGTTATAATTCGGAAATTCTAGAATGAGTCCTGTGACAGCTCACAAATTTGCCCCAATACAACCTAATGTAATGTATTTACCTTTGCTATTTATTAGAATTGAAGCTTATATTAAAGTTGATAAAATAATTAAAATTACTGAATATCGTTACAAGGTTGTATTGGGGCAAATTTGTGAGCTGTCACAGGACTCATTCTAGAATTTTCGAACTATAGTAGCAATTTACAATATAAATATGTATATAATATCCTGAAATTACACATAAATGTTAAGACAATGGAAAAAAATAATTTGAGAGACATAAGCTACAACAGATCCTGGTTCATCCCAGTAAATCATTCCACCAATAGAAGAGTGAATTCGCCCGAGAGGACAACATGTGTTTTTCAGCCCATTCCCTTAATAATGAAAAGTGTGTCAACTATCCATAAAACCTTTTTAACGGGTAACGCTTATTCTGATATTATGACAGGTTAAAAAGGTAATTACGATAAACTATTTACTAACTACAAATAATGACGCAGATCAATAATTACGATCAAATAATGACACACGATACTGAGTGCATAGGGCTAGATAAGAAAACTTAAAAACAATTTTAAAGCTCCTTCTCTTATTGCTACCCCCATTAACTATAACAATTGGACTTACCTATACCAAAAAGGACTCAACACATAGTATACCTGTTCAGGAAAAATTAAGAAAAAAATAAAGCTCTTTGTATGGACTTGTACGAAACAATTATTTTAAGGCGGAGTTTAAACTTGATTTAATTTAATTTGCATTTAACTTGCTTAATATTTGATCTACCCATGCTTTTCGATGGATCAAATCAACATAAAAAAATTACTTGCAAAAGGGTCTGCTCTCGAAACCGTGCTTTAAAAAATATCCATGTTTATTATTCGTGATTCGAGAATTTGTAGCAGTTGTTATATAAGTCCAATTAAATATCCGATTCAACTGTAAGTATTTTTTCCAAGTTGAAAATTATATCGTGTAACTTTTTGTAAGATCAGTGAAACGTAACTGATTAGTTAGAATTAATGGCTTAAATACGAGTACATCAATAAACTAATAAGTCACATAAAGTGTATTCATTTACTCAATCCTTTATCAAGTATCTAAGAAAAGGATAGGTAAAGACATATATTTAATATCATTAAAATTTCAAGTATAGGTCTAAATGCTTTTGTTCTAACTTGATTCGTTTTCTAATTGGATTATACCTATACATACAACGTTATTAATTTTGATGGATTCTCAAATAACTAGACCACCTGGTTTTATTTCTACCTTTATGGTATTTTGTTTATCATATTTGTGTGTTTTATATTTTATACCAAGCAAGTAAAATTAAGGTTAACTTTCCGTCAATTTGAAATGTGAACTTAGTAGCTTTTCATCAATTCGGGACGCTTGCACGAAATCCCTATTTACTGTAACCAGAGCATATTTTTGTGGTTCATTTTCGTTCCAGATAATATCTTTTGACTCTGGGTAAAAAGTGCATCTTCGCTAAGGAAGGGATTTTCAAGTATCTTCTTCCTTTCAAATAATAGTTCAAAGGGAAATATGTGTTATAACCGCTAGTATAACGGCTAAATTCACTTGTCAAATGCAATATATAAACACAGGGGATCACTTGTATCTTCTTTCATGCGCTGAATGTAACAGGAAAAGCGCCTCTAAAATAAGTAGGCATAAAGACTAGTTTTGGAGGCGCTTATACTATCTTGTTTACTGTCCTAATATCTTGTCATTGGCGTGGGCGTTTTCTCTTTTAACCAATAGGAATGCGGCAGATGGGGCAGTGATGAGCTTCAATACAAATTACTTGTTGCTTAACAAGAAATCTAGACCTGGCATTTTATTTGGCAATACAATGGTGTATTGGTGCTTTAAACATTGTGAAAAACAGTATTTAAAACCCATCGCGTCTGCAATACAAATGTATAATTATTGCTATGAGGATTATTTTTGTTGCCACAAGAAAATCCGTGGCCTGATGGTAAGGTGCTTGTCTGCCGATTCGGAGGTTGCGGGTTCGATCTCCGCTGAAACACTTTTTTTTTAAAATGGGATTCCACTCTGGTTTACAGTTAGGGCCCATTAAAACATCTTTCTGGTTGGTTGGAAGAGATGGCAACATGGCAATAAGCTCGCCAGGTTAAGAATTAAAAAAAATAAACATTAATTCATATTACTTGTTATGAAGATTTTTTACGCCACTATTTCAAATATATTACAGTCTTTATTCTATATTTATTTTTTCTTATTTTTTATAACTAAATAAAATAACATAAAAAATACGAAAAAAACTTCTACAGTGAATATGAAATTATTCGTACCTATCTGGGATTGTCCCCGGTCAAGCATCTTGATATGAATAAGTACACTAGATACCTGCCTGTATCTTACTGAGGACAAAACACTTTCACCTGTTGTTCTAAATATTAATTTCAGAACATATTGTAGTTATAACTAAGCGTAATGTTAAAAATGAATAATGTAAAAGAACAATAATAGAAAACTATAACATATGATTTTTTTATCATTCTCTGTCCAAAAAAAATCTAATTCCAAACGTTTTGACGGTTGAAATGATCATTTTGCTTGCTATTTTTTTTTTAATTATTTATTTACGGTTGAATTCAACCATTAACGTTTGAAATTTAACCATAGGCGTATCTTCTTTAAGATAATTATATTTGATGAAAAACTTACATTTAAAGAACACGTAAATAAAATCACTCATGAGAGTTTTAAAACTTTGGGATTTGTGCTAAGAACTGCTTAGCATTTCTGATTTGCAAGCGATAAAACTTATGTACTGCTTTGTTAGATAGCCACCTAAAGTACAACTCATCAAAATGATCTCCTTATTACGTTGCCCATGCAAAAACTTTATAACGTGTTCATTTTTTTAAGATCGTCAAACTAGGAATATCATATGAACAGAGAAATTATCCCTACTTGTAAAATGTTAGGAAAATTTGTGACAGATGAAAAATACGTTATGTAAGCCTACTACACAACATCATTCAATCAATGATCGATACGCCTCATTTACTTGCATAATTTATATTTCGTATTCTCATTAAATTCACAAGACAGCACAATCTATTTTACATTGAAAATTGTTACACTAACTATAAAAATAACTCTTCTAATATTCGTATACAAAGACTTGGAAATGAATTTTGCAGTAATTAATCATAGATATAATCGATAAGGCTCCTGGCAATCCCTTATTTACTATATAAAAGCCTACTGCAAGCTAATGTACTCAATTTCATACTGCCATTAATCTAGCCCCAAATGCGAAAAACCAAATTTGCGTTAAAACTATTTATTAGTGTAACACATAAACAATGATAAGAGAAATTTAAAAAATTAAGTAGATAAGTACCTGCTCACAATTTGAACCTAAAGTAGTTCATGAAAAGAAAGAAGTTAACCACACAGTTTGAAGTGATACATTAGCGGAGGTATCTAATGAGTTTAGGGGCTAGAGTGGAGGTCATTTAGTGAACCATATTCACCCTTGTTTGGCGTTTACCTCCCTCACCCCCACAGTGTGGAGCTTTCTAGCAGGGCTATCCCTTTCAATAACTACTGGAAACTCTGAAGCAGGGCTGCCAAACAATAAAGCAAAGTAATTTCTGCATCCTTTAATAGCCTTACCTTACGACTTTAAACTTCTCAAATGAAAATTTTATCAGACCATCAGCTTTGTGTTAACGCTCACCTCTTTCTAAGTCTACTGCGTCTGATCTTTATTGACTATAAATTTAAATCTATAAATATACTGTCGTAAGACTTTTTAGTTAATTATAGAAATATAATAAAATAAAATAGTTCTTATGAACAGTGATTTATTATTATACGGAACGATCAGATGAACAATTGCAACATACTCATATTAAAGGAATATTAAAGGAATGAGTTAGGGTTAGAAAAAAGTGGGTAAGGCATACCTATTTATAAGTGATATGGGGATGTTTAAAAGGACCTTTACAATGACCATACATATTTCTCAGCCTGTGTAACCTAACCATTAACGAATTGTTGAAATACAATACTTAGTTTCATTATACACACCAGATCCGTCGAACACACTTGTGAAGTCCAACAATTTATTCAAGTATCTGTTATCAATGCAGAGTTTAAAGTTAAAAATAAAGAACTTAAGTCATAAGTTGTGTAATTATAAGGAAGAGATGGGTCAACCAAATAAAGGATCTGGCCACGCGACTTGACATTATGTTACATGAAAGTAGGATTCGGTTCTAATAGAAGATATAAGTCATTGAAAGCAACTAACCACGTATTGTACACCCGACCCGATGGACCAGTGAAAAAGCTTTACGAATTATTTTGAAGCAAGATGACTTCTTGTGTTTAGTAGGTAAGACAAATGTCTTGTATCCAAGTGTTTCGAATTCGATTCCCGATGGCACCCAAGTAAATACTAAAAAAATGGTAGCAGTCTAGTTTATACATTTAAGGCTTTTAATCATATTTCTGATTGTTTTGAAAAAAATTAGCACTAAGTCCATAAGGTTAAGCCACTGAATACGGCGGAAGTATTGTGGAATATAATGCCAATTTCTTTTTCTAATTAATTTTCTGTTATGAAAACCCTGTTTCACATCAAGAGTACTAGGCGCAGGATCATAAAAGGACGAATTGCTCGCGAGGTTAAAAGGATGGGGGAGCCCCCAAAGCGGCTCCTTCTTCATCCTGCTTTCCTCCCTTCCCGTGCCACCCTCCTAAGAGAGGATTGCCAGCCAGTCTGAAAGCCGCTTTAATTAACGTGTAAACACCTATCATTTGTTTCATCTACACACAAAGGTGGGAAACAGTTATTTTATTAGAAATCAACAAATCCATCTGAGTTTTGACTTCAATGTCTTTCTTTCAAATTTGCGTTATTATTTAGATATTCATTGGGGTTTTAAGGCTTGGTTACTTTTGATCACAGGAATTAATGTATTTATGCGTGTTTTTGTCTTACGCGTTCCATGGACTTCCAGAAGAACCAATCCATCGAATATTGAAGAGCTCGGAGTTTGGATGCGTCTCTCTATGATTTATGCAATAAAAATCTTACGATACTTTGGGTACGTAGTGCGAGGGTAATACGACAGTCTTGAGCGGTCAATTCTAGAGGAGAGTGTGAAAATGAAAAGGAACAAAGGCCGATCACGCATCTGATGGAGTGATCAGGTGAAAAACGCAGAAGGGTGATCATTTCAGGAAGCGCTCCACAGGGTAAGAGATTACTTGAACTGTAAATGCTTGTTTGATGACCATGGTGATCACGATCCTCAAAAGTCGCAGCCACAACTTCCCTAGCCTTACACTTTACTTACGTGCGTATCTATGTAAATATTTGTTTTCTAATATTTTATATCTGTTAATAATAGTGGGCTCTAATCCTGAGTTAGAGCGCCCTTGAAGAGAGTTAGCTCTCTAAACAGCGCTATGTAAATTGTCCTTTTATTATTGTTATTATTAACGACCAATAAGAAGTATGTGTTTTTCGTATCGTACCCTTTAATATATCTGAATTAATGTTTTGTACGCATTGAAGGACGTGGCCGGGAAACAATATTGTCTTCGGCACCAGTAAGTGAGCCTTCGGGCTTAGAACCTTATGGTAAGTACGGAAACGCGGTTCGTCATTGTTAGCAGCACTACCACTCGGTGCGTGCGACTATTGTTACCAGACGAACTCGACCAGATTGGCACGTTTTTTGGTACCATCGGGAGATGAACCCGAAACCTCCGGGTAGAAGGAAAAAAATGTTATCACTAGGCTACGGAGGTCGTGTTTTTTTTGTATATAGACGTATATGTTAAATTTTGTCTTACGATCAAAAAGTCAGACGCTTTCTCATCTCGACCTACGCTGACAGGTGTGATGGTTTGAGCATATGTAGTATATATAGATAATTCAAAGTTTCAACTGATAAAGCTTAAACAATTTAACAATCGATCTATAAATGGAAAAGTTCCTCGAAGAAAGAAGAAACGCAACAAATCAATATTTTACGTGCCTCTCTATCGCAATTTTACTTTAAGAATACCTTTTTACTATCAAACATCCGCACGATCTGAAATGCTGTATGACATTGTGGAATGCAGCATTCATGATAATCATCGGAAACTGAATTATTTTGTGTTGAAATGAAATCATTAAAGAAATCAATAACTTTTTAAGAATAAAGTGTTTCTAAAACATTTATTAATATTATAGTAGACTTAGTCAAATTGACATATCTGAGCAATGATAAATGTATAATTTTGACGTTTTTTTTTAATATAATGTATCTTATATATTCTAGAACGAAAAATGAGCGATCTTCAGGAACATGAAAAATTAACTTTTCTATTTTATTAAGTGCTGTATAGATTCAATTAAAAAAAGTTTGAAAACTCAATTACTCAGTGGAATTGTTTATGGAAAATTTTAATTTTTTAAAATTTTCAAGATGAAATTCAAGGGCGTCATGTTTTACAAATAAGAACAATTATTAAGTCTGATTCATTTTCTACATTTTTTTAAATTATTCTGTTAATTTTTGCGACATATAATAAGCACATGATAGTATTTATTCAATTACAAAAACAAACAAAACTAAAATACTATTTTAGACCAGTTAATTCTATTTTAGAAAACAAAGCGAGAAAAAAACAAATTCCTACGTAATTTTTTTAACATAAGTCCAGATTCATCTAAAAAGATTATGATACAAATTTTAATTTCATAAAACAATAAATCACGTAAAAAAATATTCACATACTATATATTACCTATCTTGTTCGTGAATTTACAAAAATATACAATAAGAAAAAAAATCAACATTTGTTATAAAATTATCTACGTACTTGACTTCTTTTTAACTTTTTTATATGTCGAAAAAACATAAAACCGTTTAATAATTAATGGACTTTAATATAAAAATCATTGATTGAAAAAATTGTAAATAAATCGAAAAATTTTGTTCAAAAAAAATTCCTTTATGTTTTGGTGTAGAGAAATGACAATAACCTAATATAATAATTCCCTTTTATTTTTCAGGTATGTCCATACAATTTCGACAACATATTTAAAAAAAAAAATTTAATATTACTTAAAACATAGAGTTAGTGTACTGACTTTGTTATTCAACAAATTACACGAATACCCGCTTCTACTAGCTCATATGCCGAGGCTCTCTTCAGGCGGAATGATCCCGGTTTATGTCCCCAACAAACCAGGATCATTCCGTCTGAAGTGAGCCTTGGAATATGAGCTAGAAACACGTGTACCGGGATTCATGTAATTGATGTAATAACAAAATTATTTATTGTTTAAAATTCGATAAATAAATTCTGCTGAATTAAAACTGAAACCTGTGATAAATTAATTCAATAATGTTTTGATTAATAAAGAAATTTCGTTTAATAAGTTTAAAAAATTAATTAAAATATGCTTACGGTTCAATGAATTATTAAGGAAAGAAAAACAATTTGATTAATTTTCAGCATTCTTTATAATATCAAATATTGATGTCGATTTAAACGCAAACCTTTTGATAAGACCGACAAATCGGATTGCCTCTACAATAAATTTTCGACATGTTCTCTCCCAAGAAATCAAATACCTCTTCAGACGAAAGAGACAAAAGTAAGTTCAGAGCGAGGGAAATTTGAAGTGTAAATATGAAATAAACTTACCTGGTGCTGGTAGTCTCCGAGCCACAGGTTTTGATCTCATCTTCCACGAGAGAGCCGTCTTCAACGACTGTACTTCTTCACTTCTCTTCAAAATGTCCCTCGACAACGAGTTTTCAAATCAAACTTCGAAAGTCAATCACAGTCAAACAAGAGTTACGATAACGTCAGTTTAATTATCTGAGTTAATTAACTTTTCAAAATTTTATCTAAATCGCAACACAATTATTTGGAAAAAAATTATGAAAATTAATTTTTATATTTTTTTTATCGCGTTAATTATAACAAATACTATAGACGCTTTGTCAATATTATTGCTAAGATGGTTTTTTTTATTAATGGTTTATTTAAGATAAGTAATCATGTTTCATAAACAAATTATTGACGTGTAAGGTTTTTTTTTCGTCGTTAGCAGCTGTCAATTATTTTTGTGTTTTCTGTTAAATAGTGCTATATTGAATGGAGAGTTGGAAAGGTGAATATTCCAGCGCCCCCCAGTGGCCGTGTCCTGCCAACTGGACTACTTCCCTCTTTTGTATTTTAATTAGATATTAACACTCAAATATCGAGGGAATAAATAATAAACAAACACAAGCACGCGAAAAATATAAAAAGTAAGTGTAACATGTAAAGGGCAGGTACCTTTTATGATATGTGTTGTTATTACAAAGTGTCAAAATAATGCTTAACGATTTAACTTGGCGTTTTAAATTATTTTTATAAAATAAATAATGTTGCCATATTTAAGGATAATTAGTTCTTACGTGACTCAATTTTTTGGCGTAATAATTTATTTATCTTTCAGTTTAATATCTTTCAGATAGGAAACATTAAAATTTTGTGAATTATAAGTACACTAAATATATTTCAAGTTTTAAGAAGAAGATTAACTCACTAACAAACAAAAAAACTACAAATTTATAAATTTTTGACAACTGCATATTTTTCTTTTGTTTTAATAAATATGCATATATTAAGAATTACTGAATTAGTAAAAAAAATATTGCATGATTTTCTTTCTTTTTATCAAATTTAAAAATATATTATTTTTTTATCGATAATAAATAAAAATAAACATTAAAAAAAATATATTTTTTATCAGAAAAAAATATATATTTACTCACAATAATTTTGACAATGCGAATATAGAACACGTTGGCACTTGACATTAGGATGCCAGTCGACTGACAAGACAATTTTTATGATATATTGCTGAACTGTCACGGTGAACGTCCGAAAGCGCTCCTGACACCTGAGAGATGAACCCGGCGCGACGGCAGCGACGAAGAAGAGAAAATCGCTTTTCCTGACAACGCCACTGACATGATAAGAGAAAACTGACCGCGCGACAACCAATCAGAGCGCTTCCCGCTGTCATGTGATGCCACGCAGTCAATCCTTCCTCCGCCGCAAGCCCACCACGATTGTTTTCCTACTCACCGATTCACAATTGGAAATTTACCTTTGTATAAGGCAACACCGTAAAATTAATCATTCCATAATAACAAACATCAAACCAAAATAAAACTTATATCGCATGAGTATTCGATCTAATTTGGCTTGCCGCCGCCGCTGTGTACACGCACATTTGCATATTCACCTTTCAGACTTTCATAATGTTGGTAAGACAAAATCTTTAGCGTGAGAAATGTATCTGTCCCTTTTTCTCTGTATACACAGAAAAAAGCGGGAAAAAATATCGAACATTTTTACAAACAAAAACATCCGTGCAATATATTATACCTATAACATACTCTAGATTTTGTTATAAAATAAATCTTTGCATTTGGGTGTATTATCATAACGGTTTATTTCCCAAAAGTAAATAAATAGCCTCCTTTTCCACGTATAAAGCTTTCTCTTTCCAACGCTGTTATAAGAAAGGAACTGAATATTTTTTTTAATTCAATACTTTTCCTTTGACAATGCTCCCTGTTGATTCCGCCGTGGAAATCTTTAAATATACATCCGTTCCTCTCTATCACATCGGGATTGACGACGTTAAAAGAGGAAACGTGACGCAAGGACAATTTGTCACTTGTCCCTTTCACTGCGGGACATACGTCCGTTGGTAAAACTCCTTATAACAATAGGTGGATGAAAGTGATAGATATTTAGAATGTGTGTTTTACATGCGGTTAGCGTCAAGGTGAGCTAAGACACACGTCGTATGATCGGAAAGGTGTTTCTTGTAGGCTGCAAATGAGACAGAGCGACGTGGAGGTGTGCTGCCGGGTGGGTGTTCACACGGCGGGCATGACAGCGCGACACGCCCATCCGATGTGGTGTGAGCGCTGTCCGGAGATTTCCATAAGTTTGACTGACCTTGTCGTTATTCATCTAAAAAAAAGACCCTCCTATGTAAACGCGCCCGGTGTGTGTAGGAATATTCGGAGGAAATCAGGCGTAACCAGGGCCGGATGGGCTTAAAATGTAAAATTATTATTTGTACTTGGTAAGTATTTAATTACGATAGAACAATTACGAAGGTGTTAGTGTTATGGAACGAAATTGGTTTTCATTTATAGAATCTCAACGAATTGCTTTTATGTAATTGTTGAATACGACACTTTTATGTAATTGTTGAATACAACTCTTTTTAGGTATATTTATATTTAGGTATTTATGATTTAAACGCTTTCACGAAGAGCATCGTTTCTCAAACTGTGGGTCGTGACCCTCAGGCGGGTCGCTATGAAATATCACGTGTGTAATATTCTTTTACAATATTATTCACTTGACTCAGCCACACTGCCCTTGATCTACCTGTCACACGCCTTCCACTAAAATTTGGAATATAATATACACGTATATCTCTTTTGTTCATTTTTCTTCATTGATTCGTTCCACATGCCCCAACCATCTCAACGTACTCTTCTTCATTTTACTTAACACATCAGCCTTAAGTTCACATTCATCTCTTATCACTTTATTCCGTATGCTCTCGTACATTGTACTCCGTATATTCTTCTCGATGCACGCATTTCTACAGCATTTATTCGGCTCCTCTCAGTTTTTTTCACGTTCACATTTCACTCCCTTACATCAAAGTTGGCACCAAAATACTATTGTGGACTATCATCTTAGCAGATTTTGAGACTGTGCGGTTCAAGTATATATTTATGATTTAGTGCCGCATTGACTTCATTTACTATGGCTCCACGCCCTTTGATATCATTCTTACTCGTTACTCTCCTAACATCTATTAAAATATAACCCAAATAGCAGAATTCTTTAACTCGCTCCAATATTTAATTTTTTTCCCATATGTCGCATTCGCTTTACCTTTCACACTTTTCTATGGCTATTATTTTGGATTGTGTTACATTCATTCTCAGATCTTTCTCTTAGTATCTTTCATATAATTTACTTATCAAACTCTGCAATTCATTACTCGTACATCAATACGCAAACGTTTCCATTTGACATTTAAATGCTACCAATTGACCTCTGTAGTTCATTCACTCATGAATATATATAAATATTAAACAAACAGGGTGACATAACGCATCCTTGCTATTCGCCTTTCGAAATATTAAACCATTCAGTAAAGATACCATTCACCCTGATATATGCCTTACTTTCGGCGTATAATGACACTTGTACCACGTACGAGTATTAGTTTACGTTCAACACCATATTCATTCAATATTTTACAAAGTTAGTCTCTTACATATCATATGCTTTTTCCAAGTCCACAAACGCACAAAACGCTTTTCTATTTTTAACCATATATGTTTCTACAAGCATAAGTCAAGTGAAAATTTGATCCACGCATCCTCATTCACTTAAAAAGGCACCCTGAACATTTCACACTTTTCTCAGTTTTTCCATTAGAATTTTTCCGTACAGGTTACTTACTAAACTCAGCAAACTAATGACTGTAATTTTTCCACTCCATTCTTGCGACTTTACCTTTATATAACGGAAGAATCAATGCACTCCTCCAGTATTTCGGTGTGTAGCCAGATTTTCAAACATTTTAACAAAAAAATTTGTTCACCCTCATACACTTTTAGTTCTGAGCTCATTTAATCACAGCCAGACGTTTTGCTTTTTAAATAAGACACTTGGAATAAATTTCTTTATTCAATGCCAATTATTGGCTTAAATTTGATAGTTGTATTTCTCTAAGGAGAGCATTTACTATTTTCATGCCACAACTACAAAAATAATAATATTAATGAAATATTAATTTATTTAGCGCCATTAAACTTAGGAATCGAACCCATTCGTATTAAAAGATTCAAGCAATTACAAAAATAAAATTAGTTAAATATAAGGATAGAAAGGCAGTGGCTGCTGCCCTAAGATTCGGTACTTCTCCACATCTGCATATGAGTGGATAAAAAATAATTAAAAAATATTAAACCCTTTATACATTTTTATTTTCACGACTCAACCCTTAATTTTTTGTTTCATCATTTGGGAGGTGTTGTAATATTGAATATACACACTGTGAGTGAATTTCTCAGTATTGATTTGTATCAACCATCTAGTATTTGTTTAAAAATAAACGATGTATTTTTGTTTTATAACAATCCGGATAAAGTCTTAAAAATTGATTTAATATACAGTAAAGGAAGTTGGTATGAAAAAATTACCGTTACAGAACATGTTCATAAGCGAAATAAAATGCTTAACAAAGAAAATGTGTACTTTAAATAGGAAACCTTTTGAATAAAGGACAACGTTGTATGAAGAAACGAGAGGAAACGGTGGGATTTCCTTTGTTCACAAACATCTTTTCAGGCATTTTCTTTTTGTACTGAAAGAAAATCTTGTATGATATCCTTTATTCATCTCATATAAAAGGATACGCTGTAATGTAAAACATTTAATATGAATCGCTGAAAAGGTAAGTAATGTGATGACTAAAGAATTTTTATTTCTTAAAGGCTTTCGAATTTAGAAAAAGAAAAACGGGTATTTTTTTTATTAAATAAGTGGTTTTTACACGCATATCGTGGAGGTTTTAGTACTGAAATTATTTTTACCATCATAACCTTTCATAAAATATCACGGATTTGAGCAATTATCATCCAAAGATTGTCTATTAACATTTGTAGTTCATCGATTTTTAATCATTATGCAGTCAGATTTCGGAAACAGTTTCCAACTAACGTTAGACTCGCCCCGTCACGATTGAAACTGTGTTTGAAAAATATATTAATTTCTAGTCAATAGTAGTTATTATCTTTTTTTTGTTGTTATTTATGAACAAATTATCCCAAGTTATAATAACTGTGTGATCCTTATTTTTTTTTATTACTCCCTTATTTAATGTTGTCTCGTTAGCCACCATATTGTTCAATAGTTATTCAAGTATAAATAAATTAAATCAAAATTTGTTGAGGTATCGCGTTATAATATTTCGATATATTTAAATCTTAATATTATTTAGTTTTTATAAAAGTCTACCAGATTTCTTGTGATCGTCGTTGCTGGACTTCGTAGTCGAAGATTGCATCAAAGGTTTGTGCCGTGAAGTTGGTTTTAAGTGAGTGAGCCGCTGCACACCAGTAAACTCACCGACCCAACCACTGTACAGGATCTGATGGTCCACCGAGGTAAGACGATAGGAACATACCAGTATGTTGGGTACCATTATGGATAAGGATGGGGCAAAAATAAAATGAATAAGAAGATGATTGAGAGTGGGAGGTAATTTTATAAGAAGAGGAATGAAATCAAGAAAGAAGTCTCTCCTCCTTTATCCGGGTTTGGGGCAGGCTCCGTCGTCCGATCCAAAGTATTTATCTAAGTACAGAGGATGCGGAGGCAGAGTTCTAATGTGATAACAAATTACTTGCATTTAGGTATATTTTTTATCTTGTAAGAAATTAAGTAAAGATACTCATATCCATACACATGCATAACATCACGCCATTTCCCTATCGGAGTGAGCAAGAAATTAAGTAAAGATACTCATATCCATACACATGCATAACATCACGCCATTTACCTATCGGAGTGAGCAAGAAATTAAGTAAAGATACTCATATCCATACACATGCATAACATCACGCCATTTCCCTATCGGAGTGAGCAAGAAATTAAGTAAAGATACTCATATCCATACACATGCATAACATCACGCCATTTCCCTATCGGAGTGAGCAAGAAATTAAGTAAAGATACTCATATCCATACACATGCATAACATCACGCCATTTCCCTATCGGAGTGAGCAAGAAATTAAGTAAAGATACTCATATCCATACACATGCATAACATCACGCCATTTCCCTGTCGAAGTGAGCAAGAAATTAAGTAAAGATACTCATATCCATACACATGCATACCATCACGCCATTTCCCTGTCAGAGTGAGCAAGGATGACAGAGCGTAACGTTTCCCTATCTCGACAAATATCCTTAGCCTCGTCTATATTCATACACCTCCTCATACAACTTCTACGATGTCTGACTGTACACGATTCCTTCCATAAAAATCATTCTCTTGATCCAACCATACTTTCCTTGGTCTTCCTCTCGTACGCCTTCCACTCATATATGTACTGTATATTTGTTTTGAAAGCATTTCTTCATTAATTCGTTCCACATGGTCAAACCGTATCAGAGTGCTCTTCTTCATCTAACTTAATACATTAGCCTTAAGTTCACATTCATCTCTAACCACTTAATTCCATATTCTCTCATACATTATTACTCCATGTATTCTTCTCGATGCTAATATTTCTACAACATTTATTCGACTCTTCTTGTCTTTTCTCACGCACACGTTTCACTCATATACATCAAAGTTGACACCAAAATACTCATGTTGACTATCATCTTAGTAGAATTCGATACTGTTCAGTTCGAGTATATAGGTTTTAGTGTCCCGTTGACTTTGTTTCCTACCGTTACACGCTGTTCGATACCCCTCTTAACTCTTCCAACATCTATTAAAATACTTCCTAATTAGCAGAATTCCTCAACCAGCTCCAATCTTTCATAATTCAACTATTTGTCGCATTTTCTTTCCATTTCTCAGTTCTCTGTCTCCATTACTTTGGTTTTAGCAACATTAATCCTCAGATCTTTGTCTTCGCATTTCATATAATTATCTTGTCAAACTCTGCAATTCATCGTCCCTCTCCGCCAATACTACCATTTCATCTGCATACAGTAACTCGCATACGTTCCAATTCGACATTTGTATGCCACAAATTGACCATCACATAACCTAGAAGTCCGCCTAAAAGATGAAGAGACATTTTGTGATGTATCATCTGTCAGAAATTATTTTTGCAACAAAACAGATCGAAGATTTACATCACAAAGAAGAATAACCTAAATCAAAGTATTAGTATGTATGAACTTTGAACCTAGATGACGTTTCGAAATCGATTTGTTTTACAATGACTAAATTCATATTAACCGCTTAATCGTACTAATATTCATTTTCCATTAAAACATTTAATTTTTCTCTGAAATCAATTTTCCTCGAAGCCCTTAGCTTCCTTATGCCGTTAAGAAAACAACCCAATAATCTGGTTATGCGTCAATTCTTTAAAAGTATATCCGTTTGATCGTAACTCATAAGTCGATAATCTGCCTGCCAGGCCGAGTCCAAGAAAACGTTTATTATTCGCGTGTAACTTTTGCTTTGGCATGAAATCAAATCAAACATATATATGTATATAAGTTGTATATCTGCAAACGTTCCTTAAAGAATTTGGAACAAGTATGATCTAAATCAACCTTTCTCAAACTTTTTAGCCTCGCGACCCCCTTTAACATAAAATAAAGAAAGTTTCGCAACCCCCCTACATAACTTTTTATATTATTGATGCATTTGCACGTAGCTGCATAAATGTCGTACTTGCACAAAGACGATAAGTCTCATCAGGTAAGAATATCTACTTTTTGCGTCACTAACAGGCTAAACAGATTGAACTTACTGCGAGTATATATACCAGCAACAAGTTCATTGCGTTAAACAACGTATAATAATGACTTGGATTATATATTTTAAAAATAAATATGTTCGTTGACCCCCCTTGGGCTCGCAACCACAGGCTGAAGAACGTTGATCCTAATGATAAAAATAGATAATTTTAAAATTCTTTTGAAATCCACTGTTCATTTAAGTATTTACTAAAAAAAAGCGACGCAAGTATAAATCTGATTATACCTGACCTTAATCCTAGTGTTTGATCTGATGTTTTGTAATAGTGATACTTGTAACTAACTTAACGAGTAATTTGGTGGGGGGGGGGCACCTAAAGTCAAGTTTTAGATGGCATGGTATTTTAATTTTGAGATTTAAACAACAATATTTTGATAAAAAATACGGTAGTAAATGTAGCACAAAATATTGTTATTGCCATTTTAGAAAATTTCCAAAAATTTGCTTCTAAAGGGTCTTTCAAACGTTTTTTTTTAAATTCATAGATAAAACACAGATGGCGTCGCAAACTTACCTGGGTCTTATTACATTTCAGAAGTGTAATTTATGACATTTATAAAAATGGAGTCGTATTCTATACAACAACGCGTTCAAATTGAATTATTTCATCTATTGTAATCTCCGGAAACGGTGATGATGTTAATTGGCCAACGAGATGATGTGATCTGAAACCGTTGGACTATTCTCTGGGGATACGTGAAAAGCCAGGTCTATAAGAATGATCCCCAATCAATTACTGAGCCAAACTTTAAGGTGAGATAATGAAACCACTTTCGCCTTTCAAAAAAACCGGACTTTCACCTTTCAAAAAAACTACGACAAAAATGCACAAAATTTAACAATAAATTTATTTTTTTAAGGACAAAAAGTAAACAGTACAATAAAAAATGGAGTATTTATTATTAAGGTCAAACTATAAATTCAGGCCTTTAAAGGAATCGAGTTCCCATCCAATGCGATTTTTAAGACAAGTTATTTTACGATATGGCTAGTACTCGAGGAGCTCCTTCTCTACTAACGCCTTGCCGAAAAGAGAATACAATAACTCCAAGTTGATGGTTTGCTCGGAGTGTCGGTCCGATTGTCGGACACCTTACTCCTTCATCGGTTGTGTAAAACGGACTTTGGGAAATAAATTTTTGGATTGTTTGGTGGGGGTGTTAGAATTTTTTTATAGAGAGGAGGGATAGAGTTTGGTACATACATTAAGGTTATAGATACATATAGGTTACATAATATTATACTTATATTTTTATATGTCACGAGCGTTGATAAATATGAATACACAGAGAGAAAGGATAGCGATGTATACATAAACATAGATATTTGAATAATTATAAATATATTACGAAGATGGGGGTGGGGGTGAACGCTGTGACTTTAGAATAAATAGTTGTACATATATAAATATGGAGGTAAGATAGATGCCTCAACATTCGGCCGCTCACAGCCGACTTAGACGGTCGCCTATAACCGCGCTCTCCGACGCTCTCACCATCTAAGAGTAAACGGAGCCCGTGACAGTTTTCCCTTGAGCTGCTACAAAGTGCTTGTGTTTTGTGTTTGTGTCTCCAACGCAACGCATCATCATCATCACCAGCCCGAAAGGACATCAATTAATCATCTTAGCCCTGGACCTCATCAGGACTCCATCACACTAAGAAGGAGGGAAAAAGAAGGCCCCCCGACACCGCAGTTCCAGCCTTCACCGGTGCTCGAGTGTCACGCCCGACGACGTTCACCGACGTCTCATCATCGGGTGAGTGAACGGACTTTTCTCTTCCCTCCCCTCCCCTCTGTACGATTTATATATATTATTATATATAATATAACTTATTTTATAAAATGCATTCCACTAGCGCCGACGCTGTTCACTGGCGTATTCGTAAAAAAGGATCGCAGCGAAAAATTACGCGGGTCCTCCCAGTAAAAGACCCCCCGGTCTCCCAAAATGCCCCTACGTCTGTCGAGGAATTTACCTCGCAAATTCGAAATAAAAAGTCCCTCGCGCAAGCCATTAACTACCTCTCGACCCTCCTCTCGCGAGGTACAATTCAATTTGTGGGCGACAAGACGGAAGTCGACAAAGTCGTCTCCCCGCTCTCCGTCCCACCAACGCTGGCGCCTACCCCCGCCCAGCCCAAGTCAACATTGGGAAAGCCGAACCCCCCGTCGGCCCCTCCCGCCAAAATAAACACGGACGGTGTACCCACCACCCCCGTCCCCAAAATAACAATCACCGCAGCTTCTCGCCCCTCTTCAACTGTCCAGCCGGATGATTCCGACATGGACTGGCAGACGGTACCAATCCGTCGTAAGAGGTCACCTGACAGCCCTCCAAAAGAGCTTTCAGCTCCTAACATTACCACCGCCAAAAAAAGGCAGAGGCTACCTAGCCCACCGGGCTCAGTCTCTCCAGCCACACCGGCTCCCGCCCAAGCCGCTCCTTTCCCGACTAAATCGGAACGCATCCCGCCTATTATTCTGCGGGATGCGGAAAAATACTCGGAGCTTCGAAAGAAGCTCCACGCTGCCAATATGCCCTTCACATCGAAGGCTTTGAGCAGCGGTGACCTCCGTATACAGACGAAGTCTGTCGACGCATACCGTCTGCTAGCAACGGAATCAAGCCGTCTCAAGGTACCGTACTATACGTACCAACTAGACAGCGAGAGACCCCTCCTCGTTGTCCTTCGCGGCGTCCACACCTCCTTCGGAGTCGAGGAGATTATCGCCGAACTGAAATCCCTCGACTACCCGGTCCTGAACGTCTTCAGGATGAAGGACCGGAGGAGGAAAGTCCTGCCATTGGTGATTGTTAAACTCACCAAATCCCCTGAAGGACGCCGTATTTACAACGACCTCCACAGCATCTTCGATATGAAGATCTCCGTGGAGGAGTTGAAAAAGAATACATCAGCAGGACAGTGTCACCGCTGCCAAAAGTTTTATCACAGCGCTGGCAGCTGTCATGCCCCTCCCGTGTGCGTCAAATGCGCACGAAATCACAGAACGTCCGACTGTAAAAAGCCGGACGACTCCCCCGCGAGATGCGCCAACTGTGGCGGCGACCACCCGGCCAACTACAGAAGCTGTCCCTCTCACCCTCTTAGCAGAAATGCCAAACAGGCCTACCCCTCCGCGCCCCCGCCAGCCAGAGAAGCCCCCAGGAGGACCCCTCCTTTATCGAAACCAGCGTCGAATGTCGCGTCCCCCGCGATCTCATACGCGAGCATTACGAAAAATGCCCGCCCCCAGCTCTCCGCCCAACCGCCCCCCCTAGTAACACCCCCCAATCTGCGCTATCCATCGCAGGCCGACATATCCGCGGTATTGAGGAACCTCGACGAGGCCATGCATATGGCCCGCGAAGTCTTCAACGCCCTCGCAATGTGTGTGCCTCACAATGGCTAGAGTCAGCAGACCCTGCCATCTAACCGTCGCGTTCTGGAATGCAAACGGCACTTGCAAAACCAACAAGCAAGAAATCGAGGACTTCATCGTCGAGCACAACCTAGATGTGATGATGATTAATGAATCCTTCTTAAAACCCAGTCACCGATACTCACTTCGTAATTATTATGTTTACCGTAATGACCGCCTCACAGGCAGAGGAGGCGGCACAGCTATCATAATAAAGGCGAGTCTCGATCACTGCCTTTCCGCATCTCCCCCCACGGACAACATGGAGAGCACCAGCGTTGTGGTTCAAACCCTCAACCACGGTCCTCTCAAGCTCGTGTCCGTGTATCTCCGACCGACATTACCATTTCTCGAGTCAGATTTGGACTCACTTTTCGCGGACAATCTTCCCACTATAGTAGCGGGAGATCTCAATGCCAAACATCCGCTCTGGCACAGCCGAGTCAAAAACACTCACGGCCGCACGCTAGCCGAGATCTCCTCCCGCAAAAATTACTTTGTGGACGCCCCCGCCACTCCGACCAGATACTCCCAAAGAGATAACGACTCTGCAGACGTCTTAGACATCATCATCAAAAACGACATCCCGTTCAACAGCGACTTGCTAGTGCTAGAGCAGTTGCAGTCCGATCACTACCCGGTTTTATTAACTCTCACGGATAACAACCCCCTTCCGGATCCGTTCCCCTTCAGGAGGCATATCACCTCCTGGGATGATTTCGCGACCACTCTCGAATCTAACATAAGAGTGCCGACCTCTCTTCCCGACGTCGAGGCCATTGATGTGGCGGTGAGTTATCTCACCGAAAACATCAAATCGGCCCTCGAGTCAGCTTCTAAACTGAGACCTCCTCAAAAACCGGATCCCCCGCTCCCCGTTGATATTAAAATGAAAATCGCGGAGAAGAACAAGATCAGGAAGCTATGGCAAAACACCGCCAACCCCACATACAAAACGTTGTACAATCGTCTGGTGAAACAGATCAAATTCGACCTTCAGCGCCATCGTAACGATCGCTGGGGCGAATTTATCGATTCACTCGAAGTCGAGGAACACAAAAAGTGGAGGCTGACTCGTTCTCTCCCTAAAACCCCTCAACGGCCCTCCCCTCTGCAGGGCCCTAACGGCACAGTTTTCTCGGCGCGAGATCGCGCCGAAATCTTTGCGGGCTCGCTCGCCCTCACTTTTACCCCAAACTCGGACCTCCTTAACCCGTCGCACTCCGCCTCGGTTGACAGAACGGTCCAACGAATTATCGCCTCACGACCTCCCCCAACTTCGGATTTCTTCACCCCGAAAGAAGTCCAAAAAATTATTCACGACCTCCATAATAAGAGAGCTCCCGGTCCAGATTCCATAAATAACTTCACCCTAAAAAAACTGCCGAATAAAGCCGTCTGCGCCATTTCAGCAATCTTCAATGCCTGCTACAGGCATAGATTCTTCCCTACAGCTCTCAAATGCGCAGACGTTATAATGATTCCGAAACCGGGTAAAAAACTCACGATCCCCGAAAATCACCGCCCGATCAGCTTACTGCCTACCCTAGGTAAAGTGCTCGAACGACTTATCCTCGATCGCCTAACAAGCGAGATTACCTCGCTTAACATAATTCCAGATACGCAACACGGTTTTCAACCGCGACACTCGACCTCTCATCAACTTCTTCGCGTCGTAGAACATATAGTGACTGGTTACAATAGGAAACAACAAACAACCCTCCTGTCGCTGGACGTGGCGAAGGCCTTCGACACGGTCTGGCACAACGGACTGCTCTTCAAACTGCACAAGGCCGGAATCTCTCTCCGCCTCGTGCAGATCATAGCTTCATTCTTAAGCGACCGTACCTTTTCCGTCAAGGTGAGCGGTATAAATTCCTCTCACCGCCCCATACAAGCGGGGGTTCCGCAAGGAGCCCTCCTCTCTCCCACCCTCTACAATATATACACCAGCGACATGCCCTCTCTCCAAAACAGCCGATCTATCACGGCTCAATACGCGGACGATACGGCTTTTCTCTCGAGTTCGAGACACTCTTGCGATTCCCACTCTCGCATTCAAGAATTCCTCCCAAGTTTAGAACGCTGGTGTAGAAACTGGAAGGTCAAGATAAACCCTTCCAAGAGCGCAGCAGTCCGTTTTTCCAGAAGACGTCTCGACTTCATCCGCCCACTCAAACTTTTCGGCCAGAGCGTTCCGTGGTGCGACGAGGTGAAATACCTCGGCGTCACTCTCGACGCGAAGCTGTCCTGGAAAAGGCACACCACCATCATAACCGGGAGGGCGTACGGCACTCTGAAAGCCCTAACACCACTCCTGGGCAGACACAGTAGGATGTCCCCACGTACCAAGTTAAACTTGTACAAGGCCATCATACGTCCTCAGATGACTTACGCCATCCCGGTGTGGGGCCACACGGCCGAAACCCACATGCGCAAACTCCAGGTGTTGCAAAACAAGGCTACGCGCATCATTATGGATGCGCCCTACTTTGTCAGCAACAAACGGCTTCATGAAGATTTAGATCTCCCCACCATCCGAGAATACGCGATCTCTCTGGCCGAGAGGTTCTACAGTTCTCTCCCGAGCCACCCGAACCCCCTAATCAGTTCACTGTCGGACTACGACGCGAACGCGAATATCATACACCCCAGGCCGAAGCAGATTCTTCGCACAACCCCCCGACCACCTATTCGCAACGGTAGGCGCCGAATTATGCCTAGAGCGCATATATAACACGTAGTTTATCTTACTCCCATATTTATCTATTTACTATTTATTTTAAAGTCACAGCGTTCTCCCCCCACCTATCTTCGTAATATATATATTTTATTTTTATACATATATATCTAAGTATTTATCTCTATCCATTCTTTTCTGTATAATTATTTATGAACGCTCGTGACACATAAATTATAAGTATATTAATATGTACCCGATATATGTATTTGTAACCTTAATATATGTATCAACTTCTATCCTTCCTCTCTTTTATTCAATAAAAACTTTCCACACCACCACCCAAATATCAATCAAACAAGTCCGTTCAATAAATCATTCGATGAAGGAGTAAGGTGTCCATTAATCGGACCGACACTCCGAGTAAAACCCCAACTAGGATAGATGCCTTATAAAATGCGAGTATATGCACTGGACACTATTCGGCGCCTACCGTTCCGAATAGGGGGTCGGGGGGTGGTTCGAAGCATTTGTTTGGGCCTGGGGTGAATAAGATTTGCGTTCACGTCGTAGTCCGTGAGTGAGCTGATTAGGGGGTTCGGGTGACTCGAGAGAGAGCTGTAGAACCTCTCGGCCAGAGATATCGCGTATTCTCGGATGGTGGGGAGATCTAGGTCTTCGTGAAGCCGTTTGTTGCTGACAAAGTAGGGCGCATCCATAATGGTGCGCATTGCCTTGTTTTGCAACACCTGGAGTTTGTGCATATGGGTTTCGGCCGCATGGCCCCAGACCGGGATGTAATACAATAACCGCGACACAGGTCTTTTATCACAGAGGACGCTGAAAATTTCATGAGAACTGTATGTGTTTATTTAACTTTAAACTAATTATTCACATAAGCTCTAGGTCTTGATTGTAAGAATTCTAACATTTCGCAAACTTTGTGAAGTTAACCCTAATGCAATGAACTCGAATCCAAAATTGGATTCAAGTTCATTGCATTAGGGATATTGAAATTCTATTCTGCGCTATATTATGATATCTAATCGCAAAATGTGGTCAGCGAATTGATATAACGGAGCGAAGAGACAAGATTCAAGCTTAATTAATAGTCATTAAAAAAAACCTAGACTGGGAAAAATGGCATACAAGTTATGTGTAAAAATCAAAAACATCAACATATATATTTCATCGTTGAATTTAGTTTTATTCCATACAAATTTATATAAAGCGATGTACGTCGGATTTAGTCAATATTGATCGTTGACCAGGAAAACGCGACTAAAATTAAAAAAGAGACAACAAACAAAGCCGAATATTTCCTCTCTGAGAAATTCACCATTTACATGTTTTCTTCTTCCTATTGATGGAGATCTTGGCTCTGTTGTTGCGAAAAGGCATAGCACGAGCTATCTCTCCGCCTTTTAGGTGACTTTTCTGCCATACGGACGGCATTCGATGTCCTACGGGGATCTCGTATGGGATTCTATATCTGTTCATCCCATCTGTTTGGTCACACCAGTACCGCTTTCTTTTCCTGCTCCATCTGACAATACCCTATGTGTTGCAGGTCTGTCGATTATGAGAGTTTCTGACCCTATCTTTGACAGGTTTTCCTTCGATTATTCGGGAACTTCTCATCACTCATGTTCAAAAAAGGTGCTTTGTTCTAATTAGAACGGCTCTGGTTTCAATATTAGAATTCTTGATCGGTCTGACACAGCTTTATATATTCGAACTATGCAATAGATTCGCAGGGGATATGTGATAATAATAAAGGTTATTGAACTGATCTCTATTGATAAATATTGAACCATATTCTTTAAAGCGATTAATACATAAATTTGAAAAGGGTTTATTAGCCTGCATTACCCAAACAATACATGGGCAATCCATAATTTCCTGGGCGCCCTATACTTTTCCAAACTTCAACTTGCCTACCCACTATACTGAGGTGCCTCCACCTAAATGTGTCTCACAATGTGGTGACCATGTTTTTATTTCAATTTTAAATATTACTTTTCAAAATCTTATGAAAAAGTAAAATTCGTTGTGTTGGGAAGCGCAAACTAGATCACTTCAGTTTATGCGATTTTACAGGAAAATGGTATATTTTTTTGTAAATTGAAATAAAGACCGTGGTGACCAAACTTATAACACGCCTGTGTTCTCACTCAGGGGTTTTTGGCTCAATTCCCATTGGTGCCAAATTTTAAAATATTTCAGTCTGGTTTTTACTTAAGGCCTCGATAGCATAATTTCGCTTGTTTTGAAGTCATAACCATCTAGTAATAAATCCGTCAGGTTATATTACGAGTATATTATGAAAATATATCAACCTACATGGACAAGTTGACAAGAGCCTGTCTTTCGATCCGAAGGTTGCGGGTTCGATTCTCGTTGATATCCATTTTTTAAATGATAAATATCTAGATTACACACCAGGCCTCTAGTTGGTTGTAAAAGATTTCCACATGGCAATAAACCCAGCAGATTTTACTGTAATAATGAAAGAGTAATGAAATAATACAAATACGTGTCTTAAACTTTTTTTTAATGTTATTGTTTTTTTTATTGTGTTGGCTACTTATTTTTTCGTAAGCATGTTGAAATAATATACTTTTAATCCTTTCAGTTAGATTCAAAAGCTATTCTTTTATTTAAATAATGGAAAAATAAGAGGATTTAGGAGATTTTCTTTTTAAATAAACTCAGTAACGCTGACATTGAGAAAAACAGATGTTATCTAATTTATATTTTGCACGATGATATGGTCAAATCTGTCCAATCCTGAGACACTGTGTTTTGTTTTTAATAAGTATACCTTAAGAATGTGCAAGTGTTTAAAGCTATAAAGCTATTTAAATTAAAATACATGGCTAAATCCTGTCTCAAATAAATTTTATTATTAAATATTAGGAGTAGACTTGAGGTCTGGGATTGAAATACCCATTGATGTCGCAGAAGCAATTGACGCTACTAAATTGAGTTTATCAATCGGAAGATGTACCGATGACAGCTGAGATGAAATCTTTTCCGAAGTATTTAACTACACGTATTTTTCATCACACTTATACACAGTACCCGGTGGTAAGTAATACATAACATTTATAGAGCGTCGTCTCTGTCGCACGATGCGCTAAGAGTCCGGTTTCGTAGTCACGATGCGGTTAGCGCATCGTGCGACAGAGACGACGCTCTACAAATGATGTGTATTACTTTCCGCCGGGTACTGTACATTTTTTTCATTTGTATAGTACCCCACAATATATTTGAATTGGCGATGCAGATATATTGAAGATCATGACTGAAATACAACATGTTTTCGGCCCCATTAATCGATCATTCGAATTTTAAAGCCACTAGAATATGCACAAAACTCGCAGTTCGTTATAGCAGGGCAATACTGCCGAGACAATCTAGTGCATATGAATATTGTTACCAGACTGGGACCCTATTTTAGGTGATATTGCGAATCGAACCCGAAATCCTCGGATAGAACCAGCGGGTAGCATCTTAACTAGACTACATAAATCATCAGAATATAGTTTACGTATTGATTTATTTATTTATTTAGCACTCCATCGTATAATAATTTGGTAGATTTATTGCCATGTGGCAATCCCTTCCAACCAAACAGACAAAATTAAATAAAGAAAGTTGGATGGTCGTAAAAACTATCCATATTATTATTTATTTTAACGAAATTTATGAACAGTATCTTCGTCTTCTTGTCGTGCCCCATCAGCCCCCCCCCTCCCCCCCCCCCCCCCCCCCCGACGTTGGCAATCACTCTAGCAAAGGCTTCTCTATCTTGCGCAACCCGGAACAGGTCCTCCACACGCTTCATGCCCGTCCAGTCTCTTATATTGCGCAGCCAAGATGTTTGCCTTCTACCAGAACCACGCCGCCCCTCTATCTTGCCCATCAGTATCAACTGAAGGATTTCGTACTTCTCTCCAGTTAAATGTGACCCAGATAGGATATCTTGCGGACCTTAATATCTGTCAGCAGCTGTCTACGGCAATTAGCTCTCCTCAAAACCTCCGAATTGGCGATCATATCAGTCCACGGTATACGAAGCACTCTATAAACAGTATAAATAACAAAAATAAAAGTGAGATATCATCAATCCAAGGAAAAGGGAAGGGATGTTTTTTTTTCGAAGTCATTCATTTGTCTCTCCTCCACCTATACTGTCACTAGGAACGAATTAGGTTGTACGAACGAATTAAGTCGGATATATGAAAAAGTTCCTCCTCTGCTGACGCTACACTGGAGTGTAGCACGGACAGAATGTCAGACACCACGGATAAAAATGATAAATAATTTTTTTTTAAATAAATACTTTTTTTATACTGCACCAGACCTTTGAATATTTAAGGATTCTATAATTTTTTCACGAAAATTGAAGAAGCTGAAAGCTACCCCTAGTCACCAAAATATCCGAATAGTCAATTGTGTTGAAGGTAGTCCGTATAGTACTCTGAGGTATTCAAATGTGGCGGAGAACCTGTGCCTGTCGTTGTTCATGACCTGATGCTTCATATTTGGCAATCAAGAACCATCCATGAAACCTTCCGTGAATCGTGGATCGTAAATATATACAAACGAAAGGGAGACAGGTCGGACTGTGGTTGCTACAGAGGGATCGCACTGCTTTCGGTTGTGCGGTAAATATTCAGCAGAATTGTCGTGGACAGACTTACCAGGGTCTTGGACAGGATCACTCCAGAGTCACAGGTTGGGTTTCGTTTTACAGTAGACATGATATTTACCATCTCGTGGTACAGTAGACATTATATTTACCATCAGGCAACTGCATGAGAAATGTCAAAAGCAGGGGAGGAGTCTGTTTGCCGCTTTTGTCGATTTGTCCAAGGCTTTTGATTCAATTAATAGAGATTTATTGTGGAGGATCCTTGGAAGACTTGGTGTTCCACCGCTTCTGACGGAGCTTCTGACCCAGCTGCATAGCTTCAACAGGTGCTTGTCTCGCTTGGTGGACTGGAGACGGACGCATTTGATACCAACAAAGGTGTCCGCCAGGGGTGCGTCCTGGGTCCAACTCTATTTAATGCATACATGACAGCCTTTATGTTTGTCGTTGACAGACGACTTTGTGTCAGAGGAATTGAGGTGAGATACAGGACTGATGGGGGACTACATAATCTGCGTAGATTACATGCTCAAACAAGAGTTGCTCACTCATACATCACGGAGCTGCAATATGCGGATGAGTGCGCTCTTGTTGCGCATTCAGAGGAAGACCTTTGAGAGATCATCAACGTTTGTACAGATGTGTATCAGATGTTTGGCCTTGAAATAAATGTGAAGAAAACTCAGGTGCTAACCTGTTCCGCAGGAAATGAAGTGATTCAATCACCCGACATTCGAGTGAATGATGTGCAACGGGAGAACGTACCTAACTTACCATATCTGGGCAGCATCTTGGCTTCGAACTCTTCTCTTGATGATGAACTGAAGAGTCGCATCAGGAGTGCGTCAGCGGCTGTTGCTAAATTGAATGACAGAGTGTTCTACAGGAGAGACATATCCCAGTCTACAAATATATCAGTCTACAAGGCTGTTGTCTTCCCCTCGCTTCTCTATGTGTCTGAGACTTGGGTTCCTTATAGAAGGCACATTCAAAGCCTTGAAATGTTCCACCAACGTTTTCTTCGCCGAATTCTTCGGATCCACTGGAGTGATCATGTCATAAATGTTTTGGTCCTGCAACGCTCCAACTGTAAGGAATGGTTGAAAAGGCTAAATTGCGGTGGACCGGGCATGTGATACGCATGGGCGATCACAGACTCCCAAAACGCGTCTTGTACGGGGAAGTGGTGGGCAAGCGAAGAATTGGTGGGCAGAGGAAGCGCTACAAGGACAGTCTGCGAGAGTCGCTTACTTTGTGCGGGGCGCCTGAGGACTGGGAGCGGGTGGCTCAGGACCATGAGGATTGGAGAGCCGTATGTTCTCGGGCTGATGGCGTCTCAGCGGCTAGACGTGTGAGAAACAGTCAGCGCGCTGTGAACATGCGTCAGCTTGACCAGGCGGCTTAGCAGGGTCCACATGTCTATGGCATTTGCGGGAGGGAATGCATATCTAGGATCGGGCTGTTTTCTCATAGATCACACGATCGACATGAGAGAACGGTTCAAGATTGACGTTGGAGTGGCGAGGGAATCCTCGACTACGAGACCCGGCAACGACGAGTCCGTATAGCTTCATGGAGCTCCTCTCTGCTTTGACAAATTATACTTTCATCTCAATGCTACAATGTGTGGTCTGCGAATTGATCTGGGTGGCTACTTAAATTGCAACAGGGCAAAGGAACTAGATTTAATGTTGGCATCGTGACGGTTTTGTCGATATAACTTTAATTTAAGCTTATAATTCAAAAGGAAAGGATGTTGAAGAGGAAAAGGAAGTCGGGAAGGATACATGTTACGCTGTCACTGAAGGACCAAAACAGTATCAAAATCTGATAAGATGATAGTCCACAATAGTATTCTAGTACCAACTTTGATGTATAGAAGTGAAATGTGGAAGTGAAAAGTACAGAAAGGAATCGAATGAATGATGTAGAAATGCGTGCACTGTAAAGAATACATGAGGTGACAATGTATTACAGAATACGGAATAAAGTGATCAGGGATGAATGTGAACTTAAGGTTGATATATTAAGTAAGATCAATAAGCACTCTGAAATGGTTTGGGTATGTAAAACGAATTAATGAAGAAAGACTAACAAAATAAATATACCTGGTAGAGTAAGACGGAAGAGAAAAGTGTGGTAGGACGGTAGGAAGTGAATGATATTTTGTTACAAGGAAATATAAAGGCCCAGAGAAATCGTAGAAGTTGTATAAGAAGTTGTATGAATGTAGAAAAGGCGAAAGACGTGCGTTGCAATAGTAAAGTCTGGTGATATTTTCTCTCTATTTACTCCAACAGTGTGTTGTATATAAACATGTTACATTACTGACTTAAAATTAAGAGTTTTTTAAAATGTGCCAATAACGGAACGACTCTAACATAAGTTAGTAACTGGTTCCAGAGTCACTGCATGTACAGTAAAGATCTAGACAACCTCATAGATTCTCTGGGCGAATGGGAAAGGACAAAAACGTTGAATTGGTTTCCATTAAAACTTCTTTACCAGAGAGCTTGACACGTGGTTACCCTTCCAGCCGTAAGCTTCAAACTCGCAAAGCCCTGTCCAAGACGATAGCTTTGACCACGACATAATTCATATCCCCCCGCCCCCCTCCGTGTCGCGTGCAGGGCCCCCCCTTTGAACAATGTCACCAAACCACAAGGAGTGTTTTCTTTCGCTCTTGCTCCGATGACCAATCTTCCGGAGAGAGAGCGACGGGTGACCGCAACTCAGTCCGTCACGCTGTCCAGCTTATATGATATTTCAGATTTTACGACTTGGCTTCAAAATACAGAAACAATCAATACATTCCATGGGGCTTTGTTCCCATTATATGTGACATGCCAGATTTCAGGACGAGATATTCTTGGTCACTTTTTTCTTTTTAATATTTGGTTACCTCTAATGCTTTGTGGGCACATTAATGAGCTTAATTAATTTGTTTATTCCAAATTGAATAGGTATCAGAATAAATTATTTATTTATTCACTTTGTTGTGCCAAACACAATCTGATGGATTTATTTCCTAATAATAATAGTTTCCACTTAACCTCGTCAACTTCAGATTTGAAATATTAATATAAATTATTACTTTGACACGTAGGTACAGCAAAATTATTACTTTGACACGTAGGTACAACAAAATTATTACTTTGACACGTAGGTACAGCAAAATTATTACTTTGACACGTAGGTACAGCAAAATTATTACTTTGACACGTAGGTACAGCAAAATTATTACTTTGACACGTAAGTACAGCAAAATTATTACTTTGACACGTAGGTACAGCAAAAGCATGTCAACTAAAAAATATAATATTGTTAATTTATAACATCAGACGATAGCATAAACTTGAAAAGTCTTCATGAGTTGAAAAAAAAAAAACTTTGTCGAGTATCCACCAAATATTGTTTTGCATACATACATACAATCATGCCATTATCCTGCTGAAATAGGCAGAGAGGACAAAGTGCAAGTACTTCCTATTTCGACACACTTATATTTCACTTCTTCTACATTCATCCATATTCTTAACCTGTTCACCGCGTTAAAAATCAAATTCCACGAATCCTGTGCGCGGCACAATTTCAGCGTTTTTTAATTTCTAAGTTTAAACACATATTTTGTTTAGAACCACTGATATTTGATTACAACACCAAGTAAACATGACACTTAAGTAATTTTCTGATAATAAATAATAGTCATTACTCTTAAGGAGACTCATTAAATAAAGGAGATAAACTTAACATTACGTAAAATAAACAAAGGAATGCTACGATCAAATCAATGCTTCATGACACTCACCCAATCAAATGCATATAGCACTAGTAATGTTTATTTACGTAAGAGAGACTTAGTAATGTTTATTTACGTAAGAGAGACTCATCGCAGGACTCGATCCGCGCGACAGGTCGTTAATGCTGGAAATATTGAGAAACCAAAAAAATTCGGCGCTCTGTTTATTCAACAATATCTCATAAACTAATATATTATTTGACAAGGTTTTCAGAGATGTCGCTAGAATACAGATTATTTTAAATTTTAGTTCAATTTTTATTTCGGTTTTGTGTCATTTTTTTAAGTATTTGTGATTTGAAACTTGGATTGTCGTCAGATCACAGGCGTTTGTGCTCCCCGCGGGGAAAGAGTTAAACAGCTCCTATCATCTCTCTGACTTCTTACATTTCCTTCTTTCATAATATTAGTCACTCGATCCAACCACGCTTTCTTTGGTCTTCCTCTACTACGCCTTCCACTCACATTTGCATTGTTCTATTAGTATTTCTTAACTCATTCATTTCACACGCGCAAACCATCTTCAAGTACACTTCTTCATCTTAATCAACATAGGCTTAAGTTCACATTCGTCCTTAATCATTTCATTCCGTATTCAGTAAGTAATACATTGTCACCACATTTATTATTCTAAGTAAACGCATTTGTACTGCATTAATTTGGCTCTTTTCTATCTTCAAGTCCAGATTTCAATCACGTACATCAAAGTTGGTGAAATAAATACTGCTATCAACTACCATCTTGGCAGATTTTGATAATGTCCCGTTAAATTATATTTATTTTAGTGCCCCATTGACTCTGTTTCCTACCGCTACACGCCTTTAATATCCCTCTTAATTATTTCATCATTTGATAAAATACTACCTTAATAACAAAACTCCTCAACTTGCTTTAATCTATCATTACTCACCCATGTATTGTATTGAATTACACTTTGGTTTTATAGATAACAACTTAGCGGGTTTATTTTCATGTTGCTATCTATTCTAACCAAAGCTATTAAAAATTATATAAGTGAAAACCAAAGACGAACCATTTTTTTAAATATGGGTACAATTGAATTCGCAACTCTTGGAATGGAAGGCAAACGACTTACCATCTAGACCACGTATATGACATCGCTCAAATAAAAATCTTAAAATATATTTAAATATTTTACTTAAGTCTTTACCTATTCCACGTGCTAAGCCTTCACCAGTTCTTAGACACAGCACTAGCATATGAGGTTGTCAAACCCCCTCATTTCATCCATCCATAATAACTTCAGTCTTCTCCAGTATTCATTTATTTGTTGGTATATTTTACAGAAATCACGCATTAAAAAGATGGAAAATTTCCAAATATGGATTAACGGAAAACAATGCTAGGCGTTGCCGAGAATGTTTCCACTCTCATTCAACTGGTTCAATAAACTGCGCGTCACAGAGTGCTTAGCCATGACATTGGTTCTTCAAGTTGGTACACAGAATGGAGGATGATTTCTTGCATGATTATAGAATAATTATCGAAAATATGAAACGCAAGTACCGCGTATATTGAGGGGCAGTTATATTCTTATCATTATTTTTACAACATACTATTCCAAAATATTTCAAAGTTCAAAGAGACCTAATTGTTTCGTAATATGTTTTACTTTCTTATTTCTACATAATTCCTTAATATGAGATTAATTCCAAACATATTTGAAAACGTATATAATTTTCTTTGTGAAACTTTGTATAATTTTTGCGATATGTGTTACATGTCATGATTTTGTCAATTTTAAAAGAAATATGATTTATGTGCTTGTAGATTCGACTTTTCACCAAGATACTCGTAATTCCACGAAATATCGCAAGCTTGGCTATTTTAGCATGCTAAAATAGAATAAAATAAAAAAATCGTGTGATCAAACCTTAAGATCTTCGATCAAATGTTCACTAAATTGAACTTTTCCTAACGTATTTTTTTTTTCATGATATCGTTTTGGCTGACAAAATACACATTTAGGGTACACGCATACGTTGAAGAGTTTATATATGATAAATACTATTATAAGTAAAATAATGCGACACCTTTGTTTTGTTTATATTAAGAATTTATAGTTTTCACAACATGTTATGAAAACTATAAATTCTTAATATAAACAAAACAAAGGAGTCGCATTATTTTACTTATATTTATCATATATAAACTCTTCAACGTATGCGTGTACCCTTAATATGTATTTTGTCAGCAAAAACGATATCATGAAAAAAAAATACGTTAGGAAAAGTTCAATTTAGTGAACATTTGATCGAAGATCTTAAGGTTTGATCACACGATTTTTTAACAATTTATAAATAATTTCCAATTACCTTCACAAATATGTCTAAATATTTATTTATTAATTTGACTTGACATCTATATTGTGTAACGCATTATAAAATTAAATTTAGTTGCCATATTTAAATAACATACCTAATTCAATTTTCATGTTGAGAATAAAAAATATCGTACGAATATAAAATATTATACATAAATTTCAACTATATTTTTTACTTAAACTGTAAAACTGACAACCTCCGTGGTTCAGTTGGTGTGACGCTTGCTTCCCGACCCGGGGGTCGATCTTCGATCTTCGATCCCCGTTGAATCCAGATTTGTTTTAAAGGTATTAGAAGAGATGGCCACTTGGCAATAAGCCCGCCAGATTATAATGAAGGTGAGTAATGGAATAATAAAACTGTCGTAACGGTTTTACTAATACGATTTTACTACTATAAAAGTATGGGGATTTCATAAGTTGTTTTGAAGAAATTCTTGATTTTAATAAAAAAAGGCGTTTGTTAATGTCGGGTAAAATAACCTATAGCTTTATTAAGAAGCGTATCGGCGCATAGTAAATGCATCAAGCGCTCACCTAAAACACTGAAGATCAGATCATATATCGGCGCATAGTAAATGCATCAAGCGCTCACCTAAGACACTGAAGATCAGATCATATATTGGCGCATAGTAAATGCATCTAAGCGCTCACCTAAAACACTGAAGATCAGATCATATATCGAAAAGTACACCGATATTAAGTGCTTCGTTTCGAAAAATCTAAAAAATAAATACGAGTATGTTTAGTAATTTGAAGCAATATGTGAAGATTTGTAAGTGGGTGTCTGTTTTACTTGAGAGAATAATAAATTAATTATGCTTAAATTAGATATTACATCAATCAAAGTGCGAAATTCAAGAATGCTTAATCTTGAAAGATTCTCTGAGATATTAAGTTCTTACGAAATGGAGACATTTGTTCGTCGTTCTGTCTATGAAACACGAGGCTGTGACTTATCTGGAGGAACAGACATCTCTCGAAAAGTAAGAAATAGTATTGTTAAAACATTGTTTTTTTCAATATTCCTGTATGCCTCAGAAACTTGACTGTCGACCACCGTGGCCTGGTGGTAAAACGCTTGTCTGCCGATCCGGAGGTTTCGGGTTCGATCCCCGCTGGATTTCAGATTTTTTTTAAATTGAATTCCAGTCTGGTTTTCACTTAGAGCCCATTAAAACATCTTTCTGGTCGGTTGGAAGAGATTGCCACAGGACAATAAACACACCAGGTGAAATAAATAAAAAAATAAAAAATAAAAAAAACTTCGACAATATAAGCCAAATAAAGACTCCACACCTTAAAAAGTGTGATGTCGGAAACGTACGAGTATGTCTAGAATATTGTATAATTACAGAAAAAGACCGTAGTTTCAAAAGCACAAATACTCGTAATATCAATATCTGTAAAAATGTCCAAGAGTCATGAAATACGCATTTGGGATTCTTTTTTAAATTTAATAAAATAATTTACCCTATGAAAAATATAATATTATCTACAGATGTACATTATAAAACACGTTAACAATTTTTCCATATTTCCCCCAGTTACTCCCCATCACACATCCTTCACATGATCCTAAGGTTAAATGAGTTACTAATAAGATTTGATATTAAGTTTGCCTGACGAAGATCTCGGTAAAGGAGCTCCAAATATGAGTTGCGATAATAATAGCATGGTATAAGTCACATTTTTTATCATTATAAAGGAAAGTAACGAAACATTGAAAAAAAATATTTTTATTTGATTGCAATTATGACAGTCTAGATTTAAATTCAATGCTCGATAAATCTATAATCAACATTAAAAAGAGAACATTAGATTAATTAAATTAAAAACACTGATCATTTAATTATCGTTTGAATCGATAATATAATAACCATCATCATCACGCCTTCTCCCTATTGAAGTGGGCAGAGAGAGCAGATCTCAAATTTATTACACCAGGATGTACATATCTTTCTGCTAGGTGCATACTCTTTTCCACATCCGTGTATAATTTTGATACAATTTGAGTTCTCATCTAAAGTTGACGTTATCTCTTACTAAATCTTACGTCTGTTTTATATCTGCCATTTTTCAATTTTAGTTTTATATTTATCGTACATTTTCAAATACCTTATGGCTGTAGGTAATGTTTTAAATAACTAAAGAGCCAGATACACGAAACTTACCAGTCCTTACAAATTAATTAGTATAAATTCTGAACGAACATATTTACATTATTTCAACTCCTTTGCCCTTTATTCCTAATGGTCAAATTTGCAGTGCGAAGCCCTATTTCTCCTCCAGGTGAATTTATCATGGGCCCTCTTATCGGCGCCTTCATCTACGAATCCCACCTCCTTCTTGATCTCTTCACAGGTCGTCCAAACGCTGATATATTCCAGGAAATAGGCGTTGAGCCCCTAACTCAATGAGTTGCGAGAACCAAGTTGACTAAGGATACGCTCGGGCGCAATCATAGGTGTCAGAGGTGATTTACTATTTTTTAAATTAATTGTGATGTTTTAACTTTTTTGGTGTTCCTGACGCTGTACGCAGTGTTCCATTGTAATTACGGTCTACTTCTCGATTAGTTCCTGAAGCTGTACGCAGTGTTCAATTGTACTTACGGTCTACTTCTCGATTGCTTTCTGAAGCTGTACGCAGTGTTCCATTGTACTAACGGTCTACTTCTCGATTGCTTCCTGAAGCTGTACGTAGTGTTCCATTGTACTTACGGTCTACTTCTCGATTGCTTCCTGAAGCTGTACACAGTGTTCCATTGTACTTACGGTCTACTTCTCGATTGCTTCCTGAAGCTGTACGCATTGTTCCATTGTACTCGTACTTACAGTCTACTCCTCGATTGGTTTTGTTCAATAATGTATTTTCGTCATTTTATTTTTGTCATATTATTATTGAGTAATATCTGATGAGCTGATGTTGTTTATTTTTTATTGATATTTCAATTGAACCGATCTTTTTATCGTTTTAATATGTCAAGTGAAACTAAAACCAGATCGTTCGACTAATTATTATTCATAAAAAAACTAGAATTCATATTGTTTCAGTCAACTTTTTGTCAAAAAGAACCTTTTTTAAGACATCTCATCAGAATTTATGAGTATATATGAACTCTTCGTACATAAACTACACTCCATCTAAAATCGAATGTGTTACTTTCTCCTATAGGAAGAATCATCTTAATGGAATCTTATAAAAAATTATGAGTATATACTTAATATATGAACACTGAACACTACACACATACACTACACTTCACCTAAAACCGAATGTGTTACTATCACTTCTAGGAAGATCTACAAATGTGTTACTATCACTTCTAGTAAGATCTACAAATGTGTTACTATCACTTCTAGTAAGATCTACAAATGTGTTACTATCACTTCTAGGAAGATCTACAAAAGTTTCTTTGTAGTTTGTCATCCTTTGGTAAATTTTCTTACCAAATGTGTTTTTCTAGACAAATGCAGATTGGAGACGTTCATTATTTAATGGCCGCAACTACCACCTTCCTATACTTACACTCAACCTGTTTTTTTTTGTATTACTTTTAATCTGACAATAATAATGAACTCAAATTCCAAGAGGCAACGCCTTTGAAAGAAATCTCCTCTCTAAATGCGCTATACAAATGGTTATATTTGTTAATTTTATCTACCTACTGAGAATGCCACATGGTCATATCCTGCAAAAAGTGTTTGAGGTGGTGCCTGGGGAAAGATTTACATTATTTTGAACATAAAAATATAAATGTAGATAAGTTATAAATGTAAAAGAGAATCTTATCAATGTGACCTTGGAATTAATTGTTATGCAAATCTCGAAACATAAATTATCTGGTCACGCAAAATTAATTTGCTTCCAAAAGTATGCAGAAGATTTATGTGATATTTTTGTCTGTTATTTATACATTTTAATCATGCGAATTCTGCTACTAAGAGCGTGTACACGAATATATAAGTACAATACATAAAATTTTCTCTTGTCAGATTTTCATTAATTTACAATGTGGGCACAATGAAATTTCCATTCCGTATTAAATTAACTCAGCCGCTTTATCTGATTAGCATAATCTTTGAAAACGTATTTTTTCAAAAATCTAAATAAACTTAGGTTTCCATTCAACCATTAAAAAATTATTGTAAAAAATCACCCATTTTATAAAAAAATAGGGTTATTTTGATTCGATCACCGTAATACGTTATTAGATGAAAAATTAAGATGAAAACAGCACTCTGAAATGGTAAGGACATGTAGAATGAATGAAGAAATTCTAACAAAATAAATATGCAGTGGAAATGTGAGTGTAAAGCGTGGTCAAGTAATACCAAAGAAAATATTGTCGAATCAAGTGAATTATATTTTTAAAGAAGAACGTGTAAAAAGTCAAATAAATCGTAACAATTTTATAAGAATATGTAGGTATGGGTAGAGAAGGTGAAAGACGTATTGTATAACTATTTCGTAGTATACAGTACAATCTGGCGATCATTGGCAATCTCTTGCAACCAACCAGAAAGATGTTAAAGAGACCTTAAGGGAAAATTAGACTGGCTTCGATAGGAAAGTTTGGTCCTCTCTGCCTAACCCGATCGGAAAACGATCTGGTGATATGCACGAAAAATTTGGTGTCATTTTAAGATCCTCACTATTATTACACGTATTTCTCCATAGCTTCTTTTTATTGTCATTTCCTGTCTTTCTTCCCCTTTTCCAGTTTGGAGTGTTATTTGCAAATATTTCGTTGTACTGCTTTTTCTATTGCATTTTTATTGATTTAAGTATGTTTAAGTCGTTTTTCCATTTTGAAAATACCTTTGTAACCTTTCACTCGTGAATGTCACTAATATTCATAACTCATATTAGGTTGGTTGGAATTGATTGCCGATCTCCAATAAACTCACTACCTATATGTTTATTTTACAATAAAGTACCAGCATCAATAAATAAATAAGAATTTAAGAAACTCTTTCTCCATTGACACAACAACGAACTAAGAATAAAATGAACACGACATAGACAGAAGGTCTTTGGCACCCTATTATATTATACTTTCGTTGTACACAGTTCAAGCTGGCTGGTTTATTGCCGTGTGAAAATTTCTTACTGCCAACCAGATTTTTTTGAAGAATCCATAGAAAGTAGAATAACGTTAAAACTAATTTCAGACCAGTAAAAAACACATGTATGTTATATATTTGTACAGCTGCAATATAATAAATAAGAGAACACGTTAATTGCGTGTGAATTGCCTTAAGCTATAAAGTTTAAGTAATTAATAAAAAAAACACAATTTCAATAGATATATAAAAAAATAATGGGTAAATAAAATTGAGTCAAAATAATAAGAGAAAGAGAGAAAAAAAACAGTTTAAAAACAATACACAGCGGCAGAAACATAATTCAATAATAACATACATAGCGAAAAAAAAACAATACATAGTCAACAGATCTTTGGCATTTAATCTTGCTTCTAAAAATGTCAGGTGTGTAAAAAGCGTGGATATTGCCACAATGAGATCGCATAGAGTAGCTGTCAAAATTCATGGGCCGAACGCAATACCAACAATATATCACCCGACGCCTCGATTAGCTCAACAATTCAGCGAACACAGCTAAAACAATAGTTGAGCTAAATACGCTGAGCCAAACTCTCGATCAGGCAACATTGCCTTGATTGAAGATCAGCGCGCTTCGCACATTCTCCTCTATGATATCCACTCCGTTTAATTAATTATTACTTTCCATACAGCGGCAACACTCGTGCAATCATAATACAAAAGTTGACAGTTTGACACTTTGTTACACTATTTGAAGACAAAAAACACAAAGAGCACGTATCATTTGAGATCAGTAAGTTTTCCCCTCTTAGAGCTCTGTCTCGTTGCTCTTGCCTGGGTTTCCAGATCCAAGGAGACTTCGCTCGCTCCCTCGAGGTGAAAAATTTGGTCGCAGTGGCGAACTATAATTCTTCCATCTTTGGTCCAACAGCTTGGTGGAGCAAACAATCTACGACCCTTCCTAAAGACTATGTAACGACTCGAGGTCAAGAACTCGGTGATAAGTATCTCATTCTGCTTGAGACTTTTATTTTTGTTAAACACCTCTTGCCGTCTCAAAGGGTTGTAGAAATTCGCTCTGGTTCTCCCAGCAGACTTAAAATTTCTTCAATAAATTCTATACCCTAGAGGATAAACCACGGAAGTCACTTTGCACCCTAGCGAATAAACGTCATATGCGTCATATATGAATTGTATGATGCAACGTCGTTTATACTCTGGGGTAAAATGTGACTCCCGTGGTTTATCCTCTAGGGCAGTGGTCCCCAACCTTTTTGTCGCCGCGGACCGGTCAACGTTTCATAATTTTACCGCGGCCCACTGGGGGGGGGGGGGGACATTGAATTTGTTTTTTTTTTTAATTTAATAACAATATATAATAATAAAATTTACAACTGTGGTACATAAGTTATAGTGCCAAATAATAGTAGAGAAAACACAAGGTTTGTGGGAAAAATGAAGAAAAAATGTACAATAACAATGAAGGATTATTAAGTTTCAGATAATTTTTCAATTTTCTTTTGGATTGATGGGTATTTTGAATATTTTTAAGGTTCAACGGAAGGCTGAAAGTATTTTTTTCCAAGATAGAGAAAATAATTTATTTTGAGAATGCTTAGGGTTTAATATCGGGATTTTACTCGTAATGTTATTCTGATATCTTGCAGATATATTCACTTGAAAGTTATTTATCTATTTTCTTTAAAAGTTTTGATGTTGAAGTTTTATGTGTTTTGATTTAATATTTTTAATTGAATCGTGTTTAAACATGCCTTCAAAATAAAATACAGTTACCCCTTAAAAATGAATAAAAACAGATTTAATATTTTAACTTAATGCTAAATTAATGAGAACCCTGAGCTTGCTTCATTGAAACGAGATGGTTCCATCTGGGGGTAGTAGGAGATTGTGACACCCGAAGTGTCTTGCTTATGTCCAGTTTATTTCTTTGTTTTGTTTTGGTTGCTGTCACTGCAGAAAACCCCGCTTCACATAGATAGGATGTCGGAAATGACAATAGGGATTTTAGTGCTGTGGTGGTAATCTCAGGGTATTCCGCCATGACTCTAATCCAGAACACCGGCAGAGTTGTTGTCTCGAACAGGTATTGTCGGAAGGTCGGTGGTAACTTAGCGTGAAGGGGTTTTCAACGGAATAATTATTTTAAGCTATAATTAAGTTTTATTGGGTATGTTCGATTTTTCAAAAGTAATTTTGATTTTTAAGCAGGCCCTTACGCGGCCCAGTACCATTTGGTCCACGGCCCGGTACCGGGCCGCGGACCGGGGGTTGGGGACCACTGCTCTAGGGTACAGAATTATATTGTTTTGGGTTGTCACAGTATCAAATATGCAAACTCGGGTACTTTTTTACATTATTCTTTTATTTGTCTATAAATCATCCAATTTGGAATAATTTTATGTGTATAGGATTTTTTTTAAATATTTTTTTAATCATCATCATCATCATCATTGTCAACCAGGGTCGATCCACTGCTGGATGAAGGTCTCCCCAAGTTGACTCCAAACAGTTCGGTCCTTTGCTCGCCGATGCCACGTGATGCTGCCATGCTTCCTGATTTCGTCCATCCAGCGTACCTTCGGTCTTCTTCTAGGCCTCTTTATGCCTCTTGGATACCATTGGATTATTTCGGATGTCCATCGGGAGTCTGACATTCTGGCTACATGTCCGGCCCATTGCCACTTCATTCTTTTGCACACCTTTATAACGTCTTCTACCTTTGTTATATTGCGAATCCAGGTGTTTCGTTTACGGTCTCTTTTAGTATATCCTAACATGCATCTCTCCATGCCCCTTTGTGCGGTCTGGAGCTTTTGCGTGTTCTTTACTGTGAGCGTCCATGTCTCGCAGCCATACGTAAGTACTGGAAGAATGCACTGGTTGTAGACCCTTCGCTTCAAGGATATTGGGAGATTACTTTTGAAGATGTTGTTCAAACGTCCAAATGAGCTCCACGCCAGTTTTGTCCTTCGTGCTATTTCCTCCGATATGCCACCTACAAAGGAAATAAGTTGGCCTAGATACACATATTCCTGGACAAGTTCTAGCGGTTTTCCATCTACGTTTATTGGTTTTGGGGTAGCAAAGCCGTTCATCATATATTTGGTTTTTGAAATATTCATTTTTAAACCAACTTCCCTGCTGACCTCTGCCAATTCTTGCAGTTGGTGCTGAAGATCAATCGGGTTTTGCGAGAATATAACGATATCGTCTGCAAATCTCAAATGGCTCAGGTATTTTCCATCAATGGCCAGCCCTTTACTTTCCCATTCTAGTTTTTTAAATATGTATTCCAGTGTAGCTGTGAACAATTTTGGGGAAATAGTGTCTCCTTGACGAACTCCTTTACCGATTCGGAAGGTTTCCGAGGTTTTGTGGAGATGTATTTTTGCTGTTGCATCCATATAGATGTTATTGAACAACTGAATGTATGCTCTATCAATACCTTGTGTCTTTAGAGCTTCTAGTATGGCAGCTTTTTTGACTGAGTCAAATGCCTTTTCGTAGTCCACAAAGGCTAAGTACAGGGGGAGTTCGTATTCGTCACATCGTTCCATTATTTCTCGCAGCACCTGAATATGATCCATGGTACTGAAACCCTTCCTGAATCCAGCCTGTTCTCGTGGTTGGTTCATGTCAAAAGTATTCGAGAGTCGGTTGGTTAGAATCTTGGTAAAAATTTTGTAAAGGGTAGGTAGCATGCTAATCGGACGGTAGTTCTTAAGATCCTCTTGATCGCCTTTCTTATGGAGAAGTATTATAGTTGCAGATTTCCAATCTTCTGGAATGTCTTTTTCTTGAAGGCACCTGTTGAAAAGTGTTGATAAGATGGTATCCACTTCTCGACCTGTTTGTTTAAGGACATCAATGGACAAACCGTCGGTACCAGTGGCCTTACCGGATTTCATTCCGTTGATTGCGTATCTGATTTCTCCTGGCAAGATCGTTGGGATATTTTCATCCTTAGTTGTTTCTAGATTCAGATTTGTATCTGGTATAGTTACAGTATCTGTATCGGCATATAGTTCCCTATAAAATTCTTCCGCTCTCTTCAGGATAAGGTCTCGTTGTTTGGTTACAGTATTATCAGACAGTTTAAGTGCAATGATGTGGCGTTTTCCTAAAGACATATTTTGCTTTAGCTTTTTCAGACTTCTTCTATTCTCAATCGTCCTTTGAACCATTTTTGTGTTATATTCGCGGATATCTTTACGAATATTTTTGCGTAGCATTCTATTGATCTCTGAGAAAGATGGTGATGTAGAAGCGGGTTGTGTAGATATCATTTTTCTTCTGTGTTTTCTTTAATATGAATAAAAAATAATTGTTCTTACTTACTTCATAACGGAAGCGACTAAACCGGAAATCAAAATGTTGAAAATGTAGTACAATAACATATGTACTATAACGTGCATATTAGGTCAATTGTACTTAAATACGCAAGGACGAAACTTATAAAATACTTTTTTCAGTTCATTTGAAATATCAAAAAACACATGTCAATTAAATTACATACATACGTACCCTCACACCATTTCCCTGTCGGGGTAGGCAGAGAGGACAAAGTGCCATACTTTCCGAACTCGCCATACATCCTTAGCTTCTTCCACACACATACACTTTCTCATACAACCTCTACGATTTCTCTGACTTTCTGCATTTCCTTCTTTCAGAATATCATTCACTAGAAATAACCATGCTTTCCTTGGTCTTCCTCTCGTACGCCTTTCTCTCACATCTACACCGCATTCGTTCTAATCAATCCATCTCAACGTACTATATTTCATCTTACATAACACATCAGCCCTAAGTTCACATTACCTAATCCCATTTCCGTATTCTGTCATACATTATCACTCCATGTATTCTTCTCAATGCACGCATCCCTACAGTATTTATTCGGCTCCTCTGTCTTTTCCACTCCCATACATCAAAGATTGGCACCAAAATACTATTGTGGACTATCATTTTAGCAGATTTTGCTGCTGTCCGGTTCGAATATATGTGGTTTAGTGACTGTTGACTTTGTTTCCTAACGCTACACGCCATTCGATATCCCTCTTTAACTACAAAAATAGCGATATTTCTTAACTTGAAAAAAATGTTCCATTCAATGCTGATGGATGTTTCTTCAACCATCTCATATTGAGTGTTAGCATTCACGCAAGCAAGCGCACGAGGTTCAACTCCTGGCAGATTAACTACCGGATTGCTTTTCCTTTTAGATCAATTTACATCTGAATTAAAGAATTCAGATGACGCCCTTGTTATCTACATTGGAGTATTTCAATCTCTCTTATTTCTTCAATAGGTTAAGCCAGTTAGATAGCGCTCTTGAAGTAATCGTAACGCTCAGGAAGCAGCGCTATACCAGATTATCTAAGAAAAAAAGAAAAGGATAGGTTTAGATACTATCGGTTTCTATTATTTTTATATGAAGTAAATAAACAGGTAAAATGATGGTTGAGTAATTTTTGCATAGGTATACCACAAACGCAATGAGTGGGTATGCGCCCAAACATGTTATAGAGATCGCAAAAAGACCAAAGTGGGCTAGGCACGTCGCCAAAACAACAGACCATCGTTGGACGTATGAAGTAATACTCAATAGTCAGAACCAGGCCTGTAAGAAGACCGCAGATACGCTGGGTGGATGAAATACGTAAGCAAGCAACGATTACTTGGCAGCAATGCGCAAAGTACAGGATTTCTTGGAAACAACTTTGAGAGACCTATGTCCTGCAGTGGATGAATGTGGGCTGATATACTCGTACATTGTACATCAAATTAGTACTCTTCACCAATTTGTCCTCGATTTGCGTTCCTAGCGTTCGTTTAGGTTGTTTTAATATTTTTAATATGATCCAAAAATAATTAATATAGTTATTCTTCCTTATTTGCTAAATGTTATTTATAGTACATTGATAGTTGTCCTTCAATTCGCTAGAAAGGGTTTACCTTACGCTACATCCTTCACCCTTCTGTTCTTGTGACTCGACGAAGCTTCGTGACTGCTAAGCTTCATTCATCACGAAGGGTCAGATTAGAGTTAGGAAGGAATCTTCCATGACTTGGTTATGCTCCGTGACACCGAACTGTCAGTGGTATAACTACAAATCCTTATTTTATCTTCCTCTTTGAATACATTTTATATACATATCTCATTGTATTTTACTAACTTATGAATATATTTTCCATTGTATTACTTTTACATTGTTATATCAATACTACATACTCGGAAAGTTTGTCAATACATTTTTAATCTAATCATAAGAATTTTTAAATAAAATAGCACGTTTACGCAAAAGAAATTAATAAATTTGATAATAAAATATAATATGCATGCCAACTTACGTACTGAAAAATTATTTCAGCATGTCCTATTAAATAATGGCCCAGTTGCAAAACCCGTAATGTACAAATTATAAAAACAAATCAATTCTCCGCACCATTCTATCAACATACGATGTATTGATTGAAGATTTTTATGTGTTTTTTATAAGACATATGGTATTATTCTGTTTGATTTTTTTCAGAAAATTGACAATTAATAACGGTTTCTTTATGACTTCTTCTTCTTCAGCCGTTCTGGATTTATCCCTGGATACAGGCCTCCCCTTCGGTCTTCCACAACTCCCTATCTCGGGCACACTGCATCCACTTCACCCCTGCGGCCCCCGTCTTATATCGTCCGACCATCTAGCCTGTGGTCTCCCCACACCTCTCTTGCCCGTTCTAGGCTGCCATTCCAGGACCTTTTTCGTCCATCGAGAGTCAGAGCATCTGACAATATGTCCTGCCCAGCTCTATTTTAAGGCAGCTGCTCTCTCAACTACGTCCGTGACTTTGGTTCTCTCTTATTCATTTGTTGGTCTTTCTATATCGCAGTGAAACTCCCAGCATCCTCCTCTCCATGGCTCTCTGTGTCACTAGTAGTTTTTTGCGTTCTTCGCTTTGTTAGGACAGAGATTTCGATTCCATATGTGAGGATCGGTAAGATGCATGAATCAATTACTCTCTTTTTCAAATGATTGGGGTATTTTGGAGATTTCAGGATGTAAAAGAGTTTACCAAACGCCGCCCAGGCAAGACCACGTCTACGTTCTATCTCGGCCTCTTGATTCTCTTTTCCCAGCTTTACTTGTAACTCTCTATATATCTTAATGACATAGAGCTTTATATAGGGTGGCACAACACGAACTACAATTTTAAATCAATGAGAAAAAAAACAAGTTTTTTTTAACGTTCATATTTATTGATATTAATGTAATTAGTCCGACATGCCCACAATTGTTCATCCGACATATTCTTCACTCATTCGTTCAACATGCCCAAAACATCTCAGAGCATTCTTTTCATCTTATTCAACTCATCAATCTTAAGTTCGTACTCATCCATATTTATTTTATTTTATTTACGACACAACAGTATCTTTTATGTACAAATGCATATGACATATGACAAGTTATACAAGTCCTTACTTAAAATTATTGACAAAAATACAAGACTTTATCTTAAATTAACATGGAGATATAAAAAGCAGTAGTAATAATGAAAAAAGTAATAACAAAGCATTGTTTAAAATTATTTTATAAGGAAAGATTGAAGCTAGTCAAGGAATTCTGAAATATGGGTAGTAGTTTCTCAGATGATGGAAAAAATAAGAGGGATATGGTCAGTGTGGCACTAAAACATATTGTATAATCAAACCGGAGAGTAATCAAAATCTACTACGATGAAAGTCCACAATTGTATTTTGGTTCCAACTTTGATATACGGGTGTGACACGTGGACGGGGAAAAAGACTGAGAGGAGCCGAATGAATGCTGTACAAATGCGTGCATTAAGAAGAATACATGGAGTGAGAATGTATGACAGAATACGGAATGAAGTGATAAGGGATGAATATGAACTTAAGGTTGATGTGTTAAGCAAGATGAAGAAGAGCACAGTGTGACGGTATCGACATGTAGCACGAATAATTGAAGAAAGACTGATAAAACAGATATATAGTGTAAATGTGAGTGGAAGGCGTGTCAGAGGATGACCAAGGAAAGTATGGTTGGATCGAATGAACGATATTCTGAAAGAAAGAAACATAGAAAGTCAGTAGTGAGAAGGTGTGTGGATGTAGAAGAGGCTAAGGATGTATGTCGAGACAAGAAAGTATTTCTATCTACCCCAGCAGGGAAATGGCGTGATGGTATGTACAATATATATAAATAAGTGTCTTCACTTCCAAACTATCGTTAAAATATTTGCAGTTTGAAATTGATTAACCCAAAAATTCGGTCAATTGCTGGTAGGTTCAGAACAATTCATAAGTATTCGATACATTCGACCAAATTTGACGATTAGTGACAAAGTTTGGTCAATGCGACACAAGACAGAGAAAAGGCATTAAGAGGGTCGGCATGGCAGAAGCGGAGGACGCGGCAGTGGGCAGTGGGCACTGGGCAGTCACGCCATGGGGGTGTCGCGGCTCTCCAGTCGCGGAGCCCCAACCCACCACCGCAGCGGAGGTCTGCAAGACACGGAGCACATTCCCGCCTCGCAGCCTATCATTATTGTGTATGATTAATGTCCGCTGGGCAGGTGACGCAATTGGTCGCGCGGGTTCTTTATGACACACGACACACCGAGTCCTTCTTAGATTGCTTTTTTATGGAAATTTTTACATCGGCCACTGGCACACGATCAGCCCGGCCGTCTCTATTTGAATAGCCTTGATTTTTTACGGATAGTTTGCGTGTAATGATATTTTGTATTCCTGACTGCGCCATAATATACTGAACTTCTAATTTTTCTTTTGGTAATACCTAATACATGTTCTCAGGTCATTTACTGAACTAAATTTGTATGTAACAACAAGAAATAAGGCATGAAACTAATATGGAGTCATATTACTTATTTTCTCAGTCTTATCGCATTATATTGCACGAAAGTGCGTGTCTCGGCCAGGACAGCTAAGCCACTTTGCGAATCTGCAATCTGGAAAATTAAATTAACTCTCGTAGGAAACCATCGATCATAATTTTATGATTTGAGTTAATTTCATCGATTATATCTCAGAGGTACAACGTTATGATTTTTGTGAAAATATTATACAATATAATTTTTTTAAATGCTGAATAATTTTACATTTATTTATTTTAAACTTTATTGTACAGGGTACAATATACCATTACTATACAATAGTTTTACAAAGTTATGACTAAAAGGTGGGGGATTTATACATTATCGATATAGAAAAAAAAACACCATGCAATACCATACATAACATACATACACGTCATCATTTCGTGTCCCTTGTAGGGTAGGCAGAGAGAACAGATCTCTCCAATATTTTCTATCCAAGCTCATAACTTTCACTTTCTCCACATACATACAGCTCGTCATGCACAATCTTCCATTATTCATACTTCTCACTTTACCTACTTTCAAAATCTGGTCTGCCTGTTCCACTCACACCTTACCCTTCTGGCTTGTATACTCATTTAGTCACCTTTCGTCATTCATTCTCTATACATGCCCAAACAATCTTAAAACTCCCTACTTCATCATTCAATTCAATCATCAATTGTTTCAGGCCTCCCCCTTTTTTTAATACATTGAAGCTCCACATTTTTTCAAAGTGCACGCATTTCCACACCATTATCTTATTTTTATTCTGCTTCTGCTAAGTCCTAGTTTTATTTTCAATCTTAAAGCACCTTACTTCATCTTACTTAAAGTATATAATTATCCATGCATTCATTTCTAAAGTTTTTATACCGCCTTCCTTCATACATTGACACTCCGCATTTTTTCTTAGTGCACATCTCCACAGTATTAATCTTACTTGTATCCTTCTTCTAGAAAATCCAAGTTTCACTTTCATACGTCAAGGTGTTCACCAACACACTATTATATCATATATTTTCATTTTTACTACTTTTGTTGTAGCACGATTATTTTATATTATATTGAAAGCTTCATTTACGTTGTTTTCTGTCGCTTCCCTTCTTTCGATATCCCTTTCGACTCACCCATCACATGTAAATGTACTACCTAGAACCTAGATAGTATGTTATAACTCTTTAATCCACTCCAGATTATCTGAGTTTATATTATCTATGAAATTCCAAAATGATGTTCATGAATACAAAACCACAATACAAAAAAAATATACCTTATTGTGGTTTGTACGTATGAACATCATTTTCCATGTGATTTTATTTTGATAGCATTTGGTCTCCTATCAGCTTTCCTCTTTTTTATGTGATAGTTAATCTGAGGTTATGTGGGTTTCCTTTTTTATTTTTACTGCCATTTATTAATTTTCTGTTTTTTTTCTTTCTTAATCTACTTGTTCAAAAATGTGGACTGAACAACATCTAATGTTCTTTCCGCTCATTCCTTCCACATAGGGGCGCCGCGGCCATATGGTATGTACAATATGTCGGCTTAAAAACATGCTTTGTGTTCGCGGCCGAGCTCGCCCAATATTAATGGGGTGTCTCGGGCGGGGGATGTCATGAGATGAGCCCAGACCTTTTGATAGCTTCTCTCTTATAGTCAGATATATGTGCGATTTCGGAATTTATATATACACATGTTGCTATCAATAAACCTATATTTATTTATATGTATGTATAGTTTATAAATTATGTTTAATTTGAAAAATACAAGATTCTAGCGTTGGTATTAAAACAACTGGTTGTAAATCTTTTAAACGGATGACAACATTAATAAAAAAATTTGGCGACATGTATTTGCTTATTTTTGTGGATTACATATACATACATATGTTATATGCATATAGTACGCCCACGTATAATATCTAAAACACATTGTGGACTTTCATTTTCATTTTGAGAATATCTAAATAATTTTTCACGTCCAAAACAAAACACTCAATATAAACGTTGTGGTTTGCAAGGGCTCGTATGGAGTAAAAACCTCTGAAGCATAATTTAACCATACCATACCCATAGAAAGGGCTCGATAGTTTGGTACAAATGAAGAAAGACTAACATAAAAAATATGAAGTGTAAATATGAGTGGAAGGCGTGGTAGAGATATACCAAGGAAGTTATGGTTAGGTTAAGTATATGATATTTTGAAAGAAATAAATTTAAAAGTCGTAGAAATGGTAAGATTTGTATTGTGAGAAGGTATATGATGAAGAAGAGAAATGTGTCACGATAGACAAGTCTGCCGCTCTATCCCCTGTGCCTACCCCGACAGTAAACGGCGTGCTAATGTAGCATATATGTATGATAGTTTTGCATGCTTTTCGATTGATCATGCTTTTTCGATGTTTTAAATAAACCGAAAATGTGGGTTGGTTCTTTTTTGCATTTATTCTTCCATATACCATACGTATGTAACATTCAAAACACATAAATGTAATTTTTATTTTGAGAATACGTCATTTTTTAAATTATAAGTAAAACACACAAAAGAAAAGTTTTAGTTTTTATCCACAGATGGCACTACAATCGAAAATCTTTGCAACGCGGATAGTTCCAACTCGCACATATATAGTACAACAAAGAGATTTTACGTTACTCTGGTCTCCCTTCAAAACGAATAAATCTTTCGCCTTTTACTAAAGATTTCCGTGGAGGGGGACACTCAAATGAGTCTAAAACTAATTTTTGTCATCCCGTTCCATTACGAACGGGGCCTTAAAACGAATCGTTTCATGCAATGATGTATGCAAAATGACACTTTCAAGTCTAATCTAGATGGCTAACATATGTTTTTCTAAGATATTGGTGATTTCATTTGTTGTTCGACAGTTGATACTGATAGAACAATTAAGGAAGATTTGCACACATTGAAAAAAATGAGTAGCTGCAATATATTTAGAATACAATTATTGTCACAAAGCCTTTGGAATTCTGTTACGTGCTCTTGGGAAATGTGGTGTATGATCGTCAAGCATATTGTAGAGGAAAGACGCCTCTAAGTGTATTAAGTTATTGTGTGACAGCTGTTGTACTCAGAAACCACTCATGATTATTGACAAATCAAACCCAAAATTTGATGGCATGGGGATCAAATATCAATGACGATCGGCTGGTTTAATCTACTGCAGATTTTTATTAAGTGGTATATTTGTGTTGCTTAAAAGCGATAAGCAACATAAAATCTACCGAAAAACATAAATTCAGGTATAAAACGATCCAAAAGTTAAATCTATCCAGAAGTAATCCACCAGGAGTCAAACCAGAAGCGCCCGTTCGCTTATCGTAAATGCTAACCGTTAGACCACGGCCACTGACAGAGGACGTTATAAACAGGACAACATCCGTGAACTAGTTGATAAGCTCCACCCGGGGTTTCAAACTGGATTCCCTATGGAAAAAAGTATAAGAATTTGATACGTCTGGTAACATTACTTACACGCTACACTGGTGCGAGTGTTGTTGCCTCTTAACGTACGGAGTAGTATTGCCAACAAGCACGATGAAGAACCACGATTTCCGTGCCTAATTAAGTAACTCGAAGGTTTGATTAAAATGAAACCGAAGACAATGTTTTCTACCAAATACGCACATCAAATTTCCAAATCACCAATCCAGATACTTTGAAATGTACCATAGGATTGAAAAATAAATAGGTCAAAAATATGAAGAAAGGCTAAGAAAAAAGCCCTAGCGAATAAACAAGTAAAAATTCTTGATGGATGTAGTTTGATTTAAAGGCCACTGGTCCACGTTGATCAGATTTTATCCAAGAGTAATTTTAGAAATCAGTATGATGAACAATCTTTTTGCCTTAGTTTATAAACGCTAGACTTGAACCAAAAATCAAGTTTCTGGTTGGATTCCCGATGGAACCCTAGAAATAGGAACTCTGTAAGATTTTCCACGTGAGGACTTGAACATAATTCTGACTGATTGTAAGAAATTGGCAAAAGGTATAGTCAGCTAAGTTGTAATTTATGCAACTACGAGTAATGCAATAATAGAAGATTATGTAAAAGAAGCGAAAAGACTGCTGGAGAGAAGACTGGAAACGTTTTCTCTCTTTCATGATCCTAACTCTCTCATGATATGTTTGGTATTTTATTTTTCAAATTTCCCCGAATTTGTTTAGATATTATTTCGTTCCCCCCTTTCTCATAATATATGGACGTTTATACGAGTATGTATGTTATAAAGGAACCAACTCACTAATGACATTTTTTACTAATATTAAATTATCCTTTTAAATGGGTATATCGTAGGTGAATATCGTTTAATTTTATCATTCATAGAAAACGACAGGAGTGCGTTATATATTCACCTCAGAACAGATGAAGTGTGCTTTAGATAATTTTACATATTAACGTCTATATGGCAAATTCTTTAATCGATAAAATGTTTTTAGAATGGTTAAATTCTATCCAAAAAAATTTGTTTCACTCTTTCTTAATCTAGGCTTTCAAGTAAAACAACGTATGAGTACCATATATCGAATTAGGGATACCTGGGTGTCAAGTAAAAATTATACTAACCATTGAGTAATAGTGTCGACGTAGGACTTGCCAATCTTGCCATTTTGATGTTGATTATATTTGCATCATAATAAATTATCATGTCTTTGACTGAAAGAAAATGAATTCAATTATCTTTTTGGTAGGTAATTGTTAGATAAATAAGAACAAAAAACATTTAAATTTTAAATAAATAAAAATCAACCAAAAGTAAAAACAAATATAAATGAAATTTCAACTAAAACACGGCACACTTGAGGATTTTTATAATATCGCATTATTTTTAGTCGTCGAAATATTTATATTTAAAAATAAGACTGGATAGTGTGACAAAAAAATAGTTGAACTATTTAAGACTGACTTGAATAAAGAAAAATAAATTGAATGATTGAAGTAACATAGGCATTAAAAGTCATATAGAATGAAACTGCATACTTAATTTTTTTTTTGTTTTTTTTTTTGGTACTTAGTGCCTATTTTACTTCAACCATTCAATTATTGAACGGATCGGATTGATAACAAAATTTATGAAATTAAATAATTGATTTAAAACTTTTAAGTAAAGGTTTTTTTAAATAACTTTTTAAGCATAATTAAAGAATGGCGAATCTTTGAAGTCACTGTCTAATGCCGATACATACAATTGAAAATTCTTTTAAGAAGTAGGTAGGTATGTTATGTAGGGGTGTCCCAATAAGAACGCCGGATTTAGTTTAGTTTTTAAATTAAACACTATTTATTGGAAAAGTGATAATATTTTTCAGTTCATTATAAAGTATAAATATTGCAATTATGTATGGAATAAAATGTCAGACAAATGCGCACCACGACTGCTGGCAAAGTCTTGCTCTTTTGATGAAATTGAAAATAACATCGTTACATAATTGTGGGTCGGTTGTGGCAATAACACGTTGAACCTCCGTCTTAAGCTCAAGAATTGTTTGTGGCTTATTAATATACACACCACCTTCAAAAACCTCCAAAGAAAAAAGTCGCATGGTGTCAAATCACATGAGCTTGCTGGCAAATTCTGATCCGCATTTCTTGAGATTACACGACCTGAAAATTTTAACAATAATAACGCGTTGTTCTTTCGTGTAACCATCTATATTTATTAATCATAAGATTGACAAATGGGATATATGAATTTATTAGAGCTGCTAACCTCATTAGCGTTAAATGTTCCTAACAATTACATTAGACTGCGCCGGCAAGAACTGTTCTCAATAACATACGCAAGAACGGGTCTTCCAGCCGCTATGCCTGTTGGAAGGGCCTTAACTATTCTGAGCGGGACTGCTTCGGATATTGACATATTTCATATCACATTACCAAAAGTAAATTTTCTTCTTAGATTGAGTGCGTTAGAAGGCACTCATCAACATACCTAAATGACTGTGAATATATGTGTGTAATATGTTTGTGTGTATATATACTCGTTTGTATGCATATGCATTATTTTTTATTTTATATATTATAATTTTTTAACTTATTTTTTTTCCTCTTTGTAATTTTTCTTCTCTTTTGATGTTTTGTATTTTCAAAGTAATTGGGCTAAGCCTGTTTTGAAAAAATAAATAAATAAAAATGGAGTGAAGTTTAAATCCGGCGCTCTTATTGGGACACTATATAAAAAAAATATTTTTATTCAATGTTTGAACGAGACGAAGAAATCCTAAATAGTTTATTAAGCGGTTGGATTTTTTTTCAAACCCAACCGATACTGCTGCACAAGACACAATTCCTGATCTTTCAATTTTCACACGAGCAGAGCAGCTAGTTCACTATTTTTCAAAAGAAATATAACCTATGTATATACTTACCTTAAACCATTACTTCATATTCATAAGAATATACGAGAAAAACTTATTTTTACACAAATTGCCTTCATCTAGATCGGTCTGCAGCCTGGCACTCACGTAGTTGGCAAGCGTCCACGTTAGGCCGATACACAGACTCTCCCTTTCTTAACATCGGTGTATAGTGTTGGTTTAAGTGTACTTGAAAATTAATAATTACTCAAACGAAATTATCCAAATTATACCTCAGTTATCTTAAACATGGAGTAAAATCCCAAAGAGTATTTTTTAAGTTTTATTTACTCTAAAAATAAATTCATATAATTATTTACACTTAAGAGCTATTCCATGTCACCTCCATACACCTTTCACCATATCCTTTTTATATTTTCGGTTTACAGTTACTTTCAAAAGTCATGACTTGTGTTAATCAACAAAATCCACGTGTTAACCCATCAATTATATGCATGTGCTACATTATATTTCATAACGCATGATCCCATTCTGTTTCACCAAGACAAAACTTGATAGATATAAAAAAATATTGGGAGAAAATCTAAAATAATATATTTGTTATCACTTATATCATGTTAAATATTAACTTCTATCATGTTAGATATTATTTGAGTAATTTTTAAATTCTTTAAATGAGCTCTTTATGATTTTTATGTCACATAATATTTAGGAAATATCACGCATTATGTACACATATAGTGTACCTCGATTTACGCGATTTCACCTTAAATAGGCTAAGAAACGTGTTTTTTTTTAATACAAACTTTTTCCTAGTTAGCTGGACGAGCCGCGAACTGGACGAGCCGCAATCAACGTCATCAACATTGAATTTAAGGTCAGCATAGAGGCAGACTAGCAACGTAATAAATAGCTTCTGCCATTTTTCACTTAGTAAAAATATATAAGTGAATTGAAAAACAATATTTTTATCTATAAAATATTTTATACCTTTCATTGGTTTTTATTAGGTCGTTAAGTTTTTTTGTACTTCGACATTCATATGTGCTCTGTATCTCGATTTGCAGGGAGTTCGATATTATAAAAAATATCTTCCAATTTTAGACGAGCCTCATTTTTTTTTTTTTGAGATTTCGATTAACATAAATTTTTTGGAAGCATCTACCGCGAAAATCTAGACATAAGTGTTTCCAAAACGCGTGGATATTTACATTTTTGCGTTTTTTTTTTATCTAGGTATTGTACCTACCTGTATACCTACCTAAATGAATTGTCAAAATAACGAGTGAATTGTTAAAACACAAATAAATTAAATTAATTATTGTTAATTGTAAACATACAGTAAACATACAGGGTCATTGACCAATCAAGAATTCAATGATTGTTACACACTACGAACAACGACAATATTTACTATTTACAGCGCGCAAATTGGCTAGCCATCTCCAAATATAAATAATTAACCTACCGCCCGTGCATGTGATAGAGCAAGGCAGATATATATATATATCCCATGTATTCACTCACTGGTATAAATTGTCCGCACTCTGCGAAATAAACATACTTTTATTGTCGTCCATTCAACTGTCAAGACTTTGTTATTTATTTACCTGCTGTCCACTTATCGATTTATATCCGCATTCCTGAGTCCATATTTATTGACAACAAACCAAGATCATCATGACTTATAGAAATAAGCAATTCGCTATATTGATGATTCTGTACGAGAAGTAACGCAGAATCAGCGAAAACGAAGATAACGATGTCGATATCAAGATCATCAGCACGTCCTAATAGGACACGTGCTACACTGATAGCGACCATCGTTACATTGGTGACCCCGAAAGAAAACAGAACACGTACATCGACGAACTACACCATCGTTACATTGCTGAACCCCGAAAGAAAACCGAACACGTACATCGACGAACTACACCACCGTAACATTGGTGAACCCGAACGAAAATCGAACATCGCTACATTGAGCCCGCACGAAAACTGAACCCGCACGAAAACTGAACCCGCACGAAAACCGAACCGCACGAAAACTGAACATCGCTACGAATACATACCTCGACTATATCGAATATCACCGACTCGACAGCAATGTCAAAACAATTGCAACTCGACACCGGCATCAGCAGCAACGCGATGAGCATCATGAACAATTTCGTCAACGAGATTTTCGAACGCACCGCCGCCAACGCCAACCGCCTCGCCCACTACAACAAGATGAGCATCATCACCAGCAGAGAGATCCAGACAACCGTCAAGATTCTACTCCCTGGCGAACTGGCCAAGCACGCCGTCAGCAAGGACAGCAGAGCCGTCACTCAAATACAACACTACATCTGATTTGGACGAGCCCGACGTCAGCTCACGTGAGGTCAGTCCTGGCGATCAGCCACACGATTTACAGGATTGCCTCCCTCGACAAACTACTGACCGACAAAACGCTGGAGCAGACAAACATCGCTACAACGTCGCTACAACCACGCTACAACCACGACACAACCACGCTACAACCATGCTACAACCACGCTGCAGCAACGAGCACCGCAGACCCCATCATCATCATCAAGCACCTGCAGATCAACCGTCCACCGCGGACGCCACCTGCAACTTGATCTCCGCCATCATCATCATCATCAAGCCACCGCAGATCAACCTTCCACATCGGAAGCCATCTGCAACTTGATCTACTACATCATCACCATCATCATCAAGCCACCGCAGATCAACCTTCCACATCGGAAGCCATCTGCAACTTGATCAACATCATCACCATCACCATCAAGCCACCGCAGATCAACCTTCCACATCGGACGCCATCTGCAGCTTGATCCACACAACCAATCATCGATGATCAGCGCAACAACCAACCAAGCACCGCAGACAATCCAAAATTTAGCGACAGACGACCAAGCCTACCCCCGTTTCCGCATCACCCATCTGACCGACAGATCTGGGAAAAAACGCCACGCGCTGTTGTTATCCACGTACCTACTTCGACACGGGAAACGGATGACCAGCCCGACGTCAGATGCACCGGAACCTATCGTTCACGCAAGGCACGCGCCCTCTGCGTTCACTAGGAAGGGAGCTATGTACCTACCTGTATACCTACCTAAATGAATTGTCAAAATAACGAGTGAATTGTTAAAACACAAATAAATTAAATTAATTATTGTTAATTGTAAACATACAGTAAACATACAGGGTCATTGACCGATCAAGAATTCAATGATTGTTACACACTACGAACAACGACAATATTTACTATTTACAGCGCGCAAATTGGCTAGCCATCTCCAAATATAAATAATTAACCTACCGCCCGTGCATGTGATAGAGCAAGGCAGATATATATATATATCCCATGTATTCACTCACTGGTATAAATTGTCCGCACTCTGCGAAATAAACATACTTTTATTGTCGTCCATTCAACTGTCAAGACTTTGTTATTTATTTACCTGCTGTCCACTTATCGATTTATATCCGCATTCCTGAGTCCATATTTATTGACAACAAATCAAGATCATCATGACTTATAGAAATAAGCAATTCGCTATATTGATGATTCTGTACGAGAAGTAACGCAGAATCAGCGAAAACGAAGATAACGATGTCGATATCAAGATCATCAGCACGTCCTAATAGGACACGTGCTACACTGATAGCGACCATCGTTACAGTATAAAAAAGTTTTTTCCAAAAAGATTTTTAAAGTTGGATGGCAAAAAAGATGAGTGTAATCAATAGGAAGAAACTGTAAATAAAAAAATCAAGAAAACCTACAGGAGTTAAATAGAATTTTTATTGAAACTGTGATGCGTTCACGTGGAATGCCCCTTAATGAAACCGTCCAAAAGATTCTAATTTCATATAAAACTTCGGTCTGATAACCTTAGCTTAATCCGACGAAGTCGCTTAACGTTTGATAAAAATATCATTCTTCGACCGTTTCCTGGATATAAAGTCACGCTTGGACTCACCGAAATGTGGAAATCTCCTCGTATTTTTTCCACCATAAGCTATATCAGCCGAGAGAGAAAAAATAATACTCATTACAAAACAAAGGTTTATGTAAAAAAGTTCTTTAAAAATCTCGATTACTTTTTCATTTTCATAACAGTGTATTGTGTTTTTTAGTGATATCCTTGATGATTTAACTATTTTTAGTGTATTCTGACTCGGGATCTTAGATATGAAAATCATGCCTTAGATAGGTGATAAAGCCTTCGAGAAATGCGATAAGGGCGTTAGTAAACAACGATTTTGGGGCGAATTCGTCAATGTCATATGGCTTGGGCAATTACAATTTTTCTGCGTATGATAAATTCCATGATACGCGGCATCAGACCAAATAAGTCCCATTTAATGGGTCCGTGAATGGGAAAATTTATTTTGTGGTAATATAGTAGATTTTATGAAATATCTTAAGCGATTTCAAAATTTGATAATACTTTTTCAAACACAATTAATAATGTTTATTATGTTTTATGACCAGCTTCGAAATATCATTATCACTTACATTAATTATTATGTTGATATTTTATTTGCCATTTATTATAAATATCTCGAATGCACATTGAATTCATTACCTTTGTGCAAAAGAAGACTGTTGAATGGTTTACTTTTAAATAAAATATTAACTGTTACTTCAATTTTTAATATTCGAGTTTTTACTGAAATTTTCGATATATTTTACCACAGTTTGTTGAGTTATAAAAAAAAGTTTAATTTATCATGAATGTTTGGAGTGTTTTTTAATTATGAATTTACTAGTAAAATATTTTGTTTAAAACTACTGGTGAATGGTCGAATGGAACAAAAAACCTCCGAGACTTAACTTAACCATTTAATATCACTTGAACGGGTTTGATAGTTTGGTACGAACGAAGAAAGGCTAATAAAACAAATATATAGTGCAAATGTGAATGGAAGACATGGTAGAGGAATACCACGGAAAGTATGGTTAGATCAAGTATACTATATTTTTAAAGAAGCAAATCTAACAGTCGGAGAAATAGTAGAATTTGTATGCGAAGGTCTATGGATGAAGAAGGGTGAAATGTTTATTTATTTTTATTTAACACTTTTATTGCAAATACAATCTAGCGGGCGAAGAGGCGAAATATGTGTGTCGCGATAGTAAATTCTAGCACTCTGCCCTCTCGGCCTACCCCGACAGGAAAACGGTATGCTGGTGTGTATGTATTCGAGTTTTGCACATACAGGATTAATGATGTTTATTTTTTTTTCAATAAACCAAAAATGTGGGTTGGGTCCTTTTTACAACTATACTTCCAAATAGGTATGTAACATCCAAAACACATAAATGTAATTTTTATTTTGAGAATTAGTCATTTTTTAAATTATAAGTAACCTACAAAAGAAAAGTTTTAATTTTTATCCATAGATGGCACTACAATCGAAAATCTTTGCAATGCGGATAGTTCCAACTCGCACATATATAGTACAACAAAGTATTTTTCAGTACTCTGGTTTCCCTTCAAAACGAATAAATCTTTCGCCTTTTACTAAAGATTTCCGTGGAGGGGGACACTCAAATGAGTCTAAAACTAATTTTTGTCATCTCGTTCCATTAGGAACGGGGCCTTAACTATGAGAAACCGCCGTAAGAATGCAGAATTTACCTCAATGGTAGTTGTACTAATGCCGCCTAATAGGTATGTACGAATATGTAAGCATCAGGAAAAAGCAAGTCTATTCACTGTAACGAAGGATTTGTCTTACACGAATATTATGATTATTATTTTAGAAAATAATACGTACTGTGTTATGCAAAATAAAAATAAAATATATTTTTCAAGTTAATTTCATCACCATCTTAGTATGTCCCTATTGGAGTAGGTAAACAAAAAAGATTTTAACTTCATTATATCTTGGCACACTCATTTCGCTTCCGCTACATTCATACACCTTGTCGTACATACTCTTCTATAGTAAAGGCTTTTCGTTCTTCCTCTATTAGAATGTGATTAATTTGGTAGTGACTTATTTTTCAAGGTCTTCCTATATTTTATTCACTATACTTGATGATTATTTTTATGAACATTTATTTCATCATTTATTCTTGCTATGTGACTAAACCATTAAATTGCTTCTAATATCTTGGAAATTGTATTTTACAAGAAATGTTAACTGACGAAATTGACCAACAGTAAATTAATATTATATATTATATTAATTTACTGTTGGTCAATTTCGTCAGTTAACATTTCTTGCAAAATAATGTAACTATAATTAAAATGCAAGTTTATATATAATTTTGCACTTTTTTATTGTGGCCCGCGGCCAATGTAATCCGACAACCAAAAGATTTGCCCACCCCTGGTCTAGATCATCCTTAACTTCTTTACTATTCATTTAAATTTTGTCTGTAAATCTTTGATCATTCATTATTTCTACGTGGCCGAAGCATCTAAACGATCATTTGTCCATCTGAAGCACTGCATCATTTAAAAAATAATTTATTCACTGTGATCATAGCAGTATTTTTTCTGTTTTTGTGCGTCAAGATCGCTATAAATTTATCAAATGAGTGAAAAAATACTATTAAAATTCTTACTATTATAAGTAGACATACCATAGTGTTCTCTATGGTATGTCTACTTTCTGTTGTATGGTATGTTGAAGGAAAACCGACAAACAAATAATTGAGGATCTTGAAGATAAAGGTGGTGAAATTTTTCAAGCTGGTGACAAAAAACATAAGTATTGTTAATTTTGTCTAAAAAAGTATTTTCTGAATTTAAAATCGCTTGAACCTTTTAGAATTTGAATAATTTTATCGGGTTTATTTTTTCCAAAATTCTTATACCTTCTGTCCTATTTGTATATATACTTGTAACGTAAATTCATTCCATTTTCTCCGCTTGACGATGTATCATCGCCTTTTCGATAATTTACCAACTTGACGCACACGTAGTACATAGGATATGGCATTTGAAATTTTAGCGGTTATTTTAACACTTCCCTTACTGTGCTAAAAAATTACGCCAGTTACGGTGTTGGACACTGAGGGTACACTAAAAATGTATGTTTTAAATTAAAATTATGCAAAATCTATTAGTTTTTTTTTTTAATTAGCTATAAACATCATTTTATTGTGTAATAAAATGTCGAATAATATAAAATAAGTGTAAGAAATGATAAAATAATAGTTGAAACAGAAGTGACATTTCTATAGGAATATAATTTTCCCACTGCGTCGTTCGGTCTGCGCAACGTTCAGAATGCGCATGACTGAAAAGAGGTCTCCAACCTTTTAACACTTCCCTTACTGTGCTAAAAAATTACGCCAGTAACGGCGTTGGACACTGAGGGTACACTAAACATGTATGTTTCAAATTAAAATTATGCAAAATCTGCTAGGTTATTTTTTGTTATTAGCTATAAACATCGTTTTATTATGTAATAAAATGTCGAATAATATAAAATAAAGGTAAGAAATGATAAAATAAGAGCTAAAACAGAAAGGCATTTCTATAAGAATATTATTTTTACGCTGCGTCGTTCGGTCTGCGCAACAGTCAGAATGCGCATGCGTGATAAGAGATTTCCAGCCTTTTAATTTTTTTTCATAAAATTATACAATAAAATGTAGCGTGTATTTTTTTGGCAATAAAACCATAATTCGAATAAAGACAATAAATAACATATAAACAAAATATAAAATGAATATATAAATTCAAAAATCAAGGTTTTAGGGCGAGAAATTTATATAGTATAAACAAACACGAAATTCAAAATTATATATAAACAAACACGAAATTCAAATCAATAAAATATATGCAATTTGGAAAATATAAACACTACAGAAAATAAGACAAACATATCATATAATCAAAGTTTAATCCTGTGGAGAAAGTTATCGCAATTGGGGCATGAAACCACTTTTTTTTTACTATATTCTACGTACTAAACACGCAGGTGTTTGACAAATATTGCAGAATAGCCTGGTTTTTTTTCTCGAATGTTTTTAATAAAACCCACAACTTCCTCTTTTGAGGACCTCACGGGGTGCCAACAGGGTATTATTTACTAATGTTTCGGATATTGACTCGCCACAATATGTTAAAACTGTATTAAAAGCATCTTGTTGTTGCTATTTTTCCTTTTTAAGATATTGGGCATTGCCAATTCCAAACATAACTCTCTTGTGAAATGTTTTCGGTGGAGGTCTCCAACCTTTTAACACTTCCCTTACTGTGCTAAAAAATTGCGCCAGTAACGGCGTTGGACACTGAGGGTACACTAAACATGTATGTTTCAAATTAAAATTATGCAAAATCTGCTAGGTTATTTTTTGTTATTAGCTATAAACATCATTTTATTATGTAATAAAATGTCGAATAATATAAAATAAAGGTAAGAAATGATAAAATAAGAGCTAAAACAGAAAGGCATTTCTATAAGAATATTATTTTTACGCTGCGTCGTTCGGTCTGCGCAACAGTCAGAATGCGCATGCGTGATAAGAGATTTCCAGCCTTTTAATTTTTTTTCATAAAATTATACAATAAAATGTAGCGTGTATTTTTTTGGCAATAAAACCATAATTCGAATAAAGACAATAAATAACATATAAACAAAATATAAAATGAATATATAAATTCAAAAATCAAGGTTTTAGGGCGAGAAATTTATATAGTATAAACAAACACGAAATTCAAAATTATATATAAACAAACACGAAATTCAAATCAATAAAATATATGCAATTTGGAAAATATAAACACTACAGAAAATAAGACAAACATATCATATAATCAAAGTTTAATCCTGTGGAGAAAGTTATCGCAATTGGGGCATGAAACCACTTTTTTTTTACTATATTCTACGTACTAAACACGCAGGTGTTTGACAAATATTGCAGAATAGCCTGGTTTTTTTTCTCGAATGTTTTTAATAAAACCCACAACTTCCTCTTTTGAGGACCTCACGGGGTGCCAACAGGGTATTATTTACTAATGTTTCGGATATTGACTCGCCACAATATGTTAAAACTGTATTAAAAGCATCTTGTTGTTGCTATTTTTCCTTTTTAAGATATTGGGCATTGCCAATTCCAAACATAACTCTCTTGTGAAATGTTTTCGGTGGTATTAATTATTTTGTTTCCACTCTGGATATTTGTCTATCCATAAGAGGTATGCATTCAATGCAGCCATATCTATAATTTCCATAAAAAGACGGAAAGGCCATCTTCTCGTTGACCTTGAGCAAGAGTACTTTCAAGTAATTTGGTCTCCCGTATCTACTCCAATTTTCGTATTATTATAATGATGTATAATTACTATAGTGGCTTTTGTTTTTCTGAATAATCAATTTCTGCATCATTGAATTGAGTGGATAATAATAATACTGCTTTATTTTTTGTGGTACACACGAAACAAGTATTTTATTTTCAGCTACTATGGATTGTTTTCTTTCTAGACGGTATAAATTCAAGTGAGATTACTCTTTTATTTTTTCGAAGCGTGCCAGTTAGAGTTAAACCTTTTAATAAAAGATTATCGGCTAATTTGATGGAGGTAATAAAAATACCTGTGGTTATCCTCCTGTTCGTGCCATACTGCGGTTGAACCATTTCTATAACTACTCAGTTACCTTGATTTATCTCTCTCTACGATTATTTATCATACCAGAATAAGCCTGTAAATTTGTTATGCGTCATATGCCGCCGCAGTCGGCAGCAACCCAGATTTTGATGCCATATTTACCAAGTTTAGACTTCATGTACACGCGAAATGAACAATTCTCTCTAAAGTTTGCCAAACGTTCATCTACAGTTATATTCGAAGATGGAGAATAATTGCTTTTGCACATATCCATAAACATTTTTGAAATCCACTTAATTGGTTCTAATTTATCTGAAAAAACCCTGATATCTCTCTTCTCGGGTTTCTTTATCATCAAAACGAATATGACTGTAAATATAGATGAATCTATCTCGGAACAGAGCTGTTGTGAAAAATGACTGGCAAAGGGACTTTCACTTATCCACAATTCACTCAAAGATAGCTTTCGTGTTCGATTTCTGCCAGGTGCGAGCAATATTCCAATGAATTCATATAACTCGTCTTTTGATATTGGTTGGTTCTTTTCTGAATGATTCGATTTAAATGACGATTTGTTTCTTAAACATCACTTTTACCACCTCTTCATTTACAAACAGACAACACATATCTTTTATGGAATGTACATTTATACTTGAATTTCTCAGTCCAGAATCTTCGATGAGAATATTTGATACCCGACCGATGCCTCGAAGATTGAGGTGGTACTCGTAATGAACTCCATTCGAATCCATGTTTTGATGTAAACAATATTTCTTCGTCTTCTTCACTCGTCTCCAAATCAGAATATACTTCATCCTGTACCTCGACAAAATCTTCTGATTCTGATATATTGCCTGTCGCCTTAAATTCCAAATCGCTATCATCGCCGTCGATATTTCCCGCCATCTCAATTATTATATTTTTGAAAATGAAATAATAAATAAAATGTACATTTATTATAAAAAGAGTAATGGTACAATATAACATACCAGATTAAAAATGATAATAGAAAAAACATACCAGATAAAAATAAAAAATAACAATCAGGATTATAAAACTGGTGACGAACCCCTGGAACGGGCGCTATACGTACGAACTGTCAAAAAAGAATGAGTGTTTGACATTTCGTCAATTCGCGATTTAAAATCATTAATTTCTGTTGAATTAACTATGAATGTTTTGTTTCCTAATGACATCATTCAAATCATAGAGGTTTCGATGAGGAATACATAAAGTATGAAGACCCTGCAAGCAGTATATTTCGAGAAATTAAATAAAATATAAGTCATGATCACTCGCTATCCATCACCGTACGGCAAGTGTTAATACGAGTACAATTTTGTTGTACTCGGTGAGTTTTTGTGAATTTTTTTGTCAGAAAATAAGAAAAATGTCCGTCATGTTATGCTTTTTACTTCCGAAAAGGCAAAAACGCGCCGCAAGCTTGTGGAAAAATTGATGCTTTATACAGAGTCGATGCTGTAGATCAGTGTTCCCCAACCTTTTTAGACCTGTGGACCGGTAAAAAAAGGAAAAAAAATTCGCGGACCACTAATACTGAAATAAAAATGTTTTTTTTATTTAATATTTTTTTAATCTTATATTGTGACAGATGGACATATGTAACTATAATTGACAAATATACATATAACAGTTAAACAATTTTAATTGTAACATTGTCTGATACAATTAAAATTGAACAAAAACCATGGGGTTTTTGCAACAAACTAATGCGAAACCTGCTGTTGATCTTTGCTAATATATTGAATATTCTTGGCTGCAGTGCTGTCTCTGTCTCTGAAAGACCAAGTGCTGCATTTACGTCCAGTATATTCCTTTGTTTGGATTTTATTGAGGACATGGATGAAAATCCTATATTTAATATTTTTGCATGGCGAATTTCTTGAAATTTGGCATACTGTTTGCGGCCCGGCGGAAAGTCTCTGCGGCCCGGCACCGGGCCGCGGACCACCGGTTGGGGAACACTGCTGTAGATCATAGGTTCTCAAAGTGGACCCATTGGCCTCCTGGGGGTACTGGAGGGAACTGAGGGGGTCATGCTGGCCCTGGGGGAAATAGGGGGGCTACTTACTTATTTAAATTATTTTAATAAATACCATTTATTTTTTTATTAAACAAAGTAATGTACTGTACAAATATTTGTCAAGACTTTACCTATATACAAATTTATTACTTAACTAATCTTATTTATATATTATAATTTATGAACTTACTTAATCTTATTTTCCTACATGTCATTTTATTTTTATTTTTTGTAATCTTAATATGTATATGATTTCTTAGAAATAATTAACACCTACATACTACTTATAACTAGATAACAATTCTTACAGCTAAATTATTTAGCAAGAACAATTCCACTCGTTCAGGCTACTTGTATTCCATCACATTCACTCAGACCTTGGTCGTCCCAGCTAATACTGTAGGTGGACTAGTCAGGCAACAGATAATGCTTCGGAAGTCTGTGCTTTTATTTTTATAAGTACCTTTTATTTTAATAAATACCGTTATAATTTCTTTTCCAAATTGTTTTATTTCCGAAATACCTTTTTGAAATTAAAAAAAATACTCACATAGTTGCATAATTTTTTTGCTGAAATTTTATGGCAAATAACAAAATACAAAACATCAATAAATTGGTGGCAGTACATCAGGTTCATCCTTCTCATTAGAATTATTTAATAAATACTTCAACAATTTAAGTATCAGCGTATATTATTTATACTCGTAATACTATAGATGTATATCATATGTATTGGGTGTTAACATAAGTTTTGTCCGTTTTTTTTCAAATTTAAAAATGAGCACCAAAAGTATTACATAATGGTAAAGGTTATACGTCATTCGAAATAAAATTTTCTGCTCTACAAGATATTGTGTTTGCTTTTACGTAACATATATAATTTTATTTGATTACAAGCCTTCAAAATGGAATGTCAAGTAGACGAAAGTGAGCATTTTCGACACATCCTTCTGTTCGTGTTCAATCGAGGGAATAAAGCTGTTAACGCTGCTCGCGATATTTTCGAAGTGTGCGGTGAAAATGCTATGAATAAAAGGACAGCTCGTCGATGGTTTTTGCGTTTCAAGGACGGTAATTTCGACCTGAAAGACATGGAGCGTTTCGGACGACCAGTGGACTTCGATGAGGACCGCTTAAACCATATTATTCATGAAGATCCCCTTCAAACCACCGTAGAATTGGCTGAGGAGATGAATTGTAGTCACATGACTGTATACCGCCATCTTAAATCAATGGGAAAAGTCCAGAAGTTCGGCGCTTGGGTTCCACATGTTTTGAGTGAAAACAACAAAAATCAACGTTCGACAATTGATTTTTGTTTATTTAATTTAAAAAAGGTAAATTTCCAGGGGGGCCTTGTGTATTATTTTTTTTGCTGAAAAGGGGGTAGTGGGTCAAATAAGTTTTGGAACCTATACTATAGATGATTCAATATGTAGAAAGTGGTAGTCTAGTTCGATTTTCATTGGAACCCAGATTTTTAGTAAATGCTTCCATTTTGGTTTTCAATTAAAATATCCAACTTCTCGATTGATGTCTCACTTTTATTTTTATTTTGCATATTGTTTTAGTACAAATCAATAACGATTTGAATATTTTTAATGATCATGCTACTTCTTTTATTTATTTTGTCTGGTTGGTTGGAAGAAATTGCCACCTGGCAACAATCCCACGAAATTGTTATACAGAGAAATATTAAATAAATAAATGAATAAAGTATACAGTTAACAGTTGTCCCCAGTTGGATACAGGCAAAAGCCTGGTTTACTGGGGACATGACAAATAAAAGGCAACAAACCCAGATCCATATAAATTGAGTGTCAATTTTTAATTACCTGTTATTATCACTCGTAATGTAAATAAATAAATAAAATAAAAGAATCTTTCTAGTTGGGGAGAAGATATTGTCACAGCCATTGTGTACCGCATACAATGAAAATACTATATAATACAATATAGTCACTATTCAAATAAACTACTCAATATCTCTCATATTTACAATATAATGCGAAAATATGTATCAATATTTCAACTCACTGATTTCTATTTTTTTTTTCAATTTATAAAATACTTTGAAAACCCGACCTTCGTATGAAGTTTATAATTTTTCAACTGGAGAGAATTTATAATATTTGTATCGTAGGTACATAATTTTCCATACTTCCATTTGTTTGTATTCGGCCGCATTACAAAAAGGTAGATCCCGGGAAAAGCTTACCACTGTTCCCGTACAAAATATGTATTTATGTACATCATGCGGTGTACTGTAAACGTGTGTGGATTAAGAGAAAGTTTATTTCAGGTAAATGTAATAACCATTTCGCAATCCTTTTTTTTTTGGACGAACGTAAGGTATGTTTTGCTAACTTGGAACTTAATCTTTCGCAACGCATGATTAATGGTGTTGAAATATGAACCATAAAGACTAGAATATTAAAAAAGATACAATCATTCAAATTGTAGATTCATCGGAGAATGCTCAGGACTTCTTGGTTTCATTGTATATCAAACAACGAGATGCTGTGTCGAGCAGATGTAGAACGAGGGCTTTTATGTATGATAAAAAGCCGAAAGGTTCATATTTGGGTCATATATTTATTGAGAATAGAAAATACGACTTCGTAAAATTAATATTATTGGTTGAAGTCTCGGGTCGATACGGAATCGGTAGAAAGCGCCTGTCTAGGTTACGCAACATTCGCGAGTGGACAGATCCAGTTGACGCGAATCGCGAATGAACATGACACAGGTTGATGACGCGAATCCAGTTGACAGTTGAGGAGAGGTTCCGTGCCGTTAATGACAGATGCATTTTCTCAAGAATGATCACCAACATCGGGAGCACCGGAAACAGCTTATGAAGAACAAATATATTTTCTATTTTCCTTCTTTCTGCAACATTTTGATTAAATTATTGTATATTGGAATGATATCAACAAAAACATGTTCAACAGGAATCAAGTAGGTACTCGTAGTTCAGTGCTACAATTATTGTTTTGTGCACATTACCAGATGAATGTGAGTAATCAGAATACATTTATTGTAAACGTGGAGTTTGATGGTTCGGACACGTGAAAGAATAAATGTATTAACGGATAAACTTTGTTTAAGTGTGTAATTACGTTGAAACGTATAGTTATGAAATGTCCTTTTATTATTAATGATATTTTTTGTATTGCGTAGTTTTGTTTTATGTTTCATGCCTTTTTGTATTGAGTAGTTTTGTTTTATGTTTCATGACTTTTTGTATTGAGTAGTTTTGTTTTATGTTTCATGACTTTTTGTATTGAGTAGTTTTGTTTTATGTTTCATGCCTTTTTGTATTGAGTAGTTTTGTTTTATGTTTCATGCCTTTTTGTATTGAGTAGTTTTGTTTTATGTTTCATGCCTTTTTGTATCGAGTAGCTTTGTTTTATTCATGCCTTTTTGTATTGAGTAGTTTTGTTTTATGTTTCATGCCTTTTTGTATTGAATAGTTTTGTTTTATGTTTCATGCCTTTTTGCATTCAGTAGTTTTGTTTTATGTTTCATGCCTTTTTGTATTGAGTAGTTTTGTTTTATGTTTCATGCCTTTTTGTATTGAGTAGTTTTGTTATATGTTTCATGCCTTTTTGTATTGAGTAGTTTTGTTATATGTTTCATGCTTTTTTGTATTGAGTAGTTTTGTTTTATGTTTCATGCCTTTTTGTATTGAGTAGTTTTGTTATATGTTTCATGCCTTTTTGTATTGAGTAGTTTTGTTTTATGTTTCATGACTTTTTGTATTGTGTAGTTTTGTTTTATGTTTCATGACTTTTTGTATTGAGTAGTTGTGTTTTATGTTTCATGCCTTTTTGTATTGAGTAGTTTGGTTTTATGTTTCATGACTTTTTGTATTGAGTAGTTTTGTTTTATGTTTCATGCCTTTTTAGTGAAATTTCTTAAAATAATTGGTAAGAAAACGAGTCTTATTGATTTGGTGCAGCAAATAGATCTTAAAAGTCGAATGTGTGTGGTGACGGAAAATGGCAATGAACAGAAGGAGATAGAAACATTGTGGGTTACCCAAAGCAGTGGATAAAATACGGTTTATGATGACGATACTGAGAGTCATATCAAAAGACAGACATATGGTAGGTATATTCATTTTTACAGTCGAAGTGTAGTTTCATTTGTGAATAAAACATTATAATTGAAAAAAAAAAACAACAACGATGCGCGTAATTTTAATTGAATTGAATATTTGAAAAAAGAACAACATACTAAAAAAAACTGTAGGAATACACTCGTATATTTTATTGCGAAAAAAAAATATTGTAGCTAAAAAATACTTTATTTTCTATATAAGCTGACAGATCTTCCCACTTTAACAAAAGTTCAAAATAATCTCGGGTGTGTGTGTATGTGAGGGATACAAACTCGGGCCGTTGCCATGGAGACCAGACGTCAGAGCCTGCGTCTGTCTCGCTCTCATCTCCCACCATCATTGATTCGTCTTCCGCCCCACTCCGAGCCCCGGCAGCCCCCACCACTCACCCTCGGTTTCCCCAAAAAGGCTTCTAAGGTCCAGAGCCTTGAGTTCTTATGTGCAACGTGTGTGGCGTACGCAGGTATCCAATCTAAGGGAAGGTTGTAATTTATCGTTTCATATATAATATGTACATGATAGACTTAAAATTGTCTTTCACTTCAAGATATTTTACTTCAAGATATAGTCAGGCAAATCTCCTGGCTCCGCAATATAATAGCAATATCCGTGATTGGGCTGGTATAAGAAGCGTTGGGGATCTTTTTCTGACTGCCGGGGACAAAGATGCCAACTCTCAAGTGATATTAAACGTTGGGGAGACCTGACATGACACTGGGAAGAAGAAGATGCAAATATCACGAAGTTCTGATGGTAAAGAGATCCAAATCGATTAATTCAAATCGGCAACAACATGAATCTGATGGAAGACTGATGTGTTGAATAAGGTGGATACGATCATTCTGAGATGGAAGGCCGACGTGTTGAATAAGGTGAATACGAGCACTCTGAGATGGAAGGCCGATGTGTTGAATAAGGTGAATACGAGCACTCTGAGATGGAAGGCCGATGTGTTGAATAAGGTGAATACGAGCACTCTGAGATGGAAGGCCGATGTGTTGAATAAGGTGGATACGAGCACTCTGAGATGGAAGGCCGATGTGTTGAATAAGGTGAATACGAGCACTCTGAGATGGAAGGCCGATGTGTTGAATAAGGTGAATACGAGCACTCTGAGATGGAAGGCCGATGTGTTGAATAAGGTGGATACGAGCACTCTGAGATGGAAGGCCGATGTGTTGAATAAGGTGAATACGAGCACTCTGAGATGGAAGGCCGATGTGTTGAATAAGGTGAATACGAGCACTCTGAGATGGAAGGCCGACGTGTTGAATAAGGTGAATACGAGCACTCTGAGATGGAAGGCCGATGTGTTGAATAAGGTGAATACGAGCACTCTGAGATGGAAGGCCGATGTGTTGAATAAGGTGAATACGAGCACTCTGAGATGGAAGGCCGATGTGTTGAATAAGGTGAATACGAGCACTCTGAGATGGAAGGCCGATGTGTTGAATAAGGTGGATACGAGCACTCTGAGATGGAAGGCCGATGTGTTGAATAAGGTGAATACGAGCACTCTGAGATGGAAGGCCGATGTGTTGAATAAGGTGAATACGAGCACTCTGAGATGGAAGGCCGACGTGTTGAATAAGGTGAATACGAGCACTCTGAGATGGAAGGCCGATGTGTTGAATAAGGTGAATACGAGCACTCTGAGATGGAAGGCCGATGTGTTGAATAAGGTGAATACGAGCACTCTGAGATGGAAGGCCGATGTGTTGAATAAGGTGGATACGAGCACTCTGAGATGGAAGGCCGATGTGTTGAATAAGGTGAATACGAGCACTCTGAGATGGAAGGCCGATGTGTTGAATAAGGTGAATACGAGCACTCTGAGATGGAAGGCCGATGTGTTGAATAAGGTGAATACGAGCACTTTGAGATGGAAGGCCGATATGTTGAATAAGGTGAATACGAGCACTCTGAGATGGAAGGCCGATGTGTTGAATAAGGTGAATACGAGCAATCTGAGATGGAAGGCCGATGTGTTGAATAAAGTGAATACGAGCACTCTGAGAGGGAAGGCCGATGTGTTGAATAAGGTGAATACGAGCACTCTGAGATGGAAGGCCGATGTGTTGAATAAGGTGAATACGAGCACTCTGAGATGGAAGGCCGATGTGTTGAATAAGGGGAATACGAGCACTATGAAAAAGGGGGCATGTAGAACGAATTAACAAAGAAAGACTTACAAAACAAATATATAGTTTAAAGTGAGTGGAAGCGTGGTAGAAGAATAGTAAGAAAAGCATTGTGGAATCAAGTGAATGATATTCTGAAAGAAGGAAGCGTAAAAAATCAGAGAAATCATAGGATTTGTATGAATCGTATGGATGTGTCTTGAGATGGGAAAGTCTGGCGCTTTGTTTTCTCTGCCTACCCCAACAGGGAAATGGCGTGATGATATGTACCATGAGTTGAGTGTCACTTTTTGTCAGGTTGATGAGAGCGTGCAACGGGGTTTTGTTTTTGTGTAATCAAAAATCGGAAAGAAGTATCGATTTATTTTTTCATGCTAAATATCCTCAGTGAGATACAGGCAAAAGCCTAGTTTACTGGGGATACGACAAATGAAAGGCAACAAACCCAGATACATTAAAATTGTATGTCCAAATCAAATTACCTGTTGTTTTTTCGCAAATTGTGTATAATTCTTGTCATGTGTACTAATAAAATAAAATAAATAAAAATATGTATGTTTGTAAATCACGTTAAATGTATGTAAGGCAGTTAACAAACTACAAAAAAAAACAATATTGCGTACCATCACGCTAACATACTCGTATATCTGGTGAAGGGTGAGCAAAAGGAAATCTCCACCCAAACATACTTTTCTGACACATATCTAGTCATACCTGTATTTCCTTAACTCAAACTTAAGACATCTCTATTTTAACCGCAAAAGAATACTGCAAATGATTTTTTTTTTCAAAATCATTTATTTTTCAAAATTGAATCAATTTTAATGTATATACATTAAATTACTTAGATATTTATGAAGTAATATCAATTCTTGTGCTTAGTAGTTGGTCATGGTTATTATTTGCAGTTGAAATAAAATAAATATGTTTTGGTCATGGTTATTATACCATAAACAGTTGAAATAAAATAAAAAGCGATCAGTTTTAAAATAAATATTGATATTTTTTTAAATACGACAAATATGCAAAAACCAGATCAGGTGACACTTGGTGGCAATCCATGGCCGTATGGGGAATAGAGTAAAAAATTACTATTCAAATGTTCTATATGACACACCATGGACAGGGGAAGTAACATTTCATTTAGTTTAACCAATACACCTGAAGAAGGCGTAGTGTGTATTGACATTCGTATAGGGATATTCGAAAAAAATATAGTGAATACAAAGTCAAGTGTTTTATTTTTATTCCATTAAAAATAAATAAATAATTAATATGATTTTTCTTTTGGTGATTAAAATATTTAAAGAATTTTTGAAATTACGTGAAAAATATGGTTGGTACGTCTACAAAAAATTTCTTGGTAAATATGATTAAGAGAACTCGGAGACGGTTTGAGTATATAGAATGCATGAATGAAGAAATGCTAACAAAACAAATATACAGTATAAATGTGAATGACAAGCGTGGTAGTGGAAGACCCAAGAAAGTATGATTGGATCAAACGAATGAAACGTTAAAAGTCAGTGAAATCGTAGAAGTTGTGGGATAAAGTGTATCGATGCAAAAGAGGCGAAGAATGTGTGTGATTGTATCATATATATGTAAGTATACCTTGAATATAGATTTGCAGACGATATCGTTATATTCTCATAAAACCCGAATGATCTTCAGCACCAACTGCAAGAATTGGCAGAGGTCAGCAAAGGAGTTGGTTTGAAAATGAATATTTCAAAAACCAAATATATGATGAACGGCTTTGCTACCTCAAAACCAATAAACGTAGATGGAAAGCCGCTAGAACTTGTCCAGGAATATGTGTATCTGGGCCAACTTATTTCCTTTGTAGGTGGCATATCGGAGGAAATAGTACGAAGGACAAAACTGGCGTGGAGCTCATTTGGACGTTTGAACAACATCTTCAAAAGTAATCTCCCAATATCCTTGAAGAGGAGAAGGGTCTACAACCAGTGCATTCTTCCAGTACTTATGTATGGCTGCGAGACATGGACGCTCACAGTAAAGAACACGCAAAAGCTCCAGACTGCACAAAGGGGCATGGAGAGATGCATGTTGGGATATACTAAAAGAGACCGTAAACGAAACATCTGGATTCGCAATATAATAAAGGTAGAAGACGTTATAAAGGTGTGCAAAAGAATGAAGTGGCAATGGGCCGGACATGTAGCCAGAATGTCAGACTCCCGATGGACATCCGAAATAATCCAATGGTATCCAAGAGACATAAAGAGGCCTAGAAGAAGACCGAAGGTACGCTGGATGGACGAAATCAGGAAGCATGGCAGCATCACGTGGCATCGGCGAGCAAAGGACCGAACTGTTTGGAGTCAACTTGGGGAGACCTTCATCCAGCAGTGGATCGACCCTGGTTGACAATGATGATGATACCTTGAAGCGATATGTCTTATAGGCGTCCTACATCTAACGACGCACCTGCTCAGGACGATACATCCAGTGTATCACAGGGAACAAAAAACGTAATATATTAAATTTATTTATACCAAATTCTAAGGAATAATATAAAAACATTACGGAAAACTCACAAGGATACAGCAAGCTGGGTTCCTCTTCAATATGTTCGCTCGGTTGAGGTCACGTTCCATAAGGCATCTTACAAAGGAAACTCGGAGGGGAATAAGTCGATTTTTTATTTAGCTAAGGATACCTGGGTGGCTTTTTCAGGAAGCTAACGTTATTCGCTTTTTATTGAGGGTTGATATTTTAATTAGGAATATCGAAAAGTTATTTTTTTGGTAAATATGTACTTGAGTCTATTATATACATACGACGTACAAACTTACCCATATTGGATATTTTTAGCCATAATTTTTATATTTAAAAAAAAATGCTCGCGTTTTTTTACCAACAAGAACATTATGGTATTTATTTTAATAACACGTTTTTTTCCCGAAGTTTTTATATTTAAAATACAAGACTCGTTAGAATAACAAAAAAAAAACAACAAATATTATTATAAATGCAGAACAATCTAAGGCGTACTCGTATTTATAAATATATATAAATGAATAGAATTGAAAACAAAATTTACGAAATTAAATAATTTATTGTCTTCCATAATTTTTTAAATATATTTTAATAATTACGAATCTGTCAAGCTACTATCTAATGCAAATATACACGTATTACTTTAAAAAAATATCTTACTTTTAAAAAAAATTTAAGTTGTTAATGTAAAAAAATAAATTACCTTTTTTTAATATTAAAATTTATTTTATATTCACTGTTTAAATGTGACAAAGAGAACTGTTTTCCATTTCACCAAATTTCCAACAATCCAATATCAAATTTTGTTTAGTTTAAATATTAATACTTACGAGTATATGGAAGTATAATTGCTGAAAATCCTATCCCGAAAGAGCTAATGTGAATTATTTTACGTGCTAAAACATGAGTCAGTAAAATTTGTATTTCATACTTCTATCATATCATAGAAGCTACTATATTCTTGAAATATCTGAAAACAGGTAAAATGTTGGTTGAATTCTTGTTTAATATACACTTTTATACTTATATCTGTGTTTTTGTTTAATTAATCGAAGTACAAAATAAGAGCATTTCAGATGAGCCAAATTTTTTGTAAGTGTTTAAATATCTTCATCTATTTGAAAATAAAATAAATGTTGCCATTTAACGGTAAAAAATAAAATGTAAAAAAAAACAAGAAACAATCTTTTATGAACTAATTATACTATATTTTAGCCTTCCCAATAATTAACCAAGTGTGCTCTACAAGTTGAAATCGAAGCACTCAGTGCTGAGACCAAATCACTAGGTGGCCTCCATAGCTATAGTGACTGACATTGTGCGGAGGTAAGCCAATACTTTATACTAGTTGCAACCCGTGAAATATTCACGGAAATAAAACAAATTACATACACATTTTTGAAATACCGAATGGAGCAAGATCAGCTTAAAGTTTTTGGGTTCATTAATGTTTAAAATAAAAAAGGTACATCTTGATTGATGAATTATTTAATTCTCAAAAATCTCTTTATACACGATGTTTTGTGTATAAACATTACTGTTGTTCAATTTAAATCGTTGATAAAGTTTTCCTTGAAGACTTGTTTCAGATATATTGACTTTAATGTTTTCGCGTTTCCGACATCTTGAAAAAGCCGCATATAATTGTCTGCATTCAAAAAAAGAGCATAAGATAAATAAACACAAGTAATTATAAGGTTCAATATAATAGGAAATAAATGAATTAATTAATGAATTACAATTCAAAATAAATTGGCATCATCCCCTTTTACACCGGTTCGTTCAGTATAATTTCAATCTTAATTTCAACGACAACCGTACGGGCTTTGGTCTATTTATACTATGATGATAAAACTATTTGAATTTCCCCTTCATACAATATGTATACAAGGTTGAGAACAGCAAAAGTAGAAAACACGTAGGAATGTCCTCACTCAATAGTGGTTAGAAAATGGGATGATAGTGACACACAACTGCTGAGTACGAATACAGAAAACTATTGATTTTTCTAGTACCTAAAATACACCAATAATATTATACTTAAACACTTTACACTTAAATAGCATTTTGACTTAAATATAAAAACAAATATTCACAACTTACGTCGCATTAGATCAGTGAATCACACTCGACAAACTCCGTGCCCTAGATGGTAAGACACTTAACTTCCAACTGGGGGTTTTGGGTTCGATTCCCCATGGTACCAAAAAAATGAAGAAAAAAATAGTTCCAATCTGCTAAAAGAGTTCTTTAGGTAACAATATAGGTATGCGCTGTGTACGTGTGCGAGTTTTGTTGTCCTTTCAAGTAAGGTGGTGTTACCAACACATGCAGTGACGAATCGCGAGCTTCGTATCTACTCCAGTAGTTCTAAACCTGAAGGTCAAATACTGGGGTCGATGATAGTAACATATTGTCTCCCGGTTACACAATTTAATATGTTCGAATTAGCAATTTGGATATGTTGAAGTATACCATGCGAAAGAAAAAAATGTGCATCACAATTAAATTCAAACATCTGAGTATATATGTAGGTACTCAAACGTCTGAGTATATATGTTATGTAGGTACTCAAACCACCATTCGATATTACATTTTACTTGAATTCATGTACCATTTCGGGAATGGATACGGGAAAAATAGTATTAATAATAGAATTTCCCGGAGGAAGCTGCCATATTCCATGTCCCCACCCCCACTGGGGCAGACGTGATGCGGGATCCCAAGCCTGTTGGGGCGGAATATGCCCTTTTAAATGGAATCCTGGAAGTAAGCTTTCTGGTGGGGAGGCACGGTGGCAGGGGGTTGAAACCTGAAGGGTGGGAAATGATTGCAATGAAGTACATACAACCTTTACACAGAATTTTTCTCCAATGTAATGTCCACTTTAATGTATGGAAGTGAAGCCATTGCATAGAAAAGGAGTGAAAGGTGCAGAATAAAATTGTAATGTATCATGGCGCAAGGAATAAGAAGAACTGACTAGGAAGAACTTTTTTTAGAGACGGATATCATAAGCCAAACAATGAAGTGATTTTTTTAGAGACGGATATCAAATGCCAAACAAAGAAAGGATTTTTTTAGAGGCGGATATCATAAGCCAAAGAAATAAATTATTTCTTTAGAGATGGATATCATAAGTCAAATAAGAAAAAAATATTTTTAATAATTTGGCAACATTGAGCTAGAAAAGGCTTGAATAGAGAACGCGACAAAGATAGACCGAGGAAGAAATAGAAGGAGATGATCCAAAAAATTTAAACTGAGGAATATATAAACTCTTTGTAAAATCAATGGGGCACTAAAAGACTTAAACTCAACCAAACAATATCAAGATCTGCGATAGTGATACGAGCATCACCACAGCGTATTAGTGTATGAAAGTGAAATGTGGACATGGAAAATTAATAAAATGAGCACAGTAAATGCTGTGGAAACTCAAGCATAGATAATAATATGTGGTGTGTCGATACATGACATAATAAAAATGTAATTACTAATGTTTAATGTGATCTAAAGACTAGTATTTTGTAATTACTAATGTTTAATGTGATCTAAAGACTAGTATTTTGTAATTACTAATGTTTAATGTGATCTAAAGACTAGTATTTTGTAATTACTAATGTTTAATGTGATCTAAAGACTAGTATTTTGTAATTACTAATGTTTAATGTGATCTAAAGACTAGTATTTTGTAATTACTAATGTTTAATGTGATCTAAAGACTAGTATTTTGAGTAGGAGGAAAACGAGCAAGATTAGGTAGTTTGGACATGTTAACGAATGAGAAGCAAAAGACTGAAATTTACAATGCAAATATGAATGACAGTCGTAATAGGGGAAAATCAAGAAACTATTATGATTGAAGCTAGTGAATGAAATTTTGAACGAAGAAAATTAAGCAATTAGAACAATTACTCGTAGATGGAACTGTATGAGATGATGAGTGAATGTGTAGAAGTTGAAGGATGTATTTAATAAGATATGAAATTGCTGCTCTCTTCTCTCTGCCTACCCGAATAAGGAAATGGCATGAACTTATGTATGTATGAAATGAGATAATATATTATAGTTTGGCTCGTTTCATTTCTCCTATTGTACGCCTGACGACCTTCGTGATAATAGTCAGTATTACACTTTTCCCGGGAGATTTGGTTTCGATTCGCGATGTTACCGAAAAAAGTAAAAAGAGGCCCAGTCTGATGACATCATTTGTTCAGTAACTCTTAGAACGCATCAAAACTAGGCAGTTATACCATTACGAACAGCGAGTTTCAAGTCTTAGAGAAGTCTTCTACATTCGTTAAAACTCTATAAGTCTTCTACATTTGTTAAAAAAATCGAAAGCTTCATCAATGGGGATGAAAACAGCATTTTCTACCTGCTACGTTTTTCAACATGTACATATTACCAATGCGGATATGTTAAGGAGTATCATTCTCATGAATGAGTTTGCACCCTTAATTAAGGTACGATACATTTTATTATATATATAGTAAATGGAAAATTAATATGACCTGACAGATTTAAATTTTTCCCCAGAAACTGAGATTATATAGTTTTCACTTTGTATGACGATATAAGCGCCATTACCGTAAAGATAAAGATACTTAATGGTGATTTAGCAATGAATCATACATTATATTTATAGAAGGAAAACAAAGGGTCCCAATATGGTAAATTAGTTCGTTTAATGACAATATATCCGCGCGTTAGACGTATGCTAAACTGGTAATGTTACTTTTTCACGTTCAGTATTATTTCCAAACGTGCGATGACGAACTCCGAGCCTAATACAGTAGGTTTACTAAAGACGACGGATTGATTAACGGAGTTGAAGATAATTTTGTCTGGCTCTTCAATACATCATTTATGATATGTTGAAGGACGCCATATACGAGTATATACCATTACAATATTTACGATTATAAAATGGCCGAACATTATCTTATATACTCGTATGTTTGATCATTTGAACACGTTTAAGCCTCACAACGTGCAGACATTTACACCGTCAGAAATGGTCAAATGACCAATGAAGGGAGCACGTGTGCGGTGAGCACATTGGTGGTGTCTCGAACCGGGTCTCTCTCCCCAGTTCGTGTCCCGCCGTGATATATTTTATTGCCTCCATTCCGAGAGGCCCACCTGCCCTCCATCAGTCCTGCCCTCTTACCGCTGCTACAAGTGACAAATATGTATATAATAAAATATCAGAAATCTTTTCAAAGAGGGATCAGATCAACATTATCACTCCTATAACATGTGTATAAAAGTGAAATAAAATAATTGATTATAATTTTACATGTTCAATCGAAACCTATAGTTGAAATTTTGTAAACTTTATATACCTTGGTTGTTTTATAATTAAATAAATTCATATGTGAAGGAACAACAGATTTCAATGAGTGACGTACAAATATTGAATGTAATGTATGCAAATTGCTGTATGGCAAAGATATTGTAATGTTAGCGGAGAATGAAGATGAATAACAGAGTTTGATAAATAAATTGTGTTAGAGATCCGATTAGAAAAAACTGAAAATTAAGGCTTTGAATCCACAAAGTCATGTTGATAGAAAAGTGTGAAAGGAAAAGTAAATGTGATATATTAGTGAGCAATGATAAATATGAGTATGTTAAGGATTTTTTCTTGGTGTACTTTTTCAGATTATGGAAGAGTAACGATATATGTATATCGAACGCCGTGTAGCAATAAGAAACAAAGTTAATGGGGCACTAAAACATATGTATTCCAACCGGACAGTATCAAAATCGGGTAAGATGATAGTCCCTAACAGTATTATTTTACTACCAACTATATGTATGGGAGTTAAACGTGGATGGGGAAAAATACTGAAAGGAGCCTAATAAATGCTGTCGAAATGCGTGCACTGGAAATAATATATGGAGTGACAATGTAGAACGGTATACGGATTGAAGTGATTATGAATTATTGTGAACTTTACACTAACGTGTTGAGTCAGATGAAAAAAGTTCACTTAGATAGTTTGGGAATGTAGAATGAATGAATGAATAAAAACCAACCAAAAATATATATATAATGAAAATGTGAGAGGAAGGTGTGGATTAGGAAGATCAAGGAAAGTATGGTTGGAACAAGGGAAAGTTATTTTGAATGTAGACAATTTAAAAAGTCAAATAAATCTTTGGAAGTTGTATGAGAATGTGTATGGAGGTAAAAGAAGCGAAAGGTGTGTATTGCGATAGAAAAATCTAGCGATGGGTCCTCTCTACCTACCCCGACAGGGAAATAGTGCGATGGTATGTATACATCTGTAAAATTGTATAGTTTGTAGTCAACGAATGCAAATTGAACTATTGCAAAATTAAAAACACACGCCATGCAGTTTCTGCGTAATTCTACATTATTTTTTTCGGAATCGTAGCTAATTGCAAAGTTTAATTTCATCAAGTGTATATTGTTCATTGTTCCGGTCTCATATCGGCACAATTCATGTTCATCACGTGTTCAATACGGAGCGTCGTGGTTCTCGGCCTCGTCTACATCCTCTCCGGTCCTTGGCTATATTGAATGGAGCGTTTAAGGGAGATCCTGTTAACTCCTATACAGCATCTTCCTTAAACGTTACATTTGGTTTATCAATTTTCTCCGAGGAGACCTTCCTTTTGTTTGTTTCCCTCAGCTATCCTCTTATCACCAGCTTCTCAAGACTTTCGCTCTTTCTGGCGACATGCCCAAATTATGTATCTAGGATCCTTTTTCCCCAAGTTATCTTAGGCTTTTCAGTAAACGTTTATTCTTGGATGATAGAGACACTGTGGTCCATGAGAAATGCAGCGTCTGTCTCCAACGTTAAATATAAACCTATTAACAATTGCAATGATCGATTGTTTAAATTTCTACTGTACATAAAAAATATATATCCAAAACTTGACAAAATATCTTTCACTTTCTAAAATAAACATTATCAGTATATGGTATTGTCAAAAATCAAGTAAAAGTTAAAAAAATGTTGTACTAATGAGTATAACCTTACCTTGTTTGTTGAAGAAAGTTATATAGAAATACAACAGAATACTAGTAAGTAAAATTAGAAAAATATTAATAGTTAAAATCATTATCTTCACAATTTTTTTAACGTTTACGATTCTCATTTATTTTATTTAAAGATGCTGAAATAAATAAAAAAACGGCATGTTTCCACTTTTCCACTGAGCCGTTCAGTTTTCCAGGTTATGTCCAGATATCCAAGAATCCAAGTTTCCCTCCCGCGGCAATAAAGGACAGCGGGCGTGTCAGGGCATTATTGGAAGCAACACCTGCGGGTGCCGAGTATCGGCCGCTCCCGTCTCCACGTTACCTCCACTGCCTTCCTTTCTCCCCGCAACACCTACATTTCTTCCAATAACTTCTTCGATTATTTCTATAAGTGTCTATAAACATTCCTTTACTATTATTTGTCATCGTTTTATTTCTCGTATCAAGCACTTAAACCAGAATGATGTCAAGCAAGGAAATAAATAAGAAAGTTTTTTATTTATTTATTCCACTTAAACTGGTATCACTCAACGAGCCTATTTAGAATGGTCAATGGACATAAGTATCACTCAATGAGCCTCTTTAGAATGGTCAATGGATATGAGTATCACTCAACGAGCCTCTTTAGAATAGTCAATGGACATAAGTATCACTCAACGAGCCTCTTTAGAATGGTCAATGGACATAAGTATCACTCAACGACCCTCTTAAGAATGGTCAATGGATATAAGTATCACTCAACGAGCCTCTTTAGAATGGTCAATGGGCATAAGTACCACTCAACGAGCCTCTTTAGAATGGGCAATGGACATAAGTATCACTCAACGAGCCCCTTTAGAATGGTCAATGGACATAAGTCATTTCCGCTAAAAAATAAGAATCTAAAAGTCATCAATATTTATAATTACTATTTTTTTAATTTTAACATTTATGTTATTCTGATAAGCTCAAATACAAATTGAAGACATTTTTTTATTGTTAAAACAATTAATTAATCTTAATTTTATTGTAAAAGTGAGACACAGTTAACTCCCATATTGGAAAGAACTATATGATTTATTTATTTTACAATTTACTGACATCATTTTCCAATGGTAAAGTAGAATAGCGTATAATTAATTATAAATCGATACACACAACTACAACGTGCAGAAATTGTAACAATTTTCGTAGAAAAAAATAATTCAATTGTGCTTATTCAGCGAGAATATCGAACCAGTGCCTGATAAGAAAACAATTCATGTTTTCGCAAATCGATTTGAACACTATGGAACGACCTTAGACTCTCACCGTTCATGAAGGCAAAGAACCGCCCGTTCTGATGAAAACATCGCTCGTGTTAGTGAAAGTGTTGCGGAGTCTCCAGAAACATCAACAAGAAGACGTTCTCAACAATAAAAAAAAATCCCACTATCTTCGACGAATTTTGAAAAAATATTTATACCTTTTCCCTTACAAAGTACATAACATAGGTGCTAGATATTTTGCCCAGAAACCATAATCAGCGTTCGGAGATCAAACTGTTGCTTGTAATAAGGGACCCGATGAAAGAAAAATACGCAGACAATCTACAAGTTCATATGCAACAGAAATCATAAATTAGTTTACATAATCATCTCCAGTGGCACCAACAAGTAACCTAATCCCACATTGTACTATGCCTTCTATTATACTCACCGTGGATAATGAATAGGCACTCCATTCAAATATAATTTAATTATGAATATTGTGAAAAGAAATTTAAAATAATATAATACGTTAAGTATTTAAATATATAATTTATAAAACAGGTGAAATCTCATTACAGCGAATATCGAATTCTACCCTATTCAGTACAATGAAATTTGAGTAAGTTTAACGAAATATTTATTATGGTCCTATGAATTTCGTTTTAATGAGGTTTAACTGTATCATAAATGTGCGTATCTCTTATTATTACTGTAAAAATATATATTACAGATTTATCACGACTACCAGTCTTTTGTCGTGAATCGTGGAAAAGTAAACGTTTTAGGATCTCGATATACGGATCGTCTCATTATACAGTCTGAACAGCATACGAGCATCTGTTACATTAGCTCCTTATTCATACATTGCTACATCGCCAAAATATCTCAATCTTACGTCATCTTCTGAATTATTTTACAGATCTAATACTTATTCTCTGGAATGGCCTAGTCTTAATGATATAATTTAATTTGAAAATTCTTAATGACATTTAAAATATGAGTGATTCGTAAAATTAATACAAAAAGACATAATAAAACAATGTGTTTTAATTAGATTTACTTAAGAATAGGAATAAAAACAATCCAAGTGAAACCAGGAAAACAATTATTATTAATAGAAGTATCTGCTGAATTGAAGACGTTGTCAAATGGAATCGACAACGAAGTAGACATTGATTTGCATTTGTGCATAGGCAATCCCTCTTGGTCGAGTTTGATTATAGGCTACCCTGTTGATGAAATGCACATGCGTGTATTACTTTATTGTACACTCGTACAAGCAGTTGGACTCCAGCAAGTCTTGATAGATCAAAACCTAAGTTCCAATGGCAAGGAGATCAAACTTCTAGGTTGATCGGCAGGTTTAATCTGCTGCAGCATTTCGTTTGGTAGATTTATTTAGCTCTATTTTAACGTTGCTTGGTATGTTAATATTATAAGATTTACGATAAGTAGCCAATGAACTTCAGAAAACATGAATTCATGTGTGATACAGTCTAAGATATATAGTTAGTTTGAAGCTTAGCGTTAATGCTAACCGTCAAACTACGGCCACCGATATAGTTGTGGAAAGGGTGGAAATTTCAAGATTTTTCCATATTATGCTGCGCTGAAGATGCCAAGGAAATATTTTTTTGAAAGTCACCCAAAAAATTTAAAGACAATTTGGAATCAATATATTAGAAAGGAAGACATGTTCCTCAAGAACAGACTGTGAGTCCCTTGAGCATATTTTCTTAACCTATATTTAAATATCAGAGGGGTTATGAAAATAAAAATAACACAGGAATAATAAAAAAAAAATACACTCCAAATTCGAAATCCTTGTTACACGTTAAATACTCCAATGGGTATCTCTCTATATCTATTATATTATGTAGCTACTGATGGTAATGTAATCATCAAGTTAGTGACGTAAAACAGTAGATATCCTTACCTGATAAGGCTTATCGTCTTTGTGCAAGTATAACATTTGTGCGGCCACGCGCACATGCATCAATAAAATATTAAGTTTTTGTAGGGGGATCGCGAAGTTTTAATTTTGTTTATTTTATATTTTGGGGGATCGCATGGCTAAAACGTTGAGAAACAATGACCTAGAGAATAAGAAAAAAACTGTTGCAATCTTAAAAATCAAGATAAAATTATTTACAAGCAAAACGAGCATATGACCAACATATCAAAGTCAAAGTAACACCCTTAAAAGCGAATAATCGAAATCCATACATGCATCACAAACTTAAATCGGTTGTACAAAATGGTAGGTGAACATTTTCATAATTCCAATAAATCGGGCGGAACGCGGGAGGCGATCTGCGATCATGTCGCAACTGTTACCAATGGCCTGGCTTTATCACTGGGCAGCGGAGTGCGGGCATTTATCGTAAAAGTCCGCTCTATGTCCGTCCATAAATTCCCAGGCTTCAATAAGCGGCCGCCCGGGTCCAACTTACAGGGAAAATTGCCAAAATCCGTTACGAAACTTATGCCGTTTTGCGTTTGTCCGAACAATATTCTAGGCCGCCATTTGGACGTATGCCGCCTGTGTGCCATAATTGAAAATACTTTTGAATACAATTATTATTTAAAAAATATATTTATTCCAAATCTTTGCTAAATAAACTGTACAGATTTCACAAATAGTGTGTCAACAGGTAATAATAGTTTCATACTTTGCCCTAATCATGACAGAATGTTCTATAACCTTATAATTCAGCTGAAGTTAAAGAAACATGGGAAACAAATGCAAAACTTAGAACATTCCTAGTGTAATTTATGAAAAGTGTCGACTTAAACTTTGTGGAACTCCATATTGAAATATTTAATAATAACTACTGTGTTATTTCACTAATTACATTAATCTAAGTGTTTCTACCACCTATCCCGAAACTCTTTTTCCGGTGAAATGATCCCTGATCGTTAGAAGAGTAAAATACAGACATTTAAAAAAATTATATTTCATACGGACTGGACAACGGGCAGCCTTCTAAAATACGCGCTGTCCGTAGAAATAACGAACGTATTATATGACTCCCTCTGAGAAACGTGCTACAATTAGGTAATTGAAGTCTAGTTGAGATGGTCGGAAGAAAAAACCCAACTTCTTTGGTCTGTTTGGATGGCATATAGAAATGAAAGAGGGTTCTTATGTTAACACTATTTGAAATGTGTTACATTGAAACTAAGGCATCTTAAGTTGCTAAATGGCGGCAAAAAAAATACAATTGTAAATCTCTATTTTCCCAAGAGGTTTAATCTTAACAAGTAATAGTTTAATGAGAAAGAAGCTGCGTTTAACCGCCCCTAAAATAAGCTGCCAGCGTGTAAGACATACGAGACAAATTGGGAAGAGACGGCCCTGGCAAGATCCGGGAACAGAGTGGACACAATTCTCCAATCCACGGTCCATTTTTTCTGAAGCTATAAAATGTCCATTTGGAAATATTAACCTTGTAATATGAATTTGTAGTTGGGATATTCTTTTTTACTCTCTGATATTATTTTATGCACCATTTGATTAAATAGTTGATACTTTTGAAAATCAAGTTTGTGGGGGTTGAACGACAGACTGAAGGAATGATTTGTACCCTAAAATGTGACAGTTTGGAGATTTAAATGGAGTGGAAAAATGGCGTATTCAATTTTCTTCATTATTCTCATATATGGTTGTATCCCAAGTTTGGCCATATTTTTTTAATATTCGGCAACGTTATTAAGATTTGATAACCAAAGCAATGTTCTACAAACCTCGCCATGAAATAATAACTGTTTTAGTTTAAACCTGCTTCTCCGTATAGATATATTACCTATCGTGTCGTTTTCTGATATTCCTGACATGTTGATGTATTAAACTATTGTTGTATACAACCAACATGAATTTTCAATTTATTCTTTCTACCAACTAAAAAAGTGTTTAACAAGTCTGAAGTAAAGTCCAGACTAGAACCCGTTTTTATAAAGTCTTTGATAATCGAAAACGTAACCTTAAGGTTGAAAGACAGATGTTTTAACGTTTAAGTCACGGAGGTCTGTCGAGTTCCATCTTTTAAGTCTATTGACTAGCTACCAGGGAAGTTTCTGAAGAACCTTAACAAAAGGCTGCAGCAGGATGAACCTGCTGATCCACTTGAAAGTGTAATGTTCTTGCCATCGGTACTCGCGGTTTAATATGACAAAAATGTGTGCTTGCTGAAATGCAACAGTTTGCATACAATAAACCATTAGACGCAAAGGCGTCTTTCATCGACAGGGTTGTTAATAATCATTCTCGATCACGAGGGATAGCCTATCAACCGATTTTCTGAAGAACGGTATCATAGTATAAATAGGCCGAAACCCATACGACGGCTGTCGCCAAAGAAAGAATACGAGAATTGAATTTTGAATACAAGAGAGCGAGAGATAAATACTTGGATTCTCTCCGAAAGTAATTCGAAATTTGAATCTCGGTGGGTCCGTGATACTGAACGAATTTTAAATACCTAGCTAACAATTTTTGAACCGGTGTAAAAGGGGACGATTTATAAATGATATATATAAACAAATTTAACATTTATGAATATATATTTTCATAAATGTAGAATTTGTTTTACTTCCGTGAATATTTCACGGGTTGCAACTAGTAAGAAATCTTTGTAAAGTTCATTCGTGTTTGTTTCAATATAGTATTATATTTTTTTCCTCTTCCATCATACAATATTCTCGGTGTTGAAAATTATTCTTATATAACATATGACTGAGGGTGGAAGGAAGCAAGGTGATCAGCACAAGAGATATAAGGACGTACTACATGAGACGCTTATGTAACATATGACTGAGGGTGGAAGGAAGCAAGGTGATCAGCACAAGAGATATAAGGACGTACTACATGAGACGCTTAAAAACATTTATGCCCTGCGCAACTGGGAGCAAACAGCATTAAATATATTTAAATGGCGTGGAACTGTTGCTAGTTATCAGGGATCCAATAGAGAAAGAAGACGAAGATAAGCTGCAAGTACTGAAACTCCTTACCCTTTATGCAACAGGATTTACCTATAACAAATTGGCTTACATAGTCAACTCCGGTGGTACCAACGTCAAGTACCCTAACCCATCACTTTGTATTGTGCCTTCTATTATACTTGTCACGGGTAATGTGTATTAATTCGTGTATGAATTGCGAATTCTATCAGCGAGGGATTTGCCCGAGATGTTTCGTAAAATCTTCATCACAAATATCTGAGACGTGACTTTATCCTGTAGGTAACAGCTATGATTAAGGTATCGGAGACCATTATCGATCGAATTTTTTTGCAGAATTTAACATTTTTCTGTTAAAATCTGAGTTTTTTCTTAAAGGCTATTTAAATTACACGACAGTATATTTAGTAAAACTGGATGTAACACGTTATTTTGCTAAGCAAATAAATATTATTCCTGTTTTCGTTCTTATTAAAGGAGACTTCAATTTGTAAATGATTTCTATTACTTTGTTTACGACAATGCTAACACCCTTGTTAATTATCCTCGATGCATCTCATGCCTAACAGCATCTGCTAACGGAGTAACTATTTAGATGAGATATCGGAACCACATGTCTCCCGTTTGGGGTTACCATTTGGGACGATATAATGTTAATTTGGTGTAAAATTAACATCCTTCCCGCACCGCAGTCGGCTTTATTACTCAGATTCTGGACCAAGTGGGTGGGACAGGACTGTTGCAAGGGATATTGAAGCTCTCGTACTGGGAATTATCCGTTGAATTCTATTGCGTCAAAAATAACGTTTTGTAGTTCGAGAAACTTTCGACGTTTTATAAACCTGTAAATAAAAAAAATCGTAAAGTTAGGACATTTTTTTTTTAAATTTAACTCATACGTACATGTCATCACGCCATGTTCCTTGCGAGATAGGCAAAGAGAACAAATCTCCAAACTTTTATATCCAAGCTCACAACTTTCACCTCTTCCACGTTCATACATTTCATCGTGCGCAATCTTCTATTATTCATACTACTTACTTTACTTCCCACTTTTCCCTGGTCCATTTGATTAAGTTAAATTTTCATTAAACTTGTTCCCTTTTGCTACCACTCTTTCAATTTCCCTTTCAACTCACCCATCACACGTAAACACACTGTCAGGTAACAAAACTCATCAATCTGATTCAATTAATCTGAGTTAACACAAACATCGTGCACACTTTTTATCACGCTTCTTTCTATATCCATAACCTTTGATTTCACTACATTCATTTTCAAATATTTTACCAAGCATTTCTCATGCAGCTCAGTGTTATCATACGATTAGCTGTCTACCAAGCATTACCAAGCATTTCTCATGCAACTCAGTTATCATACGATTAACTGTCTACCAAGCATTACCAAGCATTTCTCATGCAACTCAGTTATCATACGATTAGCTGTCTACCAAGCATTTCTCATGCAGCTCAGTTATCATACGATTAGCTATCTACCAAGCATTACCAAGCGTTTCTCATGCAACTCAGTTATCATACGATTAGCTGTCTATAAAGCATTTCTCATGCAGCTCAGAAAGCTATCAATATCGAAAATTTCGTTTAACAAGACCATTCCGTGTGCGAGTGGTGAATATAGCTCAATTTGGGAATACCGAAAACAATATTAATTTACAATGGCGTAAATAATTGTCAGGTATATTTAAACAAAAAATTGTCAATCAGCAATTGTAACTAGCACTGTTTGATAGATTTTTTCTACCACAAAGGTAAAAATGCGAACCAAAAAAAAATACATGTGCAGTGTATTGCGATAATGCAGTAAGCGATATGTGTCGAATGGGCTTGAAAAAATCAGTAATGATACGAAACTCGAATATGGTATCTGGTTCGGAAAGTCGACTACCCCTTCCAGTAATGACGACCAAATTAAGGCTTTGATCGAGAATAACCAGCGATATATGATACTAAATACTACTGAGATACTAAAAATTTCAAAAACGACTATCGACGAGCATTTGGTGCTATTTCGCATTTGAATTTCATTTAAAAATACGAAATTATTTTTCCAATAACCCAATAATTAATGTTAATGAGTGGTTATTGTAGCTGGGATGGTAATGATTCAAAAGTTCAACTTCGTTCACCCAGATAACAGAAGGTCCTTTTATTGTGACCAAGTTCTGATAAAAGGATAAATTTTAGTACTCAGGAACGATGATTTAAGGTCATTCAAAAAGTATCTGGGAGACATTATAAGCAAAGCGCCCAAAGTAGGAAGTATGACGGCCCTGGATGAAGATTCTGCGACCACCCGTCGTTTTGTTTTATCCGATGCGACAAAGGACGCCGATGTTTTGAATGTCTCTTGTTAAATTGTTCGAGGACACATTTTTACGATTTCGCTAAGTGTTACTAATTTTTGTAAATATTTTTCACATTTTGATCTGATTGGTTGTCACATAAAGTACACATTGGGCTATTGGCTTTGGTTAATTTTTTACCAATGCCTTTAATTTTGTATTTTGAAAATTATCTACGTATTATTATTAATATATTATGTAACAAATTTTAAATTGATTTTGTATTTATACTTCAGTAGTAAAATTTATTTATTTTTGAATCAATTGTACTGACATTTTTCAGGGTACGAATTGAGTGAAGAATAACTAATTATAATTGCAGAATAACTAATTGACCATAACTCACCCATTCTTTCCGTTTCTTCACATTCACATAAAGGCACCATTTTTCATCACCAGTAATGATGCGGTAAAGGAACCTTTGCTTGTGGCCATGCGTAGCTTGATGACGCGCGAGCAAACCAACAGAAATTGTCGAACGTTGATTTTTATTGTTTTCACTGAAACCATGTGGAACCTAAGCGCTGAACTTCTGGATTTTTCCTTTTGATTTAAGATAGCGGTATACAGTCATGTGACTACAATTCATCTGCTCAGCCAATTCTACGGTGGTTTGAAGGGGATCTTCATGAATAATATGGTTTAAGCGGTCCTCATCGAAGTCCACTGGTCGTCTGGAACGCTCCATGTCTTTCAGGTCGAAATTACCGTCTTTGAAACGCAATAACCATCGACGAGCTGTCCTTTCATTCATAGCATATTCACCGTACACTTCGCAAATATCGCGAGCAGCTTTGACAGCTTTATTCCCTCGATTGAACGCGAACAGAAAGAGGTGTCGAAAATGTTCACTTTCGTCTACTTGACATTCCATTTTGAAGGCTTTTAATCAACTAAAATAATATATGTAACGTAAAAGCAAACACAATATCTTATAGAGCAGAAAAGTTTCTTTCGAATGACGTATAACCTTTACCATTATGTATTACTTTTGGTGCTCATTTTTAAATTTGAAAAAAAACGGACACAAATTATGTTAACACCTAATACTTTATCACACAACGTTCTTCGTTTTCTTCATTCAAAATATTCAGTCGATCCAAGCATACTTCCTTTGCCTTCCTTCTACTAATTTCCATTTCACTCACATTTGCACTATATTTTTGTTTTGTTAGTCTTTCTTCATTCATTCGTTTTACATGTCCAAATCATCTTAGTGTTCTTTTTCATCTTACTAACAATTAAAATGACATTTACATTAAACTTTAATGAAATAATTAATAATGAAAGATTTACAGCAATTCTTAGAAGTATAAAAATAACGAGAAATTTAGGAAGGCCTAGAAAAACGTGGCAGGACTAAATTAATCAAGCCCTGAATGAGGGAATAGTGAAACGGCAACGCTCTGAGTATTATAACAATAATTTCTTACTAGTCATTCTGTCGCAATTCATTAGTTCCATATATCCAATTCATACCAAAGCTCCTACTTTCATCTGACTTACAACATCCACTTTATACGAATTCATTACTGATGTTTTCATTTCTCCTTCTTTCATACATTGACAGATTTCCCTAGATGTACGCATTTCCAGAGCACTCGTTTTAATTTTGTTCGTCTTCTACCAAATCCAAGATTCCCTTCTACACATCAAAGTATTTAACTTTCACGATTTCTTAAAACACAGTTTTTTCGTATTTTGAGAGGGTCAGCTATATTCATTATATTAAAAGTACCTTTTTATGTACAGTCCTAGATAGCATCCCATTACAACCGTTTAGCGTGCGAAAATATTTTTACGACTCTTATCCAAGGCTTTTTCATAATTTATATTGTGAAAATCCGCTGATACTTTGATAGCATAATATTATCATTAAACTGGGTTCACTCTAACGTATTTCCAACCTATAATTACGCTTTCATAATACACGTTTTGGATAAGTAGAGCTTAATCGCTCAGGATTATATTTTTAAGAAAAGTTTTATGACTCAGTCATTATCGGAAGTCATTACGAGCCCACATTTGAAAGATAACATTACTTTATCACGCTATTCTTTTAGGACATAATAATTCAAAGCGTATTTTTTTCTTATTTTTATTGAACATAAATACACGAATTTCAGCACACTAAAATTTATGACGTTGAATCTATTTTGTACCCTAATTAATCTTATAGATTCCTATCTATCATGAAAAAGCACTGTTTTATTTTAAGTTTAATTTAAAACATTCTCCTTATAATTCGTTTTACTCTTTACGGATCAACTGTGATCATTGAATTTGATCTTGCGAACGAATTAACCGCACTGCAGAAAGAATTATACGCCTTTATTTCTCACGATACTACTTACTACACACTTGAAGTAACCTGATGTTTTCATTCCTTACCAGTTCTATCCATCACATTGGTGATCTATATCGTAATCGGAATTCTTCTATTTTCTTGTTTCTTATCGTCTAGTAAATTTGGCCGAAGTATTTGAGGATTTGCAGTCGTATTATTGAAGACAAACGCTAGTCAATTGGCAGTTCTTTCAGAACTGATAAATTATCCTGTGTGATGTCTATGGTAATGTTCTTTTTCCCATTAGAATATCAATAATATATTAAAGTCTTATCCGATCGTATGTTTTTGTAAGATCAACAAAGCAGACATTGACGTTTTTATTAAATTCAATGACTTCTTCCTTAACTCGTCTGACAATAAATATAGCATCAGTGGTAGATCTTTATTTCGAAATTATTGCTGTTTTTCTTTGTTCATGATGACTGTCTATAGTTTTGTTTTCAGAATGCTTATAAAGAGTTTTAAAAGTGCACATATCGTAAGAAAATTATTTCCTCTGTAGTTTTCAAGTTTAATTTCCAGCGCTTTTTTTAAACTGGTATCTTTATGCTTGTGCGCTATTCTTGTGAGAATGAGAGACGCAGACAGTATCTTACTGAACAAGGGAAGCAGATCTTTGGATAATCGTGGTCTTCCATATTTCAGAAAATCTTTTGATATATCAGCTACACCAGATTTTTTTTCTATTTATGGTTTTTTTTATGGTAGGTATCTTAAATCTCCATGTCTTGAATATAATTTTGACCAATAAGCTCAAGGTTGATATTTAATACGTAAAATATTTCCACCACTGTTCTATCGATATTTTTAAGCCCATAGAAAATAATCGTATTTGAATTTTAAACAATTTTTTTTTGTAAAATTAGCAAGTATTGAGTATAACAGAGTTAGGGATTGGCTCTTCCTTCTTCGTCATCGTTTAACTTCTCCAACTAGAGCACAGCGTCCGGTATTAGGTTAACGAGCTCCTGCATGCCTCTAGGAAATACATACAGTGGGCAGGTCTCCACACCCACATAAAAGTGAGGTTGCGGGTTCGATCCCTGCTGGAACCCAGATTTTTTTAAATATGATTCCAGTCTGGTTAACACTTAGGGCCTATAAAAGCATCTTTCTCGTTGGTTGGAAGAGATTGCTACATGGCAATAAACTCGCCAGGTTAAAAAAAAAGTGACTTATCCTATTCAGAGTACACCACTTCTTCAGAGGTAGGAAAACCCAAGCAACTCCACTGTCAGGTCGCTTCTCATCATACGCTCTAAATTAGCATCAATAAATTACTAATGCGCATGTAAAGTGTATGATGAGAAGTTGTTAGACATGAGGTTTATGTGGTTGCTGACATTAGCATTGTTGGAATGGTGTATGAAATAATTAGGGATTCATGCATATATAAGGATGAGATTGATGTGAATTAATGTTTCAGATGAGTGCTTTTTAATATTTAGGAAAATATATTTGAAATTTATGATTAAATATTGAAAGTACTTCGTCACAGGCAAGTGGAACTATATAGCTAAGACAATTTCAGTTATAATATTTTATATAATGAATAATAAGTAAATAAAAAAATCACTATTAAAATCAATATCTTGAACGTCGTACACAATTTTCGTTATACTCGTATTAAGTGAAAATATCCTAGTAGCAAGCATTGTGACAGTTATGATTTATTCAAATTATAATACATTCAAGTTTTGTCACGTTTGTCATAGTGGCTTGGAGACTTTCCGCTCGTTGTTTTTTTTATAACTTTTCGGGCATTAGATGATCCAATTTTTTTCCTCTAAAATATGCAATGTTAAAACGGCCGTATATGTTTCAGTGCCGCATTGGCTTTGTTTTACGTGACATTCAGTTAAATATTTTATTTCAATTTTTGCCACTTTGAAACGGGTTCACCCAATCAAATGAGCAAATATAATATGAAATAAAATGACGAAAGGAAAATAAATGACTAAATAAAAATATAAATCATTAAAAACAATTTTTTTTTGGTTCAATAAAGGTGTACATTATTTTTAAATATTTGATGGAATCAATTTTATTTCACCTCTTGTGAAATTGTCATTATGGTTTTCATATTTTTACATCATATTTTTTCACTTTCTTTCAGTTTTCCTGGCGCCATTTTGTTGTGATGCTCCGTGAAGTACGAATATATATATGAGAGGAGTGGGAGGCAGACAGGCGGAGCCACAGACGATGAAGTCACTCCACAGAAACCGCCTCCGGGGTGCGCCCCATTATCTCTGCCCATCTTCGGGATTCGCTTGAAACAGAAAGAAACGAGTACAAGGTTTAGTCAAGACAAATAATCTTCCATAATAGATATTTATTGTTCAATGAAGACACTATGAAATTCTATTTCATTTTCATTAATAAGGAACTCTTACGCAGTACTGAAATAAACGAAACTTAAAAAAGAGCATATAAAAAAGAGCATATAAAAAACACAAGATATTCTGAAAGAAGGAAACATAGAAAGTCAAAGAAATCGTAGAAGTTTTATGAAAGATATATGTACATAGAAGAGGCTTAGGATGTCTGTCGAGAAAGGAAAGTTTGGACAAGGAGATGGGGGAGGAGGATGATATGTATGTGTGCCATTTAGAGAGCGGACTCCCATCAAGGGCGCTCCAACTTTTTATGAGATTTACAAGTTCACATTTCTTATATGTATAAGATATTTTATGGATAGAATAGTCCGTTGAATGTTCTTACTCGTTTATTGAAGTCACTTCCAGAGACTTGCTAAGAGAAACAATTAAACCTTGAACAAGGTTCGCATGAAATCTGCTTTACAAGGTTCGCATTAAGCTTTAGAAACTAGGATACTGACGAAACAGGTTTACAGTCATAAAAAGTACTATGTATGGTCGAACTTAAAATAGAAAATCTATCGGGTGTGTTTTAATTAGACAACATATTTTTTTTATATTTTTATTTTACACTTTATAGTAAAAACAATTTGTGGGTTTATTTCCAGGTGGTAATCTCTTCCATCCAACCAGACAAAAGTAAATAAAGGATGTTACATGGTCTCAAAAATATGCAGATGATTATTCACTTTTACAAAATTTATGAACAATATACCTAGTAAAAATAAAAATGCAATATTATCAATCAAAATAAATGGGAAGAATGGTGGAGAGGAAATAAAAATCAGAAATGAAACACGTTATGTTACTGCCTTGAATTAAGAGTTTTTTCAGTCGATTCTTAAAGCATGCCATAGACGGATCAAATCTAAGATTGGTTTGTAACTGGTTTCAGAATCTCACTGCATGAACAGAAAGGACGACGTAAAAAAAGAAGAGCGGTGAACTGGGAAGGCCAATATATTTCTGTTTGAGCATAGCGCAAGTGGGGAAAACGGTGAATATTTCAGGCAAGATAAGAGGGGGCGGCGGGACAGTTAAATATATTATACTATACTGACACACTGACAGTACGAGAGTTTTACGTATATTTTTCACATTCAACCAGTCCAGCTCCTTCTGGTATAAAGTGATGGGATCGTAATTTCTCAGGTTAAAAATAAATGTTAGACAAACATTTTGAAGACACTGTAAACTCATTCAGCTGTTTCTCCGTAATATCTAAACCAGTGTTCCCCAACCGGTGGTCCGCGGCCCGGTGCCGGGCCGCAGAAACTTTCCGCCGGGCCGCAAACAGTATGCCAAATTTCAAGAAATTCGCCATGCAAAAATATTAAATATAGGATTTTCATCCATGTCCTCAATAAAATCGAAACAAAGGAATAGACTGGACGTGAATGCAGCACTTGGTCTTTCAGAGACAGCACTGCAGCCAAGAATATTCAATATATTAGCAAAGATCAACAGCAGGTTTCGCATTAGTTTGTTGCAAAAACTCCATGGTTTTTGTTAAATTTTAATTGTATCAGACAATGTTACAATTAAAATTGTTTAACTGTTATATGTATATTTGTCAATTATAGTTACATATGTCCATCTGTCACAATATAAGATTTAGAAAATATTAAATAAAAAAAAAAACATTTTTATTTCAGTATTAGTGGTCCGCGAAATTTTTTTCCTTTTTTTACCGGTCCACAGGTCTTAAAAGGTTGGGGAACACTGATCTAAACAACAGACGACCGTATAGTCCAATATCGAAAAGAGCAGAGATTGCACGAGTAAAATTTTGTCAAGTTTTAGTAGGCGGATTTATGCAACACTTGCACTTTATGTGAATGAAGGCTGAAGAAGATCCTTCGGTTTACCTCATTTTTTTTATCTCGCAACGACAGAATGATATCTATTTAACACTCCTAGGTTTTTACTGTTTTATTAATTTTATGACAGAACCATCGAGAAATATTAAAGGGATTAAATCTTGTTGAGTTTACTGAGAAGCAGATGACTGCCTTGAGAAAGCAAGAATATTAATATATCATTCCCAACTACTGATGCAATCAACCAATACTAGAACAAATCTTATTCTAACTAATCATACTTTATTTGAGCTTTCCGAATACTCCACAAAGTGAACCCGTGGAATCGAAGCACTGAGAGCTGAAACCAAATCACTAACTAAGTGGCCTCCAAAGCAACGTGACTGACAGCGTGCTGAGGTAAGTCAACATTTTACATGACAACACTGATTGGAATTTGGCTTTAAACACTGTGATTTCAAGGTTGTAAACCGCAAAAGTGGTAATCACTCGTTGGAGCCTTCACCAGTAGTGAGCAGAAATTTAAAGTAATATACAAAACAGCCGAATACATATGTTAAAAATTGTAACCTTTTTTTAACTAGGTATAAATTTGTCAACAAAATGGCGATCAACTGAAATTCTTTTATAATGAAACAGTAATTTAATTGTAATGCTTTCCAATTTTTGGCATAATGCCTTTAAAGCATTGAGGTAAACCTGATACAATGACGTGAATATAACTTGCGTTTATGAAAATTGCGACACGCGACTTATACAGAAAATAACGTATGAGTTACTTACTCAGTGGTCTGTGTAATTGTTTAGTCATGTGATGTATCTATGGACTGATGTTTGCTGGGGAAAAAGTCTGGGAAAGACTTAACGGTAAAACAGAATTATTCTGTTTTTTTATATTCACTTTAGTCTATAGATAGGAACATTTTTCAATATTATCTTCTGAAGTTTAACTTCTGAAGACCTGAATTAATTCTATGGTTTTAAAAAAGAATTCTTGCTTGTGAGTGTATTATTTACACTTATTTTTAAACAACTTATTTTTAAACAATATATATGACTGAAGTCATAGTTATCTTTATACCCCCGAATACTAGGCGGAAAATTCCTGTGTCATTCGAGTGGAGTAGCACAGCGCGGGGTTCGAACTGACGACCTTCCGCACGGAAGTTCAGTGTATTACCGCGCGGCAATGCACCTCACATTATTTATTTTTATTTATTTATTATCACACATGACAAGAAATATACATAATTTGGGAAAAAACAACAGGTAATTTAATTTGGACATACATTATTTTGATGGATTTGGGTTTATCGCCTTTCATTTGTCGTATCCCCAGTAAACTAGGCTTTTGCCTGCATCTCACTGAGGATATTTAGCATGAAAATGATGTCGTATTAACTTAGATAGATGACGCATAAAATGTTCAATGTCGATAATACAGTATACTACACTTCATTTGTCATCATTGGGAACAGAAATATACCACAAAGTTGTTTACAAAGTGCCAGTGATACCAATATGTGAAGGAATCCAAGCTAGAGAAACATCTATATTTTTTACATCAATATACATAACTTGGCATTGTTTGAGCAAATTATTTATTTTGATGAGTTACCCAAACAATTATCTTAAATTAAATGAAGACCACTTGGGTAATCGAAGAAGATAATATTTTTATTTTTAATTTAAGTACTCGCAAAGAGCCTCTTTTATTATACCGATAATTAAATGCAGGGCTATTTGGTTAGTTTACATGTTCACTATTCACTATACTTATATTTATTTTAATATTTTTAAGTATCAAAATGTATTTATAATTAAATCAGCCATTAAAGAAAACATACCTAACATTTCAACTGATGGTATCTGTTTACTATTTATGTGGATTATTTTCATTTTGGACTCAAACCTACCTACACGCACTTCGATAATACTATTATCTCCCTAACTGAAAATTATATTTGCATTGAAAAATTTGGGCCATAAAATTGAACAGAAATCTGAAGTGTCCAAGTGGGATCTCGTGCCATTTTTTATGAAATAAGTGAACTTCCTCACGCATAGAACCTCCTGCTGAGGTGATTTTTCTTGAAAATACTGTATTTTCTATGTATAAATTTCGTTGATACATGTTCCGACATGTTTAAATTTATTATTCTACCTTCTATGAAATAACACGTAAATTTGAGATACGATATTTGAAAATATTGAACAAAATATTGTAAAAGACGCATTGAAAACAAAAATAATGATAAAAATAAATAAGTGGCTTCTAAAGCAATGTCTTGTGATCAAACATCATCTCAAGAGCGCTGTCTTTTAATTTGATTTATAATATCAGCTGGAATCAACAAGAAATCAGCTGGAATGAAGTATAAAGGAACAAGGTTATTCAATTCTCATTTTATCTTAAACAATTCGCATTTTGTATTTTTGTATTTTCGTTGCCCTCGAGAGAGATTTTTTTTCTTTTCTTATTTTCGTTTTATTGATTACATGTTTTATAAATTTGTCTTAAAGAAATTAATATTTTAATTTACGGATTGTCAATATTAATGTGATTTTGATAATAAATTCATTGTCACTGTCAATCATCCTTCTGATGTTTGGACCAGGGCTGTGGAGTCGGAGTTGGAGTCGGAGTCGCGGAGTCGCGGTGTTTGGGCCGGAGTCGGAGTCGGAGTAGGAGTCGTAAAAAACGAGCGACTCCGACTAATTTTTCGTTAAAATTTAAAATACATTTTTTTTTTAATTATTATAATGAATGTGTATTGTGCACGAATATTAAACTTGCAGGCGCAAGTCGCGCCGATATGGTGAATCACCGAGATCCATTTAATGCATAAAGTCTACGAAAATGTGTTTGTCTCCTTCTTTCTCACGTCGAAAGAAAATTCTGTTGGCTGGGATCTATGTTAACCCCATGGTTCGATCCATATTGACGGAAGAACAAATAAATAGAGCTAAAAACGCTCTGTTTGAATTAACCGTTCGTATGAAAGGCCTTCGACTAGAAAAAGAGACGACAGCAGGCAGCGTACACGAAGTATCATCATCTTCATCCGACATCGCTGAATCTGAAGACGATTTTGAAAAATATCTCAATGAACAAGATAAACTAAAACGTCCTCGTTTGAATCACAGTCCCAATATAGATGAAGGAGACTCTATTTCAAAATTTAAAATTGAATTTTATGATGCATTGAAAATAATGGAAAAAATTGACCGAACTTATAAGTTAAATGTTGAAATGGCAATACAGCGGTATCTAGAAATCGTAAAAGATTCAGCATTGATCGTTACAGCATTACCCCCAACCCAAGTATCCGTAGAGCGGTTATTTTCCGCTCTTAAAATTCTCAATTCTGATTTTAGAGCCTCTACGAATACAGATTCAATAGAAGCAATGTTGTTTTTAAGAATAAATTCTAATAAATAATTATTAAAGTTTGATCTTGTTTTATTTTTATCCCTATAACATGAAAAAAATGGCTATATGCAAAGGTAGGAAACAATCTGATAAAATTGAGCTTTTTTGAGTCGGAGTTGTGGAGTCGGAGTCGTATTGTTGGTAAATATAGGAATCGGAGTCGGAGTCGTGTTTTTTTTTTAGCGACTCCACAGCCCTGGTTTGGGCAGATATCAAACTTATCACAATTAAATATTATTAAAATTTACACATATTTTTTACAAGATATCATAATTGATGACTTACACGCGCAGAATTTATCCATAAAATGTTTAACAAGTCTGAGCTGAGCTTTGACAACTTTCAATACAGCAATATATTCATCACACCATTTCCTCGTTGGGGTAGGGAAAGAAGACAGAGTGCCAGACTTTCCTATGCCAGAGTGCTCTTCTTCATCTTACTTAATACATACCTAAGTCTTAAGTTCACAACCATATCTAACCACTTAATTCCGTAGTCATGCATTGTCATCTCATGTATTATTCTCAGTGCACTCATTTATACTGACATATATGTTTCTCGTTTCACTGACATCTTTCTGTTCGCATTTCTTATACAATTTACTTGTCAAACAATCTAATTTATCTTCATTGTACGCTTACACTATCATGTCATAAGCATCAGCTTACATTGTCATTCAACATTTGTATACCCCCGATTGACCTCAGTGGTTCTTTCACATAGGGGCATAACGCATATTTCGTTTACCTTTTAAAAATATCTCAAAATACCCAAAAGGTGGGCATACAACTCGTACAAAGCAACCCAATCCGACGAAATGCTCAAACATTATTAATGTTATTTTCCCTACACCGCGGGCAAAACATATATAAAGTCAACAAACTCTCCTGCCATACTCATTTTAAATAATCGCTTAGCAATTGTAAGTATATCCATATTCTGACATTACAAAAAAACATTGTAAGGAGAAAGATTGGAGTAAGTTGAAGAATTGTGCAATTGGGATAGTATTTTCTTAGATAATGGAAAAGTTAAGAGATATATCGAACTGCACTAAAACATATACTTACATATATACTCGAACCGAACAGTATCAAAATCTGTTAAGATGATTGTATCGGACGTATGCGTGACCTAAAACGTATGATTTATTTGTTTTCTTATTTTACGTTTACATGTATAAATTCTTGTTTATATTTTGATGTTTGAATGTATAATTTTTATGTTTGTTGAGGTGCGTGCTGTGTCACAACCGTAACTAAAATGTTCCTTATGCGCGGCCATCGCGCGAGACAGTATCAAAAGTCAACCAGCCCATGCATGCGAAAACGTGCGATAAATGTGATATTTCGCAAGTCATGACGGCATGTACGGGCGAAAACAGGCGCTTGCGATTGGCCGCACACAAAGAGTGCCAAAAGTCAAAAATACATTCTCAGTTCACTCCAGTCTACTGCCTTTTATTTGCGACCAACTACTATCTGATAAAGAGGAATCCCTTCACCCTGCTTCTTTTCACCGGAAAACATCAAGTGGGCCGAAATCTCCGAGCATTGAGCAGCAGCCATCCCATCCACCTATTTCTACAGCCCTTTGTACCGGTGCCGTACAATGATAATCCACAATATTCGTTTGGTGCCATTTTTGATGTTTGGGAGTGAGACGTGAACGTGGAAAAAAACTGAGAGTAGCAGAATAACTGTTGTAGAAATGCGTGCATTGAGAAGAATACATGGAGTGGCAGTTTATCACAGAATACGGAATTATGTGATAAGTGATAAATGTGAACTTAAGGCTGATGTATTAAGTAAGATGATGACGAGTACGCTGATATGGTTAGGTTAGGATTTATGGAACAAATTAATGAAGAATGACTAACATAATTGACATACATTACCGTATATCACATATTTGTGTTTAACTGCTAACATTCTTTATATCACTGAAGATATTAAAAAAATGTAAATGTACTTATATATTTTCTTTTCATTTCTTGAGTCTGTACTTTTCATTTATTATAATTTAACACTCTACTTTAATGTGTATTCCTATGGCTTTTTTTAATGTTTATATTTATTTTTGTGTCTAAAAATACATTGTAACCACTCAAACAGCAATTGTCACCACACGTGTTAGTCCTATCTGGGGGCATGTAAACAGTGTTATACAATAGAAAAAAAACAATAGAAAATTATCTTTATTATTACAATTCACTTGTACGAGTATGTAGTCAAAGTCACATGAAATTCCATACAATGCCCATATTGATAATATGTACATTATTGTTATGCAGAAGTTGTATAAATAATTTGTAGCAACCACTTCACTATGGAACTAAATGGGCCTACAAAGAACGTGTAACATGACAAGCTGAGTTAGTTCCAGAGTATTAAAATGTGAGCTTGCAATCATAAATAATGTTGTGAAATCGAATATTTGATTTTATCTCTTAAGGTTATAGGACTCATCACATCTAACAATACACCATAATCCAACTCAGCTCTTAGGATCTGCAGTTAAAAGTCTATAAAACTTCCACCTTATACGAACAATATTTCCAACATGGACATTGTAGTAGAGTGGACATATTACCGAATTGTAATCTAAAATTGTCCTTGCTAGAGCTTGCTCTAGCTTAGAAAAGTCATTACCAAGTCTCAGTGTGAAATTCAATTTTGACAATGCTACAGATGTTATTTTATCGATAAAACTCGACTTCTCATCAAATATAAGTCCGAGGTTATGAACGAAAACGGTACAAATACCATTTCATTTAAAGCATAGTCATACACGTATGTTAATTTTGATTTTCTTCTGCTGACCTAATAACTTGACACTTAGCAACATTAAACAAGCAGATTTTATTTGCACCGTGTGTATAAACTATTAAGAGTCTCGAAGTCCGTCATGACACGTGTTGATGCCCTTGCGGTCGAGCTCGCCCTACATTGGTGGGGTGTATCTCTGCCGGGGGAATGTTTGTGGGATGAGGCCGGACCTTTTAATGTCTTCTCTCTTGAATGTATTTTTCTTTGTCATCTATTTATTTTCTGTGTTTTTTTTATCTTCTTGTTCTACGTGTTCAATGGTGTGGGCTGAAAAACATCTGGTGTCCCCGTGGCTGGGCTCGCCCCATATTGGTGGGATATATCTTGGCTGGGGGGATGTTATTAGATGAGCCCAGACCTTTTGATAGCTTCTGTTTTTTGATGTATTCTCTTTTTAATGTTTTCTTGATATGTGTCTAAATGTATTATGTACATACTATGTTGCTATCAATAAACCTATATTTATTTATTTACTTATTTATTTGACAATGTTACCACGCGTGAAGAGGCAACAATACTCGCACACATCTAGCGCACGCTAGTTTGTTACCAGACGAAATAATAAATCATAGAGCAGGACATAACATAATTAAATAAATAGAGAGGTATTGCAGTTAGTTATTGGTAAAGGGTTAAAGAAATGTTAGCATAATTCTTGATTCATTAATTTACGATTATCCTAAATCTACGAAACCAAATTCCAAATCGTGAGACCATGGCGATAAATTGAATGTGTCGCCTGCCACGTTTGAAATAAAAGAGAAATCAAGTACTAATTCGAATAATTAAGTTATTCCCTCAATTCGAAAACCCTTGAGCAATTAATAATGGAGAGATTAAGAAAATACCTTTATGAATTTAGCGTGGGCCACGCGCGAAATAAACCCTCTAGCGAAGCTCCGAACCGCGGTGCGTGCCCGAGGATGGGTCACGCCATCTTTACACAGCAACATTTATTACTAAACTCCTTTTATTTTTCCTTGTTATTGTGCACCGGGCAGAAAAGATTTTATGACATCGATAAGTGACGGGGTTGGAGAGGGCTAATATAATATTGGCTCCGTATATTTTAATAGCTCAAGCCCAATTATTAATATGTTATCTCGATGGCGCGGCCAGGTTGCCCTTGTATCACATGGAATCGGGGAGCTGTGATTTAATGAACACGCACGATCGCCCTCCGTGCGCTATACCGCTTCGGTGAAGCGGTGAAGCACACCGCTCTCACACGCCGTGCGACTTCACGCAGAATGCCGTCAAATCAATTTTTCAACCATTGTCAATGTTTGACCTGTGCTGGACAAAGCTTCATAAGGTTCAACGTTATATTCTTAAAGGCACAATTCAAAATCGCACGCATTCTGCCAGATTCTACATTATTTTAAAACATGCGCTAATATTTATTTTGAGCTACAAAAATTTCGTCGATATCGTCTTCATCTAACAAATTGATTGTTCCGAATCGATGCAATGGGACCGTGTATCATGATAGAGCTTTTGAGGTTTCTGGTCAAGGGTTGTGAAATGATCTGCCTGTATTGTACTGTATTACACTTGCTCACTACTGTACTGTACTATACAGCATTATACTAGCTATATACAGTACAATCTGGCGGGCAAATATCCATGTGGTAATTAATCTCTTCCAACCAACCAGAAAGATGTTAAAGATACATTAAGTGAAAACCAAACAAGAATCCTTTTTAAAAAAATCTGGTTTCCAGCGGGATTTAAACCGTAACCTCCGGGCTGGAAGACAGGTGTCTTGTCACCTAGGCCACGGAAATGTTAGAGCTTCGCCTCTTAATGTTAGATATATGGCTGGCGTGTGCAGCTTTAGGATGCACTTAAAGACAACCCTGTTTTTTGTTAGGTCTTATCGAAATGTGTGATTAATATCGGAAGATCTATTAATGTTTGTAATTTATTTTTATCAAACACTGTTTATTCCACTTTTTTATGACGGTATAACCCTACCGGTTTCAAGGCTTTCACCTCATCTTCAGGGGAGCGCAAACAAGACTAAATGCTGTTCGAACTGGTACCGATATACACGCTTCAACGGTTGGAGGCTGGGGGTGAGGAATAGATTTTTATATCGATGATGCCAAATTCTTACATATCAGTGGTAACGGAAATAAATTGGACAGACTAGAGGCCCTAGAAATTTGTAAGTCAGTACACCGATCGGAACATCTGTTGAACAGTTATTTCCCCAAAATCTCTCCGCTCTTGGCCGAAATTGTCCAGTGCCTTCCTCACCCCCCAGTTTCCAACCGTTGAAGCGTGTATATCAGTACCAGTTCGAACAGCATTTAGTCTTGTTTGCGCTCCCCTGAAGATGAGGTGAAAGCCTTGAAACCGGTAGGGTTATACCGTTATAAAAAAGTGGAATAAACAGTGTTTGATAAAAATAAATTACAATGTCCTTAAACCTCCACAACGTTAATGCCTTAACTATAAACAACATAAAGATCTATTAATATTTATTTTTACTTTATGTGGTATTATCTTAGTAAGTTTTATAAATATCAATAATATTGGGTTCGAGTCCCGAATGTAATCTCTAAATGGCGCTATATAAATTTTATTTTTATTATTATTATAATTATTAAGAGTTTAGTCCACAGTGCATGCTTACTGAACCCAATTTTTACGGTGATGAAACGTGAGTGACATATAGGTGACATGCGATGAGAAAAAAAAGCTTTCAATTTAAAATGCTTGAGACATGTCGTTGGAGTGATATGGATCTTCAGGGTTCTTCATGAATGTCTTGACACATATCCTCTACATTTGCCCTACTAAAAGAGACACAATGGTAAATGGAGGATGGTAGAGTGCCTAAAGACGTTCTCTACGGAGAGCTCAATAAAACAAATAGATCTCACGGAGGTCGGCACAATCTTTTGTGTAAGATGCAAAACAATAAAAAATAAACAAAACTCTCTAAAACATAAATATTACCTAACAGTAGTATTAATTATGTTAATTTTGTATTATACTCGTATATTGTATATTTAAGAAAACTAAAATATCGTCTGAAGATATTTTCGTGCTAACCTCAGAGCCGATATATCGGCTTTTGGATAATAAGAGGGTTAAGGTAGAAGAAATATAGGAAAAATTACAATTTTCAAAATAGGTAATAATCGTATAGAAAAATTGAAAAAATATGTTTTTTTAGAAATCGGTGTAATATGTCACACTTCTGTCCCACGACTCAAGAACGAGACGCATGTATGAGTTTCAGAATTAACGAAACGAAATATTTTAATATTCATAAAAAATGGTTTACTCGGATTATATGATGTAAGGGGGGTGTTTCATATTAGAATATCAAATTGTGTAATTGAAACCTTTATCAGCTAACCCAACCCAGCGAACGAATTTAGTTGTTACGAATATGGATTCATCCTTAATTCGTTATAACCAGTTCGCTACAATCCCTCCCCCCTCGCCAGTTGAATAATTTGAAAGACGGTTATGTTAGAGAACGAATCATGAAGTGTTTAAAGCATGACAGATCCATGACAATAGGTTGAAAAAAAGAACATACTGGAAAAGAAAAGTTTGTATGTTCTCCCTTCCAGCCCGCAAGAAAAACTGTGTGATACATAACTTATCGAAACACGATCTAATAATAATATTAAAAGGACAATTTATACAGCGCCGTTTAGGAAATAGATTCTTCGGAAAAGCACCCTTACTCAGGATTGGAGCGTACTATTATTTACAGATTAAAAATATTACAAAATAAATTTATGTAAATTGAGTCTAAAAATATGTTAAGAGAGCGGTGGCTGCGGTCATTCGATTCGGTACTTCCCCGCATCTACATATGTTTAGCAAAAGCACGTTTTCTAAAAAATACCGCAGAGAACTTACCAAGGTAGGTGAACAAGAAAAAATCATTGTAGATTTTCCGATATATGATAGTAACACATTCGGCTTTAGAAAGTGCTTAGTACTTAACATAAGTAAACTCATATAGTACTCTTTAAAGCTGTAACGCTATAATTTTCCAAATGTACCAGAACTAAACGTGCTTGAAATGGTATTTCGTTTCACAATTTTCCACCTTGGCTTTCCGTTAGCTTAATCGTAACCATCAGGCGCTTAGCTTTTTCCATACAAATATTAGGCTAAGAAAAGCGAAAGTGGATATGGCCGTCGGGATCGTAATTTAGATGATAATCTCCCATGGCCCCAATGGCTAATCACGGACCTCAGCCGGACTGGAACTAAACCTCATTCCAAGGGAAATCCAAGCTAAACACGCAGAATGCACGACAGGATCACGCCGCCTCTACACATAACAATGTTATTACCAAAGCAAATACGTGTAATTATAGGAACTTATATTGAATAACATTCTTTCTACAGTTTTTTCGGAGGAAATTGGTTCTTTAACGGTTATGAGCCACTGTCGCGAAAGGTTATTTTATGAGCGATAAATACGTGTTTAAGCTTTTAAAATGGCCATTTTTTGTTAACTTATCGATCGATTTGAACTTTACAAATTTAAATAGTATTAATAACTAGATCGATAAACTTAAATGAAGAGTTTATTACAAAATGAGGACAATAATAAGGTAATGGTTCACATAAATAATAAATAAATATAGGTTTATTGATAGCAACATAGTATGTACATAATATATTTAAATACACTTCAAAAACACATAAATTGCAGAAAATACATTTAAGAGAGAAGTTATCAAAAGGTCTGGGCTCATCTAATAACCATCCAATCTAAAAACGAGTCAGTAAACGAACAGCAACTCTCGCCGAATGCATTATTATAAATTATACGAGTATATATAACATACATTTAAGCTTAACTGCTAAAAAATTTAACGTCACTGTAGATATTTAAAAAAAAGCATATTTATTTTATTTTTATTTCTTGTTTCTCTAATTTAAATTTATAATTTTAATCTTATTCTTTACTTTTCATTTATAATTCTTATTCTGACTTTTTTATATTTTTTTTCTATTTGTATGCAACCTAAAGACACTAACCAATTAAACACCAATTTGCACCACACGTGTTACTCCTGTCTGGTTGGTATGTATTTTACTTTCATAAATGATAACTGAGTAGGGGCAGTTATAATACCAAAGTTCCACTATCGAACATGTGTTCTTTGAGAATCGTTTACGTAATGCATATATTTTTCATGCTTAACTACTATAAATACGCCTTTTCCTGTCAGTATGTCTCATTATTATCTCTATTCATTTGTCGTTGATTTATTCACTAATTTAAAAAACTCTCGTTAAATATTGTTAAAACCTCTAATCACTTTAATCTGCTAAGATGATATTCCACAAAATACTTTATGTACTAACTTTAATGTATGAGAGTGAAACGTGAATGTGGAAAAATAATAAAAAAATTAGCAGAATAAATGCTGTAGAAATGCGTGCACTGAGAAGAATACATGAGGTGATGATGTATGACAGAATACGGAATGAAGTGATGAGGGATGAATGGGAATTTAAGACTGATATATTGAGTAAAATGAAAAAAATAACCACTCTGAGATGGTTTGGGCACGTAGAACTAATGAATGAAGAAAGACTAACAAAACAGATAGATATATGGTATAGTGCAAATATGAGTGGAACGCATGTGAGAGGAAGACCAAGGAAAGTAGCTGAAGAGGCGAGACATTTACGACCCAAACACTTATGAGAGACTGTGTTAAGATAGAAAAGTCTGGCGCTCTGTTGTCTCTACCACTTACCCCATCATGGAAATGGCATGATACTTTTTATGTATGCGTATCACTTAAGCAAAATTATATAATCATTAAATATTTTATTTTTCTTTCTTTTCTTTTGTGATAGATAAAACAATATACCTTTATACAAAATATTGCCTGATTTATTAATAAAATCGTTATATTAGATAATTTCACGAAAATTGTCAATCTTAAAACAACTATTACGTAAATGTATGAGTATCTATCTATCTAATAACAGAGGCAATATTCCGTTGGTAGTGGACTGTAGCATAGTGAACCTCCCATTGAATTTTTCTTTAAAGTCACATTTATCCATAATTTATTAGTGGCTTTTACAAACTACATTTTATAAATTCATAAACAAAACACTCTCGAGATACTTAACATTAAAAAATAGCTATTAAAATTTATTTTATTACCTGCCTTCATTCTAAGAAATGAAAATTACTTTTATAGAGATTTTAAACTCCTCCAAATATAATAATTTTAGATAACCTTCCGTGGCACAGTTGATAAGAACTTTGTCTTCCACTCGGAATGCATGGTTTTCCAATGGTGCTTATGATCTCTCTTTTTTTGGTACCATTGATTCTAGATGGTACCAAAATAGATAGATCTGAATTAAGAGTTCATCTGGTAGCAATAATCGCGCGCGATATTCTTGTACAGTACTCTGCGGTAAGTAATACACATCGGGCTTAAGAAAGAGACTGTCGGCCATAGTCGGCTAACTTCGGCTTTGTAGAGCGTCGTTTCTATCCCTAGAACAAATAGTGACGGAACACGTGTATGAATGACAGAGACGACGCTCTACAAAGCCGAAGCTAGCCGTTTATGGCCGACAGTCTCTTTCTTAAGTCCGATGTGTATTTCTTACCGCCGGGTACTACTGGTGTTGGTTCCTCTCCTCGCCCGGTAATTATTCTGACGTACGATGAAGACTTCAATTATTTGAACCGAATACAAAGTTGTCTCCCAGCTAAGCTTATATTATTGGGACCGAATACAATGTTGTCTTTCAACTAATGTTTTCGCATCACATGGATTTGGATGTATTGAGAAGTAGCATACGAATGAATGAACCACATTCTTGGTTGTTTCACATACAGGTCTTATAACTTATTTCTGGCCTGAGACGCATAAAGCTGATCACCTGGTATTCTAAAAAAACTTCTGCCCGATCAGTGAAATCCACAAAAAAGACTGGGCATCCGTCCCCCACACAATATGTATCGCAAGCGGCAAATGGAGTCGGGCAGAGAGAATTTTTACCCTTCGTTTTGATAATATCATAAGTGGTAACGGAAATAATATAATATAAGCCGTTTAAATTTAAGCCTTATTTAATGAGAAATAAAATTTTGATATCTTTATTATAGAGACATCTCTGTAAAGCATTATCCAAGTATCAGTTCAAAACGCCAACTTCACCCCTTTCTGTGTTTATTAACATTATGTATAGATGGCATTAATTCAATTGCAGTTGTCTGTTTTATCGACTAAATAATTATACAAATTAAATTTCTTAAATCTGGTATAGTATTTATTTTTAATACTTAAACATAATAAAAATTATCTCTTCAAAAAATGTTTGACTAGTTTTTATATCTTAATTTTCAGTTTACCTAAATATCTTCGGCGCTCTATTGAACATTATTCAAATCTTTTTCTGACTGCGTACTGCAACGAACTGCCGCCAGAGCGAATGCATAAATAAACAACAGCCATCTTGTATTTGACATGCGCGTGCGTCAAAATCGTTTTGTTTATGTCCTCACCTGCGCTTCATTTATTTCAGCTGTCTGAATTAAGTTAATTTTAATATCAATATTATTTATATGTATAATGAACAATAGTGTTATTTCAAGTTTTGTGAATAATGCCATCGTGTACAAGAAGGTTTATTTTGTGATAATAACACAGCACCGTGGAGTCTAGAAAACGCAGGTAAGTCATGATAAATATTCACATTTGTTTTAAAATTTAACAGATAAAGTGTATGTTTTACTTTATTTTTATCAATTTTAACATATAATGCAGCGTTTTTGATTTATCATTTTACATTAAATACTTGTATTCATGCTCGCAAGTCAGAAATGTCAAAAGCATCTAATCTTCGGATTTAGGGGTAGGTCGGGGTGGACTCCATTTTGATCCCAAAATTTCTACCCGAAAAACTTCTCAAGATCAATAATAGTAACAATTATTGACTTAAACAATGTTGCGTGATAATTGTAATTTAAAAATCGTCATTTCAAAATGTATCTCTAAAAACTTGTAGTGATTAGATTAATGGTTTATATAAAATTTCATATTTTTTGACATTCATGGTATCGAATGAATGCAACGTTCAAGGAAAACTTGTGTTTTGCTATGCCGCAACGAAACATTATTATTTACATTTTGTTTTGTAATACTTCACAGTTTGGGGTCAGTTTTAAGCTCGTATTGCATATTTCTCACTATATTTCCTCATTCAAATAACCACAGTAACTTCACTATGAAGGTGCTTGTAGTTGTGAATGCCAAAGTTTTTTTAAGACAGTTATATTTGGCTTATGAACGTTTTTAGTACACATTAAAAATATATAACCTAAACCTACACTCGCTTTATTCATGTTGACTTAATTTCAATAATAGACCTATTTATAACTTACAATGTTTCGTGAAGCCGAACGTCTAGTTTGGTGTAATAGTTTTTATCAATACATTTATGATACATAAAAATTCTCGTCAGAATATAATAAATTATTTAAGAATACAAGTTTTATGTAATCTTAGATTGATACCACAATTAAAGGTAGTCACTCACATATATGTGTGGTTCTATGTGTTAAAAATAGTGATAAAAACAAATATTTCAGTGATGTTTGAAGGATATGGAATGAAAAAATATAAAGGTCTTAAAAGATTTGCGTGTAGATAACAGCATATTCCTGCTACAAAGTAGTGAATCACATTATACAATTAATAATAGTAATAATCTTGTTTATTAATAGCAAAAACAAAGCTATACAACAATACATTAATACAGGTTGCACATTATTCACAAGAAACAATTTAAATCAGATATTATCAAAATGTCAGGGCTCATTTTATACGACCGCCTCCCCCTGATCATGCATCACGCTAGTATAAAGAGAAGAAACGGACAGGGGTATCAGCGATGTTTTTAGACCACATCTTAACATTCTATAAAAACAGAGATGAACTAAACTATAGATTATTTATTCAAATAACATCTAAGGTACATGAAGATACTTAGAAAACAAAAACCACAGACTTCCAATCAAATGCCAGAATATATTCACGCACACGTATATTCATAGATATAAACTCATAAGACACACAACCATACCCATATGCATGTATGCAAAATACAACACGCATATACGTACATTAATAAGTAACATATGAAAATACATGGATACGTACACAGAAAGAAAACGACACATTAGAAAAAATAATAGCTACGCAAATGCAATTTATGACTGCGCAAAAACAAAATAAGAAAAGAAGGAAAAACTGAAAAAATAATCCATGTCGTGCACGCAAAGCTAAAGCTAGGCATCTCAAACTTACTGCCGTTGTCATTCAAGCAGTCATCAAAATCATAAGTGTAACGAGAAAAAAATGAAACATTAATAAATAAATTGATTTATTCGTATGGTACCCTTCACAATATCCGAATTTGTGACGTGGATATGTTGAAGAGATTATATTTTCTTCGGCCGCATTGATTGAACCTGCGACCTTAAAACTACAGGCCTAGGCACGAAACTCGCAATTCGTGAACGCTCATGTTGGCAATACTACCACACGTGAAGAGGCTACAACACTCGCATACGTGTAAACGCGCGAGTATTGTTGCAAGATAACAATCTTACCTAACAAGATTACGGAGGTTGTAGTTTTTATTAGTTGAAATGTACTCGTATTAAGATTTGGGAAGTTGATGTCATCAAACCCCGGATATACGCTAGTAACTAGGTGTTAAGTTCTTACCTTTATGAATTGAAAAATACCCAATCGACTCGGTTAACACGTTGACTCTCGATTACGCGTTTGTGCGTAATGAGAGGAAGCGCTGGGTGCCGATCACGCACTTACGCGTAATATCAGTATGTCGCTTATATTGGTCAGTCTGCCGCCGGCAACCGCCATAGTGTGTTGTTTGTGCACCGGCACTCAGCGTGTTAAGATGTCATATGACCAAAACGAGTGTTTTAGGTGACGTCCAGTGTACAGGTGAATGCCAATAAGGTTGTAAATTCGGCAGATGAAGAGACTGTGCAAGAACAGACGACAGCGGAACTGAGAGACCGTTCCCGAAAGGAAGGAGTGCCGTGGCAACCCCGATCCTGATAGATAAAGGATAGAGAAGATGTAGATGAGATCACCACTCAAGCTGTTTGAAAGTAAACGTTTTAACAGACTTGAATAATAAGAAAAAATGGCCGCAACTTCCTCTAACTGTCTCGACTGCACATTTTTGTGATTGCGTTTGAATATATATGTAAAGAAATAAATAAAGTTCAACTAATCTTGAATTTATTTTACTCGAACGTATGTAAGACTAATTAAGCACCGCCTGAATTCGTACCCGGAACATTTTGCTTAAGCACGCAAACTTTAACAATGAATCCGATAGTTAGATAATCGTAAATCGACAAAATTCTGAACTTGTGTCCTTCATATGATTGACAGGTCTTTGAAAAGTAACTGCAAAGCAGGCTCTTGTAGCTAATACAGTCGTTTTGGTTGCTTGTCATTATGTTGTTAAAAAATGTTTAACTTATTTCCTTCCTTTTATTTGGCCTAATATACAGGAAGTATAACCATACACTGGATTAAATAAAGATATTGACGATACTTTACTTTAGTTTTATTTTTATTACGTACAAATAACAGCCAAAGCGTGATAAACAGAAACAATCAATAATTTTATAAAAAAATAAATAGTATTTATCGATGGCAATTGATTGATACCTCTTATATTACGTTTTGTCATAAAATATATTTCATTACCAAAATGTTTTCTTTCCGAAAAAATATAAAAGTAACATTTTTTTTTAATTGTCGATTACGAGGTGTCGACTTATCGTTATGACGTAATGTGATTGAAAAAGAACGATCGATATTTTGGATTCATTACAGAAGTTACAATTTGGTATCTACAGATTCTAAGCTGACGATGCAACAATCGTTGCAGAATCTGGAGATGACTTCCAAAAGATGCTCCATAGGTTCCATATTTCCCCACAAAAAGTAATATGACCATGTCTGTAAAATAAACGAAATGTTGAACATTTTCGAAAAACCCAGTGAGATGCCGCCAGCTCATGATTATTGACAAACCTATTGAACAAGTGATGGAAGTCAAATATCTAAAATCTGCTCAACTACAGATCTCCATACATAAATACTCTCCTGCTGTTGCTAGTGTCTTAAAATGTGAGGTCTGGAATAACAAATACACGAGAATATACATTAAGGTCAAAATTTACAAAGCATGTGTGAGACCAATCAGGACTGATGGATTTGAGTCTAGAGCAAATATAACAAAAACGAAAGTATGCTCTCAACTTACGAAATTAATATCCTTAGAGACAATACAGGCAAAACACTTTAAAAGAGTAAGAAACTCCCATATCTGAGAACTATGTCAAGTAGAAGATATTGCGATATGGGGTAGAAACCACAGAAGACACCGGCAAGGTTGGATAACTCAATATTTCCCTACATGGTAATGCATAGAATACCCACAAAGAATTGTCCCCCAGGATGACCTCTAAAGGAACAGTCGGTATAACGCTTGTTTTACATTTAAAGTTCTCGGGTTCGATTCCCTTTGGTACCTAAAAAATCTTAGGGACATGTCTGGTTTAGTTCCTTTTTTTATATTTATGTTGATTTATTACCATTCTGCGTGACAAGAACTTGGAACACTCTAAATATAAGTGTGTTTAAATCAATAAATGCCTTAAGTGAATTCCATAAAAAAATGTTTTGGTTTAATTTTATCTGGCTTGATTTTTATGGCTACTTGACACGATCGAAAAATCGCATACAATTTTCCAAATAATACGTACGTTTTTTGTAGAGAACTAACTAATGTTAACTTATTTATTTTAATCACGGTCGATGACGACCACAAACAAACGAATATCCTACATTTTTACGTAATCAATCACTTAAATTCAAGCTGTCAAAAATATAAATTTTGTATAATATAGCATTTCTAGAGAATATTAGTTTTGTAGACTTACGTACATACATATAATCACGGCGTGCCCCTTTCGAGGTAAGCAAAAAGAACAGACTGAAATATCAGTTAATAATATTAAACGGACAACATCGGTATCCGGAATTGGTGTAACGCTGCACAGGACCGTCAGTCATGGGGGCAAGCTCTGCGGGAGGCCAAGACCCGACCTGGGCTGTAGAGCCATGGATGGATGGAATATTAAACGGACAACTAATAATAGCTCCGTTTAGAGAGCAAACTCCTCAAGAGTGCTCTAATTCAAGATTCGAACCCACACATAAATTTTAATAAAACCTCTCAAAAAGGATTGTTTTCTAAATTGCTTCTAAAGCTGCACACGCCACCAATATCTCTGACACTAGGAAGCAGACCATTCTACGCCACAGGACCAGCAACGGGAAAAGATCAATCATAATACTCCATCCAATTTTATTGATTTGGAACCACCAATTTGTTAGATTAAGTAGAAAGCGATCTAAAAGTTATACTTCTCTCCCAAGGAGCATCCCTCTGGCACAGATTTGAAAGATATAATGAAGACATTCCATATTCGGACGTCAGTGTCTCGTCAGTTCACTAGGAGCTGTGCCACGTGCATTTGAGGTAAAATTTTAGGCTGCTCAGATAGTGGGGCCGCGCTTTACATTCCATATTAGCATATTAAATAAGATATTACTTTCTTATTACATTTTTCATCGCGACACATGTTTCTGCCTCCATTCCACCTGAATACTGCCTCGTGATATGAGGAAGAAACACGTGTCGTGGGGATTATTGTAATTAGGTGAGTAACAAAGTAATTTATTATTAAATCAAATATATTTAAACATGCGGTATAATTAGATTAGATTTAATGCGTATTAAAATTAATATTTAGTTGGTCCGACAAAGAGCTTGGTAAAAAAGCTAGAAATTATAATTACGATAATATTGTATCAGTTGAATTTACAGAGTAAATAATCATAAGTAGCACAATTTCTGGTCTGAAAAGGCTAAACATGGTTGAATAGTCCAAGTTTTAGAGCTTTCCACCAATCTTACAATATTGTTTTTTTTTATTTTTATACAAAACATTACAAAGGACATGAATTCGAATGATGGTTCCTTATCAGCTACGAGATAAATACATGTTTAAGAAAATATTGCAGTATTTTAATATTAACAGTACATAGATTGTTGAGTTTTGTTACCCAAATACTTTGTGACTGCTCATGAATAACAACAGATGTTTCTGTTTGTCATCAGGCATTGTAAAATCCAGTTTACTGTTAAGCTTTTAATGAACAGTAATGGAATAATTCTGAATCGCTTTAAATTTATTCAGTTATTAATAAATCTAACATTGAAATTATATCTGGAACGCCCGCGATTAGTGAATATCAAAAAGGTGTTGGTCTACCATGATAATGTTAGACCACACACGGCTCGAACAACACGGCACGGACGAATTTAATTGGGAGCTCCTGTCTCATCCCCCTTACTCTCCAGATATTGCTACAATTGACCATAATTTAATTCTGACTCTTCAGATTTTTTTTATCGGGAAAAAAATAAACACTAAAAATGAAATCGAAAAAGAAGTTTCCAGTTTTTACGTCAAAACCAGAGTCCTTTTAGATAAATGGAATTAAAAAAATTACTGTAAGATGGAAAGTTGTTGATAATGAAAGAAAATATGTCATTGATTTAAATAATAAAACATGTTTTATTTGCATTGTTTCAAAAATACGCGCGAATTTATGGACTGACCTTATAGATAGCTCTAATTTATAATAACAGATGTCGCATTATTTTCACTTTTATAAATAAAATGTGCTTTAATAATTCAATTATAAAATTCAAAGAATTTATTTTTATTCACATCCTGATATAGTGTTGAATAAACTGTAGCCGCAAATAAAGATTGTATAGTGTTAATTTTCAGCTGTCAGTTGATGTGTCGGAGTGATATTTTGGGAAATTAATAGAAAATGTGATTATAAGAGGGAGAAGTAGTTATCTCCGTGAATATTTTATATATAAGTATCGTTTTATAACGACAGTTCACAAACGTTATATGTATAAAAAATCGGAAACTATGCATACTCGTAGCATAGGTTAATCGTCTAGTTTGTCAATAACCGAATATGGATAAAGCGTAATGGACATATCGAATTGATATTTTTTACGCATTCAGGATTGTAGTATGCATATTCAATATTTCAAACCATACAAATTATAGTGTTTTTTTGTCGATCGAATTCTTTTTACTCGTACATATAAAATTCTAAGTAAGTAATCATTTTTTTATTCTATTGTAATAATATCACATATACATACAGTACCCGGCGGTAAGTAATACACATCGGACATAAGAAAGAAACTGTCGCTTTGTAAAGCGTCGTCTCTGTCGCACGGACAGTAAGCGCATCGTGCGACAGAGACGACGCTCTACAAAGCGACAGTCTCTTTCTTAAGCCCGATGTGTATTACTTACCGCCGGGTGCTATATGTATCATATATATGCAAATTGCTAATAAGAATAATGTCAAATCCACCAATGATTAACAAACTTCTGTTTAATGTGTCCGACAATTATAATACTAAGTGACCTATTCTCGTTATTAAGATTTATTAAGAGCATCCCAACTCGCACACGGAATAACACTATTTAATAAATTTTTGGATTTTGATATTTTTCACGGACTTATAAAAAAGATTAATAATTCAGCTTCTTATTTCTTTCAACACCTGGGCCTCGTATAACACGGTCATTTGGTTCCACAAAAACGTCGTGTAATACAAATCCGTGTTATACGAGGTTTGAAGTTCCTACAAAAATAGTCTGCGTTCCAAAAAATATCGAAGTTTGTCAATATCCTTTATTTTTTTATTAAACAATCGACAAAATATACATTTACATATTTATTGAAATAAAATTTAATAACATACATATAATAGAACATTGATTCATCATCGCTATCACTAACCATTCTACTTGTTCGACTCTTTTTCGAGATCGGTTGTGAGTTTTCATAATCGGAGGACTCAGGAGTATTTTTGGATTTAGCCTTTAAAAAATCTGTAATACGCGATTGTCTCCCTTTAGCGTATAAATCTCGACGTATTTCGTGATAAGGGGCCAAAATATTTTGTAATTCCCTCTTGAGTTACAAACTTCTTTCCATTATGGGATCATTTTTTATAAAAAAAATGTTCTAATTTATCAGCCGATCCCAAGCCGTCATTTATTGTTTTTAATGTGAAACATGCGGCTACTTCGCTGCAACTGTTTATGAGTCATTAATTATGGTAGGTTCATCCAACATTTCGACTAATTCTTCTTCGTTCAATGTACGATCCTCCAATATTTCTTCGATATCTTGAATATCAAAATCATCAAATCCTTCTCCACCAATACCGCGACACATGTTAATTGTCTTTTGGTATTTACATACTATTGGTGGTACAACATTTTCTCCAGGGACTACTTCTGGCCACAGCTTTTTCCAGCAAGCATTTAAAGTGGATTGTTTTATTTCTTTAACGGATACAGAAACCATATCGACACAATTTCGAATAGATTTTTTTTCCCAAGCTTGTATAACTGTTAAATTATCATCTTGATCGATTTCATCTAATATTTTTTCAAATGTTCGTCGAATATAATACGGTTTAAATGTTGAAATTATTCCTTTGGCCAAGGGCTGTATTATAGACGTAGTGTTTGGTGGTAAAAATAATATTTCAACATTTGGATGTTTTAAATCGAGCGGATGTCCTGGTGCATTGTCCAGTATCAATAATATTTTAAAATCAAGATTCTTTTTCCTCGTATAAGTTTCTGCATCAGGTATAAAACATTTGTGAAACCAATCTTTAAAAATAATAACTGTGGTCCAAGCCTTTTTATTTGCTCTCCAATAAATAGACAAATTCCTTTTGTTATATCCTTTCAGTGCTCGGGGGTTTAAAGATCGATTTATAAGTAAAGGCTTCATTATGAAATCTCCGGAAGAATTAGAACATATTAGAGTAAATATATTCTTTCTTTCGCCACCTTGAATCCCTTCGCATATTTTTCGCTTTTTGATATAAAGGTTCGATGGGGCATCTTTTTCCAGTACAATCCTTCTTCTTCTAGATCTTGCGATCTGTTTAAACAGGATTTTAGTTTTGGTCCTGTGACGAAGATGTCCAACTTTCTCTCCATCTCTTTGGTGGACGTCCCGGTGGCCGACGACCCTCTGGAATCTCGTGCATTACAATCTTAGGTATTCTCGCGGGGTCCATCCTCTCAACGTGGTCCCTCCAGAATCGTCTTTTCTGCCTACCCCATCTCACGATTTTCTCATTAGGAACTTATCTCTAAGGGTTCTACCTACGATAGGCCGCAGTGTTTTCATTTATGTTGTTCTGAGGAGGTGTTTCGTTCTTACAGAGTCTGCTCTTGCTTCAATTCCATAAGTTATAACAGGTCTTATGCATGTTTTGTATATTCTGACTTTGCTTTCCACCAACATGTGTTTATTGCCCCAAACATTGTTCCTCAGGCATCCGGAGATAACTGCTACTTTATTGGTCTGTTCTTTGACTTCATTATACAGATCGTTGCATCTAGATATCTCCACACCCAGGTATTTAAACTTCATGACCTGTTCTATGGGTACAATCCCAGTATGACTAATCATGGCGCCTCAGATCGCGCCATGATTAATCCTGGCGCGATCTATGGGTGTACCAAATCAAACATGTTAATTAATTAAAAAAAAAATTTTGAAACCGTGTTATATAAAGCGTGTTATACAAAAATATGCCACAATTCATCAACCGTATTGTATGAAAACCGTGTTGTATAAACCCGTGTTATACGAGGCCTAAGTGGAGATATAACTAAACAACTTCACAGGAATGCGTACACTTTGATGTTTTTTATTAATTTGTATTGTATACAGTAAAACCTAGCGGGTTTATTACCCTGTGGCTATCTCTTTTTACCAACGATAATGATTGTAAGAGGCCTTAAATTAAAACAAGGAAACACTCTTTTTTTAAAGTCTGATAGCAGCAGGAACCGAATCGCAACCCCCTGGTTGGAAGACGAGCGTCTTACCAACCAGGCCACAAAAATCATCATAGTTTCTTGTAAATGTAATTTATTTTTGTGTATAATGATGGATACGTGTATATATACGAGTAGATAACCTGTTACAACATGGTAACGAATAAATAAAATGAATATTTTTCGGTAATATTTATTGTCTAAAAAACGAACTTAATAGAATCACCTTTTTACTTTTAAATATTCTTTAAAAGTATCAAGTCGTAGTTTATATAATTGACATTTTTTTCATGTGGTAAAAAAACTCATGTGAAAATTCGTAACACATTATATGATTTTGATGTGCACCTCATGTCAGGTAAGCGGGTAACTGCTGACTGACGTAACTTGTGTATGCAGGTACTGGACTTATACTACAGATGAAATTATTTGGGCCGTATTATAATTAGCAATCCTACGCCGGCTGACTACTGATCAGCCATTATTTCACAGCGTCGATTTTGTCATCGTAAAACAATCGAACAATGTCCTGGTTTCCATTTCTTCTATTTTTACGTAATCCGTACCGCCACATGACGCCAACGTGCGATACCTAGTTGATTCTTCAACGAACGGAGAAAACCTTATATTTATAAATCTATCTATTTGGTGCATCGACATACCATCACGGCATTTCCCCGTCGGACTAGTCAGAGGACAAACCCTCAGACTTTCCTATCTCGACACACATCCTACGCCTCTTCTACACCCATACACTTTGTATACCACTCCTACGATTTCTCTGACTTTCTACGTTTCGTTCTTTCAAAATATCATTCACTTGATCCAACTATAGTTTCCTTGATTTTCCTCTACCGCGTCTTCCACTCACATTTGCACTATATATTTTTATCGTTAGGCTTTTTTAATCCATTTGTTCTCTATGCCCAAAAATTCAGCCTTAATTGTCAATTCACCCCTAATCACTTCATTCTGTATTCCATCATATATTGTCACCCTTTGTATTCTGCTCAGTTCACGAATTTCTACAGCATTTATTGGACTCCTTTCATGTTTTTTTTTCGCGTTCATGTTTCCCTCCCATACATCAAGATTTATTCTAAAATACTCTTGGAGACTATTATCTTAGCAGGTTTTGATACTGCTCATTTCAAATATATATTTGTTTTAGTGCCTCGTTGAATTTGTTTCCTATCGCTACACCGATTCGAGTATATACGAGTATGTTTTAAAACCGTTCAGTTAATAGTTCAGCTTTTAAAATCCTCTTTAGATAAATAGCCAATCCCTCGTGATCGAGTATAGTTGTCAACTAGGCGGATTACGCTTGTACGTGTATTGATTCGTTGTCAGCAAGCACACAGTCTTGATAGATCGATATTAAAGTTCAAAAACGATCGGCAGATTTAATTTTGCTGCAGCCTTTCGTTTACATAGCGCAATTTTATCTTTCCTGAATAGTATCGTAAGAATTTTGATATTATCAGCACATAAACTACAGAAACACATTAATTCAGATGTAAAACGATCTAGGAATAAAACCACTCCGGAAATGAATTCGCGAGGAATTGAACCTGAGGTACCCGCTTGCTTAGCGTGAATACTAACCGTTAGACCATGGCCGCTAACTCCTCTTTCACGAGTGTTTGGGTATAAATTAATTATCATAAGACTAACTGTTTCATATTTAAATATTACCCTGAGACCGTTTTGATTGTGAATTTATAAAATATGGCTAATGAGTGCCACTAATGATTTCAATGAACCAAGGTCTGAAAGTAAGATAATAACCAGGATGGCAATTATGGATGCATCCTGTTTCTGATTGACTATTGACACTGGAACAGCTACCGCCTTTCTGAGCAGATATCTATCTGGCTTCTTTAGAAACCTTCTGATGATGTAAAATATAGAATCTGGTATAATTTTTTTAGATATTTCAAGGAAATTTAAAAAAATATTTTGTGGGTTGCGTCGTTTTTTCCTAAATACGTCCACATATACTTGTGTTCGTGATTGTGAGGCCTGGTATTTCGTAAAAAAATATTATTCTCAGCATGTTTCACTTGTATGCTTTTTCGTACATATATGATTTTTATATCCTTAACTTGACTGTCAATCAGAATGTCCGAATTCATATTCTGACCTAAATACTAAACCTTAAGTATTGTTTTTCTGAAGAAATTAATGTTCAATATCAAATTTCGTACAAATTTGTCGTAGCAGCCGCATAACCCTAGAAACAATGTGTGTTTTGGTCAGCTTAACATATTTCTTTTATGCACATATTAAAAAGATGCCATCTTTGATGTATGGGAAGGAAACGTGGACGTGGAAAAAGACCGAAAAGAGCCAAATAAATGGTATAGAAATGCGTGCACTAAGAAGAATATATGGGGTGACAATACCATATATGATGTGACAGAATACGGAATGAAGTGATTATGGATGAATGTGAACTTAAGGTTGATGTTGAGTACGATGAAGAAGAGTGCTCTGAGATGGTTTGGGCACGTGGAACTAATGAATAAAGACAACTGCCAAAACAAATATATAGTAAAAATGAGAATGGAAGACTTGGCAAAAAAAAACAAAGAAAGTATGGTTGGATCAAGTGAATGATATTTAAAAAAAAGTAAAAGTAAGGTAATCGTAGGAAATAAATGGGAATGTGTATGGATGCAGAGGAGGGCAGATATGTGTCAAGAATGGAAAGTATGGAAATCTGCCCGCTCTACCCAGCCAACGTAGAAACGGCGTAAATGTATAGTATGTAAGAAAACTGCAAAAAAAATTTACTGTCTGAAATATGTGTATATCGTATAGTTTTGTGTATGGTAGTGATTTTTTTTCGGTCTGTTTTCGGACAGTGAGAGTCTAACCACCGCAATATTGGCGAAGCACTAGAGATGATTAGGTCACGTACTGAAGATGCCACCTGATTGTAGGTCAAGAGCTGGACTGCTTTATCGCCCACAAGGGATTCGACGAATTCGACGTTCAATCCTACACTATACACCGCTATTACGATAAGATTTGCTGACATGAAAAGATGCGGAATATCGGGCTGCAGACAGAGCTAGATGGAGGCATTTTATTTATTTATTTACTTTATATAGCTTACAAATATAGACTGATGACCTCCGGATATAGCACGTATTCTGAAGTAAAAATTTAAAAAACCAGCTGACGATTAGGGGGAGGTCTTGGAAAATATACCACCTGGAGACGAACTGCCTTTTCCCGCTTGGAGAGCACTTAATATACTCGGAGTATACAGGACTCACAATATATGCTAGTTTGTCCGGACATCGGTACATACGGGATTGTGATTATAGGGATATATACAGGACTCACAATATATGCTAGTTTGTCCGAACATCGGTACATACGGGATTGTGATTATAGGGATATATACAGGACTCACAATATATGCTAGTTTGTCCGGAAATCGGTACACACGGGATTGTGATTTTAGGGGTATATACAGGACTCACAACATATGCTAGTTTGTCCGGACATCGGTACATACGTGATTGATAGAGCGATCTCAGTTGCCTCCTACTGAGAACACGTGGCATAACTGATCATTTTATTGATGATCCGGACACGGAAATAAATTAATACAGGTTAAACCCAATTATATACTAAACTGAAAAAGAAATGTAGTTATATATAATTCATCCACCGATACAAATAACTCCCATTAATAAGAAAGCTCAATATGTTTTCTTTAAAAACATTTTTCGAAATATTCAACATGTCAATATCCGATGTCCCATTCAAAATGGACGTCCCCAAAACAAAGGAAGCACTTTGCAAGTTATGGTACCTCTGTGTTCCTGATGGAAAGTATGATGGTGATGATCGTTTACGCGATTTGAACTTCGATTTGAGTCTGGAAAAAAAAAATTATCTGGAAAAAAGTAACACGGTTTAATTACCTCACTTTAAAATTTTAAACGTACGAGACTAAGCGAAAACAAATCATAAAATGTTTTGGTTAGAAATTAATATTTAGTATTTTAGACTAAGAATTCGGGTCTAGCCATGCATTTTATAATTATTTATTGTAGGTTCGAAAAATCTTAACAAAATTTTTATGTAAATCATACTAGAAACTTAACATATTACAAGTGTATTTTATTTTATTACTAGGTGATTAAAAATATTAAACAATAGATCACACATTATTTGATATTTTTCGATTGTTTAAAATGTTCATTACTTGCAAGTCGTAACACATTAAAACGTAAATTAAATTTAAATCTTCGCCAAAAATAATCCGCTAATAAAACTATAAATAATATCATAAACATTATGTAACATTAATTGTCACTTCTTCAACATTGAATTGTAATTGTTCATCAAGTCGTTTTTCATATTCGCACCTTGGCCAAATGTAACGATTGATACAAATGCTGACCTTATGCGATTCACGGCAAAACGTAATATTTTCTGAATTCTCACGCTGTCCTCATATACAAAGCCAGGCAGTATGTCACCGCGTGTGCTGGATAGTCGTGTCCTCAACCTAAATATATATTTCTACTCCGTATACTCATACTAATAGCATTGGAACCATTTCTTCAACTTAACCGTTGTATTCTGAAACTGTGATAGTGGCTAATTGTTGTTCATTAGTGGCATTACCTTTATTGACCTGTTTAATTTATTCATAGATTAAGTAAACGTTTCCTCATTACCCTAAAATACAGGGACACTCATTAAGAAGCCCGCGAACTACCGGCAGCCATTAAGCAAGATTTGTATGAATGTATATATTTTAAATCGCTTTGTTTTGATATTCGGTAACACGTGGGTTCACATGAACCGAGAAATCTTGCCGGAGCCACATAATATCAAACTTGAATGTGTAAACGAATTTCCCGGTGTTTTTTCTTGCGTTTTGTTGTTACTCCTCAGACTTAATAAAAAAAGCCGTCGTTTTTAATACATTGGATTAAGCATTTTTTGTAAAAACGATATTCATTCGCTTTGGAACTGGTGTCTTGATCGTCGCAATCTTATTATATGTGCCGTTTTTAGACTAATAAATAGCCTTTTTGGCACTAGTCGTAAGAATCACGTAAATTTTGTCTGTGGGAAAGGAAATAATATTTCTCGTTTTATGGTACTCTGAAGGTACTCGACTATTTATCTCGAATAAATTGAATCATTCTATTGTAAACATTTCATTATACGCTGATATTGTTGTATAAATATATTGTAAATAAGTATACAGATGAACTTTTTAAATGAGGATAGTTTCTGGGTTTTCTTGGTCATGATCGAAGGAAGTGTATTGAAATTTTCCGGAAGCTGAGACCCTTTGCAATATATAGTATTTCTATCAAAATCTACATAAAAACAACGATATTCTTTTTGTAATTGATTGAAATTAAAAGTTAGTAACCTATAAAAATCCCTTTCATTGGAAATCTTTGGGTACCCCTGCCCTATGATAATTGCTTTTATAATATTACTGGTACTTTTGAAGACGTTACTAAGAACATGTGATTATGTGTAGGTTTATGAATGAATCATTGAAGTACCTGTTAGGTTATTTTAATGAAATTTACTAAGAAATACATTGACAACAAATTAGAGATAACATCTGAATACAATCATATTTTTTGTATCAGTCTTAACTTATGGCCTAAGCAATGTTTCAAAACTTCTTTCATATCTTCAACACCAGATTAAAAACTCGAAACTTCCGTAGACGTTTCTCATTTATTACTGTGGTTATCCTCACCCAACGTACATCTTCATGTCAGCCTCAGTTACCAAATGATATGCTTGATGACTCACACAATGATATCCTTCAAACATAGCGCTATGGTTTTCTATTAACAACCGTTCCTTAAGCGAGCGTAACACAACGAATTTCATGTACCTTAATATCATACCTACTTAACATATACATGGTAAATTTTAATGATGTCTTCCTACCGAGAATGGGGGGGGGGGGGGCGGTTAAGAATAGAGTCTTTATGAAATACCTTTTTTTGATAATAATATTATAGCACAAAGTTTTAACACCCAGTGACTGTTAAATTGTCCTATCGAGTCTACTACTCGCTGTTCCCAGAATATATTGTATTTAAGAATTGATGTTGTACTATATCAAATAATTTTTACGGTCATTAAACATCTTTTATTTACTTTGGTTTGACTGGTTAGAAGAGATTTCCATTTGCCAACAAGGTCACCATATTGTTATTCATTGAATTGTTAATACAATAAATAAATACATATGTATGCCTGATGAATGAAATTGTGACAATAAATATAAGGAATGAAGAAAGACTAACTGAACAAATCTGAGTTGAATGGGTTGTAGTGAAAGACCAAGAAAAATGTTGAGTCAAGTTAATTATATTTTGAAAGAAGTAAATTTAAAATTCAGAGATATCGTAGGATTTGTATAAGGTGTATGGACATAGAAGAAGCGAAAAATGTGTTTCGAAAAAGAAAAGTGGAGCTCTGTCTTCTCTGCCTACCCCGACAGAGAAATGGCGTGATAGTATGTATATATGTATAAATCGAATCGCTGCATTTAAGCTAGGCTGATATTCTCAAACAAATCGTAAGATCTACATTCATGTCCGATTCCGTGATAAATATTCCGCTTAAACACTTCTATTTACTTGTTTACGTAATATAATTATTATTTATAAGGAATTGTCTAAACGTCTTTCTCTATGGACTCAATACTTGATAAAAAAATGCATATTGAAACGCACAACATTCTATGCAAATACATTGTGTAACGATGTAATCGCAGGCTTAAATGTTGAGAAATTCTTTTAATTGTCTAACATGCTGACATTTCTATAATATATAATATGTAAGTAAACATATTTATTGACTATTAATTTATTTTTTATCGATAAAATATATATATTTTTTTAATATGTTTTTTACAATCCATTATTTATACATCGATGTGTAAAACTCTCAGTTATTTTAAATCTCAGTTGCATATTATTTTGAGCATGACTATTATAAATATTTCTTACATGTTAATATATCATAACGTCTAATTTACTACATTTGATATTTAAATTTCATGATATTTTTTTAATGCGTGTCATTAAAAGCGCATATAATTAGTACACAATATGAATTATAATAGCATCAAGTTATCAGGACGGATCGCTTGGTAGGGTGGTTATAGCGCAATACATTGGTCCTAGGGACTGGACCGACACAGCTTCTCCCACCATGCTCCTCATACCTCCACGCGGTGACCGACGGGCAACGGACTTGAGGGTGAAGTTGATGGTAACCAATCCGTCGGGGGATCCCAAAAGTACGGCTAAAGTGAGAAGCAGTGAGCGTTGTCTCGCATGTTAGCAGCGGCTCACAAATGGTGGGTTTGGCAACTCGACATATTCGGGTACCAGTCACATACACCATCGCTAATGGGTATCCAGGCTCATTAGATTAATCCGATAATGGGCCATTACATGACCAATGACACCGGATACAGCCCTAGTTAGTTGGGCCACTGTGGTTCCACGTCCGATGACAATCGGTGGATAAAAACTCAGTCAAACAAACTGAAGCTTTATGGAAAAACACTCGCAAAGATGCACTACCCTGTCTGGCAGCGAGGGCGATTCTCCCCTCGGTGATCCAGAGACTGACATCATGTCAGAACGATTCCAGGGGCAAGCAAAGTAAAGCAGAGGAAACAAATTCGTCCAGGAAAAGGGTTTGAAAAGCTAAGGGCCGCGACTTGGAACCTGGGAACGTTGACAGGGAGAAGATCAGGATGGATCGCTTCATTAAAAAAAAAACTTTATTTATTGACAAAAATAAACGACACTCAAATGTCCTTTACATATCATAATAACAAAAGATAACCTGTCAAGATCTTCCTAAAAAAATAAAGAAATCTTATTTTGAAAATAAAAATATCTTAGTTATTATTATTGATGCTAATATAGTATAGTATAGTATAGTATAGGTAAAGTATATTAAATTTAAGAAGACATTTTAGTATACCTGATTCGATTCTAGATCTAAGTTGCTTTCAAGCCTTTTCAATTACATACAAACCAACACGCCGCGTCCCTGATGGAGTAGGTAGAAAGAACAGTGCGTCAAACTTTCATATCGCGGCACACATATTTTACCTCTTTTACCCCTATACAACTCCTGAAATTGATCTGATTTTTTACGTTTCTTTCTTTCAAAATATCGTTCACTGGATCCAACCATACTTTCCTTAGTATTTCTTAATTCATTCGTTCTACATGACCAAACCATCTCAGATATCGCAAATAAAATATCTTAATTTTGTTTGTAAACAAATCAGATAAATTAAATGTTTTTTTTTCTGATCTATGTTGCTCATATTGATACGAGTAGAATATAAGGTGCGCGAAATTTGGGAAGGCCTAGAAAAACGTAGCACGACCAATTAATTTAATACATTTTCTGAAAGAGGGAATATTGAAAAGACTTTATAATAGGAAATTATACATGGCGAGGTGTATGGTATGTAGTGAAAAAAGCGAAAACTGTGCTCTGTACCAGAATATAATGAAACAGAGATCTGTTATCTCTCTATGCGTACCCTAATAGGGACAAAGTATGTATGTCAGTCTTTCTTCATTCACTTCTTCATTTTACTCAACACATCAGCATTAAATTCACATTCATCCCTAATCACTTAATTCCATATTATGTCGTATATTGTCACACCGTTTATTCTTCTTAGTTTACGAAGAATACATTGGGGACCAATACATGGGGAGCAATGTATTTATTGTTGTAATGAATATATTTTAAAAACATATTTTAAAACTTAAGTGATGTAATTGTAAGTCTAATTTTGTTAGAACATATCTTGTTTTTTGTAATGTTGATTCATTAAAATAATTAGAAATAAAATTTGTGAATTTAATTCAATTACAGTAAAATTCCATTACCGAACCATTCATATCGCTTTTAAGAACAAAACTTTTGATTGTCCTAACCGGGCAACCTATAAAGCAAGTCGACAGTTTCAAATTTATGTGATTTATTATACTTTATGGTATTGAAACATGAAGACCGAAGTGCTAAATAATCTAGAAGCATTCGAAGAACGAGAGTGTTCAGAATTTATTCGTATCATTGTATCTCAGACACTGAGGAACTGCGCCAAGCAGTTGTAGAACGAGGGCTCTTATATAACATAAAATGGCGAAAGATTGCCTATGTGGGTCTCATATTAAGAAAAGAGAAGTACCACTTCATAAAATTGATAGACATAATCAAGTGTCGATTGCACGAAATTGGTAGAAGGCGTCTACGAGTATCTTGTTAACGCAATATTCGCAAATGGACAGGTATCCAGACAGTTGAGGAACTGTTCCGTGCAGCCAAATATAAAGATATTTTCTTAAGAGTGATCACCAACATCAGGAAACTAGACACGACACAAGAAGAAGATGTTTTCTGACTTATCAATAAATTATGTAATGACTGACAAGAAAAAAACTTGCTCTTGGCGTACACGTGCATGAAGTCCCTTAAGAATAATATAAATAACATATAGTAATATCTAAACAAGACATATAAATATCTGTAATATATCAAATCGACAAATACAAAATTTATGACTATTTATTTTACAAATCTTATTGGGCCGTTAACGTCTCTAAAATTTTAAAATGCCTTTTAATATTGACTGGTTTTAATCATTAAATTAACGGTTATTTTAAACGCGTATTTTCTGCTTTTTGGATATGTGTTGAGTCCGCATAAATAAATATTGAGCAATATAAAATGTAGATATGCTACAAGCCAACCGATGAACGTCTTCCGTGTTGACGTTGATAAGAAGATCACGTCGATTTCTGGTCAACCTTCTGATGGACACAATATTTGTTTTTGTACTAAGCTGATAACCTTAGTTATGTTTATGCATGTAGGTGTTTTTTACGTTTCCACAAATGTCAGCAAAGGGGCACACGTTAACTTAGAAACAGTGTCTACCAATAATGACTGCCGCATAATACTAATAATTTATTCGATAAAGTGTACGAGAATTTGCAGTGCGACACAAACCATATAAAATACATAAGCAATGAAATAAATGTTAAGAACAAATATATAAAATATATACTATATAAATTTAAATTAAAACAAATATGCATACTGTTCCGAATGTTATCTTTTTTTAGCTGCTAACCGCATTCTCCAAAGGCACATAATAAATGATTGACTTGCAGAAATGTTAATGTTCATATGCGTTGCCTCAAAGGTGCAGATGGCCCGAGCAAAACATCTCGAAAGTACTACAATATCTCGGCAGTCCAAATATGATTAAGTAATACATTATTTTACTGTACTTAGTTATTTTATAGTTCTGGACGTGAAATATAAGTAGTATAATATAATTATCGTTACAAGTGTCTTCCAGTACAGAGCGACCTATCTTACCCTGTCACCTTAGTCTCGTACCACTAACTTCGTATGAAATTAAATAAAGCTTTCAATCATAGTTTCTTTTTTGGCTTCTTACTTATGGACATAGTTTAAAAGTCTCTACTTTTGGAGCTATCTTCAGTGAAGGATTTACAATAATTGTTTTATCTGATTTTGCAGCAAAAAAAATAGGCAAATTTAAACATGATTTTGAACTCTGTTAAGGTGTATGGAAGGTCCAGTATGAAAACAATTTCTACATTCAATCAGTTGTTCAGAAAATAATCTCAATTCCTGTGTGCTCTGGTTCAAAATATGCAACAGAGTTAAACGATTCGTACTCTTTCCATAGCTATCTCCGATAACCAGAATTCTGATGATATCAAAGTATCACATCATTCAATCACTGTCTTTGGTAAGAGGGGTTGACGGAATTGCAGATTCACAGAATCTGACTAGAACTGCAATGAGCACGTTTTTAAAATTGCCCCCGAATCATGAACCACCTGCTTACTTAGGTACATATAATACACAGAGACCTGCTTGACTTTTGACTTGGAAGTTTTCTGGGTAGCCAATGAAATGGTGAAACCCTGTATATATTGTAGGCTGACAGATTAATATTTTCTGCAGTTTTATGTAATCTACATTTTGTGTATTGTACGAGGCATATCCAGAAACAGTAGCGGCTGGCTCATAAGTGCTTTCGTGCGCCGAACTACTGAATTTATATAACAATAAACACCTAAAGAAGTATAGCGAAAATGTATATTATCATAACAATATTTATGAAAAATAATATATATTTATGTCGACATGTCTCTCTACAATATGCAACTCTATTTGTTAGAGCACATTTTTTGTATACATGTGTTTTGCATCCGGACGCATTCTGCGAGCAGGTAGAAAGATACCCGCTGTCCGTGCGTATTTCAAAACGTCCGAAATATTCCGAAAAATGGACGATTTAATCCCAATTAGAAGAGAACAGAAAATCTTGAGACAGCTCTATTTGTATAGGAATTTCTATAAATTCTTAGTCTTTGTAGTTCGTGCACGAAATTTCCGAGTGATCCCGGAAACATCCGAGTGGCGCGTATGACAAGTCGCTGGGATAGTAATACATCAACTTAAAGTTTTTTTTTAAATATGACCACCGCAGAGAAGGGATGATTTGTTCCTAGCGTTCAAACTGGGGCGTCTTTTTAGTACATGTATCTTTGCGAGTATATGTCTCCAAATTAACAAACGTTTTTGCTTACCTAATTAGGTACCGACTTTCTTTCTTTATTGTTTTATTTAGTTAACTTGTAATAAATTCCGTTTTCGATTTCAATAATATTTTTGCTGTTTCGTCACGTGGCTAAACGCTTTTCTAACTATCTATATAATATTACGAGCCATTTGGAGGATAAACATAACTATTTCGATTATTTATTGTGTTTGTTTGCATAAATTTTTCCAAAAAATTCTGCCACACCGTGATATTTTATTCAAACAATTGCAATTTAAGAATTTAGACCCCGTTATAATTCGTAACAATATCAGTGAGTTTGAAAAATGTGTAAATCCACGGACAATTTTCTTGGACCACCGACTAAACTAATAAAAACCTCGAAGTCAAGTTATTTGTAAAGAAGTCTGCTATACAATTTTGTGTGAAATGAAACAACGTTTTGTATTCAGAAATCACTTAACTGCAGCAAAATTATTCTATAGCGAAAAATTTACTGAGTATAGGTAAAAATTTCCCGAACATGATTTTATTTTGACGGTAAAAACATACGTCTTTTTAAATAAAGTTCAATTCAAAGGTGAACTCAGTGCAATTCATGCTCGCGATGATTTTGCCAATGCTGAGGGCTCTTGTCTATTTTAGAACTTTTTTATAATACTGGTTTACTAGAAGATTTTTCTCAGACTGTAAAGTTACTTAAACTCGTATGCACTATTCCAATGACTTATATTGAGAGTGAAAGGTGTTTCTCTACGTTAAAAAGGATAAAATCATTTTTGAGAAATACGATGAGCCAGGACAGGACAGGACAGGGCAGACTGAACGCTTTACTAGTATCAATATTAAGCTACGGAAAAGAGCTAATTCAGTCTGTACCTGATTTTAATAAGATTCATTGGGTCTTCGCTAAACAAAAAGAGCGGAGAATAGAACTTCTTTATAAATAGGTATATAATTTTTTTTTTCTTTATATTATTTGGTATTTGGATACCTACTCTGGTGAACCCCCAATTATTTGGTCCACCAGCCGCCACTGTCCAGAAAGTAAGTGTACTGAATTTTTGTAGGTTACAATTTTTTTTATTTAAACAAAAAAATTACATGGTTACCGTAGTACATATGTAAGCTATTTTTTGACATAGTCGCCATTCCTCTCAATGCAGGTGGTGAAGCGGGGTATCAACTTTTTGATGCCTTCCTCGAAGTAGTTTCCCGCCAACCCCTCCGTCCACTTCTCCACCTCCTCCTTTACCTCCTCGTCGGTCGAAAACCTTTTTCCACCCATGTGCAGCTACAGGGAGGTAAAGAGATAGTAATCTGAAGGTGCTAGGTCAGGGGAATGCGCGGGATGGTTCAGGACATCCCATTTAAACGAGGCGAGCAGTTCCTTCGTGGCGTTGGCCGTGTGTGGTCTGGCATTGTCGTGCAGCAGGCAGACTCCCTTTGTCAGCATGCCTCTCCTCTTGTTCTGAATCGCCCTCCGCAATTTTTTTAGGGTCTCACAGTATCTCGCAGAGTTGATGGTTGGCAGTCCCAAAACACGGATGCCATGATTTTCTTGGCTGAAATTGTGGTTTTGAACTTTTTGGCGGAGGGTGAAGAGGTGTGACGCCACTGTTGAGACTGCCTTTTGGTTTCAGGCGTGTAGTGTGCAATCCAAGTTTCATCTCCAGTAACGATGGAGCGGAGAAATTCATATCCATGGAGTTTGCAGCGCCTCAAAAACTCTTGCCCGGCCTCCACTCGATTCAACTTGTGTTGGTCTGTCAGCTGTTTTGGGACCCACCTCGCGGACAGTTTCCGATATCCGAGGGTTTCTGTGATGGTTTCGTGTAGTAGAGATCTGGAGATTTGCGGAAACATCGCAGAAAGTTCATCCACAGTCAATCTGCGATCGTCACGGAGCGCATTTTCGATTTTTTCCACAATTTCGTCTGTCACAATTGAAGGTCTTCCGCTCCTCTGATCATCATGCACAGACGTACGACCGTTTTTAAACTCGCGACACCACTTGTACACATTCGTACGATTCATAGCTTTATCACCATATGCAGTTTTCACCTCATTATAAACCTCAACCGGAGGTTTCCCTTCCAAACGAGATAACGGATGACGCCGCGTATTTCGCACTTGGCGGGAGATTGGATTGACATTTTTCACGGAACGTGTTGTCGCGTCGACACTTCTCAACGTACTGACCTCGAACCGGTCTCGTTGTTGAGGGGGAGGGTCAGGCTACACGGAAGTGTAGCCAACATGTCGAAAAATAAAATCCATCCGGTCGTGAGAGCCTCAGTACACTTACTTTCTGGGTACGCCTCGTATATTCAAATTTCGGAGCACCTAATGCAATGTACTCATACAACAAACACGCTATATCAAAATTAGTAAAAATGACATTACATAATAGTGTGTTACTCCCGACTTAACTTATGAAAGGGAAACTTGGACTAGGCACAAAAAGGATAAAAGTTAGATTTTTGCTGTGGATATGCGTGCACGGAAAAAAAATGTCAATGTACGATACAAGTCAATGTACGATAGAAGATGGAATGAGATCATCAGAAATGGATGCATGACTAAGCTTTATGTTGTAAGTAAGGTGAAAAAGGTGCGTTAACATGTTAGGAGAATGAGTAAAGAAAACGGACAAGTCAGAAGCGAGTATACAAGTCAGTGCAAGGTTTGCGTGGAAGAGATAGATCGAGGAGAACGTGGCTAGTATAAGTGGGTCAGATTTTGAAAGAAGCTAAAAGTATGAATAAGAGAAGATTTTCCATGACGGAGACGGAGTATGGAGGAGACGAAAAAAATTTGATAGAAAGTATAGAGATCCGTTATCTCTGCCTTCTTTGCAAGGGACACATCGTGTTGATATGTATGTATATTTGAATCTGATTCAATATAGAGAAACTTATCTGAATGATTAAATATCTAATACCTAAGAATAATACCAAAAAAACGCCCGTGATTCCCTACTTTCACATTCACAATAGGTAATTGCATTGACGATTGCCACCGCACTGTCATATCTAATCGTTAAATTGAGTATAACTAATAATAGCTGACGCTCGGACGCTACTGTAGCTGTCAAGCGATTATAACTAATAGTAGCTGAAGCTCGGACTCTACTGTAACTGTCAAGCGAGTAAGTAGAGTTTTTTTACGTTTGAATTTTAGGTAAAATTGTAGTTTATTAGATTTTTGGCTATAAGTGTTCCTGAAAATGTACACAATATTCAATTATATTAGGTGTTAACATAAGTTGTGTCCGTTTTTTTCAAATTTAAATATGAGCAACTATTGGGTGTTAACATAAGTTTTGTCCTTTTTTTTTTTTCAATTTAAAAATGAGCACCAAAAGTAAAATAAAATGGTAAAGGTTATACGTCAATTCGAAAGAAAATTTTCTGCTCTACAATATACTGTGTTTGCTTTTACGTTACATATATTATTTTATTTGATTACAAGCCTTCGAAATGGAATGTCAAGTAGACGAAAGTGAGTATTTTCGACACCTGCTTCTATTCGCGTTCAATAGAGGGAATAAAGCTGCCAAAGCTGCTCGCGATATTTGCGAAGTGTACGGTGAAGATGCTATGAATGAAAGGGCAGCTGGTGGATGGTTTTTACGTTTCAAAGACGGTAATTTTGACCTGAAAGACATGGAGCGTTCCAGACGACCAGTGTACTTCGATGAGGACCGCTTAAACCATATTATTCATGAAGATCCCCTTCAAACCACCGTAGAAATGTCGACAATGCTCACTTTCGTCCACTTGACATTCCATTTTGAAGGCTTGTAATAAAATAATATAATATATGTATAATAACGTAAAAGCAAACACAATATCTTTTCTTAAAAAAAAATCTGTTGAATGACGTATAACATTTACTATTTTGTTTTATGTTGTTTATAAAAAAAAAAAAAAAAAAAAAAAGTGGAATAAACAGTGTTTGTTAAAAATAAATTACAATATTTTGTTTTACTTTTGATGCTCATTTTTAAATTGGAAAAAACGGACACAACTTATGTTAACACCCAATAGTTGTTTATAGTCTATTTTTTTATTGGTTTTAGTTGGCTTGGCGTGTTCAGCTCTTGAACATGGTCAATTTTGGAAGTCATCAAATTGTATGATTATACTCGTATATGAACACTACACACATCGATCAATAATTCCCTGGACTAACTACTAAAACAATATTTGTTTGCCAAAATTCTTCTTTATTCATCAACATAGTCTCCTTCAAGAGCGATATATTCATTCCAACGCTTTCCTAACTTTTCTATGCCAGCCGTGTAGAACGATTTATCTTTGTTTACAAAATAGGCAAAATAGTGATATCTTCAGGGTGTCAGCTATCTCACGCAACTTTACTTTGCGATTTTCCATCACGATTTTGAGTTTTTTTTTATGTTTTCTGGTGAAACAGTCTCATTTGGACGACCAGAGCGTTCAGCATCATTTGTGTCTGTACGACCGCGTTTGAAATCAGCATACCACCGACAAATGGTTGTTTTCGACGGAGCAGAGCCCGGATAACACTTTTCAAGCCATCGCTGAGTTTGAACGGTATTTTTTCCCATTAAAAAGCAATGTTTTATCAACACACGAAATTCGGGTTTTTCCATTGTTTTGAAAATAGCAAAAGTAGCGTCACTAAAACCACTGTAACTCAATGACGCAATGTCGGAATGTCATGAATGTTTGACACGTAACTTCTAAAGGTTGGTACTAACTGATAATGGTATGGATTTGTTATTAGAGGCGCCATCTGTTGGTTAGTCCCGAGACTTATTGATCGCTCAGGCTGCTCAATCTCGATCTGCTCCTCCACGTTATTCTTGTAATCCTCTGTGAAAGAACAGCTCAACCCTAGATTCGCACTCCCTTCTGCAGATGTCACAAACATGTGGATCCTGCTTAGCCGCCTGATAACATTGTCACATGTTCGCAACACGTTGGCTGTTTCTCATACGTCCAACTGTTGAAGCGCTATCGGCTCGAGAACAGATAGCTATCCGCCTTCCATGACATTCAGGCGCCTCGTACAAAGTCAGCAACTCCCACAGACTTTCCTTATAGCGCTTCCTCTGCCCACTGATCGCTTGCATATTACTTCCGTTTGCGTTTTGGGAGTCTGTGATCGCCTATGCTTATGGCGTGTTCGATCCACTTCAATTTCGTCTCTACTACTATATCTCTATAGGTTTACAGTTGGAGCATTTCAGGATCGAGATTTTCGTGACATGTTAACTCCAGTGCATCCAAAGGATGCAGCGAGTGAAACACTGATGGAATATTTCCGAACTCTGAATGTACTTCCTATAAGGGGTTAGATACCCATAGAGGAGTATGGAAACAGTGGAGTGTTGTCAGTAGCTCGAAATAAATTCACAATCAAAATATTACTACCCTGAAAAGAACATACAGAACAAAAAAAACATGTATGAACAACATATTTTCGTGACATGATAACTCCAGTGCATCCAAAGGATGCGGCGAGTGAAACACTGATGAAATATTTCCGAGCTCTGAATGTACTTCCTATAAGGGGTTAGATACCCATAGAGGAGTATGGAAACAGTGGAGTGTTGTCAGTAGCTCGAAATAAATTCACAATCAAAATATTACTACCCTGAAAAGAACATACAGAACAAAAAAAACATGTATTTCGCACAAATTTACCCCCATTACAATAACCCACACATATATATTTTTTACTGCAGAAAATATATTCTGAAAATTTCAACTTTGTGGGCTTTTGAATAAATTAACGCAATACAAAGAAAACATAAGCTCGTTGTTTTATCTCGCCCGCGGCAAAATGTGCCGAATTATTTTACATTCAATAGATTAAAATCGCCCTTCATTTTTATTTGTGCGCCGCGTTCCTCGGTCGTTATTTGATTATTGATAATAATTGATCGGCGAACCGCTGTCACGACATCACTCTGCGCTGTGCAACGAGACCAGCTTTAAATACTTCTCATTATGTAAGAGTATTAATGAATGTCTTGAAACGAGGCCTTAATTTCAAGCATTAGAATATATATTTGGGTTAGTACCAGTGCCTTCAGATGTGTTAAATTATTTTATGTTCAAAGTTTACAGACCACCTATATAAGACGACCACCGGAGCTGACTACTTGGTAAGACGATTAACTACCACCCAGGGGTTTCGGATTCGATTATCGATACTACCCATTTAAAAAAAATGTTCTTGTCTGGTTTTTACTTATTATGTTATTACACTTTCATTGTATATAATACAACCTGGCGGGCTTATTGACATGTGGTAATCTCTTCCAACCAACCAGAAAGATATTTAAGAAGTCTTGAGGGATAAACAGACTGGTAACCTTTTTTTTAAGTCTATGATCCAACGAGAATCGAATCCGCAAACGCCGAGTTGGGACACATGCGTCTTACAACTGGGCCATGGAGGTCATCTTAAGGCGTTTTAAACATATTTATGATTGGTTGAAAGAAATTGCCACATGGCAATAAACTCACCAAATTATACTGTACATAACGAAAGTGTGATACTGTATAACTACGAGTATCTCATTTGGGAATGTAATTTATTTTTTCTTCCACGAAGGTTTTATATATGTTCAAATAAAAGTCTATAGTATAAACTCTTAACGAAAATTCAGTTGTGAATTTAATTTAATGCGTATCTTAACTGATTCGTACTTGGTTTAGTTCATACATTTACGTTAAATTGCTATTTTAGCTATACGAAAAATGCGCCTGAGGTAGAGGTGAGTCTGTGCATTGACTGGCCTTTTATAACACAGTATGATTGGGTTTACAAAGATATTAACAAAAACAAAAAGGAAACAGAGAAAAAAAGACATTTTTGACAAAATTTCATAATAAATAATCATTATGTTATTTTTAACATTTCCCTTGTGTTTAGTAAACAAATATGATTTTTTCATTTATTTTTCAGTAATATTTTTTCATTAGTACATAGTGCATTCTCTTCAATAATTATTAAAAATACACCAAGGAAGGTGACATATTTGAGATTTTAAATAAATTAAAAATAAGATTGACTTTGATTTCGTTTCAAATGTCTCTTTACTTTAAAAAAATATCCTCACAAATAATAATTCAAGGATAAAAAGAGATGCAAGGTCTTTGGAAGTTTTTCTATGGAGCGCAATCAATGAAGCTTTTGACACTGTGATTATTCCCTTAACTTACTACGACCTACTACAAAGTTCACTGTATTTTTCCCCATTTTCCCATCATTTTCAAACAATGAAGCTCTATAATACAATGTTTGCCTCTCCTCAGTAAATATAATGCTTCTTCGTAATAATTATAATTATAAAATGACAATTTATACAGCGCCGTTTAGAGAGTAGGCTGTCCTCAGGGGCGCTACAGTTGGAACTCGAAACCATTATTTACGGGCTAAAAATATTACAAAATAAATATATTTAAATTAAGTGTAAAGATAGGAAGCCATCGGCCATTATATTATGTACTTCTCTGCATATGTTTAGAAAACGTATTTGGTAAGAAAACCGCAGAAAACTTATATGAGCAAAGACGAGCTATAAAGAAACCTTCAGTAATCTTCCGATATATGATAGTAACACGATCGGCTTTAGGTTTAGTATAGCGTATATGTGTGATGTACATATACAATCGTAAATTTGGAAATGACCTCCCAAAAAGGGTTATCTTTAAGTAATTACTAAAGCTAAACACACAACCCATATCTCTTACAACGGTAAAAGTTCTATCATAATACCGCCCTATTAGATCGATTCAGAACAATAAATGTATTCTATGAAGATGACATAGATATCTAAGTTTTATTTCTGTCCAAAACAACATCTCTCAGATACAAATTAGAAAAATACTATGGATATATTAATGTTACGTATGTTAAAAATATATTAATATTACGGATGCAAACGCAGATCACATATTATTAACAACTGTAGTGCACGACTGTTGCGTCATTTTCATGTAAATAGCCGATTCGTAAAATGAAGAGAAAGGTCACATCAAAAAGATTTCCAGGCGGTGAGAGTTGAGCAGACAGCAGCCATCTTACGGTCAGAACTTGGACGCCGCTCGTTACTTCAGGTACCGGAATACTGTTACGAGCCAGCCATTCGGAAGTGCCATTAGGTATGCTTGTGTTCAAATTTATACTGTCGTTTAGTGCGACAACGTGACTTTTGTACGACTAGATTTTTAAATTAAGGTGATCAATGGCTTCATATTAAACATTGATTAAGTGTGGACAAGTCACCCAATTCTATGTACACTGTGTCTAGAGCAAAATAAATGGTTTATTTATCGTACATTTCATACAAATTTAACCAAATTATATTAAATAACAAGAAAAAATAATAAAAGTCTTAATAAACTATAATGACAACAGGAACAAATATACTCATGCTTTCCTGTAATATGTACTAATGCGTACACAGTTAATTAAGGAGTTTAATCCTCAATGTATCCATAGAGATATGGAAAACATCAATATCGGAAGTCATTTAACAACGTCATTCCGTGTAAGAGCGATGACGCTCTTAATAGCTCAGTTAGTGAATAGGGTATCTTAATTCACAATGGTGTAAATGATTGTCGGATACATAAAACAGATTATCAATTAACGGTTTGCTAATTTTCAGCAATGCATTTTTATGTAAACAGATGCGTAAAACTGTTCTAACGCTTAAGGAGTAAAATCCATGCATACCCCTTAAAAATGTTGGATAGAGCCATGGGTAAAATCCATACTCTGCAATAAATGCGTCGCACCAAACTGGAGTCCTTTATAAAAAAAATCTGAATTCATGCGGGGATCGAACTCGTAACCCCTGGGCTGGAAGACAGACGTCTTACCAACTAGTCTTTCATTATTTACCTTTTTAGGTTTTGTGTTAAACGCTTCACTTTCAATAGTGGCGTTTATCTTTAAGGATTTTTCAGTCAAGTATATTAAATTTAAGTCAAATATTTTTTTAACTATTACTGTTATTTAAATGTAAGACAAAATGTATATCATACACACAGAGAATGATTAATAACGTTACTAGTTGCAACCCGTGAAATATTCACGTAAGTAAAACAAATTCTACATTTATGAAAATATATTCATAAATATAGAATTTGTTTATATACTCGATTCAAATTTCGAAGTATTCCTCTCACTCTCTTGTATTCAAAATTCAATTCTCGTATTCTTTCTTTGACGACAACCATCGTATGGGTTTTGGCCTATTTATACTAAAAAATGATTCATAATATTCTGTCTAAATCTTTAACCTCTTTGACGGTATACAAGTATTTACAGGAGCTCAAAGGAATTAGTTAATTCTTCCAAAGTAAAGATGATTAAAATTACTTATTAATTTCTACTAATGCGTGTAGGTAGAATTTACCAATTAAATGTTATCACTACGGAAATTCGGTAAGGTTGTGATGAATGCTTTATTGTCTTTATTTATTAATAGGGAAAATAAATCATAATCTATCTTGAGGATTGTGATGCTTTACAATATGCTTATATTACTGAAAACAATTTGAATCGAGACTTTCAAAGAGGTATTTGAAGATCTGAACGTGATGAAATATAACAATAAATTACTCTGTTATTCCACTAATTACATTAATCTCCGATACACATGCTTTTACCTCTTTCCCGACGCTCTCTTCGGGCGGAATGATCTCGGTTTGTTACGAGAGCAGTGCTTAGGTCAGACTGCTGTCATGTTACATCAGAAGTATATAATGTGTGGTATATTCACCCAAAGGTAATACGTATAAGAGGGGTCAATTTTTTTGCATCTTTGGTTATTTATTACTTTTTTTTTTCATTATAGCTTTGTGTATCGTTAATGTTTCTAAATTCGTTGTTTTATATAATTTTAACAGGTTTTTTTTGTAATTTGTTTTAGTCAAACACTGTTTATTTCACTGTATATAACGGTATAACCCTACCGGTTTCAAGATTTTCATGTCATCATCAGGGGAGCACAAACAAGACTCCCCTTATGATGAAGCGAAAACCTTGAAACCGGTAGAGTTATACCGTTATATTAAGTGGAATGAACATTGTTTGGCTAAAACAAATTACAGTGTCTTTTAACCTCCAAAGTGTTAATGCCTTAACTATGAATAATATATAAAGTGATTTTTTTTAATATCCTAAGATGGAGGATTTTTGTTTCTCTAATGTTTCTACTTGCATTGTTTTACATAATTTTAACAAAGTAATTTATTGTTTATTATAATTTTAACAAAGTAATTTATTGTTTATTATATGGAGTTTTACAAAGTTATAACTGAAATCTTTGATAAAAATAAAGTGATCAAATATCTCCCAGGAATATATTTTTGTCATCAAGTGATACGAAGACGACACACCACAAAAAATACGTCTGTTCATGTAATATGACACTGTCGAACTCGTTGTTATCGTCAGCTAGAGATACTCTCAGTTCATTGAAATTCACGTAACGAATCAAATTTTCGTTTGAATTCACGAAACGAATCTGAATTAACGTTCTACTTGACTACCGCGCAATCTGAATGAACGTTCTGCTTGACTACCGCGCAATGGTACCAAAAAAAATCATCTAAAAAGTTTTTGAATCATTTTCTTCGCTTTCTCCATAGATTAATACACAACCCACACTTACATGTGCGGGCGTACCTTATACAACAAAATGTTTATCATATAGCAAGTAAAATGGATTAACCAAACATGAATAAAAGCGTTGCTGGAAATAGAGGAAAATTTTTGCCTGACGATAATGTGGGCTCAAATATCCATGAATCTAAAGAATCCCGATCGGAGTATCTGAGACTCCAGCTCTGTTAGATATAAAAGGAGGTAAATAATACTTAGAATATTTTTCTTTCAAGTTACCTAATCGCTGCCCACACTGAAATTGGGACGAGTTAAGTTCCCACCCACTATGATCAACCCTCAATTTTTAAAGCACGTCTTTATTTTTCGACGTAGTAAGATTTTATTCTCTGTTGACGTCATATTGAAGTGAATTTAGAATTAGGCAATAAGAAATCTGAAATAATTATATAAGTTCTATTCATTCATTCGTATGGTACCCCTTGACATATCCGCATTGATGATTCGAGTGTCTTGGAGACTTTGCCCTTGAGACAATATTGTCTTCGACTACAGTAATCGAGCTTTCGGGTTAAGAATCACTGGAGTAGACAAGTAACTCTCAATTAGCTATCGTACGTGTTGGAAATATAACCAAGGGCAACGAAAAGTATTGTTACAAAACGAACTCTTACCAGATTGAAAAACTTTTTTGGCTACCATCGGGAATCGACACAAAACCCTCGGGTGGAGAACCAGCGTCTTACCAACTAAGCTACAGAGGTCGTCAAGTAGATAAGTTCTATTGACTTTATTATACTCTTCTGGATGCCTGTTTCAACTTATGATGCTGTTAACTGCAAATGATTTAGGAAAGGTTTGGCAAAATTGGGAGAAAATGTTATGAAAGACTTACGAAACAAATATTATTTATCTTTATAGAAAACAGACATTTTAACTAAACCCTTTTAACAAAACACTTAACTATTGACTTAAATCTATAACAAACTATACAATCAAATACAAATGCGCATTCTCTGTATTACGAGTAATTTTACTGGTAAGATTAAATATTTCGTTAATTTTGTCTGGACAATTTTCAATCATATTTATTTTTAAGCTCTCAACAATTTTCCACATATGCCGAATAACTGTTTGCAAGAGAATAAAATCCAGTAGCCACAAATCTTTGTGATCAGTTCAATACGAGCTATACGGCAACTCGGATTCAAATATGGATAATAACGCTTTTCAAATTCAATGAACGGCTTTTCCCCCTAGGCTTTTTAATATTCTCCATCAATTGCAATTGTGACGTATGTATATAGTATGTGTGGCCATACCCTACGTAACCCGGAATCTCTGTTCAGGAAACAAACTCGAATTCAAGTCGCCTTGAGATCACTGGTAATGTAATGACGTGGTTTCTATGCATGTATCGAACCAATAACGAGCATATTTATTTTGATATTCTAATCGACTGGAAAATTATCATAGATATACATCTTCAGACTGTGAAAGTTCCGCTGTGGGTCTTGATTTTTACTTATTTTCGTTGAATATATATTATCTTTTGGCCAAAAAAACGTAAGACTTAGTGGAACCAGGTAAAAGAGTTAAGAATCTAGCTTAAGAAATATGATAAATAGGTTTCCATGTGTTGGGAATAAAATACAATAGTGCAGCATTAATTAGGATTCATTTTCTTTTCTTTTTCTCTACATGTGAAAGTAAATAAAATATTTTAAATCTAATTTGAAAGCGGTGAATAATTTATGTGATTAACAATTTAAAATAAGAAATACCTTTTTTTTTTCAAAACCTGTCATTTATATTATTTCATTGCAAATAAGTGTTAATAATTTTATAACAGTTTTTGTAACTCTTTAATACTTTTTAGAGAAAGTGAAATTTACAAGTACATCAAAACATTTATCAATTATTTCACACATTTCGTTAGTTCAAGTTAGGGTTAATAGATTAAGGTTTTAGAACAGATCTTCAAACTTTTCTAGCGAAGTACACAACTTTCGCCTCATCCATCTTGTTATTCAGTATCTTCCATTATTCATATTTCTCACTTTATATTTTGTAATTTAAATATGAACCTAAAAATACACTATATGATATATGCGATATGAAAAAAAAATCATCGTGGAATTACTCGACGTCCCTCTTATAATTAAAAATTTCCTGTGAAATGTATTTTTTCACACTGACCTACAAATATGTTTTTATTTATTTATTGTTTGACTTTCTGTTTACAATGACGTTTTAAAATCAACATGAACCATTAAACGGAATATTACGAGTTGAGGGCTTGAATGGATTTTACATTGGTAAATTCTCAGAAAAGGCATTATACCCAGGTTCTGGAAACTTTAATTTACCATAAAGGGAAATAAAAGAATATATGCAGGTAAAATGTTTCAAAGAGTACTGTGAAGACAACATTAAGCCACGATATTTATTTAAGTAATCTAGTTTTATGTTAGTTTATGTAGCATCAACTATTTGATCTGAAGCTAAATATGTAACCGATATTCGAGGTAATCCTGAGTATTTTTAGATACTAAATCATGTATTACCCTTTCGTTGTATATATTACAACCTGATAAGCTTATTTCCATGTGGTAACCTTTTACAACCAACCAAAAATATATTAAAGAGTCTTTAAATAAAAACAGCCTGGAATCATATTTGAAAAAAAAAATTATCAACAGGGATCGAGCCCGCAACCTCCGGGCTGGCAGACAGGCGTTTTATCGTGTTGCAATCGTGTTCTGAACATTTAATAAATAAAAATGTATTGGACAAACGAATGGCAGGTTGCAATTAACAAATAACACTAAGTAGGTGGCACTTTTGCATTCATTTTACTCGAAGATGCAACGTTTACATATGGTTAATCTTATCGTCTTGAATACTCCATTCTGCAATAGTATGCATACATAAAATATATCTTAGATAAGAAAAACAAGCAAACCTATAATCTTTGTAGTGTTTGTTTGTTGTTTTGTATATGCGGCAAGTTTTATTCAAATGCCAAAAACAGAAAACAACTTACGTGTTACTTTTATTAATATGTATTTACGAGTATTTTGAGCATTGAATATAAAAAAACTGTTTCTATTGCATGATATTTTTTTCTTACCTAACCTGTTTTTTTCTTTCATTGTCAGTTTAGATTGAATAAATGTCAGAATCATAAGGTTTTATTGATGTGATATTTTTACGATCTTTTTTATTCCACTTTTGAAGTTTCAAAAATACGAAATTTCGTAATGGTATGTGAAAGCAGTTATATTATTCCCCGCAGCTGTAGATCAAACTAGTATTTTATTATTTAGACAATGTTCTAATTGTAGAATGATTTTCTTCCGCCCAAAGGTTTCGAGTTCGATATCTGATAGATATCAAACTAAAATATCTCAAGTCGGATTTTTTCGCATTAGGCATTTTTACAAGCTAATAGTTGCTTGGAACAGTTTGCTTGTGTAACAATAATCCAGCCAGATTGTGTTTCGTAATATAAAAATGTAATGTAACAATACACTGTGTGCTGAAAATAAAGATTCTTATTGTCGTAGCAATAAAATCATTACGAACTGTTTTCCGTTCTAATCTTCGCTGTCCAGTTTTTTTTTATCCTTTCTGATCTTCACTATCTAGTTTCCTCGACATTGTTTTTAAGTCTTGGTCTTACTCAAATCACATATTTGGGCATCAATATAAGTCAAACTCCTAATTGAATCATGTTTAAGCCACGAAATGCCATAATACTCATCAGAATTATTACTTTATAGCATATTAAAGCATTTAAATTGTCATATACTTCCTCCCAGGTTCTCGAAAAGCCTTATGTCATCCATCTACTCTTTATATGTTCAATATTTAAGTTTGTCTCTTTGTATTCAAGTCCCTTAATGGGATGTTTCATTTGTAAGATTCATTTGTATGAGAACGAAGAACTACTTATTACTTACCGTTATCTTATGAATGGTCAACAACTGTCTAGGACGGATAAAACAAAGGACTTGGGTGTTTTATTTGAAAGTACCCTGCGTTTGATTTGCAAATCAAATAAGTCTGCAACAAAGCAAATAAGATGTTTGGGTTTGTCTATTTATATTCAAGTCCCTTAATGTGATGTTTCATTTGTAAGATTCATTTGTATGAGAACGAAGAACTAATTATTACTTACCGATATCTTATGAATGGTCAACAACTGTATAGGACGGATAAAACAAAGGACTTAGGTGTTTTATTTGAAAGTACCCTGCGTTTGATTTGCAAATCAAATCAGTCTGCAACAAAGCAAATAAGATGCTTAGGTTTATAATCCGTACCACCAAACTATTCACAGGCACCTACGTACTCGGAATACGAGTATTATATCATTCTTTGGTCAGAAGTTATTTGGAATATTGCTCTATAATATGGGTGCCAGAAGGGATTAAGTATTCACTCATGCTAGAAAGGGTTCAGAAAAGATTTCTCCGCTGTCTCTACATGAGAGAGTATGGATATTGTCCCTGGCTTTATCCAAGTGTCTTCTTACTGGAGATGCTTACTGACAGATCATTAGAGAGTGGAATATCTCTTCGATTGTGTGTCCATTTTGTTTTGTTTGCTCAGGGGTAATTTAGTTAACCCATCCGTCCTGAACAGTCTTGGTTTGTATGTTCCGGATAATTATTTGAGATAACGCTCCCATAGATTGTTCTATCAATTTATAAGTCGAACCAATCTACCTTTGGAGATGCCGGTAGGTAGAGCAATCACACTGTTGAACCGTGTGTGTCCTCATATAGACGTATTCCATATGTCGCTCAGCTCCTTCAGGAAAAATCTCTTGAATTTAGTGTAGTACTTGACATAATTAAATTTTTTATATTATCTTACAGGCTACATTTTGTCATAGTATTTAGTGTAACATACACATTTTTACAATAGTTTTTATGTCTTAAAATGTTAAACTGTTTTACACATGTTTTTTTTGTACTTGTTATGTTTGGTCCTTGTACGAATTAGGGAAACCTGTAATGTGCAAAGGACCTGAAAATTTTTTTTAAATGGAGATGACAAAATGTGTCCATTATATCTTTCGGATCTGTGTTTCAGAGATGTTCCTTCGTAGAGAAGTAGAACTTTAAGATCGATTACGAATAAATTGATTGTTTCGAATCGGTCCAAAAGGGTAACATTTTATGGCGTTTGGCGTTGCTAATCCTGTGGCACGGTATTCTTTGTTCCTAAAGAAATACGAGTGGCATGTGCAGCTTTAGGATGCACTTGAAGACAACCCTTTTTGAGAGGTCTTATCAAAATTTAGTATTATATTTGTATATGAACACGCCGTTTTCTGACCAAATATGTTTTTATAAACATATGAAGATGTGGGGTAATACCTAATCGAATAGCCTCGAACATCACCTTGCACTTAACTTTTATATATTTATTTTGTAATATTTTTATTCTTTCAATGATATGGTTTCGTATTCCGAGTTAGAGCGTCCTTAAAAACAGTCTGCTCTCTAAAAGGCGCTTTATAAATTGTAATTTGATTATCATTACTATAACACGTAAACTATCGATGAGGTAAGACATGGTTTATTCAAGGCACACTTTCTAAAACCATCTTCCTCGAGAGGCAAGGGCAGCCATCTTTACTTTTTTCTATTGTCAAAATGCCATCTCTTCCTAGCCTATTGACCCTCTGAATGTCCGCCATGCTCCGTAAGCAAGGTCATGATCTCGCGGCAAACAGGTTTTTAGTCTAAACTTACTGTTATAGATGCCTTAAAACCAATATTTAGTAAGGAATGTTTAATACTTCCATGGCAATAATTACATACTAAATTATATTTTATGTGTTCAGCGTAATCATACTAAATGTTTCATGATACTTGAAATCGAAACATATCTAATCGTTTCTCATATTTTCTTTCGCATTCATTTATCATGCCAATATAAAGATACATGCCATCGCGCCGTTGCCCTGCTAGGGTAGGCAAATAAGACAAATCGACAGACTTTCTTATATCTACACACATTCGCTCTTCTACATTCATACAGCTCCAATAATTTCTCTTAATCATAAAATATCATTCACTTGACCCAATCACACTTTCCTTCCATGGTCTTTCTCTACCACGCCATCCACTCACATTAGTACTGTATATTTATTAGTCTTGCTTCATCCATTCATATCACGTGCCCAAAACATTTCACACTGATCTTCATATGACTCAATACATCATCTTTAAGTTCACGTTCACCCCTAATCACTCCATTCCGTATTCTATATTACATAAAAATATTCCTAAAAAAATAATAATATTTTTTAACCTGAAATTATATCACTCACTGTGCATGACTGACTATCACCCCCCTTCGTGTGTCTACCCGCTCAGCTGTTACATAGGCCTATTCCACGTGAAGCCTCTATTAACACAACCTCACCACGTTCTTCTCGGCTGCTATGCTGGTCTTACGTCGGGACTCGTTTTGATGTTCTTTAGAATTTTATGTTTTGACTTTTGACATATTGTATAAAAAATTTAATACTACACCAAAAAGATCCGTCATCTTAACACCAAATTCAAAATACGAGAAACCCAATATGCATGTTTCAAAGGGTCTAAGAAATTCTTAGTTACGTATTGTTCGAGTACTGGTTATGTAGTGCTTTTTATCTACGGTAAATTTAGAATTGAAAAGACGAGCCGTAGAGTACAAGTACCTAACAAAACACATTAGACACAATTTTGTGTAAATATGTATAAATAACCATTTCACCAGTCAAGGACTGTAACGAAGCGGTCTCATCCCTTAATCACAAATTTCATTTATTTGTCATCAATACCCAGCTGAAACATTCACATCCGTACAATTACTTAAATTCCAAGTTATCATGTACATAATTCCAACCACATCAACATCATGTCCAGCAACTCTTCAACATTCGCATTAGTCATTCACTCACATGCGTATGTGGAGACCTCTAAAAGCTCCTCATTATATTGCACCTGATAAAGAGCTATATTGTTCCATGTCTATAGTACTCGTATACTTAAGGGCGCGATATTAGTCATTCATTTAAAGATCGATAACCTCCGTGACCTTATTAGTGCAACGTCTCACTTCCAACTCATGTTTCGGGTACAACTCGCGACAGTACCTAAAAAACGGTCTCTGTTTTCTCACAACAATCCCTTACGATTTCTGTTCGGTTGAAATAAACAAGATTGAGTCCATAAGATTTTACTGTATACAATGGACGTCTGTCTTCCTGTTAATTTATCATCTCATCGATATAAGTGCATCTTCAATGTATTTACATGTTCCAATTTATGTTACAAAAAAACATTAAATTTCTAACATCCTAGATTTTTTTCGGGTGATGTCTTCATCTTTCGCTTATGCCACGTCCATACATCTCGTCACGTATACTCGCCTATTATTATATAGGAGTTTTCACTTTTTCAGAAGTTGATTAATTTGGTCGTATTATGTTTCTCTAGGTATGTTCAAACTTCTTGTACCTTATATACTGCTTGTATACTCGTATATTATTTTCTGTATTAGGTGTTAACATAAGTTGTGCTCGTTTTTTTTTTTCAATTTAAAAATGAGCACCAAAAATAAAACAAAATGGTAAATGTTATACGTCATTCGAAAGAAAATTTTCTGCTCTACAAGATATTGTATTTGCTTTTACGTTACGTATATTATTTTATGCTCACTTTCGTCTACTTGACATTCCATTTTGAAGGCTTGTAATCAAATAAAATAATATATGTAACGTAAAAGCAAACACAATATCTTGTAGATTAGAAAATTTTCTTTCGAATGACGTATAGCCTTTACCATTTTGTTTTACTTTTGGTGCTCATTTTTAAATAGAAAAAAAAACGGACACAACTTATGTTAACACCCAACAAATCATTAATCATTAATTCTTTCTACGTAGCCAAACCATATATAATATATGCTCCTTTCTTCATCTTCTTTCAATAAGATTTCTTTCCTTATGCCCTCATTCCTTATTCCATAAAATGTTTTCCACACATTCTACGCAGGGCTTTCGTTTCTACAGCATTTATATTACTGTTATCACTTTTTTCCTCGTCTACGTTTCACTTTCTTACCCTAATGTGCGATCAAGATTCCATTCGATTACACAATTGCATAAGGTTAAGCTTACATCAAACCTAGCTATCTCAATTCTCCTTTCTTCATCTTGAACAGTGAATCTTCGTTAAATTTGCATTATTTCCTGTTGTCCTTTCAACTGTTTCGGCTCAAATCATCCTTTTTTATAGAATAGATCGCTTAATTAAATAACGAGAGAAACTTATTGATTGGAATGTTTCAATGGAAACCCCTGAAACATTTGACTTTTCCTTTTTCAATAGCATTGAAATATGTTTTCGTCTTCTATATTCAAGGTGCGAAAACCATAAATTTTCGCCCGTAAATAACACAAATAAAAAATAACAGTAAATCATTTGTATCGATAAGCCAATCGAGAATTTATTACAGTTTTACAGTTACATATGATGCTTGGAACTATTGCTACAATCTTAGGTATAATAATATCATGCTATTATTGTCATCATTTGTATCTTAGCGCTCAATTTACGAAGAGAATCAAGTTACACAACGGAGCTTAATTCTTACTAAACAGTTGTCACATAACGGTGTGATGATTACGAATTAAACATGTGTATACATATCACGCCGGTCCCCTGTAACAGGGTATGCAGATATACTAGAGCATAGTTTCCCAAACTTTTTCACCCCGTAGACCACTTGCCGATTTTTTTGTTTTCCATAGACCCCTGCCTACCTAATATTGAATTTTCCTAAACTTATGTTATTAACTTCAAATGTGTTTTTTACAGCTGACACAGTGCTGTTCACCTTGATAAGGTTTTTTGTAGAGTGGACAATTGTAAAAAAAGAAAAACATGTACAATTTTCATTCATACCGTTATTGAAAAGACACAAAATGCAAGTAAATATTTGGCTTTGGAACGAAACAAATCAAAACCTAGTAAAATTCTTACATAAAATTAATACACAAATAATACTGTTAATGGGAGGGATGAACATGATGCTTTGATAGCAATGGTTCAATATTTGCCTTTAAATTATTGAGGTGGTCTTAAATATCCGCGTTCAGTGATTTGCATTCGATTTCTATATATAAGTATTTTATATGTCTAATATAAGTATTGTGTACACACAATCTGTGTTAGGTGTAATAAGACATTTACGGAACGCCTAAATATTGATGATGATCTGCCTAAATAGGGTCCGCTCACGTGGACCCCCATTTACATCTCGTGCACCCCCATTTTCATTTCTTGCTGACATAGACCCCCTGTAAGTCGAAATCGACCCTTGGGGTTCCATAAAGACCACTTTGGGAATCTTTGTACTAGAGCAACACATTCCATCATCTCTCGTGGACTGAAGAAAAGTCATCAATAAGAAGTTTATAAACACCACTAAATTAATTCATATTTAATGAGGTCTAAAAGGTTGAATAAAAACCGGAATGAATATAAAGATTTACAAGTCCTCCATCCTCAAGAACACTAACAGCAACAATACTGCATCTTATTATCATACGTATGTGTACATACAATCATGTAATTTCCCTCTCGGACTAGGCAGAGAGGACAGAGCGCCTGACTTTCATATCGCGTCACAAATTTTTCATCTCCTTTACATCCATACAACTCGCATAACTCCTACAATTGCTCTGACTTTTGACATTACCTTCTTTCAAAATAGCATTTACTTTATCCAGCCATACTTGTCTCAGTATTCCTCCACCACGCCTTTTACTCACTTGAGAACTGTGTATTTGTCTTGTTAGTCAACTGTATAGTTTGTCATTCAGATTTTGTAAAATTCAAACTTTCCAGGATAGTTTTATTTTTCAAGAAACGCATGAAGAGGCTTACTGCAAAACTCAACCATGTATATTTTGTTCGTTTATCAAGTTAGGTGGTTGGACCATGTGATAAGAATGATACGCGATTGAAATACTTTCGCTCAATCTCAAAGGATGAAGATCACGCTAAAAACGAAGAACGTCACAGTTAGCGTGCTTTAAGAAGAAACAGCATACGAAAAACATATTTATTATTATAAGTTAGTAAGGCATTTCATTATATAACCTCTTCAGACCTGATTTGATTCTAAGGTAACTTGATAAGTCTGGTTTTCACCCAAGGTTTCTTTAACATATTTCTGTTTTTTTAAAGAGATTTCCACATGACAATAAGCTCGCCAGGAACTGTAAACAACGAAAGTGTAATAAAAAAATACAATACATCTAAACCACCACATGACCAAACCGTCTTATAACTCCTTTCTTCATCTTGCTTAAAACATCCATTTTATCCATGCATTCATTTCTGATTTCTTCATTCCACCTTCTTACAAACATTGACACTCCACAATATTTCCTTCGTTCACGCATTTCCACAACATTAAACATAGTCTTAACCTTTTTCTGCCAAGTCCAAGTTTCACTTCCATTCATCAAAGTGGACACCTAGACACAAATATACGAGGCGTATCCAGAAAGTAAGTGTACTGAGGCTCTCACGACCGGATGGATTTTATTTTCGACATGTTGGCTACACTTCCGTGTAGCCTGACCCTTCCCCTCCGCAACGAGACCGGTTCGAGGTCAGTACGTTGAGAAGTGTCGACGCGACAACACGTTTCGTGAAAAATGTCAATCCAATCTCCCGCCAATTGCGAAATACGCGGCGTCATCCGTTATCTCGTTTGGAAGGGAAAACCTCCGGTTGAGGTTTATAATGAGGTGAAAACTGCATATGGTGATAAAGCTATGAATCGTATGAGTGTGTACAAGTGGTGTCGCGAGTTTAAAAACGGTCACGTCACACCTCTTCACCCTCCGCCAAAAAGTTCAAAACCACAATTTCAGCCAAGAAAATCATGGCATCCGTGTTTTGGGACTGTCAAGGCATAATTTTAATTGAATATATGCCTCAAGAGGAGACCATCAACTCTGCAAGATACTGTGAGACCCTAAAAAAATTGCGGAGGGCGATTCAGAACAAGAGGAGAGGCATGCTGACAAAGGGAGTCTGCCTTCTGCACGACAATGCCAGACGGAACTGCTCGCCTCGTTTAAATGGGATGTCCTGAACCATCCCGCGCATTCTCCTGACCTAGCACCTTCAGATTACTATCTCTTTACCTCCCTGAAGCTGCACATGGGTGGAAAAAGGTTTTCAACCGACGAGGAGGTAAAGGAGGAGGTGGAGAAGTGGACGGAGGGGTTGGCGGGAAACTACTTCGAGGAAGGCATCAAAAAGTTGATACCCCGCTTCACCACCTGCATTGAGAGGAATGGCGACTATGTCGAAAAATAGCTTACATATGTACTACGGTAACCACGTAATTTTTTTGTTTAAATAAAAAAAAATGTAACCTACAAAAATTCAGCACACTTAGTTTCTGGATATGCCTCGTACGAGTATTTTGTAATGTTTAATACCGTTAACATTGCACAGTTTTTGTTTGTAAAATTAAGTTCTCCATCATTTACCTCGTTTCCTGTCGCTACCCTTCTTGCAATGTCTATTTCACCTCGTCCATCACACGCAAACATTTTACTGTTTTGATATTTTAACATATTTGATTTAGTATATTATTTATAAAACAAATTACAATAATTGATAAAACAAATTACAATAATTGATAAAACAAATTACAATATTTGATTTAGATATGGTAATCAGATATTTCGAATAAATCTAAAATATGAAACCGATAATTACCATTTATATTTTATTCAGTACAGTAGTTTCAAGGTAACACCCGACTGGTGTGCTATTGACAAGGAATGTGGCTATGACGTTCATATTGTGAGGAAGATATTAGATATACCAACTAGCAGAGGCATTAGGGGAAGACTACCTGCTGGTCAAACAATAAGGGGGATCTTCGGAATGTCCAGATTAACGTACAATAATAGCTGACCCCTGTGATATTCAAAAGGAAAAGAAAAATTCCATTTATTTATCTTACTATTCATTAATACAAGTAATTTCGTTTCATGCTAAGATGATAATCTACAACAGTATTCCAAAAGGAAAGTTTCCTTTATTTATCTTACTATTCATTAATACAAGTAATTTCGTTTCATGCTAAGATGATAGTCCACAACAGTATTCCAAAAGAAAAGTTCCCTTTATTTATTTTACTATTCATTAATACAAGTAATTTCGTTTTCAGTCTAAGATGATGATAGTCCACGACAGTATTCCAAAAGAAAAATTCTGTTTATTTATTTTACTATTCATTACTACAAGTAATTTCGTTTCATGTTAAGATGATAGTCCACAACAGTATTCCAAAAGGAAAGTTCCGTTTATTTATCTTAACATACTATTCATTAATACAAGTAATTTCGTTTCATGCTAAGATGATAGTCCACAACGGTATTCCAAAAGAAAAGTTACCTTTATTTATTTTACTGTTCATTAATACAAGTAACTTCGTTTCATGCTAAGATTATAGATAGTCCTCAACAGTATTCTAGTACCATCTTTGGTATATGGAAGTGAAACGTGGACGTGGAAAAAGTTATCTTTTAGAAATGCGCACTTCGAGAAAAGTACATGAGATGACAATGTATGACAGAATACGGAATGAAATGGTTAAATATGAATGAGAATATAAGGCTGATGTATTAAATAAGGTGACGAAGAGTACTTTGAGATAGTTTGGGCATGTAGAACGAATGAATTAAGAAAAACTTACAAAACAAATATACAGTGCAAATGTGAGTGGAAAGCGTGGTAGAGGAAGACCAAGTAAAGTAAAGTTGTATCAAGTGAATGCTATTTTGAAAGAAGAAAATTTAAAAGTCAAAGAAATTGTAGGAGTTATTTGAGAAGATGTAAAATAGACGAAAGGTGTGTGTCGCGATAGAAATGTCTGGCGCTCCACCCTTTTTGCCTACACCGATAGGGAAACGGCGTGATGTTATGTATGCATGTATTCATTTCAATTTCATATAATTTATATACCCAAATGAAAATTGCATTTTTTATGAAAATTATCAACATTTGTTTGTCATATATTTTTTAGCAGGTGCACACTTTTCGATTAGGAAATATTTTACATAAAACACATTGAATATTCATTATCATAGTTTTATCCAGCATCATTTCCAAGACATGCGGTATATTTGCATCGAATAAATATAGTAATGTACTCGTAACATACGCGTGAAGTATGTTAATTTCATTATTGAATTTAATATTTAATTAATCTTTTAATTCCGAAAATTGGAAAGTATTATTTAAACCAACGTCAAATGTTGAGGTTAGTAGTATTGCCGTTTATTTAATCAATCAGATAAAGAATAATTAGAATATAAAATTCGGCTTGTCAGGTCTCTACTCATGATCATTTTGTTTTTGCATTATTTCGTAATTAGAACTCGAGTAGACGTGGTAAATCTTAATTAGTTACAAACATTTTATATCCGTACGACAAATATTCTTAAATATCAAGGAAATGAATCGGTCAGACAGCTACGCGATATTTTATTTTCACGACCGCCCTCAGTAACAACAATTCCAATAAAAATCTGTTCGCCACGATTTCATAAGCGCAACGAGAGAAAACAATAATGTTTTGAGATACAGGCAAGAAGCTAAAAAAAACAGCGCTATCACAGTGCGAGCATAACGGTGCATGGCGCGGAGCTAAAGCAATCCGCACTCAGTGTCGCCAGTCAGAGCCAGCGAGCCAACACGAGCTGTTGTACATCTGTTTGCTCCGTAGAGCGGCTCCTTTCTCTCTCGAGTAGCTTATCACTGTTATTTTAGTAAAATATATTTTGTGAATTAAGTATTTCATGTTCACACCGATTTCGATAACTGTCACGCGAAAAAATAATCGGCCGTGTTCCCTTCGAATGTGCTGTGATAAATAAATATTATTTGACACACGTGTAGTTGAAGGAAACAAAACATAATTCAGGTCGGGAATCGATACGTTTAATGTTTATCAATAAAACTGATTGTGAATTATTATTATTGTGCGAGACGTCATTCGCTCGAGTGTCCCCACGTAAACAGAGACAACTAGTTAGACGCGAAGATATTATCAGCTGTCCAGTTTAGCAATTGGGCCGTCTAACCTGTCGGCGTCGCAAGTGGGCCGCGGAGATCGAGACCACATACTCCGTTTCCCCTCGTGCCTAGTGAAACTCGCGTCTCAGACTGCAGAAGAGCAATGAACGCTGCGGGCTTGGAGTTTACCTTATCACCCGCTAAGAATATTAACAAACACCACGACATATCCTCCTGATATGACGATCCGTGTCAAGTACCTTCTTCAAGGAGTATCTACCATATTTAGATGACAAACAATCGACAGTGTTTGAATTCACGAAAAAATAATTAACATTTTAGTATCTTCTTGTTTATCTTTCTTTAAATGTTTGCTACATGTATTAATGAAAACAATAAACATAACTGAAAACAAATATAGGTAAAAGGCAACTAATGTTGATATCGAATCAGTTATATTGAAATCCGTTCATGTTCAACGCAGGAATAATCTATTAGCGTCCATTTCTGTGATATCTGGATTGTTCGCTCTAATCCACAGAAATCGCACACGTTTGAGCCATGTCTGTTTGATAGCGAGCAGATATCTGAAACATGTGACGGGTGATACGAGACGTGGTACGTTATTATGTATGCACAAGACAGCGGCTTTCGTTGAATAGGCGGCGGTTGTGCAAGATATCTACATAATATATACATTTGTGTTTGCTAACGTCCCATAATGGAATACATGTATCTTTATTTACACGGGTACCTGTAATTTTTAAATTATACATACTCGTATACAAAACTAAGTTTGTATTGCTACAATCTTAAATTCGTATTTGTGCAAAAAAACTATCATAACAGTATATTCAGCTTGATTTTTGATCTACCCGTCTTTTTAGTTGTATCATAATTTAAAAAATTACGAAAAAAAAACTTTAACTTTCGTATCATTGCGAAATTGTTTTCGTTGCGTCCGAGGAAACGGCTAATTGAAGCATTTAACTTAGTTGTACAAAGTGTGTGCTCTTAGTTATCCTGTGATATAGTGTATTCTGCAATCTGCCTAGTCTTGTCTTTGTGATCCGGGTGGATGAACAGAACTAAGCTGAAGTTTACTCTTCCGTTTTGTCTGTGTTACACTCGACTGCAGTCAGCCACGGACTAAGGTGAGTTATTCTACCATACTCGTAATAGTGTAGCGCTCTGTCTTATATGCATACCCTGACAGTGTGAATGATATACGTGTTTATTTACATATTTATAATTTGTTGTATGTACGTGTATCAAAATAAATGATCATACAATATATCTGGAGAACAACATCCATGATGTAAGCTCGTTGTAGCGTCTTGAATTCGGGCTGCCTTTCATTTCAGGCATTCGTTAAATTTGTTTGTATTTATGCTGTGTTCGCCTTGTATACTATACATTCCTTGAGTCGAGTGTATCTCTAAGTAACACCATATAAGTTAATGTATAATTATTTCATTAAAACACAAATTATTTCTTCCTTATTAATTATTATATTGTAAAATAATAAAGATAATAATTACTACGACTCGATAGTTGAATACCTCTCGACTTTAGTGTATATATGCCATAAGGATCCAACCTACATTTTCCATGTTTTGAGATAATTAATAAAATAACTTCGCTTTATATAGACTACTTGTATGGAATACATCAAAATAAGATGAAATTTAACCATGAAATAAATATCTTACTGACTTGATATGTTTACAGATAAAGGATTGAGGTAAGCATATTCGATATTTCAAATATATTGTTATCAAAATTCTGTGAGATTTGTCCTTTTTATCTTTATTTATGCGTCTTACTTGTCCTTGAGTTTTCAAAGGAGACATTCGATCAATTGAACGTATTTTCGATAAGCAATGTTGATTTCAACTTATAAAAGTATTATTAATGAATTTCAATTGTTTGTTTTCTTCGTGTACAGTATTTCCTGATATCAAATATAAATAATGAGCTTACCGAATGAATTGTTTTGATTAATATGCCCACTTACATACATAATGTTATGATAATCGTGTTAAAGGAGCCTTATTAAACGGCAATTAATAAGCAATACCGGTATAATATGATTAACATCGATCTAGTTTTTTATACTATATTAAAAAAATCGAATTAACTGTTGATATTCAATCGGTGTTTCGTACAAATAAAGCAATAACCTCAGCTGAGTTATTCCAACTCAACTCAACACCCACACTCAACATCGACCTTGCCTCGTTAGCTTTTCTTAACTTTCGATTTACAACTTATACATTCTTCTTCATGTGCCATGTCCGACCCCTCCAGACTTTGGTGAGCACTCTTGAGATTATATCCCTGTCTTTGGTGACACGAAACAGCTCCTTGGATATCTGAATACCTGTCCATTCGCAAATATTGCGTAACCAAGACAGGCGCCTTATACCGATTCTACGTCGTACCTCAATATTTTAACCAAGTATAAAATCTTTCGAAATTTAATGGTATTTAAGATTTCTTGTTCTAAACCCTTCGTGATAGAGTACGAAACACAGAAATCCGAAGGATGTGCGAAGTTGAGGATATTGTCAGATGGGGACGACAGATAAGGAGGCTCTGGAACGAACATGTATCCAGAATGGCGGAACCAAGAGCCGTAAGAATGGCCAGGGACAGTATCCCCCAAGCAAGCAGACCTCCAGGATGACCTCCCAAAATATGGAAAGACAGCTGGCAGTCGACGTCACAAGAGGGAAACAATGATGCAGGACCATAACAGGCCAACAGGCCTAAAAGAAGAGGAAGAAGATGCTCTACAGCTCGATGCAGCACCACGATGAAACCAAGAAATTCTGAACGTTCTTCGATGAATCCATATTTCGAATGCTTCTAGCTAATTTAGCATATGTATATACCTATGGAACTTTAATATGAGCCTGATATATCTTTTTTTATACATGGTACCCTTCAACACATCCGAATCACTGATTAAAAGGATATCTTAATAACATTTTCGTCCGTCCCATTTATCGTACCTTCGGGCTTAGAACCACTTGCATATGCAAGTAACTCGCGGTTTGTCATTGTAATGTGTTGATAATGACATGACACGTGAAGAGACATCATTTGCTTACATCTTGCGTTTGCAGGTATTGTTACCAAACTGGAACTTTTTTTTCGGGATTTGAACCCGAAACCGGTGAAAGTCAAGCTAGAAAAAAATTACTCCGCAAAAAAATATGATTTTTTTTATATATGTAAGGTAGTATTTTTATTTAAATTGTGATGATTTCGCATGGAATAACTGACCCAGCTCATATTAGTTAAAATTGAAATTATACGAGAATATGCAAAAAAGACAGAACCCACTAAACGGTTTTTTGGTTCATTTGAAATATCGAATAAGCATACCTCACTAATATGCAAAAATATCAATCCAGTTTAGTTGGTATTTCATAGTTACATTCCGTCTTATAAAATATCAATCCAGTTTAGATGGTATTTCATAGTTACATTCCGTCTTAAAAAATATCAATCCAGTTTAGTTAGTATTTCATAGTAACATTCCGTCTTATAAAATATCAATCCAGTTTAGTTGGTATTTCATAGTAACATTCCGTCTTAAAAAATATCAATCCAGTTTAGTTGGTATTTCATAGTAACATTCCGTCTTAAAAAATATCAATCCAGTTTAGTTGGTATTTCATAGTAACATTCCGTCTTAAAAAATGTTGAAATGTAATTAAGCTTAAACTTGTGTAATTGTTCATATATATTTTTATCATCCAATTTTATTAAGATTTGTATCATATGTGTTACATATGATACATGTTCGTTTGACGTTAATTTATCTTACCTTGCGGTATTTATTAACATTACGCTGAAATGAATGATTCAAAGTGTAAAGTATCGTTTTGAAATTTGTCAGACATTGACCAACGACCACAAATATAATAACATATATAAATACACAAATTTATAAATGTTAATCATTGACGTTTTTTTTCCAGTGAGAAGAACAAACATCATGAGCGTATCGCATTATGAAATTTGCAAGATGCCGTCGATATGACACCCATTTCTTTTTTATTCCATTGTATAATATTACACATTCGTTGTATGCAGTCATGAGCAACAACCTGTCGAGTCATGAGTCTAACCAACCAGAAAGATAAAAGATAAACCTTAAGTGAAAACCAGACTGGAACCTTTATGTTTTTTAGTAATCTTGGTTCCAGCGAGAATCGTATCCTGGCTAGCTATAATTATTGAAAAACTCATCAATATATGTTATTACTTATAAAGCACTGTTTCGTTAAAAATATGTACTCAAAAGCGCTATTTTATTGATATGAGGCTTATAAGCGCCACTGAATAAATTAATATTAAATAAAGTGTAAAAGTTATGGTTATTTTACCAAATACATTTAATATTATTGTATATTTTCATTTTACATGAAGTGTTTTATTGAACTCCCGTTCCAAAATATGATTTAAAATTTTATCAACTTCCCAGTTTCTTGTGTACCTAATTCTTTGTTTTTTATACTCTCAAATTATCGACGATAAAACCAGTTTTCTACGTCAGCTTTTCATCACCAGTTGAATACAGAAAGATAATATATAAACAAAAACATCAACAATAGCTAAATCATTTCCGGCGTGTGCTGTTTCATTAGTCTTATTTTAAAACTTCGTCATCGTTTTTATACGAATATAGCACATGTTATTATTACAAATACACGTATGAGTAAAAATTCTCTTTTTTTTTGGTAATAAATTTTAAAAATTTACTTAATATTTTCACTGTTCACAATTGCCACATTATTTTTGCCTCAGGAACATATGCCTCCTTTCTACTTCTCCAATCTACCAGTGCTATGCGTTCTTCGTTCAACGACTGCCAACCGCTTAATACGAGTATCATCAATCCATCTTGTTGGAAAACCTTGAAAAACTTGGTACGATCAAACTAATTAAATTATGTTGGGGGAACATAATGAAAAGCCTTTATAATTGGAAAGTGTTTGGACTTCGTAGAAACGAAATATGTGTGCCGAGATATAATGAAGTGGAAATCTGTTCTCTCTCTCTGTCTACCTCAATAATTTCATATGATGATGATCTAGTTAGAGGACATCCTCGTGATCGTTTGGCAGTTAATGAACTCCGCTCCAACACATGTTTCATCCATCTACGAGTATATTTTGGAATACAAACAAATCTGCCCCGCATTTCTACTTTAATCAGGCAATCGTTTCCACTACGGTCCAAACTTTATTTCAGCTACTTGTTTATGGGAGGTTTTCCTGTAAACGAATGGTCACGGTAGACAAGTTAGACACACATCTTAAATAATTGAGGAATACTGCTCAAAACGATTATACGGGTAAAGTTTTGATATCTGTTTATTTCCCGATAAATCACGTCGATACAATATTCAGTGAATCGGAAATTTAATATACATACATAATGAATACATCGTAAACTACATGTTTACGAGATAGTACAAATTAAACAAATCCGCCGTCAAAACGGTTTCCTGAAATCATGCAATATTCTTGACCTTGTTGCATTCCAGCTAACACCGGTCAATGTGAACGTCCAATCCTAAGGACATTTATTTTATTTTTATTACGTCAGCAACAATAAGGAATTGTTCAATACACGGTTCGAGTTTTGAATTATTACAATTAACCCAAGTCAGTTGTTTCAAACCGTATTGCCTTTGTACTTAATTCATTATATGAATACACAAGATGATCTTAAAAACATGAAGACTTGTTGAATGTTTATTTTTAATAAAAATATTTTCTTTTGAATTTTTAAAAGGCTTAATAAATTTTTATGGAACTGAGGTATAAAAGGGAAATCAATCTGGCGACTTATATTATGAAAGACAATTATACTGTCGACTAAACAATTAGCATCGGCAATGTTGCTTGAATCTTCCGTTAGATATCCAAAGTAGTCTAAGTAGCTCGTGGATAGAATGAGATAAACCTGAGACCAGTTGCAGCAATCGACAGTTATATTTAGTGATACAAAATTTAAGCTTTTAGATACAAATGATATATTTAAAAAAATAACTGTTACGGTTTCCCTTTATATCTTACCTGATCTGTTTCATGATAAAATTGAGCAAGTAAATTAGTATTTTCTTAATAAAAGCAGATGCTATTCATTCAGTGATATCCAAAATGTTAAGTGTTTCATGTCTGCATCCAAAGACATACGAGTATATAATATTTTTTTTCAAACTTAAGTAGAATTTGGAATAATACATTTTGGAATAATACATTTCATAATTTATAAAGCAAAAATTCTTCAATCTATTAAATTATTCAAATATTCATGTATACATAAATATAATAAATAATAAAATCAAACTTAAGGCAGAATATAATACAAATTTTGAGCTTTAAATATGTTGTAAATCGGTCGTATAGGATTAAAAATATCAAGGCCAGTCATAAGAAAGAAGAACGAAGGTATACAACTTGTTGCAGATGAATACATTTTCCCTCTACTGTTTTTACCTGCTAGAACAAGACCTCATTTTAAATATACTTAAGACAAGTCTATCAAATCCATAAAACTGTTCTGCCTTGTATTGTCTTACCGATCAACCTTTTCCACTATCTTCCACATTATTCAAGATTGCACTTGTTATATCATCATCATTGTCAACCAGGGTCGATCTACTGCTGGATGAAGGTCTCCCCAAGTTGACTCCAAATAGTTCAGGTTTTGGCCCGTTGGTGCCATATAATGCTGCCATGCTTCCTGATTTCATCTACCCAGCGTACCTTCGGTCTTCTTCTGGACCTCTTTATCCCTCTTGTGTGCCATTGGATTATTTCGGACGTCCATCGGGAATCTGACATTCTGGGTACGTGTCCTGCCCATTGCCATTTCATTTTCTTGCACACCTTTATTACGTCTTCTACCTTTGTTTTGTTGCGAATCCAGGTATATTTTAGTATATCCCAACATGCATCTCTCCATGCTCCTTTGTGCGGTATGGAGCGTTTATGTGCTCTTTGCTGTGAGCGTCCATGTTTCACAGCCATACGTTAGTACTGGGAGAATACACTGGTTGTAGACCTTTCGTTTCAAAGATATTGGGAGATTACTTTTGAAGATGTTGTGCAAACGTCCAAATGAACTCCATGCTAGTTGTCCTTCATGCTATTTCGTCAGATATGCCACCTTCAAAGGAAATAACTTGTTATACATATATCAATACTTAATAATATATTACACATTTTCGTTTTAATACATGAATTGCGAAGTGCGTAATACACGAATCACTTTACTTTTAAACGAATCGAATTTCACAATGTAATGTCTAGTTTATCCTTTCATTCTCTTCTCATTGCGTCATCGAATCAAGCATTTCCATATTTTCCGAAAAAGCTTTCTGTTACACTGAATCTGTTCAAAGCTGATTTACATATGGAGCTTGGAGTAGTTGTGCTTTAAAGGAATAAGTCTTTTTGAACAGATACGTTTTGAGCGGCTTACAGATACTAAGAATCAAGCGAATCTTTCCTTTTTAAAGATTATTTTACCTACCCGGAAGGTTTCTGCAGGTTTCTCTAATGGCAGTTTCAAAATTGTTTTTGCGCAGTCAAGGTTTTTTTAATAACAGAATAAAATGCTGCGCAAAATATCTCGCTTCAATATAACCAAAAAATAAAAGGATACGTTTGCAGCTTTTGTTTTAATCGTCTTTCTGTGCCGAAGAATTTAGCTCAACGTTTTCTCTATTTTTTAAAATGTCTTCCTGCAAGTACCGGGTGTGTGCTACAAAATAAATCGAAGATGTTGTCACGTTTCCAGACAAATTTATTTCACATGCTCCTTATTTTTTCCAATGTTTAAATTTGGTCACTTCAATGCACATTGATGTATTTACAGTGTGATATGAATGTTTATAATACCTGTGGCAATTGTTTTACGATACCTACGCGGGCCTTTCAGCTTGGTGCAATAGTGTCGAGGCTAACTTGCCGCAACCGAGATTATATAGACCAGTGACAGAGACAACTCTCACACCTGTTTGAGTACCTACTGGCGGACTGTGACTGTACTGTCACCATATCGGCCAATATCAACTGATGCAAATGGACAGAGTCAATCGTCCTCCTGTCTGCTCATTAGTCGCATGAACTTGTAATCCTTATTAATCGATTGCTTAAATTATTGTTAAACTACTTTTCAATTGGATCGTTTCTTGTGCAATATTGGAAAAAAATCTTAAGAAAACAAAAAACTCAAGACTTATGAGTGTTGAAGTGTTTTTATTTATTTATTTATTAACACTTCATTGCAAAAACAATTTAGCGGGCTAATAGGCGGAAATATTTTCCAACCAACCAGACAAAAGTAAATAAAGCAAATTACATGGTCGAATTAAAATATTTATATGATTTTTTTTTAATTTATGAACAATATACTCGTACATACTCGTAGTAAAAGTAAGAATGGGATATACATCAAAGGAAAAGGGAGGGATGGCGAAGAGGAAAGAAAAATCAGAAATGAAGCCTGTTATATTACTGACTAGAAATTAAGAGTTTTTTTCAATCGCTTCTTAAATCGTGTCAAGGATGGAGCGAGTCTAACATTGGTTTGTAACTGGTTCCAGAGTCTCACTGCATGGACAGTAAAAGACGTCGTAAAAAAGAAGAGCGGTGAATTTAGAAGGCTAATAAACATTCTCTGTTTGAGCGTAGCGCAAGTCTATAATCGGAAATATGCTGAAAATTTTCGGCGAGATAAAAGGGGGCGGCGGGACTGTTAATGATATTATACAATAGAGATAGTATGTGAATTGGGCGTCTATTTCTCACGTTCAACCGTTTCTCACGTTTTTGTATCTGTGGTGATGGTGATCTATCCATGGTTTTTTTTTATTTATTTACTATTCACAATACAGCATTATCAATTCTTCTTAAGTCTTGGATCTGTTTGTCGTGAAAATCATTCTTGAGAGGCAGATCACGGACTATATCTCTCTACCTTTTATACGGTCTTCTTGGATATCCTGAGGGGATGTCGTGTGCCAATATGTATGGGATGCTGTCTCTGTCCACCCTATCCACATGGTCACGCCAATACCGCCTTATCTTCCTGGTCCATCTGTCGATATCCCCTACATTACAAGTCTGTCGTATGTAAGAGTTTCTAACCCTCTTTCTGAGAGGTTTTTCTACGATATTTCGTAATATTCTCATCTCGGATGAACGAAATTGGTTCTTTTTTCTAGCTGTGTCGGATCGGATTCCAACATTATAAATCATAATCAACCTGACACAGGTCTTAACAATTCAAATAGTTTTAATGAAAAGGCAAACAGTAGAGTAAATGTACTTAACTATATAAAAATATATCTTCCCTGTGCAAAGGTCTTTGAAGAAGTGGTGTCATTCCTTATTCACAAATTTCGTATATTTGTCCAAAATACTAAAACATAGCTGAAACATTCACTCTTCATTAACATACTAAAATTACCAAGCTACATCACATACACATTTACAACCGCATCATAATCTCAACAACTACTTCAAAATCTGTCTAACAACTCCTAATCACACGCGCCTAATAAGGTGAACACCTCCAAAAGCTCCTCAAAGGTCGCTCTCCCCCTGTTAAAGAGCTACCTTGTCACATACCATTTTACTTGAAGGCGCGACATTACAAAAATCATCCTCTCTCCTTCAGAAATGTTCTGAAAATTCTTGGCGCAACGAACTGCCATGTTCCTCCCACCAAATGATATGTGAACGCGTTGGGCCAGAAGCAGATTCTTCTTCTGTATTAATATATTTCGTTTTTATTAACTTTTTTCATTCATCGGCATTGATTTACATAAAATATTTAATTTGAAAATTACATTATACTCGTAGTTGTGTGAAAATTTGTTAATAAAATATACATCCATTTATACTTTACCTTCCAACATAAAGTACCATATACGAGAATATTGTGTTTTCGTTGTTTTTTTTTTTTTTTTTGCTTCACTTTACACTGAGACAGTCGTAAAAAATCGTTCTGGTACAGAAATAATTCAAATACCTCGGTAATCACAATTATAGTGTAATTACCATAAGTGATGAGATTAATTACATTTCTTTGAAATATCTTTCTTTCTTTCGTATTTTTTGCCGTTCACCCATCAAGTGTTCTTAAGGCACTCCCATAATGTACGAGTATATGATAAACACTTATTACTATTCGAATAACACAAGAGTTATAAAAATCACGGTAATTTTTAACAGGTGTGTACATTTTGTCATAATAAATGTAATTTAGTCACTTAACTTTTATGTTGAATGTTGTTTTTATAATTGAAAAATTTCTTGTTTCTACTGTACAAACCCCTTGTAAATATTTTTATGAAAGCCTTCCATTTTAGTAATTGAGCTTTATTCAATGGAAACCGATCGGTATATTCAATATAATTACGTATAAAAACATTTTGTCAAAATCTCCATCTTCCCTAACTCCTACACATTTCTCATCATATTCTATATTTTCTTTAGTTTTCATTCTTGTTATATAATATAACCGTTTCTCAAATATGGATTTTCCTTCACAACGTTTTTGACACTATTGTTGATACCGATAATGTATATTATGTAATAGCTAGTTGATTTGAAGAAACAACTATAAAGCAATAAATCAACCAAACCTATTAAAATAAAAGTGTTAAATAAACCTTTTTAAATATTAACTGCTACCTAGAAAATTTCATTTTTGCTACTTGACGTTTTCGTTTATTTATAATAAATTTTTAAGTTATACTCGTAGTCAAACCTATACATTGCCAATAATGGAAGTTATTATATTTCAGTTCATAGAGTGTCATTGAATATTTTATTATCCGAGTTCTCTCTTGATCTATTCATTTTAAGGTATACTCGTAGTTACACATTGCCATTAATGGAAGATTGTTATATTTCAGTTCATAGTGTCATTGAGTATTTTATTATCCAAGTTTTCTCTTGATCTATTAATTTTAAGACAGTAACCAAGAAAATTCCACTGCACGAATAAAAAAGAAAATTGAATGAAAGTCCATGCATAATAAATTTTATTTTCTAACCTTTTTTTATTACTGTCTCCAATCTTGATTTTTTGGGTAATTGGTAGCCTTTGTGACCCATTTAGTTAGTGTTTCGGGTTCGATTCCTAATCGTAACTAAAAATATATAAATGGGTCCCAATCTGTTGAAAAAGTTCAGCTGATAACAATACAATAGTGCTATAAATGTGTGGTAACCAACGTCTATTAGGACGAAAAGCGAGCTTCGTACTTACTCCAGTTCTAAAAAAATAACGCGACGAAGGCCTGATTAATTGGGCCAAAGACTGTTGCCAACCAGCAACGCTCTTGAACGTGTTCTTACCACTAATGCATATTTGTTGAAGAGTACCATATTCACGAATGACTGAAATTTCTTCCAAAGTGCGACTAAATTTCGAGCGCTATTTTACTTGCTTATAACTCTTGAGCATTTTTTATTTAATATAATTTGAATATTTTTTTCCCAATGGGAATCATATTCATCGCGTGGGGTCCTCTTCTACGAGTATGTCTCGAGCTCGGCGCATCACCTATCTCCATCCCTCCCGGTCCTAGGCCATGTTGAATACAGCCCTTAAAGAGGGTCGTGTTAACTCCTATATTTGATCCATCAATCTCATATGACACTTTCTTTTTGCTCGCCGTCCTTGCGCTTGAATTCTGTCTTCTTTGTACATTTCTGCACAATATTTTTTCCATCTTCTGATGACTATGTCAGTTTCTCTTTGATGATGTTTTCCTAGTGTTCTCAATAGTTCACGTCAATATTTGAACTTCTTGGAGAGTATTTTGACATGTACCTTATGATTGGTGTGCATATGGCTCTCAATCCCCTCGCAAACTGAGCCAACATAATGTTTTTTTGTCTGCTCTGCAGCTCCTTTCTACTCTCCCTTTCATTTCAGAATATCGCGTTCTTATTTTCTAGTCTACCGTGCTTATTTTCTTAAGCTTTTTCCTTTCTTCGATCAGTTTCTTCAATGTTTTCTTTCCCCCTCCGCTTTTCATGAGCATTGAACCTTTTTTAAACGTGTTGAATTTTTTTTTTCTTAGTTCGGTCTATTTGTCATCAGGAGCAACAGACTTGGGTACCTTCGATCTTAGGCACAAGTTTAGTTGTAAATTTTTCTAAGATTTCTGCTGACTTCTTTTTAGTTTCCACAGCCTGCTTCTGGAAACGTGTTTACATTATAAATTGATGATTTCCATCTCTAAATATTCCTAATGTTAATTATTTGTAATCATATTTGATCTGAATTTTTAACCACGTGTTCATAATTGTTAGTTCGGTTTCTGTGCAGAAATGGAACCATTTTTTCAATCTCCAATTCCATAGTATCCGACAATGTTTCTTGGTTGATTAGAACCTACTGTTTCGCCAACTTTTGTATTGAAGCCCTCTGTGATTAATGTGACTTATTTCTTAGGGATACTTGGAATAATAGCTTATAATTTGGCATAAAACTCATCAGCTATTGTTCCTTCTGCAAAATATATGGGCACTTGGTATGTACAATAATCAATTTACATGAAACAGTGTTCATCTTAAGGTGTATCATTATGTCGCTGACGTTATTGTGGCCGAACACATGTTGCTTAAAGTGGGGCGCTATTAGTATAGCTTCACTTTAAAATGTGAATTTTTCATTTCCTGATAAATATATAAAGTTCCCTACTAGTACAGCGAGTTTCGGAAATACCCAGAATATCGATTTAAGCGACCATTTTTTTTTCGACGATTTGTTTTATCCCTTCCCTTAATAAACCTCGTACATTCCAAGTAGCGACTCTGAGGTTTTTTCCCTAATGAGACGATGGTATGTCTGTTATGTTCAGCAGCACATTTTCCACCCGTAGTTTGGTCCTCCACTTCAGTGTGGTCGATAGCAAATTTCACACCACGTGACCCGGCCCCACAGTACCGATAACCTTCATTATGTGAATATCACTCCACACAATCGTACTGATAACCTTCATTATATAAATATCACTCTACACCAGCCAGCATTTTTGCAAAGTCTGTGCAATAAATTTCCATATCTATTGCTTTTGCACAAATGAACCTTGTAGCTCCCTGTTTAACATAATACTTAAAAATAACTGATTATTGCAAAATCTTTAAATATTTATATTATTCATGAGAACCTGTACAAAATATGAATTATGTAAGACATTTTAAACATTTGTTTTAGATTGAGTATCATGGGAAAACTTAGTCTATTTTTATATTTATAACACTTTCGCTGTATACAGTACAGCCTGCAGCTATATTACCAAGTGGCAATATCTTCCAACCAAACATCAAGATGTTAAAGAATTAAAATAAAATAGTTTTCTTTTGTTTTGTTTTAACATCTTTTCTAAAGCATTTGTTGTGTAATATGTGTTTAATGTGTCGAGTATATTAATGTGTTTGTGGAGTAGACCAGATTAGACGCAATAATTTCAATGCGATCAACATTGTTATTGGTATGACGACAAGGAATTTCAATACAACACAAGACTACACAATCACAAGCACAAAATATTTGTCTTGTTATAATATTAAATATAACTTGTATTATGTGTTTACATGTCTTGATAATGATATTGTTATACGCTGTTGTTGTATACAGCTCAACTTAGTGGTATATATGGTATTGCTTGTGGTAATCTCTTACAATCAATGTAAAGGTGTTTAAACAAGCTTTAAGTGAAAAGCAGACTCGAATCATTTTAAAAAATCGGGGAACTAACAGGAATCGAATCCTCAAACCCCAAAGTCAAGCATCTAACCAACAAACCGCTGAGGTTGTCAAAGTATACATTAATATACTTGGGTCGTCCAGAAAGTAAAGAACGTTTTGGCATAACTAAATAAAAACGGAAGACATCAACACAAAACTTTATTTACAAAGTCACAATACTTGACTCTATTTTTCAATGTAGTCGCCATAGCTGTCAAGGCACTTATTGTAACGTGGAACCAATTTTTCCCTCCCGTGTAGCCTTCCTTCCATATATGAAAAGTGTTACGGATAGAATCGCCAAATCCTAAGAGAACATAATTCGAGCAATCTTCGGTACTAAAACTTCCTTAACCAGTTTTGCATTTATATTATTCATTCATGAATTTTATACGAGTACCTGTGTTTCAACTGCAAAGTAAATATGTTAAAACACATGTTTTATATTACTCAACTTTCGTATATATTTTCAGGTACCCATGTACGATAGATAGGACTATTTTTGTATAATCGAAAACTGTCTATTAATTTAATACCAAATGTAATATTGTAATATTCTCTTAATTATCATGATTTATATGTTCGGCTTTGAGAAATACCGGCCCAGACATTTCCTTGTCTGCATATTTTTTTATCGGTTCAAGGAAGTGCAGACGAACTCATAATAATTTCTTTTAGAATCGTTTTCGTACAGACTAAGTAAACGATCAAACCGAGAATAAGATATTCCATAGCCTCCGTAAAGGTCGCTTCACTAATTAAGATACACTTCTAATAATATAATAGAACAATGACGTATGAATCATTCATAACAATTCAGGGACGAGCAATTCGATTCACATTTCGTCATTTTTTTGACAAAAATTAATTATTACTTGTTTTGAATGCAACGTATTCGAGTTTCAATTTACATAATGTTTCCATTTGTATAAAAATATAAAGTTATGGTATCTCACTTGGGCGTGCCATAAGTTATCATAAAACTATATGAAATTAGTTGTCAATGTGTAACCTTATGTGTTGTTATACTTAAAATAAGTGACAATGCTAGATTCTTCTAACATTTATGATATAATATAATATTTTTTTGTTAACACCCAATTATTGGAGTCACATAACACTCACTCACTTGATACTGTTGCTATGTAAGCATATTAATTTGGTTATTAATATAATGGTTTATATAAAAAAAATCTCGTATAAGTATACTCTTCTAAGTTTCCTTTCATTCGAATTTTATATTAATTTTAAAAGTCATTCCGGAAACGGATTTAACTCATAATTTAGTTAGAAACAACCTTAAGATGTAAGTTTTTTTATGTTTCTGCAATACAGTTTTTTTATTCAAAGTATTACAGACTCTTTTTATGGACCAAAATGAATAAAACGAGCTGCAGATTTTAAAAGGAAGAGACGATTGCTTTAATCAACGAGCTAGCGAACTCCAGGGAAGCAGCAATACAACGATAACATGAATCTGCACAAAGCATGCACAGCGTTATATTGAAAAAAAATTACTTTCGTCGACGTATCCTTATGGATTGAAACAACTTGACGTATCCAAGATACGTCAAGTTGTTTCAATCCATAAGGCCACAAAGGTAGGAGCCTTGCTTGGTGCTTAGAGCTACGCTGTGAGCTAGGTGACATATCCTAGCGAACAAACGCACCCCATACTATCACAATGACCACACAGCCCGCTTCGCGCCACGCTACGTAACTATTATAGACACCTAGTCTATTAGTTACTTACCACCTAGCTTAGCACTAAGCGAAGCACTTCGGTGTGGCCTTAGCCTAACAGATTTTATAGGTTGTAGAGCAATTAGTCCTCCATATGTACCAAGTATAATATTACATGTTCGCAAAATAATAAAATACTAGTCCTTTTTTTCTGTGCTGTTCAGAGATGCGTTTTTATTTATTGTAATCCAAGCAAAATCTTCATATTGTAGTAGTCCAGTTCATTCGACAATATTTTTACACCACGATATCCTTTTGCATCCATCCCCCCTGAATATTTCCTTCCAAGATCAGTTGAAGAGAATATATTTTAGGCCGTGAAGGATTGATTGATAAGGTACCTTTTTTCTCCCCTTTATGTAGTTATTAATTAATATCCGCCGCACGAAATAAGGTGGTTGTGCTGGACGGAATTGCTTCCTCAAAAATCATGAGAGACATTGAAACCAGTACTAAGAAATCTAACAAATTTAATGACACCAAACATTTTTTGCATAACTACCAACCAACAGTCCCTATATTGAAATCCAGACAGTTTCATTAGGGCCACTAAGAAACAACCACCTATTAAAGCAACGATGAACGAGTGGAGAGGAACATCGAGCCCCAACGAATTGATTGTTGCCTGTGAAAGCTTTTCACCTCACTCTGAGCTGCTCTGAAAAAGCTGGAAATCTCTTAACAGGCTCCGAACAGGAATTGAAAGAACAAAGGACAGCATGTCAAAATGGAGAATGCTTTATTATAGTTCGACTCAGTGTATCTGTGGGGAGGAACAGTCCATCCGATATTTTTTGCAGTGCGCAACAAGCTTGGTGTCTTACACCGAAAAATACTTGATTTGTGGAACGCCCAGTGCTGTCCACAGGTGGCAAAATTCCGGTGTCTTGCACCGAAGAGGACTTTATTTGTGGAACGCACAGTGCTGTCCACAGGTGACAAAATTCTGGGCGGAAGCAGTATAATGCCTTTATCACGGAAAAAACTAAGAAAATTCAGCATACGAAGCACTTTTCCACGTCTAATGGATATGGATCATTCTTTGCAAATTCACATCATTCATTTTTAACAAAGCTTTATTTGATTATGTTTATTATTAATTGGATCGGTTGCGTAAGGAATTTCCTAATAACCAGGTAATACCATTTTAAATAAGTGCATAATATTAATATATAATATTAAAAAAACGCATGCGAATTTCAGACGCCACAAGGCGAACGCAACGGATATAGAATATATCTTATATACATACCATGCATACCATCACGCTATTTCCCTGACAGAATTTGTAGAGAGGACAGAGCGCCAGACCTTCCAATCACGGCATATACCCTTCGCCTTTTTTCACATCCATACAGCTTTGCATAATACTGCTAAGATTTGTCTGACTTTTTACGTTTCCATTTTTCAAAATATCATTCACTTGATTCAACCATACTTTTATTGGACTTCCTTTCTCACGTCTTCCACTCACATTTGCAGTATATATTTGTGTTATTAGTATTTCTTCATTCATTCGTGATACATGCCCAAACCATCTCAGAATGCTCTTATCCATCTTACTTACTCAATACACCAGCCTTAAGTTCACATTCATCCCTAATCACTTCATTTCATATTGTCATAAATTGTCAACCCTTCTATTATTCTCAGTGCACGAATTTCTACAGCATTTATTCGGCTCTTTTCATTCTTTTTACACATCCACGTTTCACTCCCATACTAAAATTCTGTTATGGACTATTATCTAAGCAGATTTTGGTGCCATCCGGTTCCAGTATATACGTTTTATTTATCCGATGATTGCCAATATTCGAAGAGGTGACGCCACATTTCAAAGATTTTATATGTATAATATTATTATCATGCAATATAATTTTAACTAAAACCTTGTGAGATTTCTTACTAGAAATCGGAAATATATATAAAAGCGCTTTATGTGAAATAAAAAACAGGCATAACTACTAACTACTGTTTTTGGATCAGCTCCATAGGGAATTTAATTAAAATTATAAATAAGATTAGAGAATACTTCAATGCGCGGGATAAGGCCCTGGGCCTCGACTCGCAGTGTACTTGTTTATGTGTATACTTTTGATTATAGCTTTGTGTGAGACTTGTTAATGTTTATACGTTGCATCATCGTATGTTTTGTATTAATGCACACTTGAAATGCAAAGTTTTTAAAATGTGTATACTATAGGAGTATTAGTTTAATTGTCGAAATTAACTGCATTATACCCTCCGAAGTATAATAAAATATAACCCTCGAGTGGAAGACATGCGTTCCAGACCTCGGAAGTTGTTATTCTTACACTAGAATTTTATTTTCTCTCTCTGTACTAGAACCTTCTCTTTTTTTTTCCACAATATTATATGTCGTTTTATAATAGTTTTTTTACTAGTTCACGTCTGAGTTTCCTAATTTTCTATGAAAACTTCACTCGTATAGATTAATTGATTACTTAATCTATATAATGTACTCGTATTTAAGAAACAGTTTGTTTTCAAATAAACTGTAAATAAATGTATTTGTTTTACATACGAGTATCCAAGATACTAATTGTCCCACTTCTGATAAAATACAATTGTCCTTCCGTGTCGCTATGCTTGCGGTGTATCAGTGGTCACTTGTTATGACACTCGATTGAATTCACTCTATTTGATGGAAGAGTTGCCATTCTGTTCAGTCTGTTTCGATTTCAATTACTTTTCACGAGATGTGATGATAATAATTTCACACTTGCGTTACAAAATATTGCTTAAATTTTTTTTGCCAGTTTTGCAAATAAACCCGTTTTATCCTCATTCTCTTGGCCCGAGCGTGTCGATTAATAGTTTCTTAATTTCTCTTACTGTCAAAGATTTCGAATTACCATACATGAGAGAAAGATTTTGTTTTTCCCTATTAATATTGTTGATTGTGTTTAATTAATTATTTTTATTATTTTTCTAACTTTTCGTTTTATACTATACTATTATGGAGTTTGTGTAATTTAATGTTTAGAAAATGTCATATACTAGCATTATACGTATACACGTCAGTCACCTTTCGCATTGGACAGATTGTGTAACATACGAGTATATGCGAACGGTCTTTGGACAGATTAAGTTTCGTGGACCTAGCTCCTAAATTATTCAATGCCTTAACTAAAGTTATTAAAGTATTCGGTAAATATTAAACTGTGACTAAAAAAATCTGATAGAAGCACACCAGATTTGGTAAATAACGCCAACACAAGATAAAAAACTGAAATTTGATCGATATTATGTATTCGAAGAGTATTACCATATATTCATAGTGCTTTTTTCCATGATTCCGTGAATTTCGAGTGTTTTTTTTGTGTTTACAAATCGGTTTCGCTAGTTTCTGGTTTAAATTTTCTTTTTTGGTGTAATATGATTTAATTTGTTTTATGTTTTAATATTATTTTTTATGCGCGTTGGGTTGGAATATGTCTGATGAATAAAGGGCTCTATATATAAATCATTCCAACAATATATCCCATTGAAACCATGGTTTAATATAATAAGAACGAACAAGATGGAAGTGTCTGTCATGTGTCGTTTGCGGGCGGGCGACTGCGTGATGGCTAGTCACCTTTACAAAAATGGGTATTGTGGAGAATTCCTGCGAAAAAAATTACAACTCTGGACTTTAAATTATCTTAAATAGTATTTTTTTTATATTGACTCGCATAATGACTAATTTGGTGGCACAAACCATCCTAGTTTGGGTGGATTGCTTATTTAAAAAATGTTATTTTTATTCTTATGACGGCATATGCCTAGTTAAGCAGGTAAATGATTATTAAAAATTATTTTTCAAAAATCAATGCAAACAGATAAAAAATGTAAAACGAATATAAAACGTTTTCTGAGACACAATTCAATTCTAATCAACCTGAAACAATATTATTCAGTTGTGAGAAGTTGCGCTTATTTTTATGTTATAATGGATATATTTTTCTACATTGAAACGTACATTTCTTGAAACTCCCCAAGCAATTATGCCATTAACTTTCAATGTCTTTCAAGCTACTCTCGTTAATGTCGAACCAAGCTCGTCTTCGCTGTGTCTTACGTAATACATAGCTATTATCCGCATCTATAACCGTCCTAGAAGAACGCCATTCTTCATTCGCCAAGGCTCAAGTTCATTAGATTATATTTCAGATTAGTCGACTTTTCATATATAGAACCGCTTAATGCATTTTCAAAACATTAAATTCAATCAATTGCATTAACTCTTAGTTTTTTTATCACGCCATGTCATATTTGAGGTAGACAGAAATGACAGATATCTTCGTTTTTCTACCCACAAGGACAACTCTCACTTAGTTGATATCCATGCATCTCATACGTGCTTTTTTGTTTTTCCTATTTATCATTCCGTCAGTTAAAATTTATCTGTCTCCATTATTTGATCGGTTTACCTATTCGCTGTCCATTAATTTCAGACATACTTGTATATATTGGTTTCGTAAGTCTTTCGCAACTCATTCTCTCAATGTGGCCGAACCATTTCAGAATTATTATTTTAATTCTACTTATAGCATATGTGCGCGTATAATATGCTGATTTGTTAATATGTGTGTAGTAGTTAAATTTGACATTCACTGAATTGTTTTATTTTGCATGTAAATGCCCACTTTAATACGGGTCTACCCAGTTAAGAGGACATTGTTTATTTGAAATGAAAATATAAATAAATGAAATAAAATTTTACAGTGCTGTCAAACTTTGGACTTAAAAGTTTTTAATTCTCGAAGCCGAGCTTTCGAAATATTGATTAATTATTTCTCTTATATTATACAATACATTTAAATTATATTCATAACGCTATTGAAGCAATATTGTTTGTTGTGTGGTTACCGTTATGCATTGTTAACAATTAATTAAATAATATCAATATAAATTTAGATTTTATGTCGCTCTCCCATGATCAACTTTCACACGATAGTTTTTTTTTTGCATTCTCTCAGGTTTATATATTCGCATTAATGCGGCGACTTCATTGCATTTGCATGACCAATAAATTTTCTCTCGTGATCTTTGTTGTGCAATGTTTATAATGTAATTTGATTCGGTTTAAATTTTATTACCAAATATGTTAAACATTTCTGATATGTCTCATCACACAATCCGACCACAATATAAAACAGGTGACGACGTTATATGAGTAATGTACGAGTATGTGTGGCCTTTCGTAAATTTCCGCTAAGTTGAAATGTCATTTCATTAGAGAAGTTTAAAACTTAATTTGTTTTTACATACAGACATTTTTTTATGACAATAATCCCGTTTAACCTTTATTCATGGGCAAATATATTTCATGGCCAAATAAGTTTCACCAAAATATATTCTTGCACAAATAAATTCGTAGACATAAACCCATGAAACACGTAAACACCTATTCATAACCAGATACAGAGGATTCTTACATTTTTCTACCTACTCACATACTCTTTTCCACATCCAGAAATCTCGTCATAAACGCTCCTCTGATTTTCATATTTCTTATCTTTCAGCTCAACATTCTCTCCTTGGTCTACCTTTTTCTCGCATTCCATTCATATTAATTGAATAAGTCTTTCACAACTCATTATCTAAATGTGGCCGATCCATCTCCGCATAGTTTTCATTCTACTTATATCATCCGTCACTAACCAATAGCTTTATTTAGTAGTTACTATCTAGTAATAATCCCGCTAGGTTGCGTCGTCGTCGTTGCTGAGCCTCATAGTCTTGGATCCTCTCGTCATTCCAATGTCAATTTTGAGCTGCTCCTCCACGGTGATCACGTGATCTGTGAGAAAACAGCCCCTATCCTAGGCGCGCACTCCCTCGCAAACACATGTTGATCTTGCGGAACCGCCTGGTATCGCTGATGCAAGCTCGCAGCATGCTAACTTTTGAGGCGTCATTATCTCGAGAACAGATAGCTCTCCGCTTTCCACTTATTTCCACTTGAGCCACGTATTCCCAATCTTCAGGTACAAAGTCAGCGACTCTCACAGACTGTCCTTACGAGAATAGCGCTTCCTCTACCCACCAACCCTTCGCTTGCCCATTACGTCCCCGTATAAGATGCGTTTTGGGAACCTATGATCGTCCATGTGCATAAAATATCAACCAAATCCTTTACAGGTTACACTACAACCAAATTCTTAACAGGTTTACAATTGGAACTTGAAACAAGTGTGCTTGCTGAAACAAGTGCCACTGACAATCAAACTCGAGCATGAGGAATAACCTATCGTATCACTTAAGTTGGGTTGGCTGAAAGGGTTGTTGCCATATTGCGATATTTCAACCAAAAATATGGTAAGGGAAAACCTGACTGAAACCCGAGGTTGTCAATGACGTGGACGATCACCAGAGTAAAAACCTTTATTTAGCTAAATAAAACAGCTCCCTAACAGTTGTATCCTTCCGCCATATCTTCCACTAGACCTATATGTATAATACTTGACACCGCTCAACAAATGTCACAAAGATACAAATTTTAATATTTATAAGTAACTATTATGGCATATTCACCAAGTCCGTCTATGGTATCCTTCTGTATAAACACATTTCAAATGTATTTAATATATTCTATTAGGATAACTCGTGTGTATCTCTTAAGCCACGATAAATAAAACATGATATTACAATAGTCGGTATTCTAAGCGAAATTCTACTCTTTAGAAACTAGGAATGAATTAGGAGTATATTCGAAAGAAAATTTTGTACATTTTAATAATGAGAATTGAATCTCTTGTGCCTGTTCCTCTTCTAAACCCAAATTGATCTTCTGGGTGGCGTCAGTGTTGAAAAAGTGAGGGAATTTGTTTATTTAGGCAGCAGAGTATCCCAAGATGACTGATCAAAGGCAGAAATAATAAGTAGAGTCCAACAGGCAAGAGTTGATTTTAACAAGAAATCCAAGATTTAGTGAAAACTCTTGTCTGGAGTGTGCTGCTGTATGGCTGCGAAATGTGGACCATCAGCCAGAGCGAGTCCGGGCGTCTGGCTGCCTTTGAGATGTGGTGCTACAGGCGCATGGCCAGGGTACATTGGTCAGATCACATCCGAAACGACGAGGTATTGAGCAGGGTTGGAGAAACAACGCAACTCCTAAATAAAGTTGCCCAACAACGATCCAGTTGGATAGGCCATAACATCAGGCACCCAGACCTGCTCCTTACCATCGTCGAGGGAATGATTGAGGGCAATAACCATAGAGGCCGCCCTAGATATAGCTACATGGACCGGGTGATCAGGGATGTGCGCTGTGGCAGCTACCAGGAGATGAAGAGACTGGCGGTTGACAGAGATGAGTGGAGAGATGGAGTGCTTAGTGCAGACCAATCCTTGGATTGTAACCCGGAAAAAAAATAATGAGATGCAATTTTTTTTTCACAACGAAAATGCGAATTCGGAACTGCTTTCTTTTATTTGAATTTTATGTTGATGGTGAATAAAATTAATTGACCAATGCCTACGTAGTTAAAGTCATATTTTTTAATTATCCTCAACACAACGTATATTATTTTTAATTGTTTTATTGGAATACAAACTCTAGAAGACGAATATATAATAATACAAAAAAACACTGGTTTGTGCATATAGAACACAATTTCACTAAGCAAGACCCATGACGAAGTTGTGCCATTCCTTATCAAATTACATATTATATTTTTGCCCTAGATAGCAAAACATTCAGTTGAAACATTCAAACTTTACATTCACACCCTTACACATAATTAAATCCCTAGGTATCATATACACAATTCCAACGGCATCATACTCTCAACACCCATATCAAAATCATGTCTAACCATTCATCGCACACATTACGGTTACATTATCATCAGTCATTCACTCGCGTGCCTATATGGAGATCTCTAAGAGACCTACTCTTTCCTCGCTCTCTATACAACGGTATACAACGGAAGTGTAATAAAAACATAAAAAGGATTACCTTATTACATATGTATTTTTTTTTAATTTTAAAGCGCGACATTACTTTCCCTAAGGACTTTTTTTTTAATGAAGTAATCGACGAATATTTGCCAAATTATATACGTACGTGTATATACAAATTTATATCTTGAGAACTAATCTTATTTATAACTATGAATATATTCTCAGTGAGATACAGGCAAAAGCCTAGTTTACTGGGGATACGACAAATGAAAGGTAACAAACCCAGATCCATTAAAATTGTATGTCCAAATTAAATTACCTGTTGTTTTTTCGCAAATTATGTATATTTCTTGTCATGTGTAATACTATAAATAAATAAAAATTAACTAAATTTTAATTTCCTACGTGTAATTTTTATTTTTAATAATTACTTGAAGTGTAGTTACATGCAGTGAGACTCTGAAATCAGTTACAAACCAATGTTAGACTCGCTCCGTCTTTGGCATGCTTTAAGAAGCGACTGAAAAACTCTTAATTCCTAATCAGTAATATAACGTGTTTCATTCGAGTTTTTTTCCTTTCCTTTCCACCATCTCTTCATTTTCCTTTGATTGATAATATATCACTTTATATGAAAAGGAATTTTCGGGTGATTGTTCGTCTTTGTGGGGTTTGTGAGCATATGCTCACGTATGTGTTTATGAATTTCGCGGGGATGGATAGTCATTCGAATTTTTTTTTGCGACCATGTAACTTGCTTCATTTACTTTTTGTCTGGTTGGTTGGAAGAGATGGCCGCCTGGCAATAAGCCCTCCAGATTGTATTTGCAATATAAGTGTTAAATAAATAAATATTTAATTTCTTAGAAATAGTTTTCACCTACATACTTATTTATAACTAGATAATAATTCTCACAACTAATTAATATGTTTATTTATTTTTTTACACACGTACACGTCCACAAAATTAGTCAGGAATGTTACAGAGTCTTAGGTTTTATATGTTCCTGCGCCCAAATGATTTATGAAGAATGTATGTGTAATAAAATAATAGTATGTATAATGTTGACTTGTTTTTTTTTGTTTACAAGTTTTTTTTCACTAAAGTATGGTCAAATATATTTTTTACTCAACAACATAATTTCGAAGCGCTCGGTTCCAATCTCGGTGTTTCCAAGGCCATCAAGTCGTTAATGATTTACCATTACAAGTTATGATTTAATTTTTGTAATATGTGTCATGTATCTGAACCTGTTTGGATCCTTTTGAGAATGATTTAATTACTGTTTTCATGTGTGTTGTGTTCAAACAATTCAATCTACACTACTATCGACATTAATACAATATTTCAACAGCTGTTTGTTTACGTTTGAAAACACAATATTTCAAAATATTGTATCTTTAGTACGGGTTAAAACGTTTATTTTAGTTTCGGATTTTTGTCTTCGATAAACTATTATAAATACATGTGTCTAAAATGAATGGAAGTGAAGAAGAGGTAGACCGAGGATAGAGTAGAAGGAGATAGTTGGAGAATTTTCACTGAGGGGAAGGTAAGAAGTATGATAAACAGAAGACACAAGATGTATGAATATGGACGAGGCGAAAGTCATTTGCGTGGATATAAAGGCGTGGAGATCTATCCTCACTGCCTACCCCAAAAGGAACATTTACCGTTGGTGTTTATGTAAAAACATGCTGTCACGTCATTTCCCTGCCGGGAGGAGGAAGGGAGGCAAAGAGGACAAAGCTTCAGACTTACTCATCTCAACAAACATCCTTCACCTCTTCTACACCCATACATCTTTCTCATATAACACGTACGATTTCTCTTCGTTTCATTCTCTCAAAATATCATTTACTTGATCCAACCATAGTTTCTTTGGTCTTCCTCTACCACGCCTTCCACTGTACATTTGCACTATATTTAGTTTTCTTAGTCTTTCTGTAATTTTCATCGTTCGTCAAATCAATCATTCGCATCAAAGTTATCTTTTGTTTAAGAGTGTTTTTTTTTAATATTTAAACCCTGCAAATCATTGTGCAATAATGTATGAATTACATATGTTTCCATATGCATTGTGTTTTTTTTCACATTTTGAAACATACGAGTAATATGTTGATTTTGTTATAGATGGCACTCCATTGATAAAAAAAAACTGCATTGCCGTCTAATATTGAATAACGTTGCATGTGTTCGTTTTTTTTCTATTCTTTGTGTTTCTGTGTGCAGATATTGTAAATATGTAGCGATATATTTATTCACAGAACGCAATATTTGTGACAAATAAGGAAATGCGCTTGGCACGAGCGCCGCTGCATTTCACTTTTACTTTCACTCTTTTTTGCGACCCCAATATACCAATGTGCCAGCTCCAGCTCCGCTACAAAAATGCAGTACCGATATTTTTGCATTCATTTCGTATTTAGTCATTTTCCTATTTTTTTTAAAGTTAAATGTAGCGACTGTTTAAAGGCACTCCCAGGATTGAGTTTTCATACTAAACAAAACAAATATTGTCCACCCGATTGTCATCCTCGATCTCGACAATAATTACTATATTTCCTTATTTTTTAAGTTACCACAATTCCTCGTCGTCAGACCGATCACCTTAAATTTTTTTATGGATGCTTCTTCATCTGATTATAAATTATGTACACAGTTCTAAGTTTAATATTCTTACTTATAGTTATCACTTGGTGACTACATAATTTGTTCTGCTTTATAATATGACATGAAAATGTCCTTTACAGGTTGACCTGTATTGATGCGAAATATCAGCAGTCAAAACAAGCTTAAAAGTTTAGGAATTTCGAATTCTCAACTTTCTCAAAATGTTTCTAAAAAAAAACCTGTTTCTAAACTAAGCTTAAAAACTTAATGCTCACACATTAAATCGAAGTTCCACGTTACACTACTTTCAAACAGAAAAAAGACATTGCAATCGAATTTATTAATATATCGTTCTAATTGTTGCAGCAGTTGAAGGGCAGGGTAATGTTCATCGGTAATGCGGTGTTCATACAAATTTGAGGCTGTATTCAAATATATTTTTTCATAATTAACTATGTTATGGTTGAGAATTAGTGTCATGTTTTACTTTGTATTGTAATGATTGTTAACGGGTCCCTAACTAAAAGTTGTAGCGTTTACCTCCGGCCCATATAGGAATGGAAATTAAAAAGAACACGTACAATATCACCCCGTTACCTGAGTGAATATATTGTGTCAATTGTCTGTCATCAAATGTTCATTTAGTTTCAGTAAACATTGTTTTTAAACGTGATGGGAAAAATACAAAACAGGGATCTTAGTTTTACTTTAGAAATTCGAAGACAGCGTCTTTAGCTTGTTGAATGTGCACGAAGAACTCGAAATGCAACACCTGTATCTAAGTTTTGATGACTTCCAAAAATTATGTTCTTTTATTTCCTCGTGAAAGCCTCTGAATTCTCCTTCAAGAGTGACTCCACGCGTAGAAAATAAAGCACAAAAAACGTCAAAAAACTTCAAACAACTTTTCTCGGCTATTTTGAGAAGTTGCAAACATTAAAAATCATATAATTAAGACTGAATTCTCTAAATATTTGAGGATAACTAGTGTGGATAAGTAGCCACATAAATTTAAAAAAAGGGGAAGGAATTTCTTATTAGCGATGCTATTTAGAGAACAGTCGTAAAATTGGACTTATTCTTACGAGCGAATTGACCGCACAGCAGAAATAATAATACGCTTCCATTTTTCACGATCAGGATCATTTCTACTACACACGAAAGAACACGCAATACAAAATAATTTCACCTTATTAGGAGAAAACTAATAAAGCTGATAATGACATGATTTCAGTCATAAACGAAAGAATATTCGGAAATAAAAATAGAAAACGATTTTTGGAATTATCTCGGTAAGTGTTATGCTTTTTTTATACAATGAAACAAAGTTCCGAGTTCCGGTTTGAATAATCATTTACATTTATATACGTTTAAGACTTTGGAATAGTTTTTTCACATCTTTTTTTGTATAATTCTAAATAAATTAAAAACTTGCATATAAAGGTGGTGTTTTTTTTACAAATTTAGAGGTCATTCAATCAAACTTTAATTTTACTTTCAAATTTTCTCTAGTGATTTATCTTTACTGACATTGCCAACGTTTGCTGGTTCAACCACCTTTTTACTATTTTTATGATGAGTCATCTCTAGTTACACAGTTCAATAACAAAAAATATATATGAACTATTGCTTCACTCACATATTAACCGGAAAAAATGTTATTTTTATTATTCTCAACTAGTATTATAAATCAGCAAAATATTTAAACAGTGATCCCCTTGTGATAAATAACATTTAACGCAACGGGATCACTGTTTATATATTCTGCTGATTTACCAGGGCTGCTACTTAAGTTTTGAGACTGACAAGTAAAAACAAATATTTATAATCGAAAATGGCTTTATTGTTTTTCAAAATACTCTTCATGAAGATCAATACACTTTTGCATGCGTTTGAACCAATTTTCGAAGCACTTTTTCCACTCCGAATGAGGTTACTTCAAAACATGCGTTTTGAACGCATCAACCGCTTCTTCAGGCGTCCAAAGACGTTGACCTCGCAATTTATTTTTGATGTTCGGAAATAAAAAGAAGTCATTGGGTGCCAAATCAGGGCTGTACGGCGGATGACCCATCAATTCGATGTTTTGAGTGCTCAAAAAGTAACTTGTTTGAGCCGATGTGTGAGAGCTCGCATTATCGTGGTGGAGAATGAACCGTCTTCGACGATTTGTTTTCCTCATTTCTCCGAACACTTTTGGCAAACAAATGGTGGTGTACCATTCAGAATTGACCGTACGACGCTCCACTAAAGGCACTGTTGCGACATGACCATTTAAACCGAAGAAATAAGCCACCATTTGCTTCAAAATGCTTCGTGCTCGAACAACTTTTGTTGGATTTGGCTCGTCTTGAAAAATCCATACACTCGACTGCTGTTTAGTTTCTGGCTCATATGCATAGATCCATGATTCGTCGCCTGTCGCGATCTTATAGACGTCTTTTGAGCACCGCGATCGATTTTTTTCAACATTTCTTTGGACCAATCGACACGAGTCTTTTTTTGAGCGATTGTCAAATTATGCGGTATCCAATGCGAACAAATCTTTTGGACGCCCAAATGTTCATGCAATATTGAATGTATGCGAGTGGAACTAATGCCCAAACATGCCTCAATCTCACGATAAGTCACATGACGATCTTGCAATATCAGTTCACGCACAGCATCGATGTTTTCTGGCACAACAACCGATTTTGGACGACCTTCACGAAATTCGTCCTGGAGCGAACTACGACCACGATTGAATTCGGAAAACCAGCGAAACACAGTAACCCGGGATGGTGCTTTATCACCAAAAGTCGAAGCGAGTTGATCGGCACACTGTTGTTGAGTTAGTTCACGTCGAAAATCATAAAAAATCATCGCACCAAAATGTTCACGATTTAATTCATTTTTGGCATAGATTAATTTTTCAAGTCACTGTAAACAACACAAATAGCACTCGTATGACAAAACTTTCTGAGCACGTATACCATTAAAAATGTCAAACTTTACGATGCTGATGTCAGATTTGACGTATCTACACTGGTGTTGCCATATCTCAAAACTTAAGTAACAACCCTCGTATAATACTACTCCAAGTATGGAGATAAAATGATAATTGGTACAGAAAATCTCTAGACGATTTAAGAATTGTTTCTTAATCTAGGTGTTTGTCATAAAAAGCTCTAACATTTGATGTGCCTCTTCGTCTCTAGTTTTTTTAATGAATATTTTCACTTAAATTCGTTTAATTACAATTTTAGTGATAAGGTATGTTAATTTATTTTCTTGAAGCATTTACACCCTACATCACATTAATTAATAATCACCATCTTCAACCCCTGTTATCGTTAGAGTCTGGACTTCAGCGCTGCCACTATACTACTCCAAGAGTGTATGTCCTGGGCCATCTCGGAATCAGTCTTCCAATCCAGTTGAAATCTGTTTTCACTAAGTATTTGCCATTTCCACATAATCCTGTGCCTTCTGCCTCTTTCTCTGAGTGCTGTCTTTAACTTTGTTTTTAGCATTCTCATCACATTCCCAAACTGGATTCAACGTCTAGTTTAAGTATTTCCACATTTAGGCGTATGTCTCTTTATGTAACTCTCAATTATCCACGGAGATATCTCATTTCAGCCCCTTGTACTCCGAACTGCCCACTTTCGATACAATAATACAAAGAAGACTGAAATATCCACTGTACACTTCCATAATACTCGTACGTCAATATTGTCCTAATGTGCCGAATTAAAGGCTTGTATACATTTGTATTCAAACGTTTGCTCAGATTTCTAGACCACCGATCTAAGACAACCTCAGTGGCCTAGTTGGTAAGACGCCTGTCTTTCGGCTAGTGAGTTACGGATTCGCATCCCGTCAGACCACAATTTATTTAAAAAAGGGGTCCAGTTTAGTTTTCACTTCAGATCTCTAACATATTTTCTGGTTGATCAGAAGAGATAGTCACGTTGCAGTATACCTATCAGGTTGTGTTGTATACAACGGAAGTATAATACAAAATAAATATAATACATACATGATTTGGCAGCCTTGCATAGAAAGGCCTCCTTTAAGTTATTATCGAGCGTATCATCAGATGGCATCGCATGTATTAATATGGAATTAAATTATGCACTGTTTATACTCAAGGTATAAACGAGAAGACGTTTTATTACTGTTTACAATTAAACTTGTTAATGTAAAATATCGTAATTACATTAGTTATTTACATTTATCAAGGTTCCTGAATTACAAATGTCTGAGGTTTGTAAAACATACATTTAGCGGGGAAAAAATGGATGTAGGTTACCGCAATCGTACTTCCACAAAGCGGAATTAATTCAAATATTTAGCGGAAAACCTTCGAAAAGTTTATTGCCTCGTAATTATATGTAATATCTTAATAATGGGACAAAATTCTTTCGATATCTTCCCGAGCGTATCAGACATCATTGCCAGTTACAATATTCTGGTGCCTACCCATTTTTTTATATCCTGGTTTAATCTCGCTTTCAAACCTTAATCTAAACTGATTTAGTGGTGCATATAAAATTAACGCTGTACTTGTCGTCAATTGATTATTATTAACGAAATGTTTATTTTTGGACACCTAATTAACATGATTTTTAATGATATATCAAACATATGAATTAGTTTTTTTTGTCACAAGGTTATATTTACCCTTTCTTTTTATTAATTTTATGTAAAGTCTAGATTTTTACTGTCCTTTTTTTTTCAATATATCGTTTTGCTTTTTTGTAGTCTAACTAACTTATGAATATTTGATTAATTTATTATAAATTATAATATGGGTTAATGATATGTATGTATCATATCTACATATTACGGAAACATAATTATTACAATCCCGAAAAACAAGTTGTGTGGTGGTGGTAGGTCAATTTTTGATTAATTTAAAATAACGTTATACAATAGTTCGGGGAATTTGGGGCCTCTCTGTATATAAAATAAACGCTTAACAGTGATACTAGTTAGATCATTCATTATTTGTGTGCAAAATATTGGGTCAAATTTTTTAATTATATTTGGTAAATGTGTCAATGTAACTAATTTACAATTATTAGAAATTAAGAGCACAGACACAGAGAAATTACATGATTGATATGTATCTATGCACCACAGTTATTATTTATTATTAAATTGTAAGTAGTAATTATATGAATGATGTTTCCTTATTCCGAGTGAAATTAAGACTAAGCCCCGGAATTATAGTCCGACCTTAACAGTAAATACTACAATAAATCTTAACTATTTTTTACTGAAGACATTAGTATTTAAAGTTCAGTTTCGTTCCACCTTAAATAACTGTAGTCACGGGGTGTCATTACTTCACTTGAAAGTTTAGAGCGTATTAGGTCAGAGTGTCAGTACAATTCACGAAATATTAAGGCTAGAAATTAATATTTAGACCAGACTATGAATTCGGGACGAAAAGTTCTTAATAAAACTTAGTAAAGGTGAGTGACGTTTTGTAAATATTAGATTCATCAAAACAATAATTAAATGTGAATGCCAATGTGATAAGCATAAAATCCCTTAAAAAATGAGTGTATTGTATTACTCGTCTCTCACTAACTAATTATTATACCATAAGTAGCTCTTTTTCATTTTATTTTATCACCTCAATCGCTTGTTTTTGGTTTTTATAAAAAGCAGCTCATTTACACCACTAAATAAATTCAGATTGCATTAACAGATATTTTCTACAGACCTGATCATTGGTATTGGTACCGCCAATGTTGCCTCCCAGTGTTTTTTCATGTATCAAGGTTATAACAACCAAATAATGACGCAGGATGATAATTCACCGAACTTGTTATAAGCTAACGTCTAACTCCTTTTGTTTTGTAATGAAGTCATTAAAGTGACACGGAAAGGTAATTCAATTTTGATTTATTATCCCTTTAATATTTTTATCTCAATTGGAAATGATTTAAGTCTCAGACCAAAACAATGTAAACTTTTTATATATTTCGTTTTCCCCTTGTAAGTTTTCAGTGAGTTTTTTGTCGAATATGTGTCTTATTGTGCTGAAAACTTTTAATAAGTCAAATATAAATAAATAATTAAAATACTGTCGGAAAAAAAATTTCAACATTTGCAAAGATTAAGGGTCTCGTTCGTTGATTTTTCCTTTTCTTATGCTAATTTTTCTCACTGCCGGATGCTTAAACCGCTCAACCATGTCACAGTCATGAATAACACGATTGTCCTATCAAGGGTCTCAGATTCAACATGCATTGTCTTTTGTGATGTATTATATTAAAAAATATATATATGTTTTCTTGTTTTTAATCATTATAATTCTAAACAAAACAATAGAGCACATCATGATCTCTTAACGCGTCATAAACCAACGTTAGGAAGAGTATAATCGTTTCCAGGAGTAGAAAAATCCAGTATGTAGAAATACGCCTTATTATGTTTAAGTTCTTACATTTATAGATTCACGCCGTTTCCTTGCTAGGATAGGGAGAGGACAGAACTTCAGACTTTCCTATTTCACCTCTTCTACATCCATACAGCTATCATGATTTCTCTCACTTCTTACATTTCTTTCATTCAAAATATTCACTTGATCGAATCATACTTTCTTTTGAATTCATTGACCACGCCTTCCACTCATGTTTGCACTGTATATTGGTTTTGTTGGTCTTTCTTCATTCATATTAAACAACCAGGGCGGCATAACTCATCCTTGATTTACACCTTTTGAAATATTAAGCCACTCAGTCGAGGAACCGTTGATGAATGCTCTACTTTCAGCATATGATGACGCAATACCATGTATAAATTTACATCCAACACCATATTCATTCAATATTTTCCATAGCTTGCTTTTTGTCACGCATCATAAGATTTTCCAAGTCCACAAACGTACGATAATACACTTTTTTCGCCATACATTTTTCCACAGAAATATGTAAAGGAAACATCGGAACCACGCATATTTTAGGTAATTGTGATATAAAAATGTGTAAAAAAGGTCAAATGTACCATCGCGTGTATGTAACGTTCACAATATATTGACTCGTGTAGTGTCCTACAACAAATCAATAAAGGAGTGATCATAAATTAACGACTTGCTTAAATCTGAATAGATCTTGTTAAAGGTGTTTAACTTAAGTTGTATGTAGCAAATCAAACGAATTTAACATAAGTTGTATGTAGCTGCATATTATAAAAAAGGAAATCAATTAATCTTCTAATTGAACTCTAAGTATTGAATTTGGAATCCAAACTAATATTAAAAATGCAACACCTAAGTAATTATCATGGTCGACTTGATATTTTGAGTTTTTCAAGTGGCTTCCGTCATTTTTACAGCTGATGGGAACAACCAAATAAATGTCAAAAAAAAAACATGGCCTAAAAAACTGGAAAATACATTTCTCTTTTCAATGTGTACCTTATTAGAGGCCACCGGAATGCTAAGATTTATATTACAGGGCTGTGTAAATAACATACTCGTATAACATAAATAACATATCTATATAGTGTTTCTAATGTAACTTAATTATTCAACATAGTTTTTTTAGCAGTTTCAATTTTACATCTTTAAATTTTCTCTCATCTTCAGAGGTTGGCGATCATCATGTCAATTTTTTTAGGTAACTTCTCTACCTTTTTAGGTAACTTCTCTAAAAAAAGATATGGTACCATAATGAAACGTCTCCCATAAGTTCTTCAACCACGAGATACGTCTTATTTTTCTGCTTTGAATTTTCCCCTGCAATATTTTCTCCTCGCATTATATCTCCAAAGTACTCCAAATTCCTCCTCTTCATGGTGATAATACGTCTCTATCTTTATTCATCTGTTTCATGTTATGATAATTATGGACTTTGTCAACCCACGAGAGTCGCATCATTTATCGATAGCACCGTATTTTAAAAGCTATTATAATAGTTTATTTGTGATGGCCTGTAAGTACGGAAAATGTGTATGATCGCAAAATTCGCAACATGGTTGCAATCCTTGTTGCAGAAAAGATACTGCTTTTTGAATATACGAGTACAGCTCTGTGACATATCAACTCTTCCTTTGATCTCTTGAGACGAGCCCCATTAATCATTCAGCCAGCATCCCAAATATTTATACTGTTTGATTCATTCAATAATTTCATTATTTAATATCTATATTTTACTATCTTTTATTTAACATGCTAAGCAAACGGGTGCCCCATGTTCGATTCCTGACTGGTTCACTTCAGGACTGTATTATTCTCTTAAACCATTTTACATCGGAATTTATGTTTTTCTGTAGCTTATATGATAGCTAACCAGATGGTACTCTTGTTGTGTCCCTCAACCACCCTTATTTTCTGTTGAGCTAATTAGGAAGCGCTCTTAAGGTGATCGCAATGCTCGGGAAACAGAGTCATATCTAAAAAAAAATAGATTATCGTATTTGACAACTCTCAGCAAAAATTGTCTTCCGACTTGTTTCTTTGTTTTGTTAGGATTTAGACATTTTATTTTGTCTCTTTTCGTTGCTGTGAGTCTGGGCTTTGTGTATTTGAGCATTTATATTTTTAACAATTGTACATATTCATTGAATTTATAATTGTATTCGCTGTTTTTTTTGTGTTGTAATTTACATGCACAAAGGTGTGGGCTGAAAAACAACTGGTGTCCTCGCAGCCGGGCTCGATTTCTATTGATGACGGTGTATCTCGACTGGGGGGGGATGTTATCAGATGAGCTCAAACCTTTTGATAGCTCTTAAATGTTTTTTTTCCTTTTGTTTTTAATATATGTGTTATGTTTTAAATAGTTTATATATTTATTTAATTTCCAATTTCTCAATAGAAAAATACAAGCATAACTAATCTTATCACGGTCCAAATTGTTTACAAAATAACCAACCAGCTATTCCAGTTTAGAATTGATTTAATTCATAAAAACTGGATATAAATGTGTTACCGTTCGAAATATCCAAAGGTAATAAGTTTTCTTGTCAAACAGTCGCTCCTCTTTCTCTGCAAGTGGCCCGAAATGTGGACGCCTCCGTAGCCGATGTCTGGACTTGCCCTAGTGGGCGCCGCTGCATTAACTCATTGTGCAAAACACGAGAACCGGTATGGCCGAGCAGCGCTCACCCACTTTTACCTCGGCCCGTTAGATGGTTAGACGCTCGCACTCTCGCTCGCTCGCGATCGTCAGTAGTTCGGCGACGTGCATCATCTGTTCACATCATGACCTTATGTTGTTACTCTTAACACATACGGGCGGGCTGTGATCAATGTTTTTCAAATTATGCAGTTATGTCCTCTTTAGAGGTGGGTCAGCTTTGCTTATCTCAGTATTTTGTATAACTAACGAACGTTGGTATATATTTGACTCGTTGGTTATTGAAATGTATAAGCAGACATTTATTTATAAAATATGTTGGAAGATTTAAAAAAAAGAAGTATTGTATATACGAGTATATGTAATGATTAAAGAGCGAGAACCAAGAAGACTAGAAATGGAGACATTTTGTCCAAGAAAAAGTGAGAAATATGAGCATGTATGTCAAAATGTACGAATGTGTCATAGACACAAGTTTTATTCGTGTTATAACTCCTCGACATATTCAAATTTGCGATTCCGACATATTGAAGAGTCTGGCTGGGAGGGAAAATTATCTTCGGCCCCAAAAATAAAGATAATAATAATATAAGGATAATTTATATAGCACCATTTGGATAGCAGTCTGTTTAAGGGCGCTCTGACTCGGGAATTTAACTTACTCCTATTGGTAGATTAAAAATGTTACAAAAAATATAAGGGTGGAAAGATGGTGACTGCGCTCATTCGGTTGGGCACTTCCCGCATCTGCATATGTTTAAAAAACATATTTGGTATGACAACCGCATGAAATTTACCAAGGGAAAACGAACTACAAAAAAATCCTTTGTAAATCTTCCGATTTGTGATAGTAATATAGTGCATACGACTTAAGGTGGAGTGTAGTGTGTGTGTGTATGTGTGTGGGTATAATATTCATATATAAAAAAAGATGGTTTAGACATTTTGTCTGAGTAAAAAAGGGGAAGTATAAGAAAAATATGAGCATGTATGACAAAATGTACGGATGTATTAGAGGCACAAGTTTCATTCTTATAGTAACTCCACAACATATTCGAATATGTGATTCGAACATATTGAAGAGCGTAGCTGGAAGGCAACATTGTGTTCGGCCCCATGAATAGAGCCCTAGGGCTTAGAACCACTGGAGGAAGTTTATCATTGTACAGAAACAACATTCGAGTATCGTTACTGGAATGATTCTTTTACCGGACTTGAGTCCTTTTTTATTTTTTTCCAGTTCCAAAACCCCGAGCGGAAGGCAAGCGTCTGTTTCAAATAGTAGTTTTTATTAATGTAAACTGAAATTATAATTTTATTATGTATTTGAAAAAGTTTTAAGTTTGATACATACCCTTGAAAGATTCTATTATTTTTTCTGCAATTTTTGTCTTGTTATCAAAAAGTAATATTTGAAAAATTGAGCCATTATTATTGTTTGACTAACCAAAGAAAGAGTCTACTTGATAAATATATTATAATATATTCAAACCAGGTTTAATAAAAACAGTTCTTGCTTCCGGTTCCCGTGCTTTTACCGATCATGCATATCTGGTTTTTGTCTTTCCGGACATTTCGGCACAGATTTCGATATTGTTGGTTACTGAAGCAGTGTTGACTCGGGTCTTAGTAAATACATTATTATCAGAATATTTAACATTAAATGAGTTTTTTTAATCTACTAATTACATTAATCTCCGCTACACTAGTTTCATTGGTTTTTGTCATTACGAAGGAAAATATAGTTATTATGGTAACTGAATGTTGATACGTATTGAAACTTGATTTTTATTTATTACAAAAATAAATGTAATACTGGTTTTTCTTCTTAGTAATTTATAATAATATGTTAATATACTCGTATTTATACGTCACGCTTTATTTCTATGAGTTTGATTGTTGCTAAACAAAAACCAGCATACAGATAAGGTTTTGCTTCATACTCAATTTGTTCAGCGCTTCGAATTATCTGGCGTCTAGAGGTCATTTAGAATAGATTCCTGTTGATATGAATAACGTTCAACCTTTAACACTTAGTTTTTAAGGCTGATGACAATGACTTAGTGCACAGATTTACCAGTTTTTTTTTTGCTTACTTTACCAACAATTTCGTTTTACAATTTTTATTTTGTTTTTCCTGTCTTATTTTAGTTCAATGTCGATGTGATTTTTATTTATTTTAATTAATCAAATTAAATGTACTTGAACTTTTATGATGCCGCTAGTCGATAAGTTATCAATGAATGTTATTTAATACTTTTTAAGTATATTCGTTTCTAACAAAACAAAAATATGAATTCTCTTGGAAACGAATAACATATTGAATATTTTTTAACTATTTGTTTATTTATTTATTTCATTAACTGTACAATGTAGGTACCTTTACTGTCCATCAAGTGAGACTTTAGAACTGTTAAGAAAAAATGTTCGACTCGCTCCGTCATTGGTATGTTTTAAAAAGCGACTGAGAAAACTCTTAATTTCTAGTCTGTAACATAACGTGTTACATTCCTTCCTCTCTATCATCCCTTCCTTTTCCTTTAATTGATGATATCGTACTTTTATTTTTACTATGTATGAGTATATTGTTCATAAATTTTGTAAAGGTGATAAATCATTTGAATATTTTATGTGCGTATATTAAGAAATGATAAGAGGTTACACCCTTTTAATTACTAGCAATTTTCATTATAAAGATGTGAGGCCTCGTAAAACATTTATCTGTATAGTTTCAATATTAAGGCCCTTTAACATGATGCAAAATACTCAACAATTTACAATAAATTGTGTTCAGTAAAATTGGACAGTAAAAAAATCACTAGCCATGATACAATAATAACTGGATACATATTATTTAAAATAAATGTTTGTATATAGTTGTGTTATACTTTCGCAACAAAGAACGATGCATCGAGCAAATTTTATCATAGGCTAGAAGATTTCTCAAATCAGAATAAACAGAGAAAATATCTTTATAAATAATAATAGTTTAAATTACTGCAGGTATCAAACATATCGATGAATTTTAGAGAAAAAAAAACTGGGAATTTTTTTTTCAAAAACCTACGTAAATATCAAAATTCCACCTAGCAACTCGAATTTGCGATTTGAACCAATCGATTTCCAGTATTTTGGGCATACCTTATTTGATTGATTGATTATATCAAATATTATACGCATTATTAGAGCGTGTTCTTAAATATTTTACGATCAACCTCAATCTAATAAATAGCATAAAATGTTCTGACTGTGTGTATCGATCGGGGTTTAGAATCGATAAGGATTTTAGACGGAGGAATATCGCCTTTATGGTTGACCACATTTAGAAATCTAAACACCACGTTAGTAGGTCATAAGTGATATCATATACAGCGGTCATTTAGCATATGTTAAGAAATTAAAGGTGCCTGTCACCTAAACAACGTGTGATATATTGTGTTTAATTAAATATAAGAATTTAAAATAAAACTAATGCATGTTGCTTCCGAACCCCCGTGCCTTACTTAGTTGATAAGACCATTGAAGCGATGTCATTTTAAATTCATGCATTTTTATTTATCTCTGAATTATAATAAATATGAAATTAGATCCCAAATATTTATAAAAAATGTAATAAAATCCTTAGCACTAATACTATATGCCTGTAATATTCAGTAAGTTGATCCTATAGAAAATAATTAAGTTTATGATGTTGCTCTATAATATTCAATAATTCAATAATATTAAAACTTTATTATGTGGAACCTCTGGGTCTTGTGGGACATTTTCAGGTACCCCCCCAAATTTTGTTAAATAATTTTATGACGATTTTATTATTTTTTTGTTCAAAAATTTAAATATCACGAAAGAAGAAATTAGAATGAATAATAATACTTGACTTAGCTAGTACTCCATCGTCGTTCAACCATTCCTCTTTTTCATTTCCTACGCGTTTATTTGAGCTTGAAATTTAAAAAAAATGCCTGCGGTTCATATTTTTTGTAGGGTTCCAAAGAAATAACACCTTAAGCGTAGGTTTCGGAAAGTGTTTGAAGAGCACTGATTTGATTTGATAAACATTTTTATCACATCGCAAAAGTGTCAAATAACATACCGAGCTACTTTTCGTTTAATATTCTCACAATTTAATCGAGTATCAAATAAGTTTTCACGTTATTCGAGACTCTAACTCAAACTATTTTTCTTTTTACCCTTTGAATTCTTTTTACCCTTATAATTAAATACAATTATATTAAAAATAAAAACAAAAAAAAGTTATTTAATACGTCAACACTGAA